>CM062216.1:20830000-21430000 GCA_031216445.1 Lateolabrax maculatus | reverse complement strand
ACTGTCCTCCAGCACGCCGCCATTAGACTCCTGCCAGAACCAAATCATAAAAGTTATTGTTACCTCAATCAAACAAATACTTAAATAACATTTCATGTCCTTATAGTTTCCTTATAGATTTTTCACTATTTGGCAACCCAAAGATTCTTATTAATGGCTCATAACTGATTTGAATTTATTAACCATACATTTACATAAACAGGTCAAATGTGGCAGATGTTCTCACCACAGAGGCAGCAGCTTTGGTTGAACTTCCTATCGGCCCTTCGGTTGGTGTGTGTCCCCCTCCTGGACCTCCTCCAGTCCTCCTTCTGGTGGGAATGAAGTAGAACTGCAGCTTGCATGTCTTGGTGAGTCTGGGACATTTACTCTCTTTCTGCTGCAGGTCGCTGTACGCCCTGGCCAGCCTGCCGGCCTCTTTGTCGCCTCCGAAAACCACCACTTTGACCAGGGTGGGCACCTCTGCAGGTTCGCCTTCGTCGCAGCTCAGGATTGGCCTCCTGCGGACGCACACGTGCTTCTGAGGGGAAAGAGGGTCCAGGGCGGCAGGGGATGTGTGCAGAGGATGCACTTTTCTGGACAAGGTCCTGGAGTGTTTGCGCTGGGACCCGGCCCTTTGAAAGTCTTTGGTGAAGTCACCGCGGTAGCCCATACTCTGGGCACGCCGGCAAATGCTCGGGCTGAAAAGCATGGAGAAACGCTCCACGCCTAAGAGGGATTTGGACTTCTTTTTGGGTTTCTTTCTAAGCTTTGGTTGGCCCTCTGCTCTTTCCTCTGTGTCCTCGTGTGTTGTGTCCTCACTGAAGTCGCTCTCCACACCTGATGAGCCAGACGGCGCGGAGACCTCGGAGCATCTGGAGGAGAGGGAGTTGCTGGAAAACGCGGAGTCCCTCGAGGAGGAGGACACGGTGGAGATACGGTGGCTCTGAAACTCTCGGTCTGCTTTGTTTCCCTCCACTTCATCTTCCTCATCCACACTGGTGTCATTATTATCATCCTCATCCATTTCCGTTTTAAGGAAACAGTCTGGGGGCGAGTCCAGTTCATACTCACAGGCGAGAATGTGATTCAGAATATCTGCATAAATGTAAAGAGAACAAAATGTGACAACAGCAAAAGATAAATCCAAGGAAAAAAATGCAGGAGAGGGAGTTATTACAACTAAACTCATTACCAAAGTTGTCGTTTTCCCAGGAGCATGTGTGGCATTTTGGGAAGGGCAGCATGAAAGTCTCAACAGCCCCTAATGAGAAGAATTAAGCAGGTTCAGCAAACACCTCAACAGGAAACAACTATGTTTCCTCATTACAACAACATGGATATGGACTCTAGTCTATCTAGCTCCATTTTGTCCATTTTATGTGTATATTTTCAGTCTTACTAGTATTTGGGCGGTCGTCAGCAGGAGCAGGAACAGCAAGGCTTTTACTGAGCCTCTCCATCCTGTGTAGAAAATCTTGTCTGGCTGTGCTGGGATCTGCTGCGGAGGCTGCCGTCTCCATGCTGTCAGTCACCTCCTCCATGAGCTGCTCCAGCTCCTCGGGGCTCTTTGTCTGGAGGAACATTAGGCAATGGGTTTTTAGGAAGAAACTAGGAGAGAATGGAGAGGAATTGTGCATCAAGGGGCACACATTGGTCGTCCACCTGCAGGGCAGAGTGGATCGACTGCAGGTCGTCTTTGGTGCCCAGAGCAGCCTGGAAGCTGTGCATGATGAGGGTGATGGTGACTTCTCGGGTGGAGTGCTTGGTGCTACTCAGCTGCTCGGACACAGACTGGACCTCTGGAGGGACGTCCTCGTCCGGGCCCACTAACAGCACCGTCCTAACAACATAAAGACACACACATGCACGTCAGCTCAAACTAAGGATGTAGCTTTTGAAGTGCCATGAAGAAGTTTAGGATGTATAGATAGAATCAAAGTTTAAATGAACTTACATGGTTTTAGAGCTGTGAATGTCAGGGGAAACACCTTGCTCTGTCCTCACCAGCCTATGGAATGAAATACCTAAAACAAAAGTAAGCAGAGAGTTTAGTAAATCCCTAAATATAAACACTGCCCCAATATGGCCACACTGATACATGAGGAATGCTTAAAGCAGCGGTCCCCATACTTTCCATACTTGAAAGCCTATTTCATTGCAGTACATTAGAGCTTCAGTGCTACCTGGTGCTCTGAGCTCCTGCTGGATGATATTCAGCAGGCGTTTACTGGCAGAGCTGCAAGGCTCAGGCCAGGCCAGGAAACTGTGGAACAACAGGTAGGCCTCCTGCAGCACGCCACAGTCCGGAGCCACATGAGGAGCCTGCAAGAGGCAGAGAGGGAACAACTAACCAGGTGAAATAAAAAATAAAAGAGTAGGAATATTTTATTTTGCAGAGAAAACCCCCAAATACCCCAGACTGAAATCGGAAGAGTCTGTGCTTGTTCCTCTACTAATCACTCACTTTTAGGAGGGTTGAGGAGAACAGGAGAGTTAGGGGCACCACCAGTTCATACCGACGCTGCTTTAGCACCTGCAAAAGACAGAAAAATCCTGAACTGAAACCCGCTGTCATTCATCGTTTTACACCGAATGGTTTGGAAAAGATGTTGGTTTTGCAGCTCTTGACCTCTTTTGTTTTCATCAGTATTTTCTGTAGAAGGATGAGGAAGTTGTGGGGATCTCGCTTCACAAGTTCCTCCAAACACCAGCGGTTTATGCACAGCCCGGCTAGTTAGACAGAGACAAAACACACAACCTGAACCAAACGCTCATTTCTTCTTTTAGGTTTCATTGTGATGACCGCCAGTAAACATGTCATTTTGTAATAAAAACATGACTAATATTCAGAAAGGTGCCAAATGAAAGCAAAACAATTTTTCCACTTTTCCCTTGTTGCCAAAGCTCTCAATGGGGTTATTTCACTAAGTATTAAGAAACTGAACTTGCATAAGCCAACATGATACTCCCCCATGTTGTCTGTCACTCTTCATTCTGTGTGTCACCACTTTCAATTCCCATTTGTCTCGGTAAGATGAACAATAGGTTCCCAATAGGTCAGCTGGGTGTTTGTTTTAACCAATTAAAAGCTTAAAAATCAGCTTAGTGCCTGATTATTCATTATTATTAATTAATATTTCAGTGAACAAACTGTTGTACAAACTGTTTTCAACATCATTGGTTTTAACATATCTGTAATTTTGCCAGATGTAAGTTTTCTGGTTATATGACTTCTTATTTCCAGCATTGTTTTTGTACTGTGTTACTGTTAAAGGCAAGTATGGGACTGGGTCTTACCGTTCCAGAGTTGCTTGTCAGGAGTGTTGACACCCAGGTCACAGAGGCAACGCTCGAGGACATGCTGGATACGATCCTCTGTACACGAGCTCTGCTCCATCTTCTGCGTCCTCGTCTGCAGTGGCATCACAACATCAGAAATATAGATGGTAAACCAACAGGAAGTCCCAAAATAAACACAAGAATTACACCCTATTATTGTGTTCCGGTAAAGCAATATATGATGTCTCTTTAGTGGTCCAGACTTCCTGTTATTGTTCTTCCAGAAACAATCCAGAAACAATCAATCACAATCCAGAGTAAAACGCTCGCTCGCACAAGTACAACCATCCTCAGCAAAGACGTCAGGGCAGTAAAGACAGGGTGCCATTTCCTACCAGTGAGTCACAGACTGCGGTAGTGGACCGGAGATGAGCTGGTCGAAAAAAACAGCTTCAACTTCTACTTTTTCATTCTTAAAATCAACTGCTGACACCAGATTTCATATGACTCAAAAGTGTGATGGAAATTAATCATACCCAAGGGCCACTTCCTATTTGATGCTCATGAGTCTTAGTAACATGAAAAGATAAGTATGTATGTGTTTTAAAGCAAAGATAAAATAATCTTTCAACTATGTTAAAGCAACAGAGCCTGATCAAGTACAACAGTTATGAACAAAACACAGAATTACTGGAATTTGCTTACTAGATATTACATGACACCTGTAGTAAGGGTGCACACACATTTGATGATAAATAACTAAAGCCATACCGACCACTCAGTGAAACTGACAATTTTGGAAGTAAATATTCTATTATGGTATTTTAAGACTTTTAAAAGAGCAGATTCTTTACAAGGCAGACCGTATCCCTGGAACCTGGACTATATGTGGCTTCCAGGATGTCGGTGTGCATTCGGAAGCTGTCATTGTGCCCAGCTGTGGCAGATGTGTCACTGTGGCCGGCGTTGAATACTGTGTGTAGTGGCACGACTGGAAAGCTGGGATCACCTGTGCCCGTCAAAACAGGAAAAGGCCCAACGGGAAGCAATGATGCATTGTAAATCAAAACTAATCCTTCAGCTGCTTTCTTACGGCTGGAGAGGAACAGGAACTGCATCTTAATCTAGTGAAATGTACATCTGATGAAGCAGTAGTGTAATAGAGCTGGTGGTGACACTGGCAGAGATCATCTGATAAGAGGTTATAAGTGATGATTGTCTTATTAGTTTAACAGTAAAATAACTGCACAGCACAAATTGAACATGAGGACAATATATGCAGCAGGGCAGCAGCTCTGTACTTGGCATATCCAGCTTCTGCAAGAAGGCCTATCAATTGTCCACTGAGGAAGCAGGTGTTACTCCATTGTATGTTGTGGGGCTATATTGTCCAGCCCCGCCATGCAAACGTGGCTGCCTCGATGCAAAATCTCTGATCTCTGCTGGGGCTTCTTTAAACACTGAGATGATTTAGACGCGCATGTTAAAGTGGAGGGAAGATGGAAAGACAAGAGAGGCAACACAGCCAGATGTACTGCTTCCCCCTGGACTATAAACATGCCTCCATTATACTTAGCTACTTCCCTTTTAATTAAGCAAAATCAAACTCTGTTCAGCGCCTCAGTGAGCTATTATATACTAAACAAATTTCACACTGTGTGACTCTGAATGCATTAAAGAAGGGGAACAGGAAATCTGCAAAGCTTGAATAACAGATCTGATGGAAGTTGCGCAACAGACATTTGTTTTTACCAGAGAGATGATATATGAAATGATAGTATATATATAAATATATGAAAAAGCACCTCTGGCCAACCTGAGACAAACAGTGGGCATGTGACAGAGACACATGCAACGTACTGTAGATGTGTTGAAACGTAAAAAGAGATTAAAGTTGAAGTAGTAATCAGCAGTGAGAGATATAATAAGTCTTACCTACAAGTGCAGTTATCAGTGTCCTAGATCATCCCAGATGCACCACAGCTGAGACTCACCAGTGGAAAGAAACAATACAGAGACCACATCCTCCTGTGTTGGTGCTTTTTAAAGACAGACCCTCCAACTGCAGAGTCAGGAGGGCATGTGCTGCAAAACAGGAACTGCACAAGTCTCTTATGCTGAGATGGTTTACATAAGACAATTTACTCATGTCGTAGGAGGAGTCTTTTATTTGACACAAGAGCTGGTTCAGAACAATGAGAATGTACTTGAATTTTAAGTTTTTATTATGTTATGTGTTAAAATCATAAATAACTGATCTGTTGCCATGGTTCACAGCATTAGTAGAGGCCCCATTGCAGTGGTGGAATGTAACTAAGTACATTTACACAACTACTAGTACACATTTTAAGGTACTTGTACTTCACTTTAGTGTTTTCTTCTCATGACACTTTATACTTTTACTCCACTACATCTGAGAGGGAAATAATCATTAGTTACAGTCGTATACAAAATTGTTTACCATTAGTAAAATCCTGCTTTTACATTCATGCATGAGTAATAATAATCTAATGATATCATATAGTAAAACAGTCACTGGGGACATTTTTCTGCATTGAATACTTTTAATACTTTAAGAACATTTTCATGATTATACTTTTACTTAAGTGACATTTTCAATTCCAGACTTTTACTTGTATTTTTACAGTGTGATATTAGTACTTTTATTTAAGTAAAGGGTCTGAATACTTCCTCTACCACTGGCTCCAATGATAAGGCAGAGGATGGAGCACACCAAACAGGATGTATATATACTGTAGACAGGAAAAATATATACGGTAGGAACAAAGTGCTAATTTGAGCACAAAAGTTTTTTATCAACCTTTGGTAACAATATGTGTACAAAAATAATCTAAACTCAAAGGTACTAGTTTATAAGAACTGCATGTCTCAGTCTTCTGTGCAAGCAGTCGGTCCATTCACTGACAAAGACCAAGAAATGCTGTTGAAAATCTTGCAAAGTAGTAAATTGACCTTTGAACTTATTTGATTGCACAAAATGCAAATTGATCCAGATAAAAGTTGCAGGATTTCTTTCTCTGGACAGACATGAATCATGACTCTGTCTACACTGTCATTTAGTTCCATCATTTTGGTTTGTACCAAACATCAACAGACCACCTTTCCTTGTACAGAAACCCCTGCCACTGACATGTTCGCTATTTACTTCTGTGCAAATCCTGCAAAAATGTGCATTAATTGCTGCAACATGACCCAAATGAAATCATTACTTACCTCAAAGGGAAGATACAGGTTTGAGTCTTCAAATCCCAACATTCACAGCATCAAACGTCTCCTCCCTGGCCCCTGGTTGGGACTGAAGCGGTGTCTTCTTTTAAACGTGCAGGGCGAATAATCTGCCGGGAGATGTCGCTGCTCGCTCTCCCCCCGCAGAGACGCTCAGAGGGCTCCGACTCCTCTCTGAATGAGTGGACCCCCTTTTCCCCATGATAACAGAGAGGGAATGGGACAGACAGAGATAGAGGTGGGCAGAGGTGTGACTGAGTGGACAGGCAGAGGGACACCCGGAGCCAGCTGGGCTTTTGCCATATCTGATTTTTATTTAGGGATTTCACAGAGGGGGGTGAAAAGGCTGAAGAACTATAGCAGTTAGTTTTTTCGTGCGTAAACGGGATAGGTTGTTTCTCCAAAATTTCTCAGGAGTTGTGCTACACTTTCAGACTGAGCAGTTTATTTGGAGGTAGTGTCCTGGGTGGAGTTTTCTTTGCCTCGTAAGAATATTTCATACACATTCAGTATGTTCCAATGCTTCGCCCGTGCGTCCAAGTTGTCCATATGTGTCTCTGAGCATCATTTACTGTAACTGTTCAGTGCTCGTCTTGATTTTGTCTCGGGATTCATTCCAGTGGCGTTAATTCTGATGATTTTGTCTCCATTACATTTCAGCGCAAGAGTCCCTGCGGTGCACGGATTACAATGCAGAGGATTTTGGAGGTCTGGGTCACCTTGGTGACAGTTTCTGCGCTGGCCAAGGGGGTCTTTGGAGGATACGGGCTGAGCATGTTTGCTGCACAGTCTTCCCCTCCGGACCCGTGCTATGACGAGAACGGGAACCCTCGGAGGTGCATCCCGGACTTCGTCAACTCCGCTTTCGGCAAGGACGTGCGCGTGTCCAGCACCTGCGGCAGCCCGGCCGCCAGGTACTGCGTGGTGACCGAGAAGGGAGAGGACCGGGCGAGGGACTGTCACTCCTGCGACGCCGGGGACCCGAAGAAGTCCCATCCGCCCGCGTATCTGACAGACCTCAACAACCCCCACAACCTCACCTGCTGGCAGTCCGAGAACTACGTGCAGTCCCCGCAGAACGTCACGCTCACCTTGTCGCTCGGCAAAAAGTTTGAGGTCACCTACGTGAGCCTGCAGTTCTGCTCACCCAGACCCGAGTCCATGGCGATCTACAAGTCCATGGACTACGGCAAGTCGTGGGTGCCGTTTCAGTATTATTCCACTCAGTGCAAGAAGATGTACAACAGGCAGAACAAGGCAGCGATAACCAAGCAGAACGAGCAAGAAGCCATCTGCACGGACTCCCACACGGACATGCACCCGCTGACCGGCGGACTCATCGCCTTCAGCACGCTGGACGGGAGGCCGTCGGCGCACGACTTCGACAACTCCCCGGTGCTGCAGGACTGGGTGACGGCCACCGACATCAAGGTGATCTTCAGCCGGCTGCACACTTTCGGGGACGAGAACGAGGACGACTCGGAGCTGGCCCGCGACTCCTACTTTTACGCCGTGTCGGACCTGCAGGTCGGGGGACGGTGCAAGTGCAACGGGCACGCTTCGAAATGCGTCAAGGACCGGGAGGGGAATCTGGTGTGCGAGTGCAAACACCACACGGCGGGACCGGAGTGCGACAGGTGCAAACCTTTCCACTATGACCGGCCGTGGCAGCGCGCCACGGCCAGAGAGGCCAACGAGTGTGTCGGTGAGTCCCCGCTCTGTTGTCCTTCACTGGGAAATTATTTTAGCTTTAAACATATATTTATTTGCCTAATTATATTATTCGATTCATGTAAAATGTGCTTTTACAAATGAGTCGTTAATACAACCACTGTGTCCTGCTGTCGACGCACTGAAATGACGCACCAGTCTGAGATTTATTCGTTAGTGGGAATTTGATATTCACTTTTTATTTCTTGCTGGGAATGAAATACAGATTTTTTTCCCTCCATTTCTTTAGATTTTGTTTCTAAAGAAATCCTCGTGCGATAGGCACCGATTAATAGTTGGTGATCTGATCTTAAATTAGGGGAAAATTAATTTGGTTGTGGCTAAATAAATCTCAGCTGAAGCAGAGAGAGAGAGGAGGCCTCGAGCTGAAATCCCTCCATCTAAACGGTAAAATAATCATCCTGATTATAAAAATCAATTAAACCAAACATTTAAACTTAATTCAGTTGATTAAATGACTTAGTCAAAAATCAATATCCTTGCTGGTATTTTTAAGTTTCTAAGTGAACTACGCAGAAAAAGACAAAAGATACATTCTCTAAATGTAAATATATTCAATATAATTTAGGCTTAAATAAATTGCAAATACTTTAAATAAATACTAGAATTCATTAATTATATTTTATGGGATAAATTGATATTATATTTTTTAAAATCGGACCGGCCTTTTTTTTTTTCTAGAGAAACTTAAATGTACACAATTTATCTGACTTACAGCAGACATTGTTCAAACCAAGTGCCATATTTCCTGTGTGCCAAGATAAAAGAAACAAGAAAATGAAAGTGCTGCTTCCATAGTTTGAGACGCTGTGTATTCTGTTCAGTCCCAAATGTGTGCACTTTGTACGCTCTTTGTTGACCCCCGATTTTTATCAACATTCAGAAGAAAAGAAAGGGCAGGAAGTCATTTCCACAAACAAAGTGCGCCTGTCCGAATGCGTAATTGCGTTTTGACCTGTGTTTCCGACTGTAGTAGGAAGGAAACGTTGCAGCTGCAGAGATAGACTGCAGGGGCGTGTTGTGTTTCCATAAGCAGGTGCTATTACAGATTGGATGGGCGATTAAGGCGGTTTTATTGACATTTTTGGCACGTAGAGTATAAACTGCCACTTTAGAGCCAGTAAACTATTCAGAGAGGAGGACAAAGCGCGAGGTAATTCGAAGCCAGATCGGAGTTTCTCTATCTAGCAGCACCGAGCCAGTGTATTTGCTGTGATGCTTATTTTCTGCAGAGCAGGGGGGGCTTATATCAACAGCTACACCCCCCCCCCCAGCTACAGGGAAACAAACCTGGAAAAGTAACAAGTTCCGACAGTGCCATGGTTTGCTCAATCAAACAGAACAAGTGAACAAGTTGTTCCCTTTGGCCTCAGTCTGCTCAGCCAGCATCTCAGTGTAGTTCACAAAAACAAGAGGTTGTCACTTGTGGCATCCATCTCACTGTCAGTGAGAGGCCCCCCCCTCCCTCCTTTTCACCATCTTTTTGTGTGAGCGGTGTCATCAGATAAAACCGCAGAGAAGCCAGACTGAGCATCACTTCCAAAGAGGAAATAATAAGGGTGGCCTGACACCTAAGCATGAAAGAAGAAGACCCAGGGGAAGGGGTTGTTTTCAATTGAGCAGTGGGTCCATATGGTCTGGCAGTGTGGATGCAGAGTGGCTGCTGCTAATGATCCGTCTGGACTTCTCCTCCCTGCTGCAGGACATTCAGACAGTGAGAGCGGAGGGAGAAGGAGCGGTGTGGTTATAGGAGGGTTGTTGGTTTCACTCTCTGGCTGCAGACATCAAGGGCGAGAGACAAAAGTCAATTTCCCATGACTCTGCACGCAGGGTTGCCATCATTTTGTCAAGAGGCATTTATGTTGGCAGCAGCAGCTTTCACATTCCTATCAGCTGGAGGTGCATGAATTGGTTCATAAAAACCAGAGCCGGGACCAGAAGGGTGGCACGCACCAGAGTCAGAAGGTGATAGTTGGCTTGTTAGTATCAGGGACGGATGGAGCCCTCGGACCAGCACCTCTGTATGACTCTTAACATTTATTTTTGTCAAGTTAATCAAATGACCACAAAGAGATGCAAAATGACAACAACACCACACAAAATAGATGGAAGGTCTATTACAGCTGTAGGCCATTTGGAGTTGATATTATTTCACATTAGCTATTTATTTGGTATTCATTTTTTAATGTATTGCAACTATTAATAATGTAAAGTCTATTATTGTCATTAACTGGGGCTTTAAATGTGAGGGTTTTTTTTACTTATTTTACAAATGTACCCCCCTACATCATTTATGTAAGTAGCAAATAACGTGTAGAAACACACACACACACACACACACACGGCGACACGTCGGGCTGTCCTGTCCCAGGCAGCTGCTTCATATTCTCTGGGTGTTCAGCGTAGCACTGACCCCTGACAGTCAGGCCCCCGCTCCTCTCCGGCCTGACTGATGGGCTGTGAAGGGAACTGTGGGAAACCTCTGCTTGCCAAGTGGGTTTTGAGGCAAGTTGAAAATGGTAGCCTTAGTCACTCATACATGTAATTTTGCACGTTTGTTCAATTTCAACTTTGTTTTTGCTGTCACTCTGCCATGCGATGTTCTGTTTTACAACGGCTGCGAGTCAGCCGGAGGTTCAATCAGTCTTGTTTCCTTACACTTTTGATGTGCTTTCAGAGCAAACTTTCACCTTCACTTGTCTGTTCTTGCGGTTGGCAGGCGTTTATCTGATTTTAGATGTATTTGATAGGAAAATTTAAAGAGAGACTTTCGTAATTTCAGCAAGCCATCTTGTCCTGGGAGATAGAAATCGGTGAATCTTTGATCACAAAGTCAGTTTCTATCCGTCCCAATAGATATCGTATTTTGTTTTGTGCTCTGCTCAAAGTATTTTGGCATTTATTAAACCGACACACAAATCTTAGTGAGGAAGAGCCGACATGTTTGCCACCCACGAGGTAGCTGAATTAGGATATGATTGTATCAATTGCCTACTGGCTCGGCTCCCAGTCTGTGAAGCACATACTGGTACTCTCTCCAACAGCTCTAAAAATAGAGCGCCAAATATAAATGTTCACAATTTTTTAAAGAACCAGCAGGTTTGATGAATAATACGGTGGAGGAGATTTGAAAGCACAAATGCAAGACGGCATTTGTGAGTTATAATAAATGCTGAAGCGATGTTTGACACAAGTGGATATTGGTACAGTAATGTTTTTTATGTACAATTTAATTGTCAAGTTTAAGGTCAAGTCTGCATTAGTACCACCTAACTTGTACTAACTTACTGACCTCTTGGTAGAAACCATGGGTCCATTACTTTTAGCCAACTATTTCAGCCGTTTATTTATTACTTTTTGTTAAATGTTTTGACTTCTCTGCTAGTTTGTTAACTGGTTTTTCAAGTCAGTTGAGCTACTCGATCTTACCCCTGGTTGGGATTCACTTTTCTGGATAAAGTGGCAAACACCAAGGCTGAAAAAATAAAGTCTATGTGGAAGTTTTTAAAAACTGCAGTTCCTTGAGTGGCCCTTTGAGGCTTCAAAAGCAAACAAATCCCCTTAGACCCCCGTGCATAAAATGCCCAACTTTACAGTAGATGTTTCCGTCTTCTGTCTTTGACCGTAGACTGTTTAATGGAAATGTACTTAGAATCTGGTTGGGAAAAGTGAAGCCAATGCCGAAGTGCTTTAAACCTGCGTTCTTTATGACAGCCGGCAGGGGGCGACTCCTCTGGCTCCAAAACACCAAGATGGCGAAGGCCAAAACGCCAAACTCCAGGCTTCAAAACGGTGGCCCACAAACCAGTGGGTGACGTCACGGTGGCTACGTCCACACAAGAGTGCTTTGAGAAAACGGTGTACTTTTGTCTTTGAACCACAACCCACTTGCATGACAGCTTCTCAAAGAGAGAGGAAACACTGGTGCAGGCAGGAGGAAACCAAACCCTTACGGTACAAGGACACCACATTTACCACAGCCTGTCTTACAGAACCGCGCCACATCTAAGCTCAGCTTTCCTGTTTAGTTTACAACTGAGCCACGATGATTTGAATCGTAAGATGCTTTTAAAGATGCAGGCTGACAGTGTCTCTGTGCTCGTCGCCCGTGAGGCTGCCTGGGACCCCTGACACTGTTTCTGCTGACGGTGAATGTGCCTCCGCTGGGTTGCCAGGTTGGGCCAGGCCCGGCCTGCTCACCATCTGGGTCTCATTTCATCTCCACGGCAGCAGCCCACGTGACGGGGGGAGAAGAATTTCTGTTAAGCATGATGTCATAGATATTCTCACTCGAGTCAGCCATCTCCATTTAATTTGTAAGCTGGAAAAAAAAAACATTTGAGGGTTTTTTGATTTTTCACATGAATTTAGTCAACAATAGCCAGAGGACCATTTCTGGGCTTGTTTTTGTTTTGTTGACTTCTGTTTTGATGGGTCTCATGTTTAAATACATTTCTTTAACATATTGTATGATACAGAAATGAAAACAGGCTCCGTTTGCAATGTTAATGTGCCGTAACCACTAAGTCATAACGTGCGGTAGTTATAGTGAAGATGGTAGAAGCAAGGTGGTTTGGTGATGAGTGATTTTTTTCAACAAGAAAGCCTTGGTTCATTCTCCTGACATTAAGTATCTGTCATACTGAAGTACCCATGAGCAAGGCACCGAATCTGCATCAGCTCCTCGGGCTCTGACCTCTGACCTCGCTCTCGTAGGCAAAGAGAGATTTATGCATGACAAACACAAACCCACTGACATCCAGTGGTAAAAATTAAAGAAAACTTTGGTCATTCAGGGAAAAAAAACATGTCAGAAAGGAACGTTTTACTGAATGAGAGAAAACACAAAAATGAGAACAAATAAATGTGATTGTAAGCGTCTTGCTCTTGTTGTGGGTTGTTTGTTTGGATCCTCATTGATTACAGGGCTAACAGTCATTTTCCCCGGGGTCCACAGTAACCCTTAACAACATTACAGCATTCAGATGTGCTCTGCAAATAGTCTAAATAAGACCAAGACCTGAACCCAACACAGCAAATTGCATTTTATTAAGATTACATGGAAATAGTTGTTAAAAGTAATAATAAGAAAATAAAAATAAACACGAGTATGTGGAGAAAAAAACAGATATAAAGAGAAAACCTACATGAAATCTGTGGAAACAGGTGTGTTGCAGGTTAGGAGACATTCAGGAACTTTTTTGGCTTCAGAGCAGCATGGACGGTCTCACATCACACAGTTGGATGGACTGACGAGTCTCAGTCATCCAGAACATGTCAATGCTTGAGTACAGCTCGGGGGCGCTGGGGAGGAAAATCCAAATGGTTTGACCAATGGGAGAAAGTAATCAGAGGCTGTAGAAACCCTGAAGCAAGTTTCAGTCAGCAAAGATCCCAAATAAAGCTGACTCACGTGTGTTTTTCTTATGAACATGAAGAGAGTTTCCAACAGTATCAGTAACTGAGTGAAACTATCAGGAGTGGCGTGACAGCGTCCCCCAGAGACAAACTGACCCAAACCAGCGACTGCAAGCTAGAGACGAGCTTTGTGGAAACAGTGACAGGAACTATTGTCACTCGCAGGGATTGAGGCAAATTTTGTTGTTGGTAACTATTTAAATCAGTCACATTGAAATTGTTCAATTGCCTGTGTGTGACATCTCAGCAGTTCATGTTCACAAAGATGATCTGAAATACGTCGGAAAAGGATTTGTTTTGTTTTTGCTTGCAGTTTTATACACTTTAAGGCCACTGACCATTTCCAAAGCATACAGAATTACATTTTTTAAATATTTGTTATAAAGTATACTTGAGAAAATTCATCAATTCATTGCCACTGTTGCGTCTAAGTTATGTTATCTTTGTGTGCTACTGCATTTCCATGAACAGATCTTGAGCTACAACAACTGGGATTTTAATGCAAAAAATAACCAAATCCACATTACTTTTGTAAGTATTAAATGATTATCTAATATCGTTCAATAACTTGGCTTAACCGTATATTAAAAAAGCAAGTTATTAATATTTTAATAGCTCCCACAACTTCAAAATAATAATACAGTTAAACAGTACTGAATTGGTTTATCTCATTTCATCATTGTGGCAAGTGGCAAATCATAAATAATTTAAGATAGTCTACCTCATTTTAAACCATAATATCTTAATGGAACAATCATTTTTACAAAGCCAACAATTGTACAAACAGAATTGTATTGCAAATTTATGTTAAACAACAAACTGGTGAATGTTCTCGTCACTCTATTTCTTTTTTTTAAAAAGCTGCTAATAGTAAGAGGCTTCTTCTTTTTACTTTTAAATTACCATAACTTTAACAGAGTGTTGGATGTCTGGATGGTGGTTTTGAATGATACAAAATATACACAACATTTCAGAAGCCCAGTGCTCAATATCTACATTTCAGTGATGTTGTTCACACGCTAACAGCAGCCCTTGTTTTGGGACATATCCTAAAACATCCTTTAACCCTGTCACGATTACAAACGGAGAACAATACTTCTGAAATTGGCCTTTACTCTGTCGCCTCCAGCCTTTCTTGCAACATAAGCCTATGTGACTTTGGTAAGAGGTTTGTCTGTATACAACCAGACCATAAAACAAAGAGATGTATTTGGGGGATCTGAAATCCAGTGTCCTCTGGGTAAAGGCTGCATGTTTTGAGGATTTTGTTTTGTTGAGCTCATAATTCAAGACAGACATGATGGTTTGAGCCAGAAAGGTTTCACTCAGGCTTTTAAGTGCACACTGAAAAATCTTGTTCTGCACTCTTGTGGACGGTGGTTTGGAGAGGTGACTCTATGTTTGAGAGGAGTATGTTAGCTTTGATTTAATGTTCGTATCCTTCACGCATGGGCTGTTGGATACCATGGCATGAATGTTGACCAGTATGGAAGAGAATACAGTGGGTTTATTCCACACGTACAGATTATTGTGTTTAACATTTGACTGAAAGATGATGACTCTATGAGCTGATGCCCTTATTGTGTCATCATTATTCATAGAGTGAACAGTGGATCTGATGCATGTGTCACTAGGCATGTCAACTAATACATTATTCAGATATGAACACATTCGAACAGCAACCCCAGTCCCAGGAACTGCTAAGAGCCAAAGCAGCATGACTCTCCATGATGCAGATACACCACAATGTAAACAAATAGCCTATTGCTAAAAAACACACAGATGTAGACAATGAACAAAGTTAGTATAGTCAATAAGGTTTCTGCAGCTTTAACCAGATGTGTTGTGCAGTGCAGAATAAAGTTTGATGTTGCACAGGTGTCACCTTCACCTCATGATCAGATATTAAATTGTGTCTAATAGTAAACAGTAAACTGATCTGAAGTTAGGGACCATCTCAAAAGTGCATGCAAAATGGCCAAGGGAGCTTTTCAGATTTTTGTCAGTACTATCTAATTTCCTCAGAATAAACACTTAGGAGCAACAAACCAACTTTATTTTCATATGGAGCTTCCTGATGCATGCACATTGCATTTAAAAAAAAAATGAAATATGACCCTATGATCTGTATTGGATGTTGTTTTGTTTTTTGGAAATAGCTTTAATTTCTTAATCATAGAAAAGACCAGAAATCATGCAATATAGCCCAATGTAATTCAGACTTGGATTTCCCACCGTTAAAACCTTCCATTTGTAATTTCCACCCAGATCATTAACTGTTAAACAGCTTTTTATTGTTTTTTTTTAAGATATTTTTTGGTGACATTTTTGCTATCATTCTGAAAGTCGGAGTGAAAGGAACAGGAAACATGGGGAGATGCAACATAGCTTGAACCAGAGATGTTGCGGTTGTGGTTTGTGCCTTACCCCTTCAGACAAATCTTGACAATTTCTACCTCCTGTATACGTTTAAAAGAGAGATGAATACAGATGTTTTTGTGACACTGATAGATACAGATGCAGAATGTACCTCTGCGTTACAACCCTAGTCATTACAAATGCATTTATTCAGTGAGCTAGTGTGAACTGTGGCCTAAAATGCAATGCTATCATTTGGGCCTCATCATTGTTTGTCTGTGTACACTTATACACAACAGACAACATTGTATGATGTAGTGAATGGATCCTGAATAGCTGAGATAGTTCAAATTGTTTGTTTTCTTGGCTGTTTATTTTAGTTCGTTCATTGGACGCCTTATTGTTCACTGAGCCAAGATGAAATAGATGCACATGTTTGTGCGTATGTGTGGATGCTCAACTCTTTGTGTCCACCGTCTGTCTACATGGAGCTGACTGCTGGGCCTTCCAGGGTGGCATCAGGACCACCTAGTGCGTGCGCATCGAGCCCCTTTGAGGCTCTGAAGCAGGGCAGGCTGGGAATGATTAATGGGCCAGCGGAGTGACACGCTCCGCGGCTCGGCCTCAGACCCCCAGCCAGCTCCCCTGCTGCGCTGCCACCCGACACAGCCAGCTCAGTGACAGCGCCGTTTGTACGCCCACACACAACACACTTCCTCAGTGTCACTTACCCGACTTACCCCCTGTGCCACTTCCCCCTCTCCCCCCAAAACGCATTAAGGAACTCTGCAGTGGAGGCATAAGCTCCTTTGGCTGGTACCATCCTCCCTGCTGCGCTGTCGACACAGAGGTCTTTTTACTGGAAGACAAAGGCAACAACTGACAACTGGATCAATTATAGTTGAATAAAGTCTTGATCCTTATTAGAATGACACAGTGAGTCTGCCGGGGCTTTCCTACAGTTTTAGGGACATTTCTAATAGTTTGGAGCCTTCGGTGTTGGCTTAACATATGAATTAAATGTGACTCCTGCTTAATACTCCACCAAGCATCAGGAATGTCAGCTGCTAATTACCCTGCTCTTCATTTCATTAACTGCCACTTATATCCAGAACACTTTAAAACAAACAAAGAGCAGACATAATAAGCCCGCCTTGAAAAGGAAATGGGGTTGCTGGTTCCCGTTTCATATTTATTTTTCCTATAACTTCTACATGAGCCCGTCCAAGGGTCTCTGTTGCTCCATAATGGATTTCTACATCCTCCTGTGCTCAGCCTTCATCTCTCACATACCCCAGTGACCAATTCTTCTCTGGGAGAGAATGAGGAACCACTTATTGGATTTGAGTGGATATCCAGCAGGGTAGATAGAGGAGAGGAGGACGCAGTGGCTACCAGACACGGTCCCTACATGACTATAAATATACCAGGGTTCCACATCTGCTCAAAGGAGGGAAAACCTGGGGATTCATCAATTGCAATCCCCCCTCTGCACACTGTTTGTGTGCACTGTGTGTGATTGAGGCAGATCTCTTGGTCAGACAGGGAGCAAAGGCAGAGGATTAAGCCGCCTTCAAGTCTTTCATAACTCTTCCAGTCTGAGTGGGAAATGTAGACAGACCAGACCGCCTGTTCCCATCCTCTTCCCATCCCTTGTCCAGGTCACCACAGCTACTGTGGAGCAGATGGTTCACAACTTCTTCACACGCTCACACCAAAATGTAGAAAGTGACTTCCTTCCCCTCCTAATCTTCCGAGCTCTGAGACATACGTCACACGGTTTCCTCCCGTCTCTGCTTGCAGAAAAAACCTCAGACACCAAGAGTTTGATGTTAACTTAGGCAGCCCAAAGCATGCATACGTGTGTGTGTGTGTGTGTGTGTGTGTGTGTGTGAATACGTGCCATGTGGTTTATTTAAAAAGATAGCAAGGCTCAATTTCTCATGATAGTGAGTCAGAGATAACACGCTGTATCTGGTTCCCACTTGGGCAGGCAGCTGAGAAAAAGAATGACCTCAGAACCGTGAGCCCAAAGACCATGTTAGATTACACTGTGATGTGCAAGGGCCCTGGAGTGCCTGGGCTCTGTTACAGCAGGTTTTTATGCTCTGGAGTGACAGGAACAGATCTGAACATACCAAAACAATGGACCTGTCACACTGAGCAGAGGGCAGTGAAAGATACTGCGGCTGATTTTGGCGACACCCACGGCCACTGGTGGTAACAGCGAGTGCAGTTTAACACTACAGCAAACACTTCTTGAGCAGCCACTTTGTCAGAAATGCAACAGGAGAGCAGCTAGTGCATCTGTTAGTAGTGTAGCCAAACAAACAATTGGCGTAAGTAGTTTTCCACATAACAGCAGAGCAGCAGCAGCAGTTGGTTTCACGGCTGAGAAGCCTGCAGCTCTTCATCTAACGGCTCACTGTAACTGTTCCTTTTTGTTCCATTACTCCCTGCAACATTTCAAAGTGCTGACCAAAACCACCTAAAATTACTGTTTTCTTGTTTTGTAGATGCAATTTTGATGAACTATTGCAGTCAGTGCAAACCTCAGTGACAAACACATTGCGTTTTCTGTGAGTGCAGGTCCATTGTTTTCTCTGAGTGCTTCACAGAAAAAGCCACCCTGTGTTGAATGTAAAGCAGCAGCAGTAGGAAATGTTTGAATTGCAAAGCAGCAACTTATTACAATTCTGATACGACTGTAGTGGAGTGAACAGTGAGGCTGAGGACAATATTACAAACAGTAACGCTGGATTACATGCTGCATCGTTTCCTGTCAATCCCTCCTGCATGTGAAGACAATTTGAATCCAGTGCAGGAATGGCGGACTCCTCCACTAACAATAAAAACTACTATATACTGTGGAGAGGTCAACAGAATATAAATATATTAAACGCATATTACTGAAAAATGCTAACCAGAAATAGTAATTTCATGACAATCTTAAGGATTATAAATTCTGTGGTAATGTTGCACTTCTATTAAGATGCAAGACTTGTGAGTGACGGATTAAAAAAAAAGAACGTTTAAAATTAATGCTGCAGAGTTTGACCTTTGGTCCCTAAATACTGCATCCAACAACTGTTTTCACAGGTTCCAGTATTCACCTATTGAGTAAACTGATCTTGACATGTAAAATGAGTGCCCCTTAAACAGTACACAGTATAGAAGTCGACGCTTTTTCTATCTTGAATGAAACTGAAATCGATTAGATGCAACAGTCCAGCCAGCTGAGTCACACAGGTTTGATTGGCAGCAGAGGTCCCTCACACTGGATGTCTTCATTAATCTGAGACTCATAGCATTTGTTTTACTCATTACTATAGTAGTATAAGGTTCACTGAGTTCCTGCTAAGATCGCCAGCGGTTGGCGTGCTTCAGGAAGAACCAAGCCTTTTCCTCCTCAGCTCAGTACCGTGTCCTGGAAGCCACCTAGCAACCAGAACAAACTTTGGGATAAAAATGAACAGAGTAGTAAGAAAACCTTACAATGACCTCTCAGTGTTTCCAGAAAAACAATCATTTACCATTAATTCCCTAAGTTTTTCCTTCCTATACAGAGACAGTGTGACCACAGTGTTCAGGCCGTGCCTTTTTTCCTGAGGTGAGCTGGTGTCACGTTACAAATTGAACACTTGCTTGGACCGTATTAATACAAGGACTCGGTGAACGTCTCCATGAACTGAATAAAAACAGGAAAACAACTGCACTCAAATTTAATCTTTGCGCCGTGACATATCGGGTTAAATGTTTTGATGCAATCTAAAAACACATGGGAGAGATATTTTTGACATGGGGATGTGGCTTGTTATAAATAGGCCTTTGGAGAAAAGGGGAGAAAAGCACAATAAACATGCCACAAGAACGATGGATCGTCACCTCAGCTTTATGATTTACAACCTAGTGGCTTCCTGCCTCCATCTCCCTTATTCCCTCCGCACGGGGGAACACAGTGCTGAATGCACGTGCCGGAGTGTTAAAATAACCTCCCTGCTCTGTGGGGAAGATTTGGACCTCAGCCTAACACTGGCCAGCAAAGTCCCACAGCAACCGGGGCCTGTTTAGATGTTTCGTTCAGGTTTAGTCTGGAGAACGTCCCCTCTGGCTACAAGCTCAATTATGCTGGATTCAGGTTTACTGTAAATACAAGCTCCCAACCGGAGAAAACTATCCAGGTCAGCCTCAAGTTCATGATTATGGTTAGGATAAGTGGGTGATTTTCAGATGTCTCCCAATTGTGTCAACACTCAAAGCAAAATCCTCATTATCCAAATTACTCATAAGGAATTTACAGTAATTTAGGCGATTTGGTTCAAAGGGTGGAATAGGTACAGAAATAATATGGTGCCACTAAAGACCACACTACTCACAAATTTAATGTTATATCTATCATCTGTCATAGCACCTTTTCCACAAAGTAAGCTTGTGAGTAAACTTGTATAGGTGATAGAAAATTAGGAGGATCTTGGCGACTCGCACTGGTACCCCAGCGGGTACTTCTGCAGTTTCCCGGTGGTACGTGGATCGTGGATTGTGACCTGAAAAAAATGTAAATTTGATTAAAGAATATTCATCCACATATTGAGTCAGCGTTAACACCTCAACACAACCTGTTTGTGATTAAGAGTGTGTGCAAACTGGATTGCGTTGGTACCCCGAATGGTCACAGCGATAAACAGTTAAAATAGTTATCTAAAAGTAATGGGCAAACATTCTAAATATGTGACTGACAGTAGACCTACTGAATAAATAGTCACAACAGTTTAAACCGTTTGAATAGATTGCTAAAATAATGGATAAATGGATGAAATAGATGTGGGTACGTCTGAAAAAGAAAGATCGATCCACTGCTTTAAAACCCGTTTATATCCGTGCAGTGCACCTTTCCACGTACAGTAAAAACTTCCTTTAGAAACAGAACAGAGGGAAGAGATTTTGCTTATCGAGCTTAATGACCGTGGACCTTTTCATCACCTCTCCCATAAATTCGAGGAAATAAACTTGAGGAAGGAAAGGAGCAGCACTCCAGTCAGCCTGTTTCCACACCTACACTGTGGGAGCACTCAAGTTCATTAATCAAAATATACAAGGCATCAAACACAAACACACAGATACTTCAGAAATTAATAAGCTTTTATGAGATTATTACTCAAGAGAATATTTTAACAACAGTCATAGCAGGCGTGTGTCATTGCTGACGCAGTTTATGCACATACACACCACACACACAGAGTGAAGAGGAAGTATTCCCCAGTCAATGCCTCAAGCTCCTGCCAACCAGCAGGATGTTCCTCCACCAATCCATCAGTTTTATGCTTTAATGTTCATTTTAAGTCCAATCGTGTTTCCTCCAGTGGTTTCGCCCAGGAAACAAACCTCGCATTTGATAAAGTGACTCGATTCAAGATTTGGCTAAATGTTAAGTTTAAACACGTGACCTCTGATGTGGGGAGGATCAGGTGTGAGAGAGGCCTGAGAACAGGCCCAGACATCTGAGGAAACGCTAAAGAGAAAAGATAATAGCTGACACTAAAATACATGCTGCTCTTTGGGTCTCCCTTTGTCCAATTTCCTGCTATTTCTTCTTCTTCCCATTTACTCATGGAATTGCTGCTTTAATTAGAAATTGTAGAGTATAGAAAAACAAGACAAATGGTTGATAGAAAACGGGTGACATGCAACAAAGATCCCAGGCGAGATTGTTGCAATTACACGGCATACGTTCCAGCAAACTGAACCAGCAGTACGCCCACTCCCGCCTCCTCTGGACCGCTCCCAACCCTGCAACAAGAGGATAAATGGGCTGAGATATGCTGGCCATTATGCATTATTATTCATAAGAGAGGGTGTGTTATCATTGGCACCACATAGCAGCGGCTGTTTAGAACTTGGAGTGAATAACTCCGGTCATTACTGATTGCACAATTACAAAATGTTTCTGCTACAAAATGTCAGCTCTTTTTTCATTGTATGTAAAAGAGGGTCATGGTTCAGATCAGTCAGGGCACACATACTACATTGTGAAGGCATCTGATATACATACAATACAGTATAATTCTCTGAGCAGATGCATATTATAGCATGTGGTATTTAGCCTAAACAGTCAGTAAAGTCTATGCAGATCAACATCGCGTCATTAAAGCCAGTTAGAAAAGAACTACTGTTCTTGTCAGTCACCGCTAACAGGTCATTAGTATTACCCACACACATTATTACCAACTAATCTTAAATTACTTGGCTAATGGTGCATTGCGTGACTTGATGTCACATTGCATTACCTAATGACATACAGTATACTGTACTGAGCAGGAGCCTGGAGTGCTACTTTGGCCGGGCTGACTTGGGTGGCTGTTTATGTTGAGGCAGTGCATTCCCCTTTTGCCAGGCAACCAAACGGTTTACGAGCAGTTACTCACACAAAAGCACGGGGCGGGTTGATTGCTCAGCTAATTGATCTCCACCAGAGATCACAGAGCTGCGCTCGTAAAGAAAGGGAACGCCTCCCATGACATCACCGCAGGCTGTACGGTGAGACAAGGCGTGCAAGTCCGAGGAGAGACTTATTCCCACACTGAGGGAGGCGGTCTGCAGAGAGGGGAGAGACAAAGACTCACGTGGAAAGCACACATTCACACATACACACATATGCAACTATTAATCAACAGTTAGAACAAGCAAATGGACCCCGTTAGGCAGAGTGTTCTGCTACTTGTCCAGAGAAGGTTCGTCAGAAAAATAAAATACAACATGAGCTGCAAAGCCTTGGAAACGTTTGTAATGCCATATTTACTACAGTGTAGCATTTGCAGTACCATCTTAAAGGACGTTTCCAATCAAAATGTCAACTATTCTTAATATGCACGGGGACGTTTCTGGGAGGTCAGGGGTCAAACTTATCTACAGAAGCTCCCAGGGAGCTGATAGGTATTTAGTGTCTTTCTCAAGGACCCAACACGAGGGATTGAATTGTCCTGTTAAAAGGGGAGGTCTCGCTAAACACTAATGGCCAGGAGGCAGGAGACTAATTCATGTGTGGTGGAATCTCACCATTGATTACCGAATCTAGATCTTTATATTACTAAATTGTTTTCCCAGTTACGTTGACAAATGTAATTGCTGCCTGTGTTGTGTTCAGAGGTATTTTGCACTACATGTATCTGCCGGGGTTCACGTCCACACTCCCGTCTGTGGCGAAGCACTTTGGTTAAAGTTAGGGAAAGATTGCGGTTTCGGTTAAATGTTAGTAAACACGTTGTGTCTCAAGTCACTGCACTGTATAAAACCAAGACCACAACTTTTCCCTAAACTTAACCAAGTGCTAAAAAAGTTTAATAATGCTGTTTTCACTACGAGCAGACAGTGTTTTTTGCCAGATCAGATATTTTTTGGCCGGACAAAAATGAAATACTTGCCAGACTTTCCAGATACATTTATTTCCTCATTATGTTGATAAAAAATGTAATCAGGTGTAATTACATTCCTTTCAAAATGTATTTGCTGTTGCAAATGTTTGCACGCCCTTGTTGTGGTTACAGAGATTTACAAGAACATACAAAGGTCCTCGTTCAGATTTTGATCATTTCGGCACACAAACGAATATTCTTTCCTTGTTTAATAACCACACCCTTAAATTATTTAATCCAGTCATTCAAATAAGGGTGATTGTATTAGGGATTGTAGCGAAATATTTACCTTCATACCAGACTCAGAGCAAAAAAGCTTCAAACAAAACCTTTCATGTCATTAAATCCTAGCTGAATACTGCGTTAAGACGTTTTCTGATCTCTTTCATGTTTCTTCTCAGCGTGGCTTCAAGTGTCTGATATATAGCTAAAACAAGAATACAGTCAGTTCATACCCACACAAGGGCTAAAACTGGACAAACATAGTGACCGGCAGGTTTTTACACAGACACAGGAACGTGCTCAGACGTGGCGGAGGTAGAAGAGTGAGATGGCTTTAGATAGCCTTTCATCTCGGGGATAACTCAATTCATTAGCTCAGCTTATACCTTTTCATGTCTTATCTGGTCCCGGATCACAAAGTGCACTCTTGTGTGGTTTGGCAGCTCCTCAGAGGTGAAAGGTGAGCTGAATGATGGGTCATTATGTTTCTCCGTGTGCTGTTATGGTAGCAGAGCAGACACAACTCCCCACAGGGAGCAGAGGTGTTGCTGCCAAATTGGCCATGATGGCATCATTAGATCGAGAGCATCTGTCCTAAAACAACCAGGCAGATGCACCTAAACTGCTCTGATAGCACTTTGCCCTTGATATCAATTTGATGTGCAGAGTGGTAATGGGGAGGGTACTTGACGTGATGACACCTTTCTGAAAAGATATTTTGAAGCTTTAAGCTGGAGATATGCTAAATCTATATCCCCACCAGTATATCTCTGGCGTTAAAGTTTCTGGTTACTGCTTGTTGAATCTGATTCTCAGCCCAAGTCTGCGTTCCCAATGCTAAAATCTGGCAACCATGTTTGTTTGTTTGAATGTTTGGTCCTTCAGCACCAGAACACAGCTGAGGATGAAGCCTGGAGACAAACAAATGTTACATCCAGACAGACCAGTCACTGAAGCATACATGTCCAATTGCAAATATTTTTTCTAAGAAATAAACATATTCTTGGTGTTTGTGTACTTGTTTGGTAAAAGTTGTAATTACCAAAATGAAGAAATTTATGTTTCATTAATTTTTTTGCCATGATAGCCACCATCTAGTGGCCATTAAAGGAACTGCGTCTTAGGGCACCTGCAGATTGACTTTAACCTTTACTTGTTATCCACTTGCCACTTGTTTGCTGTATGACAGGCCATAGAGTAAAAACTGCTGATGAACTCTAACTGTGCACTATTGACCAGTGAGGGCTACAATTTGGGTTGTTTCTTCTCCCATTCCAACCAAAGACTACAGCAGCTGATTTATTCATGATTACCACCAGCCAGAAAAAAAAAAGAACCATTATTTGATGTGGTGTGATGTTTGATGGTTGCCTGTTTCTGTCCTAGAGGGACAACAGGAAAAAAAATGAAATGCATTGATGGAATGACGTGACTGAAATGTCTATAAAAAAGCCCACAAAGCTCTGGCATCGGCCCGGTCCAGCACGGAGGCAGGTGAACCCAGTACTCTCATTTTTCAAACATCCTCCGACCTCTAATATGTGTCTCATTAAAACCATGTCACATATACTAACTCCTCATGTTCCAGCTCTGTTGTTTGCCTTAGCCATGCCATCTCTTTTTCGACTTGATCAAAGCAGAGGGTCTTTAAATCATTCTCATATTGGCACACACGTTTTGATGCTTTATTTGTTTATGTGACACCAAGGTGACGGGGTTGTTGTTGATGAAGCAGTCCTCAAAGGTCATTGCGCAAACCTGCTCCGTTCTGTGCTAGATAGAAATCTCCCTGTAACAGCTCCAGTTCTTTTTCTTTCACTGTTTACATTTTTTTGTACCCCGAGTGAAATCATCAAACGCAGTCCGGAAACTTGTAAAAGGATTCATCATCTGGAGAGCTTGTTGCAGAAGTCCTTTGTTGTTGTCCTCGCCCTCATCAAACTCACAGCTGCTGCAGTGATGTGTGATCGAAATATTTATTGTGGGAAACGTGCGTCTGGTGGAAGCAGGCCTGGAAGCAGCTGAGGGTGACAGATCATAGCACTTGCTTTTTATGTTTGTGCATTACCGCGTCAAACGTGCTTCATCAGAGAAAGTCCACGAGCGCTGTATGACAGAAACGCTTGTTTGCAAGAGTATTGGCTTCAGTAAAGACGGGTCTCAGTGCACCCTTTTAGAGCCGTGGCAGCTGATACCACTTTTCTATAAAACTCTATTTATGACAGTGATTTATTAAATTCACCTCACAGCAGAAATCATTTACGATTTGCTTCCAGCCTTTCCAGTATTATAATGATATATTTGTGCCATCTATTTTCATGGAATATGATGTCTTTGTAATCCTAAAGAAGAACTATTTCCAGAGAATAAAACATAACCACTGACTTAATCATTGCCTGATCAGCAGGATATACAGCATCCTAGTTTCAAGAAAAAGATTTAGCCATGACTTCATTCATCAAAGCTCCATTACAATTGTTTGGTAACACCTTTCGTAACTTTTCAGTAAAGATAAACTACCACCAGGACAACGCATTGGACATGTAGAAGAAAGCTGCCTTATTATAGACGAATCATACCTTTTGCAGTGTAAGTAAAGTGTAGTTTCCAGTTAGTATCTAATTGGCCAGAAAATCTTTACACTATAATTTACGGACTATAATCTAAAGCATTAAGTGTTAAAAGTGCATATCCACTTTATGGATATTAATGAACTCTTTTGACACTTCTGAAACATCACGCACTTACACAATATAGGTGTTACGCAAGAATTGCATAATCTCTACATGCTTTGTCCAAGTGTATTGGATGTAACTTCAACAGCATGTGACTCAGTGACAGTAAGTGTAGTAGTGAACTAAAAATATATATATATATATATATATATATATATATATATATATATATATATATATATATATATATATATATATATATATATATATACACCCTCCCATTTATATATATGAAACATGTGATACTGTCTAACATTCACAACAAGTCCAGTTTGTATGTCTCTGTATGTGAACGTGTCTCTGAAATATCCAACCACTAAACCAACTACTGCCATGAAAATATGGCTCCATAATCTGTTAAGGGCCAAGTGTTGTCTTTTCCCTCAGATCGCAGGATGTGATGAACCCTGTTTGATCTTGCACACATCATCAGCTCATGATATGAGTGACTGTACGGGATTATACACAGTGAGAGAGTAATTGGTCCTGAATAAACAACAGTTGTGCTGGAATTCCATCTTTCTCCGTCTCCGGAGAAGCGTCGCATTCTTTTCGATGCAGATCACAGACAAACTTGCCTCAAGTCTCTCCCACAGACACATTGTATGCTTGAACATCTGACACCTGTTGACAGGGTTGGTAAATTTCTGCTGCTTTAAACCATCCATAACCAAATTTCATTAGCGATCATCATGTACAGACGTTTGATTGTTTCTGAAGTGCGCTCTCCTCTGTAGACGCAGCGAAAAACCGCCTCCACCAAGCTGTGGGATGCGTAATTTCCATCCAATATGCACACCCACCACGAGCGCTTCCTTCACTAAGCCTGATAGATGGCACTTGAACATAAATAGATTGGAATAGCATAGCTTTAAGTAGGCCCTTGAAACCAAATGAAAGCAGACCCAGAAAAGACACCTTGTTATGGATGTCCAGTGCAAAATCACAGTAAGCAGCTGATTTGCAGTAACCACTTCTTTATAAAATCATTTTATATTTGGACATTAAATGTAATTTTTCCATTATAATAGTGACATTTAAGCAATTCCTGAATATAATGATATGATAATATATGTATTTTCTACTTTACTTTTGCTCAGAAACTGTGTAACAATTATTGTGACTTATCTTTCCTTGGATTGTTTGTCGCTTCACTTTTAGTTTCTGGTAACAAACTTTTCTTTGTCTGATCACTGCTGCCTTCTGCTATTTATTCCATCAAGCTACTGCTGGCAAAAATGTGAAAACACATAATTTCCTGTAGTCCAGATGAATTGTTTACCTACCTGACACTGAGTGGAGGAAACACACATAGCAAACATAAAAGCTTTCACGAGCCGGGTGTAGATCAAATTACTATTGTGTTACATTAGTTGGCAATATAGAGAAACAAAGGGGTCATTTGTTTATATGAAAATGTCAGACATTATTTGTTAAACTTTATTCTAAGATTTCTTTTTTCATTACTGCACAAAAAATGACCTTTTTAGTTGAACCAATGTGAAGCAAATGATCTGTATCAGTGAGGCTGGACGTCTACAGTTGCCAGCAGGAAAATATTGTGGAGTAGCTCAACAAATCTGAAAAAAAAAATAGAAATGTCCACATACGGAGTCAGCGGTAACATCTGAACACTGAAGTTGCAAATCAAAGCGCGTGGACTAGTTAACACATCTCCAGCCAAGCCAGTTGAGAGCATCTGAGACTTCTGGCTTTCAGCTGGTTCCCCGCACACATGAATAAAATAATGGAACCATACGGCTTCTAGATTTTCTAAATGTTATTGGACCAAATGGATTAAATTGTGAGTATAAAAATAATCATTGCTGGGGGCTTGTGATACTAAGGACAAACTATTCACCGCTTTACAGCCACTTCTTTACCTCCAGTAAACATTCTTTGAATTAGTTTATGGTGTCAATCTAATGTAAGTCTCAGAGCTCAAGTCTTTTTCAGTACAGCAGGATGTTCGTTTTGTGAATTATGGTCACATTTAGACAAAAATGGATGATAAAGCAGCGTATGCCTGAGGACGGGGCTACTGCGTGACTGACAAGGCAGCGGTACCCACTCGTCCAAATCTCTTCTGGCTCCAAAAAAATGAACTCGTGGTTTCAAAATGGTCATTCACAAACCAATGGCTGACATCACGGAGGCTACGTCCACGTCTTTTATACAGACTGGTTGAAACGACTAGTTTCTACCACCACTACCAGTTCAACAGAATTGAAAAAATATTATAACAATATCCACTTTTATGTAGTTTAAAATCAGTTCAAAATCAAATCAAACGAACACATTTAGAACATGACTGACGGGGTTGATGAAGGGATGCTTGAGCTCCAAATTCTTCACTTACGGCACAAACTGTTGTCTGAAGAACAAAACCACAAACCTTTACCTGTACCCTGACTTTTCAGTGTAATTTGGCAAACATGCGACAGATGTTTTGTGAGGGCCGTTTGGAGCCTGTTGCACTCAACATGTCTTATCAGCGCTCGAGCTATTGTCACTGCTGGACAACTAACTGCAGTGACTGGGTGAGCGGAGCGGGGATGTGTGGATGAGATAGCACAGCGCTCATTAGAAGGGCCTGGGGACAGCTGTGGAGATAGCACTTATTAATCCCATCACACACACACACACACACACACACACACACCCACAAACACACAGAAGTAAATCTTTACCTTTGAGAGACACAAGTCAGTGAAAAAGAATCACTGACTTCATCTGTCGTCTGGCTCAAGAAAACGAGTTAAATTATGATGTATAGCTTTATTTCTTTTTGTCTTTTGCTGTGTGTGTGTGTGTGGGTGTGTGTTTTTTTTAAGTAGCCTAATTGTGTTCTTTGCAGTGACGGCTGCAGCGTTACAATAAACACATCTGCCTCTGAAGTTTTTGGAAGATGAAAGAACAGTACCAGCATCCTTTGGCTTTCTTCAGCACCAAAAACTAAGAGCATTCCATTTCCTATTCATGAAAAAAGCCCCGTTGCATTTTCCCCCTTTGCACTTCCCATAAGTGGAGATAACATCTGGGATAAGAGAGCAGTCAAGAGTAAGAGGGAAAGGGAGGAGGGTGTGTGTGTGTGTGTGTGTGTGTGTGTGTGTGTGTGTGTTCTTCAAAGCTTGGTGTACTGTGTGTTGGATCACCCCTGGGGAGGGAAGTGTGGGAGATAAGCCTGTGACAGCTGCCAAACACCTCTCTGTATGTGTGTGTGTGTGTGTGTGTGTGTGTGTGCACGTCTGGGGCCCCCCATTCAGAAGGAGTGTTTCTGAATCCCAACCACCTGCCAGCTCCGGGCCCTTATGGCAGGTGTGAGTTGGTTTGTACGTGATTCAGACCACTGATGAACGTGGAGCATATGTGACAGTCTTATCGCCTGCATCTCGCTGTAATAACATTAAGACGGGCGCATTGATGGAGAGATTAGTGAATTGTGAGGAACTGTGAGGGCTGCTCATATGAATGTTACATGCCTGATTAAGGAAGTCTAATAAAGACAAAAAAATGCCCTTAAAGATAAAATGTCACTAAGATGTGGATGGTGATAGCAGAGAATATGGAGCCCCAAAGTGTTCGATATTAGATTATTTATGAATGAACAAATGAAAGAATAATTTCTTTAATAAATGATTAAGACTCATTATTAAGGAATGTTATTTCATCATGTCTTTCATACTAATTTTTATTGGAACTCATTTTTATTTAATTATAAACCCTTTTTCAAACACCAGCTTCTATTTCATAATGACATATTTTCTCAGTAAAAGTTTTCCTTCATGTCCCATTTTGATTCATGACATTTTTCATCATCTTTCAGCTCACGTTACCCGCTGACTTTCTTAAGTTTCTTAGGAATGAAAATGGCTGACAGTCTTCATCTAACTAACAATGCTCTTAACTTTTATGCAGGATAATTACCCAAGTTCACAACCTGGTCTAAAAAATAATAATAATATTTTGTAGTAATGAGCTGTGTTTTCATACTTTTACGCAATTTATGTGATTATTTTTTTCACCTTTTATTTTTAATTTATTTAATATTGACCACTTTGGGGTTCCATAAGCGAAATCGTGGCAATGCATCATTGCGTGAGGAATATGATCTTTGGGGCCAATATTAACGAGTGAAAATAGCAATGACAATAAATCACCAGTCTCTCGGATGTGTGGGAGAGCGGAAGAAAGTTTTCCTGCCTGACATCACCAGGGTTCAGAGGTTAAATTCACAAGCAGGTGGCCAAGCGAAGGAGAGCCTGAACCAGGACATTTCTTTTAGAGGCTCCATTATTCTCGAGCCAGACCGAAGCAGGCCGAGGCACGCCATCTGTTTCAAAAACCTGTTGTCTTAATATGAAAAACTCACCCCAGAAGATTGAGACTTTATGACATCTTTCAAGTAAACGCATTTTCTCAGGATCTCAACCGACTGCATTTGGCTTTGCACCACAATGCAAATTGGAAAGTTTGTAAACATTGTGTGTTGAGTTCATCGCTGTCAGATCTCAAGCTCATATTTCCAAAATGTCAGCTTTTTCAGGAGCTAAGAAAAACAGCACTGTTCTGCAGCCTGATGACACTGCATTGGGTTTCCTGAGTCGAAGAGTTGCTCAACTGACTATGTAACCATGCAACTGGAATAAGAGTCTGTGTGAGAGTTTGACATAGCAACACTGCCACATGGGATTGTTTAAATGTGAGCACTGAATGTATTATTTCACCGAAAGGCATTATGACTATGGTAGAAGTTCAATGTCTCTCTCTCTCTCTCTCCCCAGCATGCCACTGTAACCTGCATGCCCGACGCTGTCGTTTCAACATGGAGCTGTACAAGCTGTCAGGCCGGAGGAGTGGTGGCGTCTGTCTCAACTGTCGTCACAACACGGCGGGACGCCATTGCCACTACTGCAAGGAGGGTTACTACAGAGACATGACCAAGTCCATCTCTCACCGGAGAGCTTGCAAAGGTAACAGGATATGACAAAGTTTGGATGTTATAACATTATCTCTGCACAGTCAACAGTGTCACAGTATCATTTTTAACTAAAAGAATTGGCATTAAATTCAACACTTTCCTCTAAAATTAGGAATGAGGTAATGTTTTTTAAAGACCTTTTGGTTAGTGTCTAGTAGGGGCCCCTTGTCGAGTTTCAGATGTCTATTACCTGCATAACTTGGTTTCTTGAGAGCATGTAAACATACTGCATGAATTGTGAGCAGTTCCACTGAAAAAAAACCAGCAAAGTTTAGAAAAAAATGTGTGTAGCAGAACTTTGTTTTTCTTCTTTCGTCTCCCACTAATCATCTCAAGACCCCCTCAGATGTATCTGTTGACCCTTTGGAGGGGACCTGAGCCTTAGGTTGAGAAACACTGGACTAAATAACCTAACTGTATATACAGTAGTTCAAACTAGCTCCACCAAGAATGCATCAGCATCAAATAATATGATATAAATCAGTCATAGGCACCACTTTTTTACTTTTGGTAAATTAAGCACATTTTGCTGCACTTTTTACTTGTAATGGGGTATTTGTTTCATTGTGGTATAGGTGTTTTTTCTTACCACTGTCTGTTTCCTGTTCAGGTATTAAAGGAATTCTTTAAAAAGTTTTGGAGAAAGGCGCCCACCTGTCTTGGTGTCTGTGAACTGACCCATGCAGCTCCCAAACTATGTGGGGTCCTCTGTGGATCCCTGACAAGACAAACATAACAAACAGAACCGAGGTGTGAGCTGATCCACTGAACAGAGCAGTGGAAACAACTCGCTAATCGTCCCGCTGCCTATTCATACTCACAACTCGGTTGCACAGGCACAAGAAAACAACACACGCACACAGGTGCGAGCACATACGTCAGGTTTGAGAGCGAGGATTAATGTGTGGGGAGACAAAAGCTGAGCTCCTTCTGTCTCGCAGCACCTCAGGGAGTAAAGACAGGCTCCGAGGCCCTGAGCAAACAAACTGCTGTCACTCAGTCACGCTGGCTGTACACTCACCGGCAAAATATCCCATAGACGCACAAAATACATGTACACACTGTCTCTCTCTCTGTGTGTGAGAAAAAACTGATGTTAATGCGAGATGACTTTGTTGTTTTTGGAGGGAAAACCTGTTTATAGTCTGTTTATATGGAGAAAATTAACAACAAAAACAACAAAATAACCTTTTTAAAATGTTACTAATTTAATGACCGTACTTCTGCACGCTGCTTTTAAACAATATTGAATGCTATTGTACATTCACATCACAATTTCCTACCACATACTAATGACAAATGAGTGACTTTGGGCAGATGCACATATTGCGGTCTTGAGAAGCATCCACCGCTGAGCCATGATTGGCTGGTGACAGAGTCTCAGGATGCCTATCCTCCGGTGCCCCCATCCTTGGTATACCGCCGGCTATTTAAACACAGGAAGAGCAACATGATATTTCCTGCTGCATGCCACAACAGTCCTCCCCTACTAATTCATTGTGACTCGTTGAACTTGCATGAAATGAAAGAAAAAGGCATGAGCAACAGGGCCCTACAGAAGAGTTGGGTATTTTATATCAGAGACAGTCAGAGATCACTCTCACACAGAGCGCTGGGATTGATTTAGTGCATGTGGCAGTGTTGTGCTGAACACACGCTTGATCATCTGTGCTTGGCTAAAAAAAAATGACAAATGATTCTTTGCAGCATTGTTTCACTCTGCCAGCTTAAACATTTTCACGAGCATTTTTTTGAGGAGGGGTTGGGAGCAGGTTAGTGTAACAGAGGCTCTCACTTTGCCTAATGATGTAGCAACATCCATAGATCTCAGTAAAGTCTTTCCAAACAGCTGGATCAGTAACCGGTAAAGTTCAAGCCCCTCTCGCCATCCCTCCATATACTCCGCTCGGCGCTCTGGGATCAAACCCAAACAGCCTGATTGCTGCCTTTCTCCTCAGGTGACAAAAACAAAGCGATGTGACATCAGTTAGAAACCACTATATTTATTGTTCAAATCAGCCAACCATCCCACTCTGCTGTTGTTGGACAGGAAATACAGCGCTGTGCCAACACAGCCAGGAGGAAGTCTGCTTTCATTTCCCATTCCTTAACCCCCCCTCCCCCTCCCTCGCAAACACCCCACATCTCAACAAAATGTCCTCTCAACGATTTGCTTAATAGTTGGAGGTTTAGTGGGAAAAAATATGGCTCTTCTGCACTATACAGCGCCTACATCTCCAGTGGCAGCGTGGAATGCCACATGCTTTATTTCCCAGATTAACAACTTCATCCCTCATCAAGCGCAGTGTAAACATGGCTCTTGGAGAACCACAGTGCACGCCCCCCGCCCCCCAACAGTTTGTTTTTTTTCCCCCGTTCCCTCATACGTTTGGCAGTCTAAGCCTTTAACTAGGCACGGCGAGCCCACAGAGATGAAGCCGGTACATGGTTCACTGCACCGCAACTCCTCCAAACCCCCTCAGCAACCATTCAGCTCCACAGGCCCCCCACCGCAGATTGAAATTAATTAATGTGTCCAGTCTGTAGCACCCCCTGCCATGGCAGTGTGGTTTTAAATTAGAGTGGTACAAAATATACCTGTCGGTCTAGCTGTCATTACAAGCTTTTGGGGGAAAAAAATGAGAAGAATTGAGCAGTAGCAGTCTGAAATTTTAATTTCTTATACATTTTATTCAGTCTATCACATTTAATGTAGAGTAAATCAAACGCTGTGTTTGCAGCTTCTTAAAGGTGTGGTTTCACATTTTAGATGAGAATATTGATACCACTCTGATGTCTGTACAGTAAATATGAAGTTAGAGCCAGGGGAAACAGCTAGCCTGGATCTGTCCGAAGGTAACAGAAACCACCTAATTAACACATCACATTTTTTACCTTTAATCAAAAACCAAAGTGGAAAAGTGACACATTGCATTTTAAACAGAGTTTATTTTTGAGGTTTTTATTTCACTGATTTTTGATGGATGATCACTGTAGCAGCCAGAAGAAAACCTTCTCTCTATGATGCATTATTTGTAGTTTCCATATTATTACAGTACATACTCGTGGTAAATTCTCAGAGGAAATTAACTGGATCCCTAAAAATGTCATCATTTGGTTTTATTTCAACAAATACTTTTGGAAGAAGCATTTATGATACAAATGAAGTAGACAACAACAACAAAAAAAAAGAAGTTAAAAAGATTTAATAAGCATCTTGTTATGTTCATGAAGCATAAATTCCAACTAAAAGCAACTCCAACCTCTACCGGACCACTTCAAGCAAATTTCAAATGACTCTGCTGGTACATATAACACATGCAGGGCTAATAGGAAGGCTGGGCTTCCACTTCAAACACTGGCTTTATGGTAAACGTTTGGCAGAGAGCGCACACACACAGAGAACAAATTTCTCACATTTAACTTGCGATCCCCCCAACTAACAGCTTAAACAGACTTTGAAGTGCGTTCCACTCGTCCATTAATGGGAAACATTATTCAGGCAGTATTTGCAAAGAAGCTCTTTGCCAAAAAGCTTTACATTGGAAACTCAATCTGAAGAGCACACAGTCTGTCTGATCACGACGCTGCAGAGGACACAAAGCCTGCTCTCAAGAAGCTCAAAGACACATGCACTCCTATGCACACACACACACACACATGCATAACACACACTCACGTATATTTTGCATTACACACAGTAGACTGATACTGTGCATTGAGAGTGAAACACTAAAATTAATCAAGTTATTTACTCTTCTGCGTGCCTTCCAGAGCAGACCTAATGAAGAATCCTATGCTCATTATGGGTGGAGGGAAGCACTGTAATTTGATTGAGGTTTTATGCTGGTGCGAGGCCCAGTTCCCCATCTGTGATGGTCTGGAAGGAAAACACAGCCTGCTCTAATGTGAATGATTTCTCACTAGGTTTTAGTGCTAAGATTACTTTTTATTGTATGGAATATGTAGAGTCAGCAGAGGACAGGCCAGAGACATACTACAGTCATTGGAAAGCTGATACTTGTTTTGTAATGGCACTGGTTTTGTAAACCACTCGTGTTTTCAGTTGTTTACCTGGGTACAATCCAGCCTGATGTTCTCGTTCTTGTGCTTTTAGCATGCGATTGCCATCCGGTTGGAGCAGCAGGGAAGACGTGTAACCAGACGACGGGACAATGCCCCTGCAAGGACGGAGTGACAGGAATCACCTGCAACCGCTGTGCCAAGGGTTACCAGCAGAGCCGCTCTCCCATCGCCCCCTGCATCAGTAAGACCGACTTCTACCGCCTTTACACGCAGTGAATGTTAATCCATGTTAACTGCACAAGCAACAACCTCTCTCCAGGCATCTGGTACAACTTTCTTAATGAGGGATCTTTTCATAAGAAAACTTGGTTTTACCGAGTCATTAAAAAAAATCCCTTTTGGCTGGTGTATATCCTCTGTTTGACAAGCTCTTTGCCTTATCATGCATGAAGACCGATTATTAACGTGTACAACTGCAAGCATGTTATTAGTGACTTAATCACCTTCTAACAAGCCATCAGGTCTGCAGTAATTTGTTTTGTGAGTAAAAGGTTGTGGGTTCCTCATTTTCTAATACGCCATCAATTCGCCGTCTCCTGTCTGTCAAAGCGGCCTGCTATTGGTCAGCGGTGGAAACTCATGGATAAAAGTTGAACTTGATGCAAAAAATTCACACGGATTTACTTCGCCCCTGTGAGCGCATCCGTTAATTGCTCCAGTTCCATGAGAATTAATTGTTCTCAAAATTTTTAAATGGCTGCTGTGACTTTTCCTTTTCCACATCTTACAGTCTACAGAGCTTCGACTCCATCAGCGATAGCAAATCCTGATAAGTACGTCAGCACGAGACTTGAAAAGGACATGCTTACTATGCACGAATTCATGGCTCGCTCATCTTGTGTTATTTTTAAGATATTTTGGATAGATACTTGGCTGTTTAAACCAGAGCCTGGATAAACACACCATTAGAGCTCGCCTAACATGACCTTGTGTGCCTTCAACACCGTTTACAGTCCGTCTCACAATAAATCCACAGAGCGATTCCAAGGGAATGATGGCCGATATGTTTATTGGCCGTATCTGCTGCCTGCAGATTCCAGGCCCTCGGCAATAAACGCCAACGCCTCACAGAAACAGAGATGGGTCGCTGGTAGCTGCTTCAGCTACGAGCATCAAGTAGCAGGCTGGCATGAACAGATAAGATAACAGTGATGTCTGGGAGGACATGGACACACTAACAATTGTCCACTATGTTACTGGGGTTGACAGTCCTGATAAAGTCGTGGAAATTGGACATGGTCTCTGTGGACAGACTGATATGTTTGGCCACAATCCACAGCAATAATTTAAACCTGTGAACCTGCTGGAATAGGATTTCTTTAATTTCGTCGGGAAGGTAACAAATGTGGTGTAAAAGTTGGAGGAAATGGGGTTCTTAAGGAGTAGAATATATTTGGTTTCTCGTATATTTTTTGAGATAATGTCTTTTGGTTTTAATAGTATGATATTAACTTTTTGTGATATCCAACTCCCTGCCAGCTCCAACTTTAACAAGACCGGCGGCCTTGGCTCTCTGTACCTACAACATACCACAATCAGGAGGGAGCGGAGCATTAATAGGAAAATCACAGTCTTGATACACATATTTCAGCACATCTGTGTGTCAGAATCAGCTTTCATCTACTAGACATCCCATTAAATCCATCCCAAAGTGTGATTCATATATGCTCTGAAGTGGGGTTCATTTCTCCTCAAAGGAGAATAACCAGGAAATTAAGCTACATCTTTTTCCTCATCAAATAAGTTTTATTCTGTATGCGTTGCAATATGATGATAATGTAAAACCTGTATTCCTCTCTTTGTCATGTAGAGATCCCAGTTGCATCTCCGACAGCCACTTACACCAGCTACGAGGAGCCTTCAGGTGAGCAACACAGTGCATGTTCTGCTGATTTTACAACATAAAAAAGTTATATATTTTTTAAACATTCTGTTGCTGTTTTAATGTATTTTTAATGTTTTTCTATCATTGTATGCTTGATTTTGTAATCACTGAGCACCTAAACTAAAGTAACTGCTCCTTCATAACCCTAATTATATGTGCATTTCTAGCACATGCATGTTTTTCCATCCACTCATAGTCTCACTCCTTAACTAAACACAAGTCTGTGAGGTCTGACTGCCGCTGATGTAAACTCCAGATATTTTGCCACTGCTCCCTACGGCCTCGTTGCCTGTATTCCCAGCCTGCCCAGCAGCCTCTCTGGGGTTTCAGCCCTAATCTGATTACATGCTTCATTTGCACCAGTTTGTATTTCAATCAAGGCTGGCTGCGCCGACAGTGAAGCCCTGCCTGACGCTATTGTTCATGTGCTCTGACAAGGGTCTCCATGTTGGTCTGCGGACATGAGACGATGTGCAACAAAAATATTTCCCTGCAGCTTTAGTGTAATTTCTGTGTCTGTCTTTTATTGATGATTATGATCATACATGCAATTAGCCAATAGTAAACATGTAAACCTGTTGCCTTAGCTGTTTAGGTATTTATCAAATTACAGTATATCAGTTAGTTTTTACCATGATACAGGTTTGGTTGAATAGGCTGAGTCATGCAGATCATCGATCAGTGTCTGATGAGAGTGGCGCCACTGACTTCATTCAGCTTTGTTGTGAGTCCCACTTCCTACTATAGTGACTGCCGAGGCTGTGTGGAGTTTGGATTCCTGTCAGAAACTCCACACAGTCACCACCCTCCAAATTAGGAGCAGTGTGGTCCCCAGGGACCCCGCAGAATGAACGTGGAACTGCTGCAGAGACTCACAAAGGGGGCGTTTGTCCCCGCAGCAGGAGATTGGACCTTAATGAGAGCCGTGGGTGTAATGGCCCAGTGCGGCGATTACGCTAAGGGGCTAATAGGCAACGTCAGCTATCAAAGGGAGGTATGATAAAGGCCCCCAGGAGCCAGCGGGAGATAAAGCGGCCCCCCGCCCTCAGCACTTCATTTACATGGAAATCAGGCATGCTCGATATGGACTCGTCAAATTCATTTACTTTGGGATTTCCTCTTTTCTTATTTCTCCCGCCACCCCAGAAAGCAGCCAGGCATTCCACCAGAAATGCTTTCTCTACATACATGAATTCGATCCTCATCCCACGTCCCAAACCGCTCTTTTTTTTTTTTTTTTTTTTGAGAGGGAGGAGAGGGGCGTTTTTTTCTTCCTCAATCATTACCCAGGCAACCTCATTCACACAGAGTATAATGGGGAAGAAAGGGGAAGACTGGACAGAGGGCTGGAAGAAATAATGAAGTTTGTCCATATTCAGGCAAGCTGAAAGGTCCCCTCTCTCTCTCGACTGCCCCCTCCTTTCTCTTCAGACTGCCCAGCCCAGCTTTCCCACCCCCCCAGAAAAGAGCACAAGGCTTATTGCTCTGGGAGAGGCAGAGTGGGAGGGGGGGCAACACTCAGAGATGATCTGGTTCCAATTTGTGTCAGTCAGTGGAAAAATGGAGGGAACAAATGATTTCAATTTTCAGTTTGGCCTCTGGTCCCACCGCCAGCTCCCTTCATTACAAAAGGTACCTGGCGCAGTGACAGCGCGACAGCAGTGGCCATCGATAAAGCCTTTTGGCAAGCTAACCCAGGTGCACATACACTGGTGTGAAGCATACACCGCTAAGACATTAATCATAAGTCTGTGAGCCTCGTTCTCCGGGGGCCACAGAACATTTAGCCTCGGCCAGTGTTAAGCGTATTCACTTTCTCGCCTCATGTGGCTCAGTTGCAGCTCAGGGTCCCTGCTAATTTTTTGTAGGTCACTCGCTGATTTCCCCCCGTGACCTTCTTTTGTGCAGGGGTGACCCCCAGAGCCCTCAGAGCTCACACAATGCATGCCAGGACACTGACGAGGGAGCGGGCTGCAGTGGAAAAATTGGGAGGAGGAGTATGGTAGGAGTGTGTTGACAGACACAGGAGGATCTGTGTAAGCTGTAATCCATCTCACAGTGGCACTTTAAAGGCATCTTGGAGATCCTGGGGAGAACAAATAGTGTGGCGCAATGGTCCACATTTAAAGTCCACCGTGCTGGAGCCTGGCCTCATGATGCTGGAACACAAATTTTAAAGGAGGCATTTAAATAAATCACAGGATGAAATTTGCTCTCTTACGCTGATTCTTTCCCTCTCACCTCTTTTCCCTAGATTGCGAATCTCACTGTAAAGCTTCCAAGGGAAAGATGAAGATCACTATGAAGAAGTACTGTAAAAAAGACTACGGTGAGTGAGTCCAATATGCAGGAATGTTTGCTGCCAGACGTCAGCCAGCAGTCAAGAGGTCAGATGTCTCAATTAATCAGATCCCGAGCAAAGCCAATCCACACCCTGGTGCTGCTCTCCGTGTTTCTGGGATGGCTTACTTACACAGCCCGAGGCAATGTCCGCTAATACAGAACAATCTGGAAACATATCTCTTCTCTCTGTTGTGGGCTTCCACACACACCAAGCTGACAGTTCCCACTCCTGAAAACTGAGGTTTTCAAAAACGTTTTCCAGAGTGGATAATTTTGAGGTCTGGAGAGGGAAAACCGAGCTTTTCCAAGCATTTGACTGCCAGCCAACGTTCTGCCACTTGTAATTGCTCATTTTGTATGCTGATACAGCTGATCTGATCACAAAGTGCAGGTGTTTTTATTGACATCTCTTTCTTTTTTTGTTGTAAAGTAACTGTAAAAGTATAAAATATAGATTCAATTGAAGGTCTTTATGCGGACGTCCATGAAATATAATAAGCATGGGTGAGCAGGTAGCATTTACACACGACAATAGAAATATACTGTAACGACAGGCCAGCCAAAACACCTGCATTGTTTTTACAACCACACTCCTCACCAGATGTTCGTGGTAACGGCTGCGGTTGTTTCGTAACTGAAAGTGAAGGAAAAAAAAGATTTACCCATTACTGCAGTATATTGTATTCGCACCTTCTCCTTCTCCCGCTCCGCTGCACCTCTTCTCTGGCCAGTCGTAAAAAAGTCAAAGTGCAGATGTCAGAACCATGGTAAACATATGGTAGACCTGCACCCCCGTAGAGCCTGTAGAAGAGGAACAGACTGCACGAGTATGGTGTATAAGCTCTGTCCAGCTCAGGCATTTGGCAAAACTTTTAGACGTTTTAGAGCAAATCCCAAACTGATAAGAGAGGCCAAAACACACAGCAATCACATTATGTTGTCAATGAATCCACAGAACAAGTGGTGCAGCTGTAATACATCTAACAATGTAGTGCAGGTGAATAAATATCATGTAACAGGGTCTGAAATTATATTTCAAAACATTGGTACCACCAGAATGCGGCAGAGACAGCCGTGTCTCACAAATCAACAACTTGGAACAAGAAAGAAATTTGATGATTGATGATACTGGTCTATTGTCCTTCAAACAAAACCAATAGACAAGCATCATACTGTAATTCTTACACAGGAGGGATATGTATATAGGGATATAACAGAAGCATTAGAAGTGTAGCTCTACTTTCACTCACATGGATTTTCGGCATCACCGCAATTTAATGGTTTATCTGTTATCGGTGGATCCACATCTGTAAACCACAGACACGAAAAAAAACAAACAAAAAAAATTTTTGAGGCAGATCCAATGCACACAGGATATAGTCTCCTCTCAGCCAGGTTTTTGCAAGTATTGTTGCCTTGAAAAGTCTGCCTCGTATAATTAGGAGCTGAATCATTAGTAAGTTTTAGAATATCTCCCTATTGTGGAGCAACATATCCGTCATTCACATTTCAATGGACAGTTAATGTAAATGTGTGCAGTTGTAGTAAAGTTTTATCACTATGAGCTCTGCAAGAACCCGTCCAGCTCCCATAGCGTCTGTCAGAGATGACTAACTTGTCTCTCTTTCAAAATCATCATCGGTGAAACTTCATCTTTATATACTTTAAACGGCATCCAACTGAAAAATGGCCAAATATATTTTATTCCCGCTTACAGCTGAGTAGACAGTAATTCAGGCCATTTGTTGCATTTTGCTGGGAAGCCAAATGCAGCCATTATTCATATTTCCACTGATTTAAATCTTAATCATCTGAGCTGCGACAGGCCCTGCATCTATAAATCAGTCAGGCTGATTCAAGCAAAGCGGGCGGTTCCTGTTGGTTTTTCTCTGAAGTTGTTGGAAGCAGATGATTCTGCCTGAACCGCGCCGAGGCAGTATGGCAGACATCATCGCTTAGCATGCATTCCCTTTGCCTCTGTCTAATTCATTTCTCAGGCCTGTCGCCCTGCTTTTGTGGGTCTTCAGAGTCTCTTCTCTGTTCTTTTGGGGGCCACAACCCCCCATGTGTGAGGGGTGATGCAGGCCCCCGGGGGTCACGGGAAGGGGCCCTCTGTTTAAACACAGTTGTGCGCTCTGCTGGCACCGAGCATTCCTCGGGGCACAAACAGGTGGTAAATTAGGCAGACGGTGACGGATTGCCACCCCCGGAGAGAAAGAAATATGTTTTGTTTATTCAATTTTTGTTTTTCATCGCTGCCGTAGCTAAGGCGACGGCGGACACAAAGGGATTATATTCTCGCTTGACACCCTCCTCGGCACACACGCACCCTCCCTCTCCCAGCCACCAGGAGGACAATGAATCAAAGGGGCCGCGTGTTTACCGACGCTCCGGGATAGTTCTCAAAGGCAGGGCCCCCCAGCATCCGTGGCCACCCCTCTGTGCTCACCCAAGGGTAGCAGGTCCCTGATCATTCACTCAGCTGATAACCAGAGGGGACAGGGGCCTCAGCGCGGTAATTAAGCGAGCTCTAATTTCATTAGCCTTTGCTTGTTGGTGGCATGCGGTGTCAAGCTGCAGCGCACTGCCCAAAGAAGATAAACCCGGTTGGAAGTTTGGCTGTGAGGGAGGCTCGGTTGGCAGCCGCTGTGCGAGTGCAGGATCATCTCACACTTATCTCGTCTCTGTCTCACCAAACAGTGTCAGCATGCACTATTTTGTAATAGATTGTTTGACCCCGTGCACTCAGTCTCTCTCTGGTGTCTATTTAGTGCAAACCAAAGTGGCAGAAGGTGTGTGTGCGTGTGGATTTGTGTGTGTTTAACTACACTGCACAGACTGAGAACGCACTTGAGAAAGAAAGGGAAAAGAGGCAGACACTGAACCTGGATGCTGTAACCGAGTCTCCTCGGCCCGGAGAGGAGAGCGCTATCTCCGCTGGATTCTCACGCTGTGAAGTTGGATGGGGCTCTGGGAGCAGAACCCGGATAGCTCATGAGGTCGGAAACACATCCCGATTCTCCTGGAACTTTTTTCTGTGGCTGGGAAGACAAATAGTGGCCCCTCCTCCCCCTCCCCTCCACACCCTTTATGTGTCTGGATGAAGGAGAGGGCTGCAATGAATGGCAGGGCTGTGAGAGCTCGCTCTACTCAGCCCAACAAACCTTCTTTCTTCTGAAATTGTGTGCAATTTGCTCACACCATGCATTGACACACATACTCAAACACCCCACTCCTCCGGTTCTCCTCATTCTTGGCAGTAATACGGGACGGCTGATTACCACCGAAAGTGATCACGTTCCCTCAGAAAGGCAAAGAAAAGGCTAACGTACCTAGCTATTTCAATAAAATAATAAGGAAATACTTTTTGGATATTATTATTGCAAAAGTGTTTTGTTTGCCGCCACAATGTATGACCTTTGTGTCTGTGTGCAACAAAAAAAAACACAGAAATTGCTTAAGCATTAAATAAGTTTTAGATAGTAGATAAATAAATAAATATAAGATTGTTACATTCGTATCCAACTGATTGTTTGAGTGCACCTTGAGTTTTTCCCATCATCTTATCCAATCTTCTCCAGATTCGATTAATTCTCACAGTTGTTAGTGAACCCCCCCCCCCCCACACACACACACACACACACACACACACACTTAAACGTTAATAGCACATTCCTGGCTAAACCCACGGGGGTAAAGCACTTCACTTCAAGCACAGATTAGCTTCGTCGCCGTTGAGCTGTTTGCCTCTTGCTGCAATCAGTGTGATGAAGTAATAGTTGCTTCGTCTGACGGAGAATCCGTGCAGGGGAGCTTTACTCATTTCCTGGTATGAAAATATCTGTTTCAAGTGGTGTTCCAATAGTTACCAGGTTTAGCTTGATTTAGTCTGAGGTTGTCAATGTTCAGATGTTCAGAGTCCAGCTTAACACCTGATAGACCAATTGAAAGGATTTGTTTCAGAAGTTATATTGTTAACAGATGTGCAGTTTCTCTTTAAAAGATGTTGGCCTTTTACTTTTGCACAAAAAAAAAAGAGAACCCAATATCCACCTCTTCCTCCTCAAAGTCAGCCAGCCACCTGAAGGAAAAGTGTTTCTCTCCCCCTCACAGGGAAGTGTGCTTTCAGATGTTCTCCGCCTTTGTAACCTTTGTGTTCACACAGGGAGTGCTATGGCAACTGTTGCTGTAATAGGGAGTATGCTCAGGAGCACAACAAGGAGAGGTCATAGGTCAGAGATGAGGGGAGGAACCAGTGACACGCAGCAAAGTCAGCGATTCCTGGGTCATGTTTATACAGGAGGTTTTATTGGACCTTTTATACAATGTTGTATAAAAGCGTTGGCATCTGTCGGCTGCCTCAGACAGATGCCAACACTTTAAAAAAGAAGGTGTTATAGTTTGTCAGTGGTTCCCAAATGTTTTGTCTGATGTACTCCACAGCCCTCTCAGATGATCTCCATTACCCCTTCACCAACACTACGTCATGTACCAAATGCGTACATTTAGAAATGGATGTTATTTAACACTATTAAATATATAAGAGTAGATATCGTTACAATATTGAGGTCAAAAAACTGTTTGGCTCCACTCCCCATCTTCCTGACTGACCCGGATTAACCCCAAACTCGGTTCTCACGAGAGTATCCGTCAAAGGAAATTAAAGGTAGTTTCAAGGAAGCAACAATCATAGTCACCCATAACAAATGTAATAGAAATTAAATACTAAATACTGCAAATACTGCATTCATTTGTAAAAACATCAATACACCGCATTTAGGCTACTACACCCTTAGTTAGTTTGATCAAGTTTGCATACGTACTAGTGGCAGATATATGGTGTTCAGGTGTAACAGCTGATTCAGTATGTGGATATATTTACCCCGGGGTACAAACAGTATACCCCGGGGTTGAGAATCACTTGTTCATGTAGGTGATTTAACTCTCCTTTTCTCCTCCACCAGCTGTCCAAGTGCACGTTCTAAAAGGAGACAAGGCAGGCGAGTGGTGGAAGTTCACCGTCAACATCATTTCTGTCTACAAACAAGGTGAGCACCGCATCCGCCGCGGGGACCAGCTGCTGTGGGTGCGTGCCAAGGACGTGGCCTGCAAATGCCCAAAGATCAAACCTGGGAGGAAATACCTGCTGCTGGGTACAGACGACGATTCCCCCGGGCAGAGCGGCGTGGTGGCGGACAAGGGGAGCCTGCTCATCCCGTGGAAGGACCTGTGGGGCCGCCGGCTGAGGAAGTTCCAACAGCGTGACAAGAGGGGAAAGTGCTAAAAGTTGCTGGAGAGGAGAGAGAGGGAGAGAGAGATTGAGGGAGAGGTGGAGGCAAAATAACGTCTCCACTGGAATGAATGCAAGGAAGAGGAGAGGATGAATGAATTAAAAAATAAACTGGAAGAGTATAAGATAGAAAGACCCAGGTGAAAAGTAGGAGAGATGGTTGAACGACTGAGTGCTGCTGCTCTGAGTTGGAGCGAAGAGTTTAGTGTTTTTTAGGAACTTTTGTGAAGGAGCTCATTCTCATTCTGTTCTGTTTCTGTTTGTCTTTCATGGTTTGTTTTGTTGTGTAATTGCAGAGTTTGCACCTAATGTTACAGATATGTCACATCCTGAATATTTTACTCATGATGCCGTTGTTTTTTTTTTTTTTTTTACAGTCCCTTGTTCAGTTGTTTTAAAGAGCAATGCATCTACTGTATCACCCTTTTGTATTTTAAGAGGATCTATTTCCACTGTGCTGTGTAAAGCATTATCTAGTTAAATGAAGAGACACTGCACGGCATTGAGGAGTCCACTCATGTATGATAAGTTGCTCTTGTAACCTGCCAAACTTTGGATAAAGTTTTTCAACAGCTGAAAGTGAAAAATTGTGAAATTATTCATAACTGTGGAAAACATAGTATGTGCCATTTTGCCCGAGAGCTCCCTGCTTATATGTGAGTGTTACCTCAGTGAAACAACTTGTGTTGTGGGAACAAAATGCCATAATGATCCTCGGCTCATTCTGTATAATGCTCATACTTCACATGACAAGCAAGTCTTTGCTCAGCGCTTATTGATATATCACCAGTATGTTGTGGTTGTGACCTCTGCAATGTAAAGTAACCATACGTGCATACACACACATTATTTTTTAGTAGATGATGCCGTAGCATCAACTAGATGTAGAGTAGACATGTAAACCATGCACTTATTTTTACTAGACAAAAGTTTAAGAACATATGAGATATGTTCACGTTTTTAGAGTGGCATCCAAAAAGAAAATAAATCCCATACTGCACCATATGATGCAGAAAAGCTGTGTAGTTCAAACCCTGCTTGCCTCACTGATGACTGTTCTTTATGGACTGATGTTTCCGGCTGAAAGTGTTGTCACACCTACAGATAACGCAGAATTTAGGACTAAATGTAAGTTGGATGTCCCAAACACTTGCAAGTGAGAGAACTGATGAAATGAACCACCTCACTTCATTAAAAAAAGAGAATATCGACCTATCAAGCAATCCTCATACCACTGACATAATGCATGCTCACTATTTACTGTAGCTGACTGATAGCTAACAATGATTGTGAATTATGTACACATTTAATTTGTATACAGTATTCAGTGTTGTGGGAAAATAACCTGTGGAGTGATAAAATATCACAGATGTTTATTGTACAGTGCGCTCAACACGCCGTGTCAAATGTTCGTCACCTCAAAGCAACTTTTTGAGGACTGGATTCCAATATCAAGACCTGGTACTCGACAAAAAGGCATGACCGATTGTCTACATGTTATATAGCTGTATAGTATTACTTTTTTTTTTACTTTTTTTTTGTTAAACAATTAACTAGATCTATCTCCATGTGAACTTAACCAGAATTTTAAATCCTAGAGGCTTAATAAATGGAAAGAGAAATAAATGAATGTCAGAGAAATGTCTCATGTTTGCATGAGCACCCAGAGGATCACACGCTCTCTCACACACTGAGAGAGAGACTCCGTTTACACACACACAAAATCATACAGTACATCAACACATATGCAGGACCACACGCAAATACACACGTGCACACACACAAACACATAAATACAAGGGTACATCTTAGTACTCTGTGCATCATACTGTATGTCTTTGAAAACTACAACGCACTTATAAAGTCTCTGCCAACACATCTGTACCGACACACTTAGACTTGCAGGCGTTTGCAGAAAGGTACTCCCTACCAATCTTCTGCTCTCCATAAATATCATATCTGAATAATTATCATGTTTATACATTGGCTTGTAAATGTTGTTTAGCAATGTCTATTGCAAATGGTTGTGTAATGTCTTGTAATACTAATATATTATGTTTATCACAAATGAATATATTTAATGACACATGAAACAATGTGGCTTTTGTGGTTTTTATTTTTGAGCTTTTATTTTTTACTTTTGCATTGAATTGTAGATGGCTGTAATGAAATGTTGATAGGTGTTTGGCTATTGAACAGCGTGATAGAACTGAAAATTAATTCATATGAAATAAAGCTGTGTTAAAAAACAAAAACAAATTGAGGATGAATCAAACTGAAATAACATTTTTAATTCTTTTTCTCCTCATATAATCAAAAAAAGTGTCATTATTGTCATAACATTGCAACACACCACATGCAGACATTTAAACCTCTCTTGCATTTACTCAATCGATGTGCTCCAATACAATTTTGAGGTGCCTCTAATTTTAACTTTTAACTTTTTTTTCAGTTCATCAAAAAGGTGTGAGAAAGCGCTTCATTACAGTGTAAGCACACAGTGTGCGGGCTGTAAAATAAAGTTTCTTTTCACCATTTTTTCATTGTAATTATAGTGTAGTTACAAGCTATGTTAGTTTAATATAAAGGTTCTTTTTACTAAGTGAAAGTGCCACACATAGTTTGATTTGTTTTCATGACATACATTGTGAAAGGACATAATATAGTCTAAGCCTGCTGGTCCCCTGTCTGTGCCCTGTAATGATTCATTATTTACAGGGTTATCAATAAAGAACAAACATTTCAATTGAACTGGGTCCCTCAAAATGCCCATTTCTCAACTGCTCATACCCTCTTTGTCTTCCCTTGTACATACTGTAAAGGGACCCAGTGAGTGTTTTATTGATAATCTGTAGATAGAAAATACTTGTGTTCACTGTAATTTGCAGTGATCTAAATCGTTACGACATTTTGTCTGCTGAAATGGTGCAGGAGTGTATCTGATAAGCAGCTTGGTGGGCTCAAGGAGCACTTTTACCTTCAATGTAACAATAATATTTATAATAATATTATAAAAGGAATATTTAAAGCAACTTTTAAAACTAACATATGTCTTCTTGTGAATGCTAAAGAAAAGTAACACTACTTTTACTTTTAACAGACTATTATCCAGTTGTAATGTTGATATTAACTTAAGTAAAGGATTTTAGAACTTTTTCAACGTCAGCAAATATGTAAATCTCTAAAGGGGGGGTTGTCAGTGTGACATAAAAAATGCGAAGAGTTAGAAGTACACGAATTAAAACATTAGCTGCTGCCAAATAATTTCAACCATGTCCTGCAGCTCAGATCATCATTTGTTTTGGATCCTGTGCCTCCATAAACTTCACAGACAATAAGCACTGGCTGTAAGATTGCTATAATGCAGGCATATTACTAAAAGGGTGATATCACCAACGCGTCTAATCCAAACCGCAGATGTTATTGTTGTAGCTGGGAGGTTTTGGCATCAGTGGAAACCCTTAACTTATTCCTATGGGGGTTTTACACAAAAACACACAATTCTGAACCTGCTCCAAATGAGAGTCCATCTGTCCTGGCTTGAGGACAGGGTATTGATATACTGCTCCCGCAATGCCCGGTGCAAAATACTCCAAAGGGGCCAACCAATTACACAGTCACTGCTGAAAGTTTAAGCTGTGTTCTCCATTAATATAAAGGCCATCAGGATTACGACCCATAAAACCATTCTAACCATTGGTAGATGGTGGAGGGAAAGCGAGGGATGAAGAGGCCAGTGGATGAGTGCGTGATCTTATAGGTTTTGTTGTTATAGGTATGTTCAATGTGTCTGTTCAGGCCCTCTGGCTTCCCTGACAATGAGATCACAATGTTATTCAGAGCCTGCAAGACATGAGCAATTTCACTTCAGCTTATTCAGGCCGACTGTTGCACAAGCTCACTATGGGACTGTGATTTCTCTCATGATTGGGGCGGGATGGGAGAGTTGAAAAGAGATCTGGGTGTGTGTGAACTTCCCTCTCAGTATGTGCAAAGATGAAGCTGGAACAACAAACACACAGACATGATATGACCGAAGTTTCTGGCATTCATGCTACACAAAGTGGACTGAATGCAGGGGTCAGGTTTCCATCAGCAGCAACAACTTGGAACTTTCCACACAGACGAATCCCCCAGTCACACTGCTGCCATTGTCTCCCTGTTAACAGCCAGAGTACTCCTCGGAAAACAAAGTCAGGCAGGGCGGCGCTGATGATGCGACACGCTGAGGTTGTCCTAGCTTTGGTGGCAGGGTGGCCCTTTGCCCTTTGATTGTATGCTGTGCTGACAGCTGCCAGGAAATGGAAACAGCAAGTGGTTGAGTGAAATGGCTTAAACTCCCATGACATATATACTATATGTCTACTGATGAGGACAGGATGGAAAAGACCCTGATTTCTTTGTCAGATTGAGCCCGTAAAAACATTTGGAGGATTTGAATTTATTGCCTTTCCTTATTGTTCCGTACCCCCTTGTTTTTCCCTTGAAGGTAAGCGGTGGGTGTTACGAGACCGCTGCGGCTGTCTGCGATATTAAAACAACACCACATCAGGGATTCTGTGACTTCCATGCGTTTAGCTGAGTTTTATATCTCTGTGGGGACACTTGCAGTATGCCCCAAGGTCCTTAGACCCAATTGGCCCCAAATTAGTAAACCAACTTGTTCAACAGGACTACTTTACCAACCTTCTGCACTCTGCAAGAGTCAAGCATATAGATTTATTTGTAGAAAATCCTTTTCTCTTTGGAACAGCACAGGTCTAAAACCATAAATACAGAAATCTATGGACAAATCCAAAGCTCCTAAAACCTAATCGCATTCAAACACCCTCATCAACATGCCCGATTGAGCCTTCAATAGGAAAAAGGCAGCATTCAAATTGTCCAATAACAGTCTAATTAGCAGGTAATTACAGTGTATTGACGAGACATTCAGTAACTTCAGTGTAAATGAACAATGTTTTAATGACTATGATCGGTGATTTATTACACAAGGAGGGAGAACTAATTATTGAGGTCTACCCAAATGAGTTTGGGTAAAGAGCTGAGAGGCCTGTGTTACTTAAGTGGATTAGTTGTTTGGGAATAAGGAGGAACACCAGAGAGGATCACAGAGACTGATTTGCATTACCCAGCAGCCACGGACCTTTAGCGCCACCATTTCTAATCTCCATTCACAGACGAGCCCCGCACCTCAGGGGAAGTAACCGTCGTGGAAGGACTTCATGAATGCCATCACATTTCATTTTAGTTCTGTCAGATTTAAAGTCTGATTTTATGCATGAGATCTCCACTACCACCACTTTGAGCTGGAAAACTATATGCAATCATGCTCTTCTGTTTTTCTTGAATCCACTTGGCCTCCTGCTTCTTCTTCGTAACCCTCCGTAAAACTAGAGCTGCACCACAGATGCTGTTTTGTTTGCTCCAAAGTACCCGACTAAACAGAGAACAATATAACACTGTGTTTTCTCAGCTGAATAAATGTATTTCCAAGACCTGTATACGTTGCTTCTCTTGAAAATGGGAAAAAAAATCATATGATTTGCAAACTTCAATTCATACAAATGTGCATTACGATTTCCAGAACATATTAAATAAACAATCAATACTAAAATAATCCTGAAGAACTTGGCTTGGCTCGTGTCTTTGAGGAAACTATTAGACAAAATGTGAGACACCAACACACAGCCCTCCTCCCCTGCTAAATGTTTTTCACATGTCAACTATTTGACTGCAATCTATAGTATATACACAACCAGGTGGTGTGCTGCATTTTCCATTCTCCTTTTTTTTCTTGTGCCGTCCTCCATCCTTCGACTGCCACTCTTTTGCTTCCCAGCCTTCATTCGCAGTCAGGCTTCGGCAGAATGGGGGAACGAGGCTCCATGAAACAAAGACTGAAGCACCTTTGGAGATGGAAGGAGGGCTTAAAGAGGTACTTGATATCAGCCCACTGTGTGACCACCGCATACACACATACATGGGCACACACAGGCAAAAACACGCTCCCAAAAAACATGTATGTGCACACACATACACACACACACAGACACAGACTTAAATGTATTACACCCTCTGCTTTTGACACCTTCAGAGCCATTCATTCACTCTCTCCCAAACTGCCTCTCCATTCCCCTCTTTCTTGCAATGCACATGGTTCAAAAGCTGTATTTCTGGCTTACTACATTGGAGCACAAAGGCTCTTCTTATGAATCCTGGAGAAGCCCCACTAGAGAGGCCTCGATCCCATCCTGGATAGGAGAGTGCACACAGACAGAGTTAGTCCTCTTTTTTCTCATTACCATTTCCATACAGGATTAAGCCACTTGGCTTTTGGATGGTGTGTACTATATTTTTCACCCATCCCACTCCCCCACTGCATTCTCAAGGTCAGAGTTAAATGATCAGTTAGACAATCAGCTCATAAACTAACTCTTTTTTAATGTCTGTTCTCGCACAGTGCCGGGTCCAGAGGCTGCCGGAGTGGACGGATCTCATTGGAGACTGCGGCATGAGGAGAGTCCTTCAGTTGCCTCACAGTAGCACCCTGTTTTCACCCTCCAGGCTTTAACAGAGTCCCCCAGACACTAAAAGCAATTTGACATTGGATATGGTGACTTCAGAGTTACATTCATTAAGAGTTTAAGAGAGTGTATTTACATGCGGGGCTCATGTCTTTATACAGTATTTTATTGTTTTGCAGAGTCCGCTATTTCTGCACTGGATTACAATGGCATATTTAGCATTAGGAATTCACAGGAATCAACATCACTCTCCTAATATTCAGAGCTGTATTTAGTTACTGCTTTTTTTAAATCAAGTTTTGATTGGTTTTTTTGTTTGTTTGCAGGTCAGTATACAGGAATGCAGGTAATGTTTAATGTTTTCATGTTTTTACAAGTATCCTACTTGGCTGCCTGTCTTCGTCCATCCCTCCCTCACCCTCCCCAAATGGCGACCAAAATTAAGTTATTTAGTTACTGCTAATGCAAATCCAACATTTCCTACTGCTGCTAGTTCACATTAAAAGGATTCAACAAGCAAAACACTGGGTGACTTCTATTATGAAGCAGTCACAGGAAATGCAGTCAAATTGGCCAAGACAGAAATGTCAAAATAGGTTTGACTTCATTTAGAAACATAAAAGATCTGCTTCAAGATTGATTGTTTGTTTATGATTAATGTGCAAGGATATGAAACTTATTATTCTATTTAGGCATAACATTTTCGTCATGATAGAAGAAATTAGATAAATATGGCACAAAAACAGAGAGACATGTTGAAATCTGGAGTTTTCCTCTTTACTGCTCGGCTGTATCCCCCTTTACTTTCTCTCCTTCACCCTCCCATCCTTCTCATCCGAATACATTAATATCTGAAAGTGTTGGCTCAGACCAAAAATACTCATGGACTAAACAAAGTGCAGAGTGACTTCAGGGTCTGGGATCTTCAAATAAACCCTGCCTGGGTGTCATGGGGACCAGGAAGTGGAATTAACTGCTATATTAGCTGACCTTCATCTTGTTGTTTGTCCCAACCTGCCTGGCTGGGCCCCGGGCTGGCCCGTAACCACGGTCTCCGGGCCCAACAATGCCGGCATTTCCCTCCGCGAAAAAACACAGGCCTCGGGGGTTTACTGAGCAAACAAGATGAGCCCTGCCAAACACTCCTCGCTCCCACATTTCACAATCACTTTTTCTATCGCCATTTTTTCCTCTTTGCTCTTGCCCATCCATGGAGCTCTGAGAAGCTACCAGACAGTTCTGGGTCGAGTGCGAGACAGAAATGTAGGAAAACAGAGCGCTGACCTATGTTGAGATTTAGTGTTAGAAAAACCGTTCCTGTTGGCGAGGTAGACCTGTAACTCTCAGGATGTCTCGCTTTAGTTTCCAGAGTGGCTGCAATGTAAATGTAAAACTTTCCCCCTTTTACAACCTGGTGTGTAACAATTTATATTTGACTTACTGGTCACAACATCAGGAAATTATGATCAATATTCATCCTTTGGGAAACTTTCTAGAACGTGAGCAACCACATCCCCTGAAAATCCTATTAACAAATAGTTTTTTAAGGGATCAAGATATCTTACAATTTTGGGAATAGGCTTATTTGCTTTCGTGCCAAGACTTAGATGAGAAGACTGATACCACACTCATGTCTGTCCTTTAAATATAAGGATACAGCCTTAGCGTAGCTTAGCACAAACACTGGAAACAGGGGGAAACAGCTAGCCTGGCTGTGTCTAAACGTAACAAAATCCACCTACTGTACCAGCATCTCTGAAGTTCAGCAATTACCACATTAGATGTCTTAGGTTAATCTTTGTGTAAAACAAATGTGGAAAACAACATGTTGTGATTTTACAGGGAGGTTATGTGCCAGACTTTTTCTTGGCCAGTACAGTAGGGGAGGGCCTGGACGAGAGTATCTGGGGGATGATTGCAACACAGACCCTTTTTTGTGTATCACGGAAGTCAGGCCGAAAATCAATCCGATCAGTTTTGCTGGAGTTACAGTAGAAAAACAGATTTTTAGCTTGGTAAGTAAAAAACACAAACTGAAAGTGTTTTCAGTTTTTAAGGTAATGTTCATTTGTTGATGATTTTAAATGTATATTATCTGTAGGACTTGTTGACTTGTTGTTCACAAAAAAATATGGTTTCTCTAAATGTAAGAGCCATTTGTTATTATTTTGTTTGTTTGCTGCTGTCAGTTAGGCAGAGGTGAATAAAATCAGGTGGTTAATTGACACAGGTGTTGCTGACTTGGGAGAAGCAAACAGTTTTTGACTGGCGGTAATGGCTGTAAATGAATGTTACGATTTTTTTTGTGTATGTTTGGGGAAAAAGACTTTTTGCAGAGGAAGTGGATGTGCTCTGTTTGTTTTGGAAAACCTTCTGACAGTAAGTAATAAATCACCTTTGTTTTGGAAACAGTGAGCATTTCATAATTTTTGCACATTTCTCAACAAATCAATCAGCAACCGTGGTGGCCTTTATTGATGGGCAACGGGGTCACGACACTAAGTAAATGCATCTCCGTGCAAAGAGGGAAATACAAGAAAGTTCCCGGCCCTCCCCTAACTACTTGGATTTTCCACTGAAGCTTTTCCACTGAGTTTTTGTACAGATTAAACAAACAAGCTAAAACTTTTTAATTAGTGAGCTTTAAAAGCTGTTGATAGGCAGGTTTTGTTACCTTTGGAAGGAGCCAGGCTAGCTGTTTCCCTCTGTTTCCATTCTTTGTGCTAAGCTAAGCTAACCGGCTGCTGGCTGTAACTTCATATTGATATGAGAGTGGGATAAATCTTCTCATCCAACTCTCTGCCAGAAAACACATAAGCACAATTCCCCAGATGTTCCCAAAACTACTACTTTAACAATAAATCATATTCAATGAAAATATCTTCACGTACCGTGACTATATGACCAGAAAGTGAATTTAATTTCAACAAGCTGTATGTTTTAGAGGTTTGGATCTGCTTTCGCCATTAGTCAGTATGTTGTTCCATCCTACAGAACTTGACACAAAAGCGGAGTAAAAGTGAAGTGGTCCTGCGCTGCTAGTAAATCAGGCTCCTCGCTTGCTCGGATTAATACAGGAAGACATCAAACGGTCAGGAAACGAACTGCTGTATAAAAACCATTGGAGAGCTGCAGGAGAAAACTTTTATTTTACTGCAAGGCCATGACTTTTCTGTATTTCCTGTGAGTAAAAGAAAGAGGACTGTCTCGATTTGTCTCAGAGGAAGACAATTTATGTCAACAGGAATAAAAAAACAAAACTAGATAATAAAATATAATATTTCTGAAGGTTTGAGGGTTATAGCCCAAATCCCTCTTCACAGGGTATTAAATAGTGGATGCAGAATGTCAGAAATACGACAAATATCAATGCTCAGGATCAAAGAGAGCAGAAGGAAATAGCACCTCCTGTTTAGATACAAGGTCTGATGGTGCTATTTGGTCAACTGTGTGTATGTGTGTCACAGAGGGTGGTTGGATTCAATCTTGTTGTGGCATCAAAGTGGGCCGGCCATCAAAAGCCCAGCATCAGCGCAGGGATCAAACACGTCTCAGTCACAGCAATCATCCACAGGGTCGCAGGAGGAGGACCTGGGTCAGACCGCCAGCCAGGAGGAAATCTATTTACACATACCTGCACATACAGACATCACACACACTGACTCACCTTCAGGATGGTGACCTTGGGCTTCTTGCTGTCTTATTGTAAGGATTATTGTTTGAATATTTCGATGGATGTTTTCAAAGAATGATCAACAGAGTTCAAATCAAATCAGGAAATGTTTTAGTTTTGTGCTATCCGTCAATTTGTGCTGTAAACTGAGTGTCAAGCTCTTTAATTACATTTTTGTTCTGCTAAAGTGTTAAAATGTCACGCATAGTGTAGAGTAATTAAGTTTGTTGGAAATACAGTGGCAGTGGGGCTGGATGACATACAGTAAATATACGTCATAATACATTCTAATAATCAAAATATCAATAAATGTAAAAAAACATCTTCAAAAACAGTTAAAATACTTTATTTCTGTCCTGGTTCTGCTTACATGTCACTGGCTATTGTTGGCTGCTATTTTTTATTTATTATTGCAACATAAAAAGCTTAAGGTCAATGAGATATCGATAAAATGTTAAATTTGGTTAATTCTCAACACTACGGCCTACAACCATGCTACAATATAGCAGCTCTGTCAGCTTTGGGCTAAATACTCACGTGCTCACAATCACAATGCTGATGACACACTGACGTTCAACACATATCATGTTTACCTTAGATTAAAGTTTTGCTAAGTAGCACTAATCACAAAATAAAGCAGAGGCTGATGGGAATGTCATTAGTTTTACGGGTACAAGTTTTGGGCAAATAAAAATGTTGACCTGATGATGGCGCCAAACGGAGTGTTAAGTTATTAAAAAAGAGATTAAAATTCATCCAGAGAAGAACATAAAGTTGGTCTGTCCACCAACTGACCGACCGACACTACCATCCATAAAGCCACGCCGCATGGCGAAAACTTAAACTTACAACTAAGCTCAAATTAAAGAAGCATGGTGATTTTCTAAGCATCTGTTCAGTTGTTCTGACAGTTACAGCGCTCAACAACACCTTGGTGTAATCACTGTTTCATTTAGTCCAGCCCCTCCTGATCTCCAATAAAGAGTTAATGTAGGAGCAGGTACACTTGTTGCACTGTGCACAGCGTTAAATGTACAATGAGGGATCTTTCAACGTAAATATAAAAAAATTCCTGCGGGCCCATCTAAGGGAAAGCAGCACTGTGATCCCTGCTGCGAGTGACTGACCAGAGGCACAGACCGTCCCAGCCCTTGGCATTACACTTGTCCTCTGCGGCCAGGAAAGGAAAACAGCTCATTGCTCTTGACTCACACATTCTGCTCATCCAATCATGTTTAAGATTCCTGAGTGATGTGTGCTGTCTGCTCCCATCTGGACAACAGCTCCTTTTTCCATGATGAAAGTGGACAGAATGTGGTAAACCTGCATGGGAAATGTTTTTGTTTTTTTTGTAACCCAAAAACATTTAAGAAATACCAGGGACGTCATTTATAAAAACAGTGGACAGTTTTAGAAGATATGGAAAACTATTGATGCTCCATTCTGTGATTCTTTAATGGTGTTTGATGATAACTTTGATTACTAAAACCTTGTTAACGTGGTTGAGGTGAAAATGACTCAGTATATTCACATTGAATCCTGCTGCCTGCCAAATCCTGGCATTATCCTGGGATTTCAGGGAGCCCCAGCAGCTAAGGCAGAGTCTCCAAATTATTCCTACACGTGGGTCAAAGTTTCCGTACAGGTGCGCACATCCTCCCGTCAAGATCCCAACTCCTCTTGTAAGGCCCGGTTTTGTGCGGACGCAACGGTTATAAATGAGGCCCCGGGACTGTGAGATACTACAGCAACGGGAGAGGCTTGCCACACAGGCTGGGACATGCACACACAAGATAAGTAGCCATGCCTGTAAATCAACAGGCCTCAAATTTGTTTTCCTTGGGAAAACAAGCACTCCACGTTCAGACCAATTTAGCAGCTAAGCCGTCCTCATGCGGTTGAGCGAAACATTGATAAACCGAGTACTTCTAATGACACGAACCCATTAGCAGAGTGTGTCAGTGCATCTCAATGCATGTACATCTCACAGGGGGAGCAGTGAATCTTTTAGCACCTTAATAAGCAATGTCTAAACGCATGTGTCCTGCAACTTACCCGCAATTAATGAATTAATTCTCTTTAAATGAAAAAGCTTTTGATGATATAATTTAAACAATACAAGTACAGTGTGAAATGCAGTTGCACTTGAAACCAAATAAACTCTTGTTTTGATCTTTCCACCTCTGGAGTCTAAAAGGGATTTTTTTTTTAATACATAGTTTGCTTGTTAGAATAATAGATGGATTACGGATCAGGCCTACTGGGTGACTGTTTACATTTCTTGTTGGAAAGTCAATCAAACGTCTACAAAGTGATGCAAAATGGCAACAAAGAGACACAAAAATTACCACAAAGAGATGCACAAAGATGTTATTGCCAGGATGGGCTGAAAAAGGGGCTTTAAATGAACATTTTAACATTTTGTAAGTGTGGCCTGCTTCTTTAAACTAAATTGAAAAGGTTTTAAACGCGCCCCTGGAAGTGTATAGTTTGTATTGCAAACAATGGATCAGGATTGAGTCCCGTTTATGCCCTGTTCTCATTCTCTGACTCATTCTCACCTCAGTCTTTGTTATTAAGCAATCATTACAGAGGCCTTGCTGACCTCTTCCGTCTCTAATGCTTGTTTTTCCTCCAGCAGAGTGCCTCCACCACTTTCAGCGGCCAAACCTTTCTCTCAGGCGCAGAGGAATCGCTCTCTCTAACCCTCTTTGAGGCTGAGGTGGTCCCCAGATAGTCACTCTGTGGGGTTTAGTGAGGATGTGTGCGATCCGTCTCTGCTTTGATCCTGACAGAACTGGAGGATGTTATACACAAACAAGGAAGAGGGTGGCGTCGCATTATCTGTGCTCTCTGGACTGCTCCAGTCTTCCGGTTTGGGCACCCTTGACAGACACATTCCCCTTCAATTTCACATGAAGTTTACTCACAACACCACGCCTTAAGACCGCAGAGTGGCAGCCTAAAGGAAAAAAACTCTCATTGGCCAGCCTGTCACGATATCTTGTTTTTAAACCTTATTATTCATCTTTTATTGTGTCTATAACCATTGGACAGGATCAGTTACCGAGTGTTGCTCATTTTGTTTGGGATTTACAAGATGGCCGTTAACACGTATTTCTCAGAGTCTAATCTATGCTTCACATCCATATCATTATATCAGTTGTTCACGTTACATTAGAGTGGACAGATGAGCTAATGACCAATGACCATTCTGTGTCAACTTGGGGGAAGAGATGAGGTCAAAACAATGTCCAGACTTGACATCCACAGGAACAATCCTTCCGATACACGGGGAGGTATTACCGGTGCAACAGCTGAAACACATTGAAAGATGGTAATCATTAACCACTTTGAATAAGACGTCAGATCGGAGAGGTCAAGACCGCATCAATAACACGGCGAACCGCCGGCACCAGAGTCAGTACGTGACTTTTACTGGGGCAGGCACATCATATGGAATAGATAGATGTGAGCCCCGAATCCTTTTTATTAGACGATTTCACCTAGCGTGCCGCATCAATGAGAGGGAGAGTGGAAACAGTCCGCGTGTAGACTCAACAAACTAAAGGTGTGTGTGTGTGTGTGTGTAATAGAGAGCATTCCTGACTGAATGAACATGGTATGTGTATCTGTATACACTGATTTCAATATCCAGCATGCGTGTGAAGCTTGACTGGGTCCCCCTCTCTTCTCTCCAGGGGAGGTGTTGTGAAAAACTCGATGGACGTCTCTCTTCCCAGCATCTGGCTCTTAGAAGTGTCTGCGAACACATGGGCCCATTAGTTCCACCTCCGGGTGGACTCCCGCCCGATCCACACTGATGTGATCTCACAGGGGCCCGGGCCAGCCCTCCCTGGGGACCCATAACCACCCAGGCACCAGAACAAATAGCTCAGCGCTTACGCACACGTCTTTATGGCAGGTGATTCCTTGCCCTGTTTCCAGAGCATGCGGGAACTTCAAAGTCTCACACTCAGACCGTTGTTCTCACCCTTGGCTTCCTCATCTCTAACCCGCCACGTCGATGGATTCTTGGCGGAGTGAGGCATACACAGGGTGAGGTCACTGAGGTGGGTGTGTAGGTGTGCTTTGATGCTAGAGAATTGAGTAATGAAAGTGTGTTCATATATACTGTAGGAAATGAAGGGAGTTACTGCGCTACTGTCCTGCACATAACTCCCCGTAAAACAAAACAAAATGGCGTAATAAGTGGATAAGCGTATTTTCCAAAATGACGAACTATTCCTTTAAGGCCAGTTGACCGTTTGCTGCGTCTCCCTTTCGTACTTGTCGCTACACCTGACAAAAAAAAAAAGCAGCGTACACTAAATACATGAGATCCGTACAATACATGGAAATAAAGAAACAGCATTGTTATTGTATTGTAGTTTAGACCTTATTAGTGCTAGTATATAATAGTATTATATACGCAATATAAGTTAATTTGTTCTGACATAACCCAGGTTTGCTGCTTACAAACAAGAAAGGCTTTTAGGATGAGGACTAACTCATGTGTTTGGCAAGTACAACGCTATCTTGGGAAATGTGGCTGGGTTTGCTGGAGGGTAAATCCAGAACAGAGCAGATTTGAGCTGGTTATGCCACGCTGAACAGTTATATAACCAACCAGGACCGGCTTCCACACAGTGGAGAAATACTACACTAGTTGGGAACAGGGCATGTTTTAACGTAACCTCTCAAAATAATGTAGTTACTGAACGATAATCTCCTCGGCTTTGGAGGTAGTCATTTACTAGGTACCAAGCCAGTTAGGCGGGCACGTTAACTATTGCAGCTTACATTAGGAGCAGAAAGTTTAAGTAATTCTTTACACTTTTGCACTTGTGTTTTTGGTTTTGCAATAGCTTGAAAACAAAATACACAACTAACTCTTAAAATTCTGTGCCAGGAGAGTGCCACTGTTATTACAGTCCCATGCACACCTCTTCAACATGCCTGACAGGCCTGTTGTGCCTAGTTACAGTCGCTACAATTGGATAATTGCTGTCCAGAGGGGTTTAGCAAACGTTCAATCATCTTGAGAAGCTAAAACAATTGTTCTGTTCATAATATATTTTTCTTTCCTTTCCATCATATTTGATTAAGTTTGACTTTACATCAGTGCGAACGCTGTGTGCCACAGTCAGCCATGTTGACTGCCCATTCAAGTGCTGAAAGACGGGCCAGTAGGAGTCAGACAGGAGGAAATGGATGGCAGAGGGAGAGATGCGTGAGGAGTGGAGGTTATCCACCAGCTGAGGAAACACGGCGGCTGGCATATCCAAGCTTTTTGTGGTGAAAATCAGCTCTGGGGCCAATGAAAATGTTTGTGTAGAAAAGTTTAAAACATCCACACAGGAAATAAGAGGACTACTCTTCATTGACAGGAAACATACATCCTCTTACACAGGCACAGCAAAGGACAAATTCCTCCTGACACCGCGGGCAGGACTCGTTGTAAATGTGCTGCACTTCCACCGTAGGAATTAAATGTCACAGTGGCAGAGTTAGCTGAAATCTAAAGCTAAAATCTTTACACATTGCAGTGCATCGACTGAAGAAGCAGATACAATCATCATGTAAGGTTGCACTGTTTTCTTTTCATCGTGGTTGGATTCTTGAATCCAACTGTGCATCACTGCAGCTTTAGGTGACCACTAGTTTCATTTCAGGCCAGAACTTAATAAAAATCCATTTGAATACATGAAATGTAATCCATTGCAGTGAACATCAAGTCAGACTAATTTTCTTGTCAAACTGTAATCTCACACTATGAAGAAAATGTTTCACAGTACACATAAACCTCTAAAAGGTTTTCTTTGCCCCACACATTACATTACATTACAATTCACTCTGAGGGGGGACGTGAATGTCTTCACCACATCTCATGGTAATCTGTCCAAAAGCTGTTGAGACATTTCACTGAAAACCACAAATGTGAATGGTGGTGCTAAAAGAAAAGTCAGAGGAAGCCATTAGGATTCATCTTCTAGGGTGAATGTACACAGAGCCTCAAGATCAATGAGTGTCCATTTCTTCAAATACACTGCTTCACTCCAAGCCTCTGCTCTCAGGTCAACCTGCTATTAGCTGCCATGTTTGCCAGTGGAGAGAAAGGCACGTCATTTTATCTGCCGGGCTAATAAACATGTCAGATCCAAATTTCCTGAGGCATGAATGGCAACAGAGAGGAGACATTACTGCTAATTACTGCTAATGGAATTACAGAAACATGTCACAGAGAAGCATTACGTTTGTAAATGCCCTTTTTTCCCCCCTTTTCTCTAGACCGACTTTAAAGCCTTGTAAGGCCTGAACTGGACACCAAACAAGGGAAAATGTGTCTCAGGGTAGAAACCACAAGAGATTCAGGTCTGTTGAACCCTTTACATATAATGGAGGTGAAACAAACAGAAACTGTGGACCTGGAGATGACATCACCAGCCAAAGCTCTGTTGCCAGACGCTCAATGTAGGGAATATCTTTTTTCCAACACTTGGCAAGGGAAAAATGTACACTCCAATCCCCTTTTATTGCTATTTACCTCTTTGCCAAGCTTTGTTGAAAGCACATAGTTTCACGAGATGAATGTGAAACTGAAAAAAGACTCTACAGCACAGCCTCTACCACCACCCGGCCCTCCCTCAGGTTCCAGCTCTGCATATTATCTGTGTGCTTCTAGTTGTCCTGAACCCAAGTCTTTTAGTGTTGATTCTTCCCACCTATAAAGGATTCCTGCAGGGATGTGCGCCCAGCTTTTAGTGGCGTATCTCATTAAGCAGCCAGAGAGGTGCCGCAGCATCATAACAGATAGCTCAGGTGGTCTGACCCGCCACAGAACAGCACTCAGCCACCCCACACTTTTTCTAAATATGTACACAAGTGCACAGGAGAGCGCCGGTGAGCCCAGAGGAGACCGCGCTGGCGCTCGCTGCTACACCCGCGGATCATAAATCCAACATCGGACAGGTAGGCTGAGCCGGAACGTTTAGACACCGTGGGCCAGGTGATTTATGGATCGATGTAACCTCTGGAGTTTAAAAATAACAAGAGCAAATCTCGCCTGGGATGGAATACCTCTGCACTACACTGATACTGTAAAACCACTTTGAAGACATTTCATCCACTCAACAGGAAAGCGTGAGTTAGAAAAATTGTATGAGTTATGTGATAGAGAGGGTTATATATTATAAAAGACCCCCAGCCCTTATATTTTAATAAAATGCTGAAAAGGAGCCGGTGTAATGCAGGGAGCTTATAGCCTCTTTTAGCAGCTGAAAACAGAGGGAGTTTAATGAGAAGTCGTTAATGGAAATATTATTGGAGCGTACTGTTAACAGCCTCTTTCCTCACTGCTCAGGCCAAAACCATTTCCTTCTGACTTCTTTGTACATGCTGTTTAGCTCGGACATCACTCACTCCTTACAAGAGCCCCCTCCAATGACCTCCGCCAGCTCCCACCAGCTCCCCGATACACAAACCAGCACCTGCAGGAGGTAGGGCCAGTAACTCACACCGTGGCAGATCCCAGGTCAGGCCTTTCTGGGTGAAGGCCTTCCTGCACAGCGAGGATTTACTCTGATGACAGAACCCGCCACTTCCTTACTGGGCCTCACGTTTAATGGAGTGCAAAGTTCCCTTTAATATTTCTACAGGTGTCAGGGACAAGGATACTGTAGCACAGGGGTCTTCTTTTAATGGAAAGCCTCGTAAAGTTTTCCATAAAAGCTCCTTTTTAAGCGGACAGGAGATATAAAATATAGAGAAAAGGCAGATTATAAAAGACTTTTTGAAAATGGTGTTGTAGAACTACTCTGCTTCATAGAATTTCTGCAGGTTTGTTTAAAGAATTTGTACTCAACTGTTTATCATGTAATTTAGAGCTTTATCCGGGCTTTTACTCATTATGTACTAAGAAAACACGATCCTATCTGTGTTCTGCTAAATGTTAGTTATACAGTGTGTGGCAAAGGTAGCTTCCTCTCACACCCCTCTCATCAATCCACAGGACAACACAATTTGTCTTCATTTGCCCCCAGAATCACATACCCTTTGATACTAAAGACCACAAATTCAATTTAATAATGAGGGAATGCAGACAGATTGCTGTTATTCTGCTAACACTTATTTCTGCGGCTCACACAAGAAGCATTCACTGTGGTAGCTGTTGTTATGTTTAACGGCACTGAGGAACAATCTAGCGCATTTTCCCTGACCGCATGCGGCTGTCATCATCCCCATTTTACAAGGCCTTGATGAGCAGGAAAACACTAATCATGTCATCACTGCTCTGCATAGGAGCAAGAGCCCTATTTAGCGAGATAGCAGCTTGTAATTACGCTGTCCTCCGGGGCTGCGGCGTTGTGGTGGGCCTGGCCAACGCCAAGAAAAGCAGCGGAGGAGCTGATTAACTTGGACTTACATCTCGCATTCTTCTGCAACGCCTTGCTGCACCTAGCTGCTGGTGCGCCCTAAACGATCGTCTCCAATGGTGTTCATTAATGACAAGTTTATGTTCCTGAAATACCTCAAAGACCTCCGTGCACACACAGCGTAAACAGATGGAAACACGGTGCCACACATACATTTTTGTGTCTGCAGTTTGCTTGTGCATACGCCAACACACAAACAAAGACACCGGCACACAATCGGTCACACATGCACACATACTGTAGCACTTGAGTGAGAGTCTATACTGCCATGCCAGAAGCTCTATGAGGCTGTATTAGTTAGTTAGTGCTGATCGGCACTAAACACAAAGTACAGCTGAGGGAATGTCAGCGCTTTTTGTATTTGGGCGTCTTTAGGATTCATCCCCTGGGGACCATGAATGTTTGGAACCATGGCAACACATCGAAGAGTTGCTGAGATATTTTAGTCTGGACCAAAGTGGTGGACAAGCAGACTAAAAATATGTTTCTCTCCATGCGCTCCACCTTTGTTTCTCCTCCTTACGGTCTCCTCAACACAGTTAAGGGACTATGCCAGCGTAAAGCACCAAAGCGTCATCCATTTTATGTCAAATCTTATGCCCTGATCTGTTGAGGAGGTCGAAGGGTACAACATAGAGCTCCTGAAGACAGATCTGCCTCTCCATTTACCCTAAAGAAACCTCTGGGCTGCACCATAGACTTACACTGAGGTTTAACATATTGCCAGTCTAACATTTGGAAGTGCACATACCAGACAATAACCCAGCTATCACTAGGGCCACCTTGTCTTATTGTTTTTGGGAAGACATGTAGACTATTTTTTTGTCTGGTTCGGCCTCAGTCTTCAACAGGACTTGCTCCGCCTCTGCTGTAACTCAGTCTCGACCAGCTTTAGACTCAGTGAACATTACTTGGACTTGCCTCAGGCGGACTTCCCCGCAGCACAAGCACACACATTCCCAAGGACACCTCCAGCAAATGGGTGACATTGAAAAAGAGCCACCACCCTTCCATACTGGGAATGCCTCGCACGGATATCCTGGTACAAGCTGTTAACATGGCATTCCTCGCCTGTATACCTAGTAACTTTTATATGCAATTTGTATACAAAATATATATCACATTTCTAAATGTCACATGCACCTAGTAATAAGTAACTGTACAGTGTTTCAACTTAAAAACACATCTGCTGTTTTGACAATTAGAATATTTAGAAAGTAGGAGTATGAAGCATGTAATAATAACAAAACCATTTCGGAGAACACGCTGTAGACGCAATCACAGTTATGGATCACAGTGTTTTACGTGCATGGATTTCACTGCATAAACATCTCTGTGTTTTGTCAGTGGTGGCTGGTGAATGTTCATCGAAGTGCGGAGCTCTGCCAATGAGGGGAAATGAGGAAAATCGTATTCTGTGTGCATAGCTGTGCGCGGCTACTACATCATGTGAAGTTCTTTGTAAACAGAGGTGATACAAGTGCATACCACGATTTTCAACGCACACGGTGTCTGCTTTATGTCCTGCCTCAATAACAAAACACCTTAATCCAATAGGGGAAGAATCCAGACTGAAAACACAGGTTTATAGAAGTCACGTCCGCAGTTTTGATCTTCCATCACATCGTTTGATTCAACACTACAAATAAAAACCTCCACAAGCCACCTGTTTTTTTGTTGTTTTTTTTTTCACAACCTTTCAATCAGAAGTGTTAGAGAAAAGAAAACCCATGATGGATGTTCAATTGCATTAAATGATGGGGGGGGGGGGGGGGGGGGGGGGTTATCTATGTAATCCCTCACCTAGGATCCAGCAGCATAGCAATGGTGTGAAGATTAGAGGCTTATCCAATTAGCCTTGTGCTAAGACCGGCTGAGCCAATCAGGCGCATCTAAAGGCCACGACCACACTGAAGTGCTGCTGGGAGAAAAATGAGAGGCCAAAACACTTGAATAATGGGGTTTGCTCAGTTTTTTTACAAACTAATATTCAATTAGTCGTCTTTCTCCAATTGGTTTTGAACTCAAGTATTAGAAAGAGGAAAGCTTAGATAATTCAAGCGTGAGTAATATTATTGCAGCTTGGAGGGACCCCACACTGGGTCTTTCCCTTTGTTCTCTCAGACTTCAAAAAAAGGAGAGAAAGAAAAGTGCAGGTTAAGAGTTTCTTGTGAGGAACTTTAACATTTTGATTAAATTATGTTGCCTATACACAAATATTGTTCGATTTACACAGACTTTCAGGTTTTAATGAAACTCAACTTCCCAAACAATCACACTAAACCCAGAGGGTTCTTGCACTTGCATTGTCATATTTTTCACTCAAATGTTGCAATATATCAAAGATGGATGAGACATGGTGGTCGAAGAAACATCTCACCAGTCAAGCCAACAACTGTGTGGGGCTGACTTGGAAGCGCTGGCTGCACAAATTACTATTAAGTATTTGTCTGATGTCATTCATAATTAGAGGATGAGCTGTGCCAGCGCCTGCAACGTGCTGATGCTGGGCCATCTCTGTGGTTTTCACTTTGAGCTCCCAGTAACATTTCCAAGAGAAGTTTCCACAGGCAGTCATTCTCTTCTAAATACTGCCCTCTGCAGGGGGTAAGTGGTATGGATCTGTGGGTGGGAACAATGACTCTACTTCTGAATTGATGTGCACAAAGGGAGACAGTGTTTTTTGGTCATGCTTCCAACTCAAAGATGTTACAGACAGGGAACTTTAAAGGCATTTTGAATTGCAGTTTTGTGCCTTTCATGTTTGGCATAACTCACCCTGCTAAGATGCCACCCTGGAGGTCAGCTGCAGAGTGAAACTGAGGACTCTTTCAGCGAAGGTGCCACAGGTCATTTATGTCTAAGAGAGAATTATGACTATTTTTTCCTCATTTGTCATCACGGAAAAGCTCGGGGTACATAGTCATGAATGTGTCTCCACCCACGCAGCTGGGTGGTCTGCCAAGCTGAATGTGACCCCAATAAAGACCTTTGTGTCGAGCGGCTCTGAACAGCGCCTGCTCTACCATGAACCTCACTTTTGTTGAGGTGTCAAGGGGCACTGATTCACGACACATTATGCAAAGCACAAAGGATTAAATGGAAGGCCTGTTTGCTACTGAAACGTATCACAGCTGACTTTTATCATATCAAATGAAATGTCACTTATTGCTTTTTGTCCTAGAATGAAGATGGATATTTTCTTTGACTTTTGGGCCAAATTCATATAAACAAATTCCATCGGCCTTGAACTAGAATTATTTTAAACAAAATAGTAAATGATATGATGTCTAAGTGTTTTTTCTTCAAAGTTACACACAGTGGCCAGTTCAGACAGTGGATCAGTAATTCAGAAAGCTGTGAATCTATATCTTTACGACACTGTGGGACTTTTATTCCCACATCACTTCTGCATCTAAAATGTCAACTCACCCTCACTTTGTCAACTATCATATGGACTCTTTAAAATGCCAGTTTAAAGTGGAGGGGAATCCAACTCCATCCTGCAAACAAAAATGTGAAATAAAAGCAAATATTGTTGATAGAAATTTGCCAAAACTGTTCAGAAAAAGAAAAAGATTTAGATCAATACATACATATGTTTATAAGACATAATTCTACAACTCTCAGTATATTGATAGAATCACCCATTTTATTTAATGTTTATCCTGTATCAAGTCGTGGGGTGCTGTAATGTGGATCCTACTGCATATCCCAGCATGCACTGAGTGTTGGTGTGGGGTACTCCACAGACAGACACATTCACAGACAACTTAGAGTCGCCAATTCATTGTAAGTATGATACATATTTTCCATCATGAGAAGATTTAAACAATGTGTTTGTAAATAAATAGGCCTTTTTGTATATTAACGTGATGCCAATTCATGAAAGTCAAACTGGGGCGAGCATGTTCCCTGAAACAGAATTCAGCCATCATGCATGTCATTATTTACACTTTGCTTTTTCCTAATGTGACGTGTCAAAGTGTCTTCCATGGAAAAGGTCTATTGTACTTCATAGCAAAGAGGTTTTAGGCGAATATAACCTTCCCCAAATGTCCACATTGTTTCCATGTGTGACAGGTGTATCAAATCAGGCTAATTAAAAACAGGAAGTAACATCAGAACCAGCGAGGCTGAAAGGTTAGACAATTTTTTATTGTTAGATAACACACAGAAACTCTGTCTATCTGTGCTAACTCTGAGTTCATTTAGAAAATATTAAAGCTGAATAAAATTTAAAATAAAAATACAGTATATTTATCAGATTATAAGCAACTTTTTAGTTGACCTGAGGATTCATGTTATATCTGCTGTTATACCTATCTTTACTACGACCTTCTACAACAGTTGATCTAAAGTCCTTCATCCTTCAGTATTTTTTCTTTGGCTGAGTTATGACCAAGTTAACCAACAGCAGCTTTTCCCACTGTTTAATTTGAATACTTTAGAGTTCTGACAGCGTACAATTATCCTCTAATTCACGGGTAAAATGTCTGAAAAAGTTCATTTCAATTTGTGCATAAATGTATCAGCCTCAGAGGCTGATATGACATGATGCTGTCTAACTGGTTCACACTGTATCCGCCCTGCAGCCTGAGACTGTATCTGATGAACTAGACAGGAGGGGTCATGTAATGTGTGAAACATCATTTTATACAGATGTGGGAGGTTAGGACATTATCACCTGTTGTATTCACTGTTGCTATAAGTTCATAAATGCACAAATACAATACATATTGTTTTATTATATTGTCTTTTTTTTTAAGTACTCACATAATTAGTGCGTGCAAGCTTGATGTATTGTAAATAATATAAATTATTATGTGACATAATGAAATTTCAGTCAGCACCTTGTGGAAGTTTTCTAAGAAGAGTTTGGCTGCATTCTTGGATTTCCTCCCTTTCTTCCTCATGTTCAGCCAAGTTGGATAGGAAGCATCATAGCATCATCATCATCATCATTATCATCCAATACATTCTTTATGGAATTCAAAACAGGCTTTGGTTGTTCAGTGTTGATTTAACTGTACAATGAAAGGGTCACTGCCCTGTTGAAAACTCAATTTAGGATCTTAAGGGAGGACCTCTGAGGAATATTACCATAACACCAACATAACAAAGACAATTTATTGAAATTGTTGCATCAGACTAGTCACTGGACCACAGACTGTGCCTTTGACACAGCTTTAACGCGTGAACACTGAATTATTTAGGGCACAAACTGCTGCTTTACTGCTCTGTATGGAAAGTGGCAAACCCTGCGCTGACACCACTTGCTGACTCAGGTGTGATCAGAGGGCAACACGACTGTCGATTTGAACAAACAGGCCTTTTTAACAGAAATGTCACAGCAGGAAAATTATAAAGTGACTGAAATCCATTTAGCTGTTTCAAGTTTCAGGGTCCTCGTATTGTTCATGCTGGCTCACTGACACACTGAAAGGCATTTATGATATTGGTAGGAAATGAAATAGCCTTTTCTGGATAATGTTACATGTAGTATTTAGAAGTTTAGTTGTACATCACTGTTGTATTTCACATCATGTCAGTGAAAACTGGTTTAAAAGCTTCTAAGGAACAAAACTTGTTTATGATGTTGAGCGAAGTGGGTGTTGATTGAGTGTCGGTCTGTGACGTGACCCCCCATGATCCCTCACACCTTTACCTCCTCCCAATCCTCCAAACTGAAGCGTGAAGTTACAACAATTCCTTTGTCCCTCTTCAGTGACTCTGCTCTTACAGCATGAAGTCAAACATACCACTGCTGTGCTAGATTTACAGAACATAGTAGTTTGCATTTTTATGTTGCTACAGTGTGCGTGGTCAGAGTACCAGGTGGTAGTGGGTAAACACGCTGATTCAGCAGAAACCTTCCCCTGCACACAGGTACGTCAGAGACAAATTAATCTCAACCAGGCAGAACTGTGTTGTGAACAATGTGGCCAGTCATTAGTAACAGATGCTCATGTACTGTGACAGTCACGGTACTGTGAGCATCAGCGTCACCATCATCATATTAAATATTCATTTGTTTTTTTTGTCCCATTTGGCTCCTTTCTTTTAAATAAAAAGAGTGGCTCATCAAATTCAAAACATACCAGCAGAGGGAGCCATGACACAAGTCATTTGAAATTTCAGGTAAAAACTGAAGTACTATATGTATTCTATTAATGAGCCTATGTGAACTTTTTAAATTAAGAAAACAATATAGTTAAATATTGATTTTTGTCTTTTTGTAGTGTTTTGCAGTGGCAATACTGACTTTCTCATGGATGGAAGGATCATTAACCAGAAGCTGTCATTTTCGTAAGTATGACCCTGAATCTAAATCCTTCTTGCAGTTCATCCTTCACCTCCTCATTCGGCGTGCAGATGCTGACTCATGTTTCGAGTTGCTCATAATTACATCAACGTCCTCCAAACAATCTCCATCCATTCGTCTGCACACATAAACGGCCAGCACCTGTCTTATAGCAGCCAAGAATGATGGAAAATTCATGTGTTTACTGCTGGAACGGGACAGAGGATGCTTCCTCTTCACACAGCCAACAGCTCGGGATTGACAGCTGTTGCCACCACCTGAGATAGCAGGAAAATAATGAGGGGAGGGGAGGAGAGATAAACCCACCAGGGGATTTTATCAAATAAATTAATATTCATGGATAGACTACAGGCCCATGAGGCAGGAATAAAATGTATTTCTGCTGCAGTGCTGAACAGGAGCTGGTTGGGTTCTTTGCTGCATGTGTGTTTAGTCCCCTGCTTTCACTGATAACAGCTCAGATAAAGTGAAAGTAGGACTGGTTGTGGATGAAATAGGGCATGAATAGAAATAGCTCTGTAGGCTGGGCTCCACAGTCTCTGGAGGGAGCGCGGTGTCAGTTGCCTCATGTGTGCTGTTAAGCCGATGGCTGTCTATTCTCCGTCCAGGTGCGTGTGTGTGTGTGTGTGTGTGTGTGTGTGTTTGTTAGTGTGTGGGAGATCCTGCCCAGGACTCACAAGCTCCTGGAATCCATGAGAAAGCATAAGGCCTTTGCCAAATGCATTAAGATTAAAGGCATTGACAAGGAATGTGTTATTGCCAGCTCAGATGGGGCCTGCATAATCTGGGACCCGGTGGAAGCCAGAACTCGCCCACTCACCCCCTTCTGTTTCTTTTCTGCCTAAACTAATTCACATCACAGGAATGGTTTAATCAATTTACTTCTGATGAAGGCGATCGTCTTGTTAAACCTCAAGAAACTTCTGTAGAACATCGTATTTAGTCAGTGCTGTAAAACTACATGAAGCAGTACTGGTTTCCTCCTGGCCCGTGCTGTTTCGTCACTCTGTCAGTCTATGCAGGCCTTTTGTGAGGAGTCAGGTGGTCATTGATAACACTCATCAGCACTGTCTGCTACATCTCCCAGATGAAAAGCAGATCATTAGAAAAAAAAAACAGAGGGGTGCTCACAACATAAATCAAAAGAAACCTCTAAACTTTTATAATGCTGTACAATATGTAAGTTTAAATGTAGTAAATGCTCAAAACTTACAAAACTTGTGTGCATACTGTATATGCTCTTGCTTCTGGTCATATTTTGCTGCAGCAAAGCAGCCATAGCAGGGCAGTGTGACAGTGATAGTGCATTGTTCTTTTAGCTGAGGGAGTGTTTGTTCCAGAGCAGACGGCATATATGACTCAGGCGACCAGATGGTCTCTGTTGCCTACTTCATCTTTGGGGTTGACATTTCCTTCTTTGCAGAGAAGAGCGTCACAGGCAAATTACCTCTCCATTTATAGGCATAACATGACTTAACTATTACGCTACGACGCTGCAACACTGGTGTAATTATGTGTGCTGCAGCACCTTGATGTCTCCTTTGTTTGTATTATCCTAACTTTGAGTTGGTACCACATTAATGTTCAAAGGGTTGTGCTTTGTATGAAATATTCCCTCACATCAAAGACAATAAAATATAGGCAACCCACAGAGGCAAATATATTTCATAAATATATTATAAATAAATATTACTTCAGTACATCTACTGTATGTCTTCATGGAACTTAAATATGATATGGAAGTAGATGTTGGTGTAAGCCATGGGAGAAATCATTTTTGCAAGAGAAATGTTAAAATGTACCTGAATTTGGAAAAGAAAATGCAAAATTCCTCTAAAAATAACATCAAATAACAATTAAAAAAAGAGGCCAAACTAAGAAGGAGACAACTGCCTAACCCAGAGGTGATTATAACTTAGCCCTAAACCCTCAAACCTGCACAGTGCTACTGTAAATGATAGACGGCAGCAGCTCAGAGGGTCATTATTGCCGAAGTTTCATCTGGTAGTCCATGGCTTTTTGGCAGTTTCATCACATCTCCCTTCTGCTGTCAATGAATGTGAACAATATTATATGCATATTTATATGGCCTGGGTTTGTCCCGGCTGAGAAGTAACCAAAATGTGGATTTAAGCAGGAAAGGAGGATCCATTCAAAGAGTCACATGTCAGGGGAGTGTAAGTACACAGTTCCTCCTGGCAGAGTGGAGCCGTACATTTTGTTTGGGGTCATTGTATCAGTGAGAGATCATCTTTGTCCTTTGTTGGAGGTATCCACATGCAGGGCGTTGGCCATGCAAGTCCCCCGGGTGCTGTAGTTATCACAATGGCTTAAAGCAGGTAAGACTCGCTGGTGCTCGTTAGAAGAAGTCCGTCTGCACTGTTGTTGCACATGAACAGTTGGCATGTTTGGTACATGATATGTAAGAGAGAAGATTACTATGTGCCTCCTCCTCTTGGAGGCAGATGATGCTGGGAGAGGAGGCCCTTGGCAAGGCTTTGCTTGTTTGTATACAGGCCTTCAAATTTAAGTTGTAGTACTGAGCACGGACCCGTCTGCTGTGTGCACTCATGGCTGCTTCTAGCTCTCAGCTTAAAGTATTTCATGAGTACTCCTCTCTTAAAATTGAGCCTGCTGGTGGGTTATTGCTTCCCAACACCAACAACAGGTACTCCATACCATCATCAGCACCACCGTGAAGGGAGGCAGAGTAGGAGGCTCCCCTTCTGAGCAAACACTTGGCTCAGACTCACTCTTCAGACTGCATTAGTGAGGAGGAGAGTCACTCATAATGCCTTTGCTCATTGCTGCAATAAATCTGCAGTTTTTTAGTGTTAGTAAGACAGCCCAGCGTGATTAAACATATCTATGTAGCGAGCAAAGGAGATAAGACGCGCTGCTCTGCTATACTTCATAGTCTAGGAATGATGGTAATAATCCAGGATGCTGTAACATGTGATGAATGCCTTCTAAGGCTCAGATAATGAATTTCCTCTGTAGGCTGCTGGGGCCACACATACTCTTTCACACAAGATAGGCTCGCTTCTTGCCCTTTTCATTCTGAATTGTCAGACATCAGTACATTAGACCAGTGGTTCCCAACCAGAGGTGCATGTACCACAGGGAGTACTTCTGCAGTTGCCAGAGGGCAAGTGCAAGAAGTTCCACTAATTTGTAAATTAATATAGAAATTATGATTTGATTAAAATATATATACTATAGTACAAATGCAAACTTGACTAAACCAAACTTGACAGATGAACTGTAGTAAAAAAAATATATAAGAATATCCACTTTTTAAGTGTGAATAGTGTTAGATAACATCCACTGCAGTACACAGCCAACATCATTACCTCCCACATCTCTGTGGTACAGAAACCCTAAATGGCCATGGATTCAAACACTTGATTTCTTCTGTATTCACGTGGTAACAAGTTCATTTTATTTGTTTTTTCGAGATTACAAGTTATTTATGTCATTATCTCAGAATAACTAATGTTGTTTTGCTGAGATAATCATTTTCTTGAGATTTAGAAACTTTGTTTTCTCAAGGTATTGACATAAAACGGGAGAACGGAGGAAATAAAATGTTTGAATTCATGGCCGTTCAGGGCTTCTGTACTATGGTAGAAAAGTAAGCCACACTTTTATTCACTGGCACTGCCCAGAAAAGAGGACAATTGAGTGACCAAAGGCTTCAGTGTGTGAAGCTCCATGACACTACACCAACCCTGATGTGTCCCTTATTAGAAACGGTTTTATTTCAGTTGGATTTGATGTCATCATGCAGAAGTAATTCATTCTGTCAAAATATCCCAGTCTGTATAATGGATTTTGAGTTTTGCTGAAGGTAACATGAGATAAAGGGGGAATTTCCATAAAAAGCATTGATGATGCAAGTGCAGCCTTTCAAGCAGGAAATCACTTTCTATTTATTTAGTGTCTGATAGTAAAGGCAGCTCGTGAAATAAGAATGACTTATCATAACATCAAACTTTTTTATAAAGCCCTATAAATGTTATTCAAGTACTCTTGAGGTTCATTTCAAAGGGAAATATTGACTTTTTACTCCACCACATTTATTTGACAGTTACTAATTACTTCAGATTAAAATAAAATAAATTGTATGAGATTATAAAATAACATTCACTGTTAAATATTAAACCAGTGGTTCCAAACCATCTTGTGAACCAGTGGAGTCAACTGGGGTCCCTTGTCATGTTACAGATGTCTAACTTTAAAAGCAGTTTCACCAAAGAAACATTTCCCCTCTAAACTTCTCACATGGTTTCATTTAAACAAATCTTTGAGGAAACATAATGCAATATTTCATAAAGAAAATCCAATATTTTATTTAAAAAATATGTTTTTTTGTTTTGTTTCCACCCCATTAATCATGTCAAGCCCCTCAGATTGACTGAACTGTCCAAACTGTAGATAAAACCACTGCAGCAGCTACATCAGTAAAATGTTTGCTTTGATGCATCAGTATTAACAATCTAATAATGGCATATATTGTAATATATCAGTCACAGGGGGCAATTTTCTGCAGAATGAGTACTTTCACTGTTGGTACTCTTAGTACAGTCTTCTGATAATACTTCTGTACTGTACTTAAGTAGGATTTTGAATGCAGGACTGTTTTATTTCACATTATGGTATTTGTACTTTTACTTCAGTAAGGCTCTGAGTGCTCTGTCCACCACTGATGGAAAGTAAAGTCAAACCATCTCTGTGTCCTGTGTGTTTTCAGAGCTGACACACTGCTCTCTTATCTCCTCCGTGTGCTGGAAAGTGGGAGGGGGCAGCCGCACAATCACCAGCCTTCTCCAGGCGAAGTTGGGATGATGTGAGGGGAGCGCGCAGTGCTGCAGCTGGACGGCGGCGCGGCTCGCGGTGTGCCGGGCGTGACGGGATGCTGCTTGTGACAGCGGTGTCGGAGTCATAATGAACGCCTTCAGTAAGTGCCGGGATGGATGAGGAAGGTTCGCCGTCAGCAGTAACAGAGAGCCGCTGTGTGTGCTGGCTCCGCGATGGTGTCACCTCTGTGCGCTCTTCCCCCTGCTATCCGGACGGGGGACACTGGCGGAGAAGTGGCACACCGGCGTCGGAATTTACGCAATTATCAGTCTGAGAATAGACGGGCGAGGGAGTAGAGGCGCTGTCATGGAGAAGCAGAGCAGAGCCAAGGAGGAAATGCCGACATCGAAGGAGGAGAAGCGCAAAGAGAAGAAGCCCAAATCTGGGAAGCTTTTCCGAAAGAAATCGCTGAAGTCTGTGGGGAGTTTTATGAACAGAATCATCAAAACTTTGGGCACTTTCACCCACTTTGGAGACGCCGACGCGCATGACGCGGAGGACGACGACGGGGGGTTTCGGAATGGCGCACCTTGCACCCTGAGCGCCGGCACGGGGATCACCAAGGAGGGCGTGCATGTGACTTGGGATCGCGGGGTGAAAAGCACACCGAGCACGTCCTCGTCCCTGTGCACCGGCAGGGAGAAGCTCCTCTGCCAGTACGGAGACAAAACCCCAGGGGTCCTGGGGCTGAAGAACCACGGGAACACCTGCTTCATGAACGCCGTGGTCCAGTGTCTGAGCAACACCGACCTGCTGGCGGAGTACCTGGGGCTGGAGCGGTACAAGCTGGACCTGAGTCACGGCAGAATGAACGGGCTGCTGAGGAGCGACGAGACGCGGTTCGCCAGGGGAGAGGTGACGGAGCAGCTGGCGTCCCTCGTCAGGGCTCTGTGGACTCTGGAGTACACCCCACAGCTGTCTGTGGACTTCAAGGTACACCCCCCCCCCCAAAAAAAAAAAGTGCAGCACACCAGCCAATACACACGGTCCACGGGTGGAGGCGAGCTCAGGGAGGAGCAGCACAGAGCAGGTTCAGGGGTGATAATAAAAAGGTTTCAGTGGTTATCATTAACTGGACACATTCTGCTACATCATTAGTTCAGACATATTCACATGTTGTGCACGCAGTGTCCCATATACACATCACTACAGTATGAAGTGCACAGAGCAGCCTGGGGGTTGTGGGGTGGGGGCTTCATGTCTCACACCCTTTGCTGTAATTGCCAATAGTATAGCAACCCTTCTCCCCCCCCCCCCCACATACAATAACGAGCATGCAGTGCTGTTGCCCTGTGACTTCAGTGTTTTCCTGCCAGGTGGTAACGAGCCTGAGGGGCGCAGGGTCAGCAGGGGCCTGACTCCAGCGGACTCTTTCCACCAGAAGAACCCGAATTAAGACAGTAAAAACCTCAGAGGTCAAAACAAAGTTCCCTCTGCCGGCATCGTTTTATGAGCAACCCCAGTAGGCGTTGTTGTAAGTTAATCATCACCTCCTATTTGCAGCTCTGCTCCGCAATAACTAGATAGTGTTTTAATTCCAGTGAAGTCAGGTGCGGGTGACTGCTCAGCTGCACGTTACAGTGTTTATACAGATGTGATGCAAAGTATGCTGGGACAGGAAGGGGATGATTTTACTGTAACACTCTCCACTTAACAATCCTCCCTCCCTGAGGATCAGGAGCTGTGACAGAGCCCTATGAGGAGACCCTCAGGCTTTCGTACTCTGCCCACGCTGAAGACAGGGGGCGGGGGAGAGAGGCAGTACTTTATCTGCTTTCAGTTCTTGGCTCTGGATTTCTCTGAGCCCATAGTTCAAGGCAAGAAGTAGAGAATATGGAGCAGCGTGCAAAGAAGCTCCACAATGGATCTATTCTTGGAAATCCTAATTACTCTGTAAGAAAGGGGTATAAGTATGGCCACTTGAATACCATGACCCCTACTGTATAGGCTCTTTCTTTCCTCACACTTGAATATATTGTAATAAGGAAGATAGAGGTTTACCTGAGAGCCCACTACAATGAGTGTTGTCATTTTTTTGCTGCATATGAAATGCAGAGTTTACAATCAGAATCAATAATAACTTTTGGTCTTTTTTTTTTGCTCTCCCATCTGTTGTGCTCTCTGAAAACCTCTACTCCCCTGTCAACCAGAATCCTGAATACCAATAATTCCCCAATTCCACACATTCATTTCCCCCTCTCATCTCACGGGACTCAGATATCAGATATTTTCAAGACAACTATTGGAGGGCAGCATGGAAACATCTTGGCAAGATTAAAAGATAGATTAAAAGAAAAAAACACTCCCCCTGGTATGTGATGAGATGTTTCCTGTGTTAAAACTGCTGTGCCTGTTGGCTGTGGTTTGCGACTGTAGGAGGTCCAGAGTTCATGCAGCTTAGGCCTTCTGAAATTGCCTGTTGAGTAATACCACAGCTGCCTGGAGGGAGGCTTTATAAAATAATCAGATAGCTCCAAGGCTTGTGTCTGAGAGGCAAAATTAGCTCCCAGTAGCGGGAACTCCAGACAGCACAAACCACTTATAGACAATTCTCCAGAAAGGATTGGCCTTTATTTAAATGCTCAATTAATCAGTTGTTTTTGTAAGTTGATTATCAGTCGCTGCAGGCCTCTGAAAGTCAGGTGTTTTCTCAGAAGGGCGTTTGAAAGGTTCAGCTAAAGCAGCCGGATTAAAAGGATTTTAAAAAGACTCGCATGAATTTTGATAAGAAACGATAAAAGAGTAAGTGTTCTCTTTTATGACAGGATGTACACTGTGCTGCACTTTTCATTTTAAATGAATAATGCTGTTCATGTACGCCTCCTCTTTAAATGTGAAATCATCCCCGTTTGATCAAAAGTTCTTCAAAGTTAATGAATCAGCAGTGGCCTCCTCGCAGGTCAGTTGGCTGCAGAGTCCCAGTCCGGAGAAAAAACAAAACAACAAAGTCCTGCCGAATACCTGGCGCCCTGCCACATTCCAGTACCACCTGGCTGGTAGGACGAAAGGTGAAAGAAGGGAGGCAGCTTTTCTAAACGTACTCTACAGATAAAGTATAGCCGTGCTGCTTTGGGATATTTTAGCATTTTAGATAGTCCCGAGCTTCCACTCTCTCAGATGTCTCTGACTGCGCAGCTGAAGGGTTGAGTTTCCCCAACCTGGGAGCAGATGTGGGCTTTTGACCCGGACAGTTCTTCTGCGTTTTCTGCGTCCCCCCCCCGCCAGGATGGCGTGTTTGCTCAGAGGGGCCTGGACAGGGACAAAGCCTGAAACTCAAACAGTTACTCAACAGCCAATTTATCGGTTGCCATAACATGAGAGGCCTGAGAAAGAAGGGAGTTGGGGTGAGCGGGCTCAATGGCTGAACAGGAATGTCCTCCTCCCCACACTCTATATTGATGGGCCTATTTAGGAAGCTAAATATATGTTGTGACGACAGGGGGTCTTGCTCACAGGTATGTGTCAATATTTGCCGTCTCCGTGTTGATCTTTAATGATTATCTATGTTGCTGGTTGCAGTAAGTCAGGCGGCTCACAGTAGAGCAGTGGTACCTCAGGGGACGTGTACAGTCGCCGCTGCATTCCTTCGGCAAAATACTGGATCGCCCTCAGCTGAAATTAAAAAGTTGAAAATGTTCAACTATTTGATAATGGGTTAACAGTTCAAATGCTTAGCAGAAAAGTTTTTGGATGATTGATTGAAATATTTAATGTTAGCAAAGGTAAAAGTAATGGACAAGTTGAAATAGAGAGCTGAACCAAACACTTTCAATAGCCAACAGATAAACTGTATCTAAATGGAGTGTTTTCTTATTTTGTCCTTATCTTTTAGTTAGATGATTACACACATTACAAACTGGCCAGTGGCCATTACGCCACAGAGAGCAATAAAAAACACAGCATTTTCTACAGCCTCAATTATCTCACTGAGACAATTGCCACCTTCAAAAGGCTTATGGTAATTACTGTTATTACTTTGCTGCACAACAGCTTTAGGATAGTGCACATCCACAGTTCACATGATTAATGTCAGAGCATTTCTGCAAAGCAACCCTGAATGTGTCAAAAGCATTTGTTGTAATGTCAACTATGATAGTTCGGTCATGTAACGTCTACAGTATGTGTGTGAAAATACATCCACAATATCCTTAGAATACACGTTTAGGGTTGTAAGTATCTCATTGTAATATTCAGAGCAAATGTAAGACTCCCAGAATCAGCGGCGTGTCATCTATGAGAGTAAAAACAAAAGTGAAATATTAGTGCAAGTGCAGTCCCTCCTGTCTGGCTCTTAGTTCACATGCTCTTGGTGTAATAAAAACATTGCACAACAGAGACACACAGCTGTCCAGTTGTATTGGCTAAAACAGGAGCTCTGTACTTGTTAACCTTCTATCTTCTCACATAAGATAAACTTAAATTATTGTAAGGATCCAGATCCTCATCACTTTTTCACTTTGAGATCTATGAGCCAAAGGAAACCTTACTTTTACTTTCAAGACAAGATCAGAAGAGAAGATTAGAGGGCCTTATTGCTCTGCCAAGACTGCACCAGCGGTTTTCCTCTGTTTATGAATTTTTATGTTCACTTTTGCACAGTTGTCAGTAACCATGTCTCAGTAACTACTTTGAAGATGCAGCCCTGGCTCTACTTCCAATGAGTTAACACTCTGGTCATAGTGAAGGGCTCTCTTTATTTAATGTTCTGAAAGAAGAGCGTGGCTCTGAGCAGCTGCAATGGAAAAATATTCAGCTAAATAAGATAAGATTAGCCTTTATTGCCTCTCTTGGGATAAATTTGTCTTGGGCATTTGAGAGAACGTAGGGGCACACAGCCCCTCCATGTCCACACAATACAAAGCTGCTGTTAAATGAGCAAACAGTATGTTTTAATTCAGCATCTCTGCCCATCTCAACTGAAGCAGCAGCCCTTCAGCGACGGGCCTCTAACTTCATCAGACATCCTATATCACGTTATGGTGTAATAGAAATGAGAGGCATATCACATATTAGTGGATTATGAAGCAATGATTACAGTCTGCTGTTCCCTCTGCTATAATCTCTCATCACTGCCTCTGCTTCTCCAGGCTGCCAGCTGCAGTTCATGCAGCTAATTCCTGCCTAATTGAGCTGGGTGCCATTCACATCTGAAGTCACATTATACTGTGTGTGTGCTTAAGTAGTCTTCAGCTTGCTTTTAAGAAAATCTTATTCACACCTCTTTTTTTTATGTCAAAAATGAAATATAGTTTCTTGAGAAAGGCGATACTTTTAGACAGTGAACTGTTTTTTAAGTATTAGACAAAGGCATATTGTGCAAATCCAAAATCTGAAAGGACTCTGCATCAGTCAAAGCGTGGGCCAGGTGGAGACGAGGGAAGCATGAAGAGCGTTAGTGCAAATTTGCAATTCTAGGATTCCTCTGATCAGCGTTCTGTGGAGAAGGCAGGGGTAGAGAAGGCTGCCCAGCGAACACTCCCGACCTGTCAAAACCAGTAAACAAGTGGTGCTTGAGATTCACAATTCTTTAGAAAGGATATTTTAGCAAGACAGTCTTATTTGGGTTCTCAGATAAAAAAAAAACAGGAACTATTAATCCACCACTGCTTTTGTTTTTCAGTTAAGTCAGATTTGGGATTATCGGGATAGTTTAAATATATTCATGGATTTTAGAAGGTTTCTTTGTGAAGTACCTGCGTCATTGTAACTGAACATCAGTAATGTTGCAGCACTGAACCATTTTCCTTGCTTATAAAATACACCTAATGAACCAAACTGTCATAATTATGTGGCTAAAGAACAATTACACTTTCATCAAGCGTGCTTCTCCCCTCTCCAGACTATAGTGTCCAAGTATGGATCACAGTTTCGGGGTAATTCCCAACACGACGCCCTGGAGTTCCTCCTGTGGCTGCTGGACCGCGTCCATGAAGACGTCAATCTGGCCTCCCACAATAACAACAACAAGACCAAAGCTCCCGGAAAGGTAAGAATCAAGCCGGCCGCTGGTTCATGTAGCAGCAGTCGACATTTTACTCCTCACTAAGAGAAACCCCCAGTGTCACCGAACAGGAAACTATATTAACATTTAGTATAGTAACATTTTATAATAAATGTTCAAACTGCATGTTTAATTCATGCATAACAAATACATGCCTCATTATGATTAAATACATGAATTCATGCATTATATATCAAGAACTCCTGTGGCTTGATATGTACCAAGATAATATACATTGCAGGCAGCAACGTAACTAATGATAGATGTTGTAACATACAATATGCAGCATAAACAAGGTTTTCAGTGTTTTTCCTCCAGTGATTCATATTGATAATGTTATTTGTTGTGTTGTGTTGTGTTGTGTTGCTAACCTCACAGATAAGGATGCCCAGAATTTTTTTTTGATAATTCCACAGACGGTATCATCATAGTAAAGACTCTCCGGGTCTCAGAATTTGTTCTGCAGTGCAGCTTTCATGCCATCAAAACCAGTGTGGCGATCTAAGCTGTGCAACCTTTCTCTGTGTCTAATGTATTGCCTGTGGACAAGGAGAGTATGAGTGTGGCGATTTGGTGTTTGATTTTCTCTAAGCACGTCTCCTCCTCGAGGTAGGCCTGCAGGCCGGTGCATCCTGATACTCCTTGAATGAAACTTTGAACTGCTCTGCTGTGAGCCATTAAGGCAGAATTTTCATGTATTATTAAATACATGTTTTTACTTTTGAAATAGGCATCCCTCTTTTTTGTAGCTTTATCGGGGTGATAACCAGTGGCATAATTTATGAGAAGTGCTACACTTGCTGTTGATGAGTCCTTGCAAATAAATCTACTCAAACTCAGTGCCCTTTGTTTCCTGAGGCACTAACTGTAATGATTTATTCTGTTGTTTCATCATTGTGGGATGGGGAGATATCAAGATCAGGAAGTCTTACACTCCCGAGGCTATACATTGGCTAATTTCAGATCAATTTTTCTATGAAATTGGTATGACTAACATTAAAACATGCTCTTGCATTGAATACTTGTAACAATTAAAGGGAAGAAAAATGCTGTTTTTTGTTTTGTTTTTTTAAAGGCACAGGAATGTACTGTCAGCACAGCATATAATAAAGCCAAGGTCATTTAGAAAGTTATGGCTAGTCTGTGGAAAAAGCCCAGCTCTTTTTCTCTCTAGATCTTTGTAGCAATGAAAATCTTACTTGACAATTCCCCAAAGTTTATTATGTTTCTATTGTTCATACAGAATACTCTAATATCACATGAACTAAGCTTCCATCTCCTTGTGAGCTGAGTTGCCCTTTGATTCAGCATGAGAGTGAGCGATCGGGCGAGGTTTAGGAGTGGAGGGGAGTCTGGACAGTGTCTCTTTGAGTGCACATGGCTCCGTAGAGGACATGACAGGAGGTTAGGACTGGAGAGCTGCTGATAAGGTATGTCATGATGAGTCTGCGGCACCCCAGAGAAAATGTCGCCACACCTTGTTAACACCCAAGGAGCCGGTGAGGTGTGGAGGACATAAACCTTTCAAAAAAAAAGGTTGACTTAATCCTGGATCCAGCTATATGATGGTTTCAGCGTTTTACAGGTTTATTTGATAGAGACAGAGGGAGGAAAGTCAAGAAGAGAGAGGACAGATGCCCTACAGCAAAGGGCAGTTGGTCGGACTCGAACCCCGGCCGCTGCGATAAGGACTCAGCCTTAATGGTACTCACTCTACCCAGTGAGGCCCCGGGGCGCCCCCTCTCACCATTTTTAATGAGAACTAGAGACAGGGAATTTTTGAGTTGTCTGAACAAAACAACCACTTGGGTCCAGACTAAAATATCTCAACAACTATCAGGTGGATTTCCATTAAATCACAGACATTCATTGTTGCCCTTGGGTTGAATCCCACTGACTTAAGTGATCCTCTAACTTTTCATCAAGATCTACCATGAGGTTGCCATTTTAGTTTTTTAGTGAAATGTCTTTAAAACTATTGGCTGGATTGCCATGGCATTTGATATCAATGGAGTCCAGAGGAGGAATCTTAATGACTTTCTTGATCTCCTGACTTTTCAATTAGTGCCACAACCAGGTCAAAGTTTTTACCTATCAAGTGAAATATCTCAACATCCAATAAATAGATTAGCAAAAAAAAAAAAAAGATGAATCCAGATGTCTTTTCCTCTAAGGCTACCATGGGGTTCACATTTTTGGTTTTGAGTGAAATGTTTCATTTATTTGATGGATTGGCATGAAATTTGGTAAACACATTCATGTCCTCCTCAGGGCAACATTTTGTTTTGTTCTTAAATATCTGCAAAACTAAATACATTGCAATCAGCCTCAGTTGTACTTTGTGTTTAGTGCTAAAGAGCAATTGTTGATACCATGGTAGCACACTCAACTAATATGGTGTAGACTCTCGTTCATGTAAAAGGTATCAAATCACAACTACAGCTTCGAGAGTGTCTGCTTTGGTGACTATAGGTGGTATTTCTGCTTTTTGCAGAAGATGATGTCATTTTGGAAACTGCATCAGCAAACTGTAACCTTAGATGTGCTCTAGGTCTGTTTGCAGCCGAGTGTGATGTAGCGCGGATGATGATCGGTACCTCCAAAAATGAGCCCATGCATTTGTAAATTTTTTGTATGTATGAACAATTCAACTGCTGTATTAGCCTCCTTGTACAGTCTATGATTAGTCAATTTTCTTGTTAATCTTTGTGCCATTTTCTGGGCCTGTGAAAACCTCTGACAAGTTTAATGAGGGATCATTTCAGAAGAATACGGTGCTGTAATAGAATATTCTGCATATGAATATAATATCCCTTGCAAGGAGTGAGAGAGAGCGAAGGGGAGAGCAGCACTATGGCCTCCGTCCAGAGCTGAAAATCTCTTGTGACAGTTGTCTCTTATGTTTGTCCAGGCCTTCTGCCATCAGCCAGTGTGGGCTCTTTGCAGACACCAAGGTTGTCATGGATTTCAGTTTTATCAGTGAGGAAACATGCGGTCAGATAGGCCTCTGCTCAGTATCAGGAACAGGAGGAAAATAACTCGTAATTCTGTCTCCCCATGAATCATAGTCTACTCCTTGCCTTTTTTCTCTGCTTCTTCCCTTTAGTTGCTCTTACGTACTGCGCCTCTGTAAGAATGTACAGTAAAGCTGTGGTATGCAGTCTGATATCACTGCTCCACCCACAAAGGTGCTTTGTGAGGGGCAGAAAGGGCCTCACTGAGGGCAGGAGAACAGAAGAAAGAAGTGTCTAAATCACACTCTTCTAAATCGTTAAAGAACTGTTCATGATAATTTTTTGTCTGCAGTGGTTTGTTTTTTTGTTGGTTCACCTCCCTGTTTATCTCCTCTGCTGCCATCCTGCTGGAGCTCTGGTGGTGCTGGCTGGCTGGCAGAGTCATCCAGGGTCACAGCCAGGCTGATGGGAGGCGTCAGCCCCGTTTACCAGTCCACACACGTTCCCACTCGCAGCCAAGGAGTCGTCCAAGCCCCGTCCTCCTCTGCTGCTAATTCAGGAGCCTGTGGGCGTATGGTAATTGTTTTTAAGCATGTGTTGTTAGTTACCACTTAGCACAGGACAGCCAGACCCCACAGAAAAAAGTTAAGAAGAGGAAACCCCCCTTGTCCACAGTCTCCTTTGGCTGGCTATGTAGTCGCAACCACTGAATGTCACAGTAGTGGGAGCTGAAGTATTTTGTATTTGTAATGGAGGGTGACAGTTCACAATCCTGCACACTCACAAGGAGACATACACTACACACATTCTAACATTTACTCCCCATGGCTTTGACTCATGTGGCGGACATTCTCTCTGGGTTTGTTGATCATTTATCACTTGGGAAACACAGTGCAAGTGTGAATCTCTCTCTCTCTCTCTCTCTCTCTCTCTCTCCCTCTCTCTCTCTCTCTCTCTCTCTCTCTCTCTCTCTCGGCTCTATGAATGTGGCTCTTTGTAAGTCGCAGGAAGAAAGAGACACTTGTTGTGCAGCCCTAGTACAGAGATGGAGAGGTGAGACTAGGTTCTTTGCAATAGTGTGGCTTTGGGTGGGGGGAACAGTAAGCAGTAGTGACAGCCAGGGAGATGGGGAAACAGAGAGAGAAATTACTTCTTTGATTCTACGTGACAAAAATTGCTGTGGAAACGGTAGATTGTGGATGTTTCACATTTACAAATGTGTCTGGTCAAGCAAGAGCATTGTTTCTGTAACGAGGCCAGGCTCTCCATGGACAGGAGATTACCAAAAGCCTGAATTGCATTCAGTGTGTCATCATCAGAACAACATTTTCTTTCAAACATGCATTTTAAAGTTTTTGCCACAGGTTTGTACACATATATACTTTAAAGAGTCTCACCTATAGTACTATGACAGTAGAAGAAAGATATTGTATGAAGTCTGTCTGGCCTGTAATTGCTGACAAGTCCAAGTAAAAAAGTAAAAAACATGAACAACAACAAATGAACATAATTAAAACTATAATAACAAAATAATGCCTTCACTTAATATTGTGGTGCTCTGACTCTTTTTCTGTTGCCATTCAACAAATTGCAACATTATTGAGTTGCTCCACAACTTAAAGGCTTTATTGGAGCACATAAATTAGATGAGACTGAACATGCTGGGCAAATCTAGCACTTAGTCTAACCCCATTTTTCTTGTTTCAATAAAATTGGCTCTAGCTTTAAATAGCTATTATCGGGTAAAAAAAATAAACTCCCACACCCATGATCATTCCAGTCAGAATCACTGACAGATCCAACAGACCACTTTCCACATTGAATATTATGAATAATTGTAGAAATCTGAATAATTTAATTGCATGTACATACATACATTGTTTCCACATCTGGGCATTATCCTGTTCCTCTCAGGATGGTGCTGGTGAATGCTCGCTCCATAACTTAAAAAACTTTTGTGCTGAATGATGTCATCCAGTCGAAGTGGACCTGTTTTTTACTGGGTTTAAATGTTGGTTCTTTTTTTTCCGATGTCTTTGATTGAGAGGCTCGGCCAGTGGGTCAGTATCTCTGGATCAGCTTTGGATTGGTTCTCTTCGTACCTGTCAGACAGGGCCTCTCCGTTGCAGTTTCTAATTATGCCTCATCAACTGAATCTCTGTTTTGTGGTGTTCCCCAAGGTTCTGTGCTGGGCCCGATACTGTTTGCAATGTACTTGCTTCCTCTCGGACAGATAATACGTAATTTTAAAGAGATCTCCTTCCATTGTTATGCAGACAATATTCAATTATACATTTTATTCATTTATTTATGTTTCTAAACTGTCTGTTCTACTGAATTACCTCAACTCTATAAAAGATTGAATGGCAGACAGCTAAATACTGATAAAAACAGAAGTTCCTATTTCTGCCCCTAGACTTGCTTTTGTTTAATTGGTTCTGTTTATTTTGTTTTGCCAACTGTTTTTAGCTGGATGTCTGTTTCTGAAAATCTGTTGCGGTGTCTCGTATTTGCTTTTTTGGTTTTTACTGTGAAGCAGTCTGTGACGTCGGCTCTTGAAAGGTGCTATATAAATAATGATTATTATTATGATCAGGGTGAGAGCTGTTGGTTCACTGTATCTAACGTCAGTCAAGCTACTGAAAAACACACTGCGCTGACTGGATGGATTTCTGGCGGGATTTTCACACTGTTGATTTATCGAAGGAGTCAACTGACAGTTTACACCGCACGTCCCTCGTCTTCTATGTTTCCTGTGAATATACTTTTAATTGATTCAAAATTAATGCAGATTAACCGATAATCAATTAATCATTGACATCCCTAGTTGACTTCTTAATAAGGGTTATTAAGCGCCGATCCTGCTCCTCCTACACACATTAGCAGTACAACAATCACAACATGGGCCCACTTTGTTCATGATTTGTGCTCTCCGTTCTTTCCTCTGCCTGGAGATTTGATTTGTACTATGTGGGCTGTTGTGTACTAAAATTAGACATCCAGACAGTGACCCAGACACTGTACCGAGGTTCCAAACTTCTTTTCATTTATTCTAGCAGTACATGCCCATAAACGCACCTCTAAACCCTCAGCTGAGCGGTGCAGTTGCCTGTGTGTGGTCAGTGCCGCTCCCCTCTCTTGTCAGGGCTGGATGCAAATGGCTCTGTTGTGATTCCTGTGTGTTTTCTGCTGTGTGTGTGTGTGTGTGTGTGTGTGTGTGTGTGTGTGTGTGTGTGTGTGTTTCCTCTCCTCTCTGCCTTTGATTCTGTCTGCCCTGCCAAGCCGAAATGGCTTCCTGTGGCTCGGAGCCACCCAGCTGGAAAAGCAGCAGCTTGGAGGGAAGGGTCCGAAGATGACCACTCTGTGCTTGAGGTCCCATCTCACCTCCGACTCAGATCAGTGTTGATTGGCTAAGAGCTTTAACCCCCAACAGATGCTGGGATGAGAGTCTGTGTGTAGATATGAGTGTAAAATGAACTTAATGTGTTCATCTAAATATAGTCAGTATCTGTCTTGTCAGTCATGGAGGTTAGATTTAAGGCCATACTGGCTTCCTAAAAAAGGAGCTGGTTTTGTCGGCTGGGGTTGCTCACTGTGGCACAGACACAATTAAGCTGCAACTGTCTGACTGCTCCAGACAGCACAATGTATCACCACGGGTTTAAAGAACGGTTAAAGGACAATTCTATAAACTGCACTCATGCTCTGCAGGGAGCCCAGCCCAGAAAACATTTTCTCATTAAGCTGTGGAGTGCTTTGAGATAAAAGGAAACAAAGTTGACATTCGCTTTTGTGGGATTTTGACTTCTCAGAGAGGCTACAGGGGTCTAATTACTTAAAAAGTTAAATATTCACCAGTTAAAAGTTTAAATCAGCAGCACACAAAGCTTCAAGAGTCATTGTTTGAACTCTCATAGGTTTGTCTTCAGATGTGCGTTGCCTGAGAAGAATAATGAAGTTCTTCATCTTGTTTTGAAGAGAAACATAGTTAAATCAACAGACTGATTCTTTATTTAATATAAAGAAATTCTCTCACACACAAATTATTCCCAACTCTGCTGGGTTCTGATTGGCAGACAGCACCGACCCCAACAATTTAAGTGATTCAGATGTGCTGAGTGGAGGCTTTCCAGGGAGTGTGTCAATTCAATTGCCTGAAACCAGGCTGACTGGGATGATTTAAACTGTTGTTGATAGAAATAATTTCAGCAGGGAGGCGTGCCTGTCACGCCAAGTCCAGTTTTAATGTGTTATCTTGAGTTAAATTGAATCTGCCTGTGAAGATGAATGGATTTTTTAAAAAGCAATAATTATGAATCCGGCCTCACCAACAAATGCCAGTTTAAAGAACGAGCTTTAATCAAATACCAATAGCAAAGTTTGTATTTCTACAATTTTATACCTTTAATTCTAAATGTATTTAATGCTCTTTTTGATGGGCATTAAAACTCAACCTAACTGGCAGGTACCAGAGGCTCCTGTGTGTCTCTCTTGATTGATGTATGTAGTTATTTTATCCTCTACTGTGTCGCCACAGTCATCAGCGGCAGCCGCAGAAGCAGAAGGGTAATGATAAACCTCATCAGCTCAGGAGGTTGACCCGCCTGCATTAGAATTAATTTCCCCCTCAGCATCTCCTGCTGCTCTCTTAAAGGTGGGATAAATCTTGCTAAGAGACATCTCACAAAGTCATACTCACCAGTAACATTTCTAATGAATTTCTCCCAAGTTTATTCTTAGATTTTAAGAGAACGCTGTTTAAACAGTCTGTCTGTGTGTTTTATGCCCTCTTTTAAAGGAGGGATTCAGTCAAGAGGCAGATAAAAATGGCAACAGTGAGCATTGATTGGCTCCACTGGAACTATTGGGCTCAAATGTTTGTTATATGGTACTGTCACGTAGCACACCGCTTCTCCACTGACACCAAAGTAATGTTTCACTGTTTGAGCTGGCATTATTTATTGTCCTGCAAAGTCATAAACCTTCATCACCGATACTGAGGGCATCGGCCAAGTACTTATCTGAAACTAATACTCTGTTTATCCAAAATGTTTAATCTGTAAACCTGTGTGTAAGTACTTCTTAACAGTAAGTGGGGGTTGTTCATACACCAGCACGCCGCTTTAGGCTTGTGTAAGTTTTATTTATACTGTTTAGGTTTATGAAATTGCATCATTACAATGCATCAAGAAAACATTCTGGCCCATAACCCCCTCATAAAAACACAATGTGACATTGTTTGTTTGTTAACCCCCTTTTTCCAGTGTTTGTGCTAAGCTAAGTTGCTGCTGGTAAGCAAAACTATTCCTGATATGGTGCATCCATACTCATCACCATTACTCACCTGTTACAAACTCATATAGCTGGAGCCTATCCCAGCATGCATTTTACAGAAGACAATCCTGAACAAAGTGCCGATCCACTACAGGTGGACTCAAACTCACATTCAGACTTGTGACAGATTTATTGTTTCCAGTCCATTTTTTTAATGTGGCAAGACATAGTGGAAACCCAGCAGGGAATGCAAACTCAGACAGTGGCAGGTAATAAAGTCTGGGTCACTCTTACTGTGAGTAACTAACTGCTGGGAACACAAAGTGTTCTGACAAATGAAAAGGTAAAAAGGAAAAGGTGTGGAGAAACCAGCTGCTAAGACTCACAGTGTTGCTCTCGTGTTGCCACTTTCATTATATTTACTCAGCCTCAGTCACTGTCTGTATTATGACTCAGTCTTTGGTCAGATTGGTTGAGCAAAGGGCTTTTGGTCAAGTCGACGTCATATTCAGTCATGGCACAACACTCACGTCTTGTCCTTTTAAAATGTGACTCATTCACACCCAAAACATAGAAATATTTGCCACTTGTTCTCATCACGGCTTTCTCTTGTCTTTGTTCTTGTCCCATTGTCTGTCTGATCCATTACAGTTTATTTGTCCTCGGTCTCATTTCATGTCTTGTTGAAAGCTCTTTCTTTTCCATCACGTCATGATGAAATTCATTTTGAGGCCTGTGCCCTCTTGTCATTAGGTTCTTGTTCTCAGGCTAGCAGAGGCAGCACGCACACTGCCTCAACAAAGACTTGTATCTCTTACCTTCAGATAGTGGGATTCAATGGCATAATATGATCAACAGGACTTTTTGTAGAAGCAGTTCCTTCTTTAGGGGTAATTGTTTGGTTTCACATTTTTCTGAGTGTGTTACATGCAAAGATGCCAAGTAAATGTAAACATTTGTCAGCAGCATGTCAAGTCTGTAAGCACAAGAAGAAAGAATTAGAAAGAAAGAATAAGATTAGAATTAATCAGTAAGGATTGTTTCAAAACTGCAGCTGTACCTCAGGTGGAAAAGCAGATTGTCCTTCGTAGTGTTGGTGATTGGACACGTTGAGTTTTCCTGCATAGAGAATTATGAGGTGGCCGCCTCCAGTTCTCGACAATATTGTTTTGTTTTGTTGTTGTTTTTTGATCCAAGCACGTCCCAGGGTCCGACATAACCTGGCCTGGGATTATAACCAGTCCAGTCCTTTTTTATCAGTTTAAACACTCTTTTAATTTTGGGAGCAAATTCATTATGTTGTTTGTACTTTAGCGCAGGGAGGCCGGAGCACAGACCAGGATCCATGGAGCCCGTAGGGAATTTGGTATTTTGCTCAGGGACAGTTCATCAGAGCGGATGCTTGCTCACAGGGAATCACTGTGGTGGTAACGGGTGGGAATGTAATGCCAAACTCATACTTTTTCTTTGTGTAATTTAACCCAAATTGAAGATCTGACAACATTATAGATGCATTACAGATGCACTTTTGATAAATATATATATATGTATATTCTCATAGCTGTAATAAAGATAACAGGGGTCATCTGTATAACATCTATGACCTTACTGGCAGCTGCAGTCCACACAGGTGTACTGACCTGCTTCAGGTGCCAGTCTGCCTGCCACCCTGTCCTGTCCTGTCCTGTCCTGTCAAAACTAGAGCAGGCTGAACCCATCATACTGTACAGCTACTGTACACACAGCCGTCATTCAGTTCCAACCCTGAGTTCAGTTTGAGTCCATATACTGATGTCTGGGCTTTCAGCATGTCCATACAAATGCACCCCACCCAGAGCGATCGTCCGCCGGGAATAATGGGCCGAAGGTCAGGGAGAAAAAGCTTCCACCGCCGGTATCATTGGGACTATTTATAGAGAGGTACACACGCGACAGGAGGCAGTGTTGAAGGAGGCTGTCCATTATTTATCAACGCTCTGTGTGTCAGCTGTGTGTACTACTGCTCTGACTTTCTGAGTCATTCAGTTACTCAATAACACTCTTTTTTTCCTCTCGCTCTATCTCCATCTGGCCATATCAACACACACACACACACACGAAGCGTCTTTACGCCTGCCCCACCCCTCTCTGCCTCCCCTCCTGCGTCTCTCTGTTACGATCACCGCGGGGATTTAGGTGCTGTTGGGTCTTGTTCTCAATCACTCCACTATAGTGCTTCCTCCAGCAGCAGCACATGTCCATCCCTGTGTGTTTCCACGGCTTGTTTAAATTATTCACATCAGGGCCATTACTGGGAACACTCGTCCCCCCACCCCCTTTACGATCTATCCCCCCAACCATCCCTGAAAACGCATCAGGACGAGACAGGTGGTCTGTGAGGATGAGGGTCAGCTTCACCCCAGTGTGAGTGCCTGAGTTCCTTTACAGGGAATCTACTCACAGGGATGAATCACTCCCAGCAACATTTTTGGGTTGAATTATTAAAAGCCCCCCTGATGGAGGAAAGCACTGTTAATCTGTATGACTTCAGGCTTTCATGCTGACGTACGGATGACCAGCAGTCAACAGTCTTGGGTTTATCAGGGACTAGTTAATGAGCTGCTCATCTCTGTTTGTATCCTCGCTGCTGAAATGGAACATGAGCATTTTTCCCATCCCTCTTATTTAGTCCATATTGCACTTATGTGCACATAAATGTTGATATTATCAGGAAAAAAAGTGAATCCTTATGTTTAAGGGAGTGTTCTATATGTGTCAATATAAATAACTTTTTAGAAACCACAATTCCCCAGATTGAGAGTATTTTTCACAATGTATGTGTGGGTATTCCGATAAAAATACACTCATATCTGCTCGTATTCTCTATTGTTTAAAGAAAATGACGATTTTGAGGCAGCTCTCTGATCTTCAGCAGCACAGTGTGCTTATTATGTGTATCTGTCTCCATCACTCTGGCCCCTCTCTCTTCCTCTGTAAATCAGCTTACAAAATCCCAGTCTGTGAACTCTGGCCTCCTGCTGACAGTGCTGAGCCAGCAGCCAGGCTCCAGCCCACCACTCAGTTGCATGCTGTATCTTTGTCATTTATCTAAATCCTAGAAATCAATTACAGCACGCTAAGGTGCCAGGGTGAGGGATTTGAGTTTTAATTTTCTCCTTGCTCCTCGGGCACTGGCACACGCCCCTCTCCTGGCATTGAGGCTTACGGATTAAGCGGAGGTAGACAATTCTCTGGCTTTACATATCTCGGATATTAGCAGATGCACATTTTTGTGTTTATATTTCTCCATGTTACCTTTTCAGATATGAGTTGCTATTGTTTGACCACAAAATATTGCAGATCCACTTGGTTTTAGGATATTTTATTGGCTCAGCCATTAACTTCAGCCCTGAGTTACAACTTGCCTGTCTTCCATACATTTAGATATTCTAGAAACTTCATTATAGCAAACTGCTCATAAAGAAAAGTTTGTTTGTAAAGTTAGTAATGTGAACGGTTACAGCTCTTCCTGTGTGCTTGTAGTGTTTAACATATCGTCTGGGCACACCTGTTGTGGCGCAGACACATTTTTCTCCCCATTCATTTAGTTTAGGAACGAAGCGGCACACATTACTTTCCGACCTTTTCCACCGCAGACATTTTGACTTATCACGGTGGGAAAAGCACAGCTTGAACTACTAACATTAACGCTGGCTCTGTTCTATTAAGTGTCCCAGGAAGCCTCTCCAGTGTGCCAGCATGCACGACACCAAACCCTGGAACTGCTTCACCTAAATGGAATACAGCCATCATTAAAATTATTAAATACACCTGCGCTTTTCCCGCTTTGACATATTAAAATGTCTACTGACCCCCACCATTTTCTTCTTGTATAGGACTGTGTGGCAAAATAATACAAGCAGCAGGGAACTACCAATGTATTTTCCTGCCTGTCAGTTTTTGGCTACTATGCAACTTTTGCCTGGTGAAGTCCAGTCTGACTGCACCTTTAAGCTGCTGGTTTGCCTCTTCAAAGTGCTTGTCAGATGTTGGGAAAAGCCCTTCCCCCACACGTTTTAGGAGGGGTTGCGTCCGACCTTTTCTGTAACTTTCCAAAACAATAATAGGCCTTAAGGATTTCTTAGCAGATAACAGCATGAGCATTTTTCTTACCACTTTTATTTAGTCAATGTTGTACTTATATGCATAATGATTTTGATATTATTGGGAAAAAAGTGAATCCTTATGTTTTTAGAGTCATCTGTGTTTGTCAATATGAATAACTACCTAAAAACAACGATTCCCATTAAAATACACTCATATCATTTCGTATTCTCTGTTGTTTGAAGAAAATTATGCTTCTGAGGCATCTGTCTGATCTTCAGCAGCCAGCTGCTTATTACGTGTATCTGTCTCCATCACTCTGACCCGTCGCTCTCTCTCTGTAAATCAGCTTAAAAATCCCAGTCTATGAACTCTGGCCTCCTGCTGACAGTGCTGTCATTCGCACGCACCTTCTGCTGTGATTGGTCAGGTGTGAGGAGGCGAGAAAAAATCTCTGTTGAGCTCTGTTTTTTCATTCTTTACACAAGAAATGTCACTTTTGTTGTGTACAAACAAGTTCAACACGATGAACGTCTCTCAGGAGAGACTGAAAATGTGTACCATTATCTCCATATTCAAACAATTACGTCACCTTCGCCCAAAAGGGGACCAAAAGCTGCCCTCTCTCACAAACTGCATTGAATGAAAGTAGCTGGCAGTAACAGAAGCACCCAACACTTTTACCTCCCAAAATGGTGGGTGAACAGCTCCAAAATAGCTATGCCAAAAAACAACAAACAAAAGTTTTACACTCCTCCAAGACCAAGCACAAGACAAGACACAGGAGGTATCAACACAGGCTAATTTACACCTAACTCCTAAAATAGTTTTTTTCCCCAGAAGAGCCCCCACTTAGCTCAGATTATATGATAATGAGAAGCCAAGTTAAAGTGCCATTAATATAGGGTTTCTTTGAAAGGTAACCCTTTACTTGACAGGCTGTTAATTTGATAGTAATTAAAAGAAATACTGAAACAAAACCAAGTAATAGTGATGTTACAGGAAGTGGTAGAAGTGTAGTTGAGTTGAGTTAGTCTGCATGAGGTGTGGCAGTATCTGTAGGAGACATATAGTGGGAGAAATGTTTCTTCCATGTGATAGTTGCTACCAGTCAGACCTGACTCTAAAAATAGCTTCTCAGATTTTTTCCCGACCATATCCTGCCTGTTTAGTTGCATTTTTATCAGTTTAAAGTTGGCATACGTTTCTGACAACCAATTTCAAAGATAGCATCTCAATTTCAGACCGGCGCGTGGCTCCTCTTGAGATGGACCCTTTTTCTGTCGGGGTCGCCTAACAACATGTAAAACAATTTCTTCGACCGGCAGCAGTCGCAGCTCACTCCCTGGGATTCGCTATCTGCCCGCGATCGTTTAGATGACTGAGACTTTATCAGAACCACATGTCCGTGGGCATGTAACCTGTCCCACTTTCTCACTGTGCTTAAATGTCCACGTCTTCAACAGCGACTGTTAACACACAGCGGGCGCCTTGCGGTCTCTGGACATGGCAGAGCTCGGCATGGATTTCTGAGAAGTGATAAGACCAACTGTGTCTGCACTCTGTGACCTCAGTGTTGCTTTGTTATCTCTACATAAAGATAGCAATGGAATCCATTACAAAGTATGTGGAGGGAAAAAGGGGGTGAAATGCAGTGCGCTCTTAACCTCTCTCACTTCATTTCTAACACTACATTTATATTGCATGTTTAACTTGAACTAGTAACAAGAAGATCAGCTTGCTTGGACCTTCCCCTTTTGGCAGTCCTGATGTGTCGTGGGAGAATATGACCAAGAAAAGCCCTGACATCCATGCAAAGAGGAAAGAGTGAGAGAGGGGGCAGAGTTTGTCATTGTACGTGCCTGTTGAAGCACGGTGCAGCAGGACGGTCAGGTTTCAGCCTCGCGCTCAGGCTTTGCAAAGCTCAAATGCTCTTAGAAGAATAGACTCAGGATTTGAAATGCTGGTGAAGTGTAAAGGACTCTCCTGTCTCTCTGCCCGTCTCTGGCTCACACTGATTTCTCAGACGCACACACACACACACGCCCTCCACTTCCCTTCTCCCTTTTAGAAATTCTAAACCTCCTTTCAGCTCCGTTTGTGAGCGGAGGTCATGGTCGAGCTGCCAGCCTGGGAACAGTGGCAGCCGGTATGGGACCAGGAGCTAGAAAAATCAGAGGAATAGTAAACAGAGAGCGAGCGTGTGTCAACAGAGAAGGCTCGGAGAGTGCATTTCCGTTTGGCCCGGCCGGCCCGGCGTAAGAGCACTGAAAAGATATGATGACTTAATGCATTCTCAAGTACCTGACTTTTACACAGGCTATTGTGGGGGTGATATCGTGCGAGCAGAGAAATGCTAACAAGGTGCTTGTATGACGCATAATGGCCTTTTAAGCAGGGCCACTTGAAAACTGAAAGGATGTTTTTCGGGGCACTTTCCACAGCTGGTACAGTAAGGTGTGAAATGGAGTTGATACTGTACAGACACGTCCTAACTGATACAGTGTGACTGCTTATTATAACTTTTAACACTTTTAGTCATGCACCAAACCTTATAAATGAATTAAATAGACATTTAGTAGCTATCTGACAACAATATATATTTTTCAGTCCATTTTACATACTGTATGTCTTCACAAGTCAAAGGATAAGATACTCACAACATTTATGCACCAAATTGTAACAAATATTATTTTATTTGGGAAACAACATTATATAATACTTGTAAACTGTAAAGCTGATGCAGAAGGTTATTCGGTGGTTCTGTGTTGTTAACGCACAGCTCTGTTTGTGAGACTCTCGCTGTGTGTGCGATCCCACACATTTGTTTTGTGACCTTGCAAGTGTTTCAGTGATCAGTCTCTGTTAGTGTTTTTTATCTTGTTTTTCCCGAGCTCTTCTTTTATCGGCATCCAAGGCCAACTTCCTCTCTGTTGTAGGTGAGTAGATGAAAGAATAAAGACAGGGGTTTTGGTCACTGCTGCTTTCCACCACTTTCTGAATATCACTGTATTGCCAAGAAAAAGCAAGAATATACTAAAGCTGTATTCTCCGGGAGCCTCTGTAAGATTTGCATATTTATTTTTGCATTACCTCTATATACAGTATGAGTTTCCTCTCACGATGATGACTCCTTGACAACATGGCAGCGGTGTGTTTATGGGTGGCCTCCTCTGTGCTGCAGGGCCCCGGTGGAGCTGAGGAGGCGCTGTCTCCCGACCCGTCCCAGTCCCAGCAGCCCAGAGTCCAGCACAGCTTTGTCCAGGAACATTTCCAGGCACAGTACAAGTGAGTCTCCTTTCTTAACATACCACAAGCACCATCTACATCCACTGTGTCCTATGTCCCCTTTGTGAGGGAGCCGCTCCTGGATCGTCCAATATCAGAATCTAATCTTACATTAGTGGCTCTGTTCTGCTTTAATGTTATTAGATTTGGGGAAGTTTACACTCCAGCAACCGCAGCCAAACTCATGATCTGAGAATGGGTGATTTTCACCACATTAGTTAGTCGCAATAAAGCATGAATCTAACCTCCATCTTGCTTGTCTAAGTGTGACCTAAGCAGCTAAACAGAGTTAGAATGAAATAACAGTCTGATCTTACAAATTCCTTATTATAATATTAGGACTAACCAGCTCGACACTACAATAAAAGAACAATGCTGTTTGTTTATTTCCATGTCTCCTACAGTACATGTATCATTGGCTGCTGAAGAAAGTGACTTTTTGCCTCGGACATTGTGTATTTAACCATCAAGGGCATATGTTAGACCCATTAGGGTTATTAAGAGGGATGGAGGAAATCAACATGTACCAAATCATTAAGTGTCTTGTTTACTGCACAACATCTCTACTGTCGTTGTTGTCCGATGATCTAAATGTCAGACTGCCCTGCAGACAGAAAGGTCAAGCCTAAATAACTAAATACGTCTGTCTAAGAACAGCCCTGTGTTTGGTCCAAGCAAAATGCCATATCCTCACAGTGTTGCCCTGGATAAGCGACTGAAATATAATTGTATAACACCTGCGTATAGACAGGTCCACATCACACAGCCCACCCATGCTTATATGGTATTTAGGCTTCATTGATCAGATTATACTGTAATTGCTAAATACAGCTGAGGCATTGAATTGTCATTATTTCTTTTCCACAGAGGTCCCCATAGACGCAGATGTCGGGCTAGAAGAACAGTAAATCTAGAGTACACTGTACCTCCAGTAATTACCAAACAGGCAAGAGCAGTAATAGTAAAAAAGTCTGATGAAAAACTGCCCTGGTACCCTAACCTCTGTGTCTCTTAGGGAAATAGAAGCCCCTTTAGTACAAGGACTTATTTGCTGGGTGAAATATAGTAATTGAGGTTGTTAACCGTGCCAATGGTCAAGTATTCTCACCGTTGTAATAGCTTGTGAATTTTTCTGGTGTATTTTGGATTACAAAGAGACAGACAGGCTTTTCACCACCAACACTATTATCAACATTTCTAATGCAGCTGGAGGTCCTCATGACTCCCATCAATCAGTCATCCAGGAGATAAAGAGTGTCTTTTTTTTTACATAATATATGCATCTGTCAGCTGTGGCCGACTGGGAGAGGAGCGTCATTCAGATGTCGGGTTTATCTGGCCAACTCATGTGCCGTTTTCAAGTTTTGGTCCAAGAAAAACATTGGAGATTTTCCATGAATTACTCTTTCATACAATGAGTTTATGATAAAAGGCCACTCCCTCTTGCTATCAGTTAAACTTAATGCATTATAATCTTCCTTTCTTACCCACTTAGGTGTAAATCTCTAATCAGTTCTTCCTTCATTTACACCAGTCAGCTGTATCTTCTGTAAGCCCACCATCTGGACTCCATCCATAAACCATTGACCACACTGGACCGATTATTGAGGTCTTAGATTCAACACCAAAATCTGATCTACGTTTAATTAATACAGTTTCTAAAAGTAGTCCCTCCAGACGGAACTGCTAATATCTAGTTTGCCGGTACCATCCTCCATCTGCCAATTTCTCCGCAAATTGGCGGCTCCGTGTGACTGCCAGTAATACATCTGTCAGAGCGCATCTCTTAATTGGTACCCTCACTGTCAAATGCTTCAGCTGTGACACCTTGGGTGTGTCTAGACAGGAAGCAGCAGTCTTAGCGGACCGGCAGGCAAAATCTGTTCCTCTCACCCACTCGAATCCTGTGCTCACCAGGGAAAGTGGGTTAGATGGTACAGAGGGAATATATACATGACTGGGTTGGCTAATCACAAACTTTACAAAGGAACTCTAACACATACTGTAAGTGTACAGTCTGGGTCTATTTTAATTTTAGCACTGTGAGGTTTTTAATGGAGACGTGTTATCTTTGAACAAATACTTCTTGACTCCTGTGCATCTCTTTCCCTCTGAGTCCCGAGTCCCCACCACTGCCTGTGTAACACTCTGCGATGCAGTGTCCGATGCGATACAGCATTTAGGGTTGACAGACCGGAGAATCATCCTTGTGATAGCCCCGTTTGTCACAATGCAATCATCACGAGCCATTATACATGTTCAAACAAGTTAAATCCAAGTGAGACAGGCCAAGATTATTTTATCTTAATTTATGTTATGTGTCATCATCACACTGTGGAGCTGATCAGAGCTGAACTTCAGGTCAATTAAAGCTTCATGTTGTGATAAATTTAGTGTCGTTTTCAGGAGGGTATAAAGCAGCCTCTGTTTCAGAAGATCTGAATTCATTCTATCATCTCTTTGATAAAGTAAGTCAATCTTAAATTAGATCAAAGGCCGTGATCTATGTCCATATGTTGGCGAGTCACGGGCTGCAGTCAGTGGAGACTGCAATGAAAACGTCTGTCCGTCAAGTATTGTTCATTACAGTGGAGCCAAGTGACGGGCAGCCGAGCGTTTCAGATTACAAACGTGGCGCAGTTTCTCCTTTCTCTGAGAGACCCTCACGTCTCATCTGTGAATCAGTCGGACTGTGCGATCTTTGTCCCGATCACCTTTGTCAACTCCTGATTGATTTGTTATGATTTGAAGGGGGGGGATTGGGGAACCGGCACTTTGGAGGTTACAAGCTCAGTAATGGGGCTGTTTATTATGCGTACATGGTAATTTCAATTAGTGAATTATGAGGCTCACATTCAGGTTTATGCCTTTTTCCATTTCAGAGCATTAGTGTGGTGAATAAACTACCATTCATCCCCTAACAGAGGATAGCTGCCAGGCTCAGTGAGAAGAATTAGCTGCCAATCCATTTGATTTCAACCTATGAAGACTTTTGGTTTTTTTAATTGCCTCTCTTATGAAAAGAAAATCAATTAGATGAAGATACCTGGGGTGATGCGTTACTCTGGAAAAATTCAAAGCTTTAGCAGCATTTCAAAGAGACTCAGAGTCTCTTCAGCATGGCTGCATCCCAGGCAGGGGATACATACCTCTCAACCTTTGCACGCTTCCTCCATTAGAGCATCACCAGAATATCACCTCTTCCTTCGCTCCTTTTCTCTTTTTAAGTGTTTTAGAGCGGTGCAGGGCACATCTATGTTTTAGTGGAGCCTGAGTGTGATTTGTATGCATGGAGTGCAGTTGCCCTCACTGTTTCCTGGCGAGAATAAGACATCCGTAGGGCAGCCATTCTGCTCTGCCAAGAGGGAGAGATCCACTAAGAGCCAGTGTCAGCTGGGTTTGCTTGAATAGAGCTTTATTTCCTCCTCCCTCTTCTCCCGCACTGGGTCTGTCAGGTGCCTTCCTATACGGAAAACACATTTGAACAATGAATCTGTGACTTAATTTCCCATGGTAGGATGGCGTGTGAAGGTCGTAAAAGTTCAGCACACACATGAGCTCGGGGAGTTAAAGTGTTCCTTACAGAGCCAATGAAAAAGTTTAATTCCAGTGAGAATTAGGAAGAAGATTGGGAGTATTTTTAGGCATGATTCATGACACCAAAAGGGAATTTGGCATTTGAAATGAATTAATTAATTTTCTTGATTTAATTTAAATATAGTCACTATATGTTCATCGTGATGCAGTAAACATGGTTTTTCTTTATGTGCGATTTAAGTTTCCCAGAGTACCCAGTATACCACTCTATGTACTTTATTTCTGCTGTCTATTATCAATTTATGTGCGGCACAGTGCTGTCCATACTGTTACAGTAGCAGTGGTAAATTATATGTTACCTTTTAATGTTAAGAGTGAGTAGTTGGGGGGTCTTACTTACAAGAATATTTTTTTTATTCCCGTTTTGAACTAGATCTTATTTTCCAGCTGGTTTGGAGATTAAATTTACGAGCTTCAGTGCACAAGATTGTTTCCCCAAACTCTTGGCTTCCAGTATGGACTCCAGAAACTTGACTAAATGGGTTGCAGCTTCTAGACACAAGTGTAGAAAACATCCTCTGAAGACTGATTGAGGACGGACCAGTCAGTGAACTTGGTTTGGACAAGTTGTTGCCAACCTTCATAGGCTGATGTTGTACCCCTCAGTCCTGTCAGGTTATGCTCCAGATGTGTTCATTTGATTTTAAACTACATGTTATTTAACACAACATTAAGCATAACAGTCTTATTTCAACAGCTTTCTATTACTTTTAGCTATTTTAACAATTTATCCACAACTTTTAGCAATTTATCCAGGAAGTATTTCAAGTGTTAATCCTGTACTTTTACCTAAGTATTTTGCCCATTTATCCAGAACTTTTGGCTTACTGTTTAGACTTCTCTCCTTGCTTGCTCACTAGTTTTCATGCTCTCTCAGATGCAACATGTAGTTAGTGTTCAGGTGTTACAATATGTGGGTCCACAGTCTTTCCACGTTCGCCCTGGTAACTGCAGAAGAACCCTTTGCAGTTTAACTGTCACTTTTTAGGAAACACTGATTTCGTTGAAGTTGACAAATAAAGTGAAGTAAAGTTGAAATTTAACGCTATATTTGGTTTTATGCGTCTGACTGGTTGTTGTCAAAACTGCTCATGTGAAAAGTCATTTTTGTCCACACCCACTGATGCCGTAATCAAAGAGGTTAATAGAAAGCACCTTCAAGATTCACTTAATTGTCGTGTATTTACAGAAAGTCTTAGCCAGGAAATCCTGCACAGATTTACTCTAAATACCGGACAAAAGATTTAATTTCGCTTTACAAAATCACTTCCAGCAATCAGTCCATTAACTTCAGTGGGCTCTCTGACTCATTGTTCAGACAATTAGCTAGCTGGAAAAGTTATTCCCCGCTTTGTGATTCATTAAAAGAAGCGTAATCATGAACAAAATGGACTGAATGGAAAACTGCTGGAATAGAAAATCACTGCTGTACGCATCTGGACATTTCCTTTCTCAGTGACGTTTGTCTGCTCGGGATCCCGTAACGGCATCACATGAGCATTAGTAGCACCGGTGAGAGTGATGCAACAAGATGGAAATCCCGTTTATATCCCGGATCATCCCGGGGGGCTTCTTCTACTACTTACCACACCCCCCCCACCCCCGCCCCCTTGTCTCTCTCGTTCTCACCAGTTACATCACTCATCTTTTCCGTTCTCACAGCCAGATCAAGGGGCTGTGTGTGGAACACCGCGTTCATTTTGACTGCGTTGTTCACTTGTGTAACAAGATTAAGCCACCCCCTTTCCTGACAGGCTTAATCAGGAGGACCTCGGGTTTAATGCGGATGTCTGTGTCAAATCAGCACAGCAGGTTTTTTTCAAGACTAATGTAACTGTTTTTGCTTTCTTTCCCCTCAGATCGTCACTGACGTGCCCCCACTGTCTGAAACAGAGCAACACCTTTGACCCGTTCCTCTGCATCTCACTCCCCATTCCTCTCCGCCAGACCAGGTGAGCGCTGCTGAAACATGTCACCATCCAAACAAATGACTGCACCTATGTGATCTGTGTCTGGCCTCCTAAACAGTATAAATGTACAGTATAACATCAGTACTTCCGGTGATGCTGGACCCTTATTTCACTGTCCATTGGGTAATAGGGTCATGCCGTTAAACTTAAAGGAATAGTTTGACATTTTATTCCCTTTCTTTCCGGGAGTTAGATGAGAGGATCAATACCACTACAAGTTGTCACTTTCTGTCAAGAAATAGTTTAACACATAACTCCCTGTAAAACTGTGAAATGTCATTTTTACACTTTAGTACAAATTAAACAAACATGTGTGACACATTCCCGTTGTTTTCAGTCTTAATGCTGAGTTATATATAGTTTCATATTTACCTCACAGACATGAGAGCAGTATCGATCGAGGAAAATGTGGAACTATTTCTTTAAGCTTGAGGCATTTAAAAACTATGCTGGACAACACCCACATTTGGCCACGTAGAGTAGGAACACAAGTAATTGTGAAGCTGGTATCAAAAAGGAAAAGCTGGTGGAAAACCCTTTCAGCACTGAGGAACAATGTCTTATTCAACTTTACATCACAACACCCACTCAGCCTCCAGGTCAGGTCACCGGGGGTCAGCCTATTCAGGAAGTCCTGACATTTTCAAGGAGGGAGACCCCATTCATTCTCTTTTTTCCACCTTCTCACTTTGATTATGTGTTGTTTTTTTTCAGAAACACACCCAAATACTTAGACCATTGGTTTAGATAGGAGAGTGGTATCTTTTCTTCTCATTCTTGACAAGAAAGTGAATTCCATCAATAACCTAAATCCAAACATTAGTATCTAGAAGAGATTTTTAGGCTAAATTGTAGCTTTTACTCAGCACAGCCCCTGTATGTTAAGATCAACTCTTTAATGTGATTGGCATACGGAGGTGTGTTGATCTCTATTTTAAGGTGTGCCAGGGTTTCTTCTTGCTAGTTATTTCCTTCCTTTTAGTTTTTAGTCTTTGAAATAGTTCACACAAGTTCAGCCAACATCGCTTCTAATTTGGGAAATTGTTTTTAAGAGCTTCGTTCTGACAGGGTGCCAAGTCTGGAGTATTTAGTTACCGTCCTTTCTTTTTACTGTGTGGCAGACAGGGTGAGAGAAAACACTTCTGAAGGGATAAACAGAGGAGAAAACAGATGGATTGTCTTTTAAAGCATTTTTTAAAATGTATTTCTCTGTGTGAAGAGTTCAGCTCACTCCCAGCCAAGTCATATCTGGAAGCCATAAACACATACTGTTTGTTACCAAACCAACATTTTCTGTGCCCAGCAATCCAAACACTGGGCTCTGTCCCTTGGCAATCATGTGCTCTTTGCATGTTGGATGATTTTGTTTACACTATGTAAAGCTCATTCTGACACGGACCTTATGTATATGAATATTCTATCTCAATGGCTGCAGCCAATTAATTAACTGAGGAAGACGTTAGGGCTGTAAATATATGTAGGCAGTGTTACTATAATCCTTATTATAGATAATTTTAAGTAAATATTGTGTCGTGAGAAGGGAGCAAAAAAAGAAATGCTTTAGGTGAAGTACAGTCCAGTCCCCCTGCAGAGTGTGTGAGCAGTTACAGTGTTTTGTTTTGTTGTGAAAAATGTAATTAGCATAAATTGGGGATACCTCCTTGAGCCGTGGTTTGATTAGTGCTGCCAATTACTGAACTCTCTGCACTGTGCTCTTTTGAAGTTTCCTGTTCCCCATCCAAATTAGTAGAGCAGGAGTAAACATGTTTTGCAGACACACACATTTACAATGCTATGTGCCTAACAAGAACCAGTAGAATTATGTAGATAATTTGTGTTGTTAAATATTGGAACTGGCTTCCAGTTAGTTACAGAACAAACTTCGAAATTTATAAATTATTTAAAGGGTTAAAATTAATTTCTGATATGCCAGAATAATATAAAATGTAATTCTTAACTGGGTTCCTTGGTTTGGGAATCAGTAAATATGATTGGAAATGGTGGTCGGCAGCACACGTGTGATGACCGTGATGCTCGTGCATTAGTTCGATATGTAAAAAAAACAAAACAGCAACTCTCCCTCAAGTGACTGAGAATGTCAATACAGGATGTGATCAGCTTGTGTCAGGAAGAACAGCCCATCGACAATTACATGGAGAGGGAAATTACAGTACAGTACAGTGCATGAAGCCCTCGTTACAAAGATGGATGTACATTTGAGACTTCTGTGGTGCAAAAAAAACAGAGGCACTGGTCTAAAGAGATGTGGAAAAAGTGATATGGTCAGATGAGTCATCGTTCACCATTTGCTGGCATGGTTCGGGTCCACTTGGGTCCCATTAGAAGGAAAGGCCATCGCAAATCAATACAAATTTATTCTGAGTGATCGCCTTTATCCCATGATGAAACATTTCTGTCCATAGGGCACGAGGGGTCACTGAAGGGTTTGATGAGTATGAAAATTATGTGACTCATATGCTATGGCCCACCTATGGGAGATTTTGGTCCATTAACCAGTCCGTTATCACTAGCTTTCAGCGTTCAGCACTAGAATTGCTGACATGTGACAGATCTTCATAGACCTTGATTGTGTATCGTGTTATTTATTCCTTACTTAGAGTGCACACATTGTGAACGCAAAAAACAACCTCCTTGGCTGCAGAGTGGAGGTCATAATGAGTTTGTGTGGCAGTCATCTGTCCTGCTGCTGGATGTCCTCTGTGCTCTGACATCCTGCGAATTTTAACCAAATTGACAGATTTGCCTTTATTTTTATCTTTCAGAGGAAATGTTCTGCCTTTGGTGCAAGTCTGTTTCTTAATTTTTCTGTTTTACCTCTTAAATTACCTCTTGTTACATTATTTAAATGTGTTACTCCCCAAGATAAATTTGTGTTTTCCTCTGTTTTCAACGATACTTCTCTGTATCATATGTTTATGTGTTCTTGTGCTTCCTTTTGCTGCTGTGACACTTCAGTATCCCTGCGAGGGATCAATAAAGTTTATCTCTCTCCATTATTTTTATTATATTGAGGTACAAATAAAACAATGTAAAAAATCAGTTTGGCCATTTAACATCTCTTGGCCATGTCTTTCTACACCACCAGCTACAGTCTCCAGGTCATGGACTCCCATAGGTACCTGATAGGTTTGCTCTCTATCGCCTCAGTGTACCGTTATTCAAAGAAGCCATTATGTCCCAGCACCCTGCTCATGTCAGCGCTGCCTCTGGAGAGGTCAAAGCCAAGCGCTCCCTGTTTTTAAAAATGCAATAGAGATTCCATTATTTGGCACACATAAAACGAGGTCCTAATGATCTATTATTAATGTTAAAATGTATTGATTTATTCATGAAAGTCTTCTTTTGTCCCCTCCTGGTCGTAGAGGAGGCTGCAGTAGAAATGGCACAGAAATCGAAATAGAGGCTGTTCTATTTCCCACCGTCCCTGATTGTGTCTCCTCATCTGTGGCAGGCCGCTGTGTGTGATTCTGGTGTTCAGCACCAAAGGACAGAGGTACCTGCGGGTCGGGCTGGCTGTGCCTCTGTTTGGCTCGGTGGCCTGTCTGAGGAGGATGGTGGCAGACGAGGGGAAAATTTCCCCAGACCAGGTAACATAAAGCCGGAATAAATACTCAGCGTGGACCCAGATTCCTTTTAGTTTTCCCTGTTTTAAACTACTGTAACAGAGCAGCACAGCTCACCTTGGCTGGCACGTGAGTGGGATTATAGTGATTTGCATTTATCTTGCATACCATTGGCTTAAATTTACTCCTGCTCTCTTAGTTAAAATGCATTAAGCTGGATCTGAGATTAGTGGGAATAATGGTGCAATGGTTGGTGTTTCATCAAGTGGGTTCAAAGTTCACTCTCGCAGCATTACAAGACTTATAATTGCGACGGAAAAACTAACGTGTGTATATTTGATCGTCTCCAGGTGATCCTGACAGAGGTTTACTCCACAGGCTTCCATCGCTCCTTCTTTGATGAGGAGGATCTGACCAGCGTGGCTGAGAATGACGTCATCTACGCCTTCCAGGCGCCGCCCCTCTACATCAGAGGCGGCTCTGCACGGATCTCAGGTAGCTGCACGACCGAAGGTGTCAAAGTAAAACACGCTATTTTTAGTTACAACATAACACCCATGGTGATTGAGTAACTGGTTTGTGGTACTACATACATATTTTTTTCCTACTCTAATATGGATGTACACAAAGATCTGTAAGAAAACAAACCAATTTCATTAATGTACTTTGCTTAATGAAACCCTCAGGGAATGCAGCTTACAGCAGGGGGTCCTCAGGGAGCACATTAAGAAGTATATAACTTCACAAAGAGCTCGGTGAATTACATCCCCCCTGTGCAGATTTCAGATTTATGTCTTCATTTCATCTGTTTTTCAGCTAGTGATGTAAAATGTGTGCTCAGTAGTACTTCAGTGTGTAGTTTCCTCTCGTTTCTTTCTTTACGGCGTAAACAAATAGGTCCTGCTCTGTTGTTTTCTCTCACAGGGCTGTAAGTATAGTCCCAACACCGTGTCAACAATGCTGTCGTACCTGAAAAATGTGACTTTTAGTGCTTTAATTTATGTTGCTCAGTGAGCGCGCAGAGCAGTGCTGCCCAGAAGGAGGCCCCCCTGACAGTCTGGCTTGTCTGCATGCTGGCGCAGACTAAACTAAACCCCCCTGGGTTCTCAGTGGCTCAGCCTGCAGGGGTTGATATGGAGGCTGTACATCACCACTCAACACTTTTCTGTGCACTGCAGATTGTTCTGTCTTCCACACTGACATGTTTGCCCTGTGAGAATACATGTAAGATATCGTCTGCTTTAAAGGAACATTGACATCTTTAGGAAATCTGCTTGTTTGCTGTCAAACTTATATACAATAGCAAGCTTATAGCCCTAAAATGTTGGAGTGTTTCTTTAAATCAGAACAGGGCGTCACTCATAAACTAACTTTTTAAGGTAAAATCCACTTCATAAAGTAAAATATATGCAAAGTTAATCTGCTAAAACCTATTTATACACAAAACATATACACACAGATTGATAAATATCACACCAGCCTGCCTTAAATAATTTACGTACATAAAAGAATTATTAAATTTTAATTTACTTTTATTTTGCTCAACTAAAGCCCATAAGTATTTTTGCTGTTTGTGATCAATCACAGCTATAAAATCAAAATAGCGTATGAGCAAATGGTGCCATTAAAATATCGGATTAATGTATGAAATGCACCAGTCACAACAATGATCTGTAATGCTTTTAGGAGTCTGGAGCCATTAAAATGTGATCTTTATGCCCCTTCTGCAATTACTTGTTTTAAAAGGTCTGATCTCTGAAACCCTTAATCAATTATCCATAAATGATTAAATGAAAGGAAAAATCTTGTGGGTTAGATATGAGATAGAATAACAAACTCTCACCAGGGGTCTCATTAAAGCTAAGAGTGGTAATCTTAGCATTCTTAATGGTAAGGTTATCAATGAGGATTATATCCTCAGGCATTAAATTAAGCCACATGATTCTGTATAGAGCAGCTTCATGATTGTTTTCAAAGTCAGAGCCAACAGAGCAATTAAAGCAAAAAATGCTCTCTGAAATCTGAGGGGAACCCTGTTTCATTGTGCCTCACGGCGTGCATTTGTGCTCAGTTTCCTTATTACGCGTGACATACTTGATTGATCGAATTTCACTGGCATTCAGTATATTTCAGGTAGCAGTTACTCACACACTTAGATGTAAAACCTCCTGATGTGAAGGGGCTGTTAGAGACAGCGTGAGGCGCTCAGTGAAGGGCTGTTCAACGTCAGCTATGAAATACACTTAGATCAGTTAACTCTAGTTAATGATGTGCCTTTTGGGGTTGGAACTGCAAGCAACGAGTGCAGTTTACTGTACGTTAGAGCAGATAAACACACAGTTTAATCCATTCCAGGACACCCTCCAAAATCTTTCAATTTAAACCTGCGAGGCCCAGTTACAGTTGCTAATGTTATGATTGGACAATCACTGCTCAGGGGAGGGGTTTAGCAGTTTAAGCTTCTTCTATTATTACATGCAATGTCAAAGCTATAATGTCTTTTTGCATAAGACAGGTCCAAAACATTAAGTTTAACTCTGCTGAAGAAAACTGCAGCTTCAGGTGATTAACAGACTACAATCCTTTCACTCTTATTGAACTGCAGATATATTTTTAACATGACTTTGACACCCTTCATATCTCCTGAGTGAATTGAGGACAGTGGAGACACTAGTTTGTGTTTGGTTTACAGCGTGTTCACGTGCAGAAATATAGTTTTATATTGTTCGTACGTTTTATCAGAGAAAGAGTCTTTTCTGTTTGGGATTTGACGTGCACTGACAGGAGTGAATAAGCACAATATTTCTGTGGGGAGTACCGGTGCCAAGGACGAGACTTGAATATGGGATCACCTGCCAAAGAATATTTGGAAACCGATAATTGGCTTCCACAGTTAAGTATCCATTTCACATTCTTTTATCTCTGTTTCAAACAGAGAACAGGTTCTTCCTCCTCTTCTTTCATCGCTCAGTTTTCAGTAAGATGAGATCACCCCCCATACTTTAGTTGGGTTTTGCTTATTTTTTTATGGACAGTTTATTCTTTAACAATTTGAGACGTGATAAACAACACCAGACGGCCATGAGGTCAAGTGAGCTTTCCCACTCTGCACATTCCTGCCATGAGGAGTTTCATCTGTTGCTGCTGCAGGATATTGTATCATGGCAGTGCCCCTGTTCTCTCAGTTTCCACCTGTCTGTGTTTAACCAATTTTAGTTTCCAAATAGACAGTCGGTCAGATTCAGGTCTACTATAATTCAGTGGTGGAGACTTGTGCAGGAAGTGTTTGTCTTCAGCTTTCTGTCTGCGGCTTGCTACCATAGAAAAAAGGATTGTGGAAACAGTTCAGCACCCAACCTGACAAAACAGTTACTGCCTGCGTTTGTGTGCCTCAGTTACAGTTGAGTCTCAGCTAAGGAGCCTCTATGAGTTGAAGACATTCAGCAATTCGAGGGATGGCAGTGTGGGTTTGTCAGTCGGTTCACCTCGAAATATCTCAACAAATATTTGACGGATTGCCATGAAGTGACGCATAAAGATTCAAGGTGCCCAGAGGATGGATCCTTATGACTTTGGTGATACGCTGAATTTTCCTCTAGCACCACGTGAGGTTGACATTTGTGGTTTTTCAGTGAATTTTCTAAACAACTATTGGATCGAACACCATGAAATGTGATGCAAACATTCATGTTCTTTTCATCTCATGCATTATCGAGTCATAAACTAAATTTGTCCAAAACTTTGACTTGTGACCAAATACCTACAAAATTAATAACATTCCCATCAACTTCAAACGTCATTAACATGCTGACCTGTTAGACCTATTTAGTCTTATTCAGCAAATGATTTTAGATCAAATCAAATATCTGGCAGTATTACATTAACATTAGTAGAATTTGTTATCTTGATCAGGCTGCCACACAAGACTTTGATATTGGGTCTAACCTAATATCTTACAGTTAGTGATAGTTAATCTTGGAGCACAGATTCATAAAAGCATTGACTTTTTATACAACCTAAGTGCTTATTGAGTCACACAATGTCATTCTTCTTTCGTTTGGCGAAGTAGCACCGCATGTGTCAGCCCATAAATAATGTTTTTTAAGCAAATTATATATTATGGAATATTTAGAAACAAGTCTCCAAAATAAGCTGAAGTCAGAATAACATGCATGTGTTCAGCTAACCACCTCTTTGTTCAAAGACCTTGAATATGACTGTGCAGACAGTTAATGGGATGGGGAGGGGGTGTTACTGTAGCTGTGGGCAGAGTAGATCCCTTTAGGGGCAGAGGTGTTTAATTATGGGCTTTCACATAGTCTGGATGTGTTTTGTCTGGCTCATCCTGTGTGTCTGTTTGACAATGAAAGAAGCCTGAGAGTGCAGAGGAATGATGAGTTCACAGGCTCCTGCGGTTTCTCAGAATTAGTTAGAGGCTTTTTGATAATAAGAGATAAGGATCAACAGGTATGTAGTCTAAACAAAATTAGTGTGGTTTTGGTGTGGTGTGTGTATGTATGTGTGTGTTACCCGTTTCACATGGTGGTGCCTTTTTATTCAGTGTAGCTGTGGGAATTGTCCGACAAGTGTTAAAAACGTGTCACACTTTCACCATTATTCATCCTGTAAACAAGGTTAAAAAAACACCGAAAAAAACAGGGGAACAGTGGCAATGTCTAGAAACAGTTCAGTATTTGACAGTGAGCCATAAAATAAAAAAAAGATTTAATGAGCGATGAGGGGTAGGTCTCCACCCCAGCATCCCTGTATAAAACTGAGGGGGACGGGCCAGGAGCTGACCTCTGCATTTCACCGCTGTTTCATGAACATGTTTCACTGGGCATTTAAAATGAGATTTTTTCCCCATAAATCATCCCCACAGCTGTCAGAGGTCGCTGTTCATGTAAATTACAGCGCAAGATTTATCACTTGCTTGATTAGAGCGACATTAATACATGAAAAGCTGTGCATACTTATCATTACTCTCATTCTCGGGGTCAAGACACTGCAATCGGAGGGTTAATGTTAAAGCTTTGGTGGTGTGAATGTAGACTTTGATTAGTTTTGAATAGGTCTTGTCCTTCATATAGTGCACAGCTTAACGTCCTCACACCCCAATTATTTCTGTAAGAGGAAGGATGTGCCAACGCAGGCGCTCGCTGCTTTGCAATGATCTCAGTAACAGGAAGCTCAGCAGTGGCATTTGCTTTGTCAGTGATGAATCATGCGTCAGGTGTAAACAACAGTGTTTAATGAAACGTTTGGGGAAGGCACAGCCACCATGGTCAATCAATACCCTCTCATCTGTGTCTGCGAGTCTAATTTACCGTGTGATTTATCACCGTGAACCTCTGAGGGGCTGACCTGCGCGCTAAGCCCAGAAGTTGTCAGCCGCGTGACGAGAACGAGGCCTCGGCCGACGTCACGTTTCGCGGTGATCTTATAATCTCAGCTTTTTGCTCAGTCAGTCACACTTCTCTGAGAAACACGGGGAGGGAAGTGGTGCTGCTTGGCACCCCACCAGGACAGGATGTGGAGCAGAAGCTGCATCAGATAATACCTCCTGCTGAGAGTGCAGGCAGCCATTGGTCCATCTGTTCCCCCCCCTGAATCACTGTTCCCCAAATAGAAAGCTGCTGCCTCACCACTTATATCTCAGTTCTCCTCCTCGCTCCTTGTTAGGGGTGTTAAGTCGAATGATCAAGTTTTCAGCACATGACATCAGTTCATCTTCCTGTCAAGGAGAGAATGTGAAATATCATGCACTTCATGCTGTCAGCTATAAGTGTAAAATCTCTGAAAGTGAGCTGTTTACCAAAATAATGTGGAATTGGCATCAGCAGGATTTATCAAGAAACTGTGATTGTATCTGTTCTCTCCTCTCCCTGTGACTCATTTTAGTATCTCTGTGTTCTTCCTCCTCTGCCAGGGTACCATCACAGCCTCCCATCATCTCCATACTCCACTGGTCCCGAGGGTCAGAGGTTACCTTCCTCCGGGACGATGTCGTCAGAGTTCCTCAACCAGGGCGTCCCTGCAAAGATTCTGCTGTTGGTGTGCAACGCCGCGGGGACAGGCCAACAGGCTGTTAGGTAATTATATCAACTGACCCTTTGTGAAACCCCGCTCCTGAACAGTCATCGTCCAATCCTGCCCTAGCAACCGTAACTAGGCGAGGCGTTGAAGGGTTATCATGGGGCTCTAACATGAGCCAGACTCAGTATCTCAAGAGTTTGGAGGGTGGGAGGGTCTTTTTATTTATTTCTTTACCTTTTACAAAAACAAAAAACAAAAGTGCAAAATCATAATGAAAAGATGAAACCGTGTGTTTGTTTGCTCTGACTTCAGCTTCAGACGTTGCCTGGCAAACCAGATTACCATCTACAGGAGTAACCGAGCATTATCTCCAAAACCAAAGGGACATGTCATTAGCTAAATAGAGGTTACGTTAGAAAAATACCTGTTCAGGCCTGGAGCAAGTCAAGGTGTTTCTCTATCAGAGCTGACGTGCTCTGTGCTGCTCTTTATTTGGTTTTGGGAAGATGACACTCGAGCATCTTTTAGCGTTATATCATGTATCTAGCCATGTTTATGTTTAAGATCCTTTTATAGAGTTCAGATGAATGAACTCAAGACAACGTTCTCAACCACCTGACAGAGTTTTATCGTAACCATTAATTTACACTATTTAATCACCTCTGATGTATTTTCAGCAGACAAAATCTGTAGTAAATCAGCCACTGTTATCAATGTGAACTGCAAAATAAGAACAGAAAGCTTGGACAGGCGTAACGACCATAACTCGAGGAGGGGTGGGGGGGCTTAGAAAAAATGTCAGTCCCTAGCTTTTCTGACTTGACTGTCAATCATTACGTTTTTTTTTTTTTGTTGTTGGTTTCACCGTTAACAGCTTCTCAGCAGATGTGAGCTCTATCTAGCTCAGCCCAGATTATATCTGGCCTTGCTCTGGTGAAGCACGTCAAGGTCATGTCAGCTCCAAGTTACAGAGAGGACTCACATCTCACTGTGAGATGAGTTTCAAATCAATCGACCGAGGAATCTGACATCTGGCACGATATAGAGATCAGACATCCATCTCCCCCCCGACAGAGTCCAGAGAGATCAATATAGGTGAGCTCGCCAACACGGCTGTGGGAAAGTCCAATCCCATCCATGTCCCAGTTTCTCCTTCAAACACCTCACCCGTCGTTGATCAAACCACCCACCTCTCTCGCTCTCATCAGATGACAGCTGGAGGACTTATCTGTGCCAAGTAAATGGCCTCGGAGTCACATACTTGTTTCTCGCTCTGGTTGTCTGTAGAATGGTGCATTTCTGAAAATCAGCAAAGTGTGAAAGCTCTCGGCTTCTTTGGTTTGTTAAAACTGTGAAACCAATATATAGCAGTAGATAGGATTTAATAAAGTTTTATGTGTGAAACAACAATTTGCTTTCATGAGATTTTATTTCTGTTGCATGTTGATACTGATTCTCATGTCTGTGGAGGCAGGTGATGAATAAATATAGATAACTACTTACTCAGAAGTAGATAATAGATTTCACTGCGTGAGCCCATCAAAAATCTCCTTTAGAGGGGTAAACTGTATAAATTCAGGCTTCTAAATATATTCACTGCATTCTGTATTTATTTTTAGGTTGGGGGAGTCAAAACATTCGCTGTGGGAATGAGGAGCTAGAGAGTTGCAAACACAATGTTAAAGGCCTGTGAATTTAACACACAAAATCCATTCGTCACAAACCAAACCATATTGCAAAAGAATGGAATTGTTTCGTCTCTTGCTCCATAGCAGTTTCCAACGGAGTTAATTTGACTTTTATGTCATTTTTCCTCCCGTTTTGTTGTGTATATCGTCTCTTCCCGTGCCGTGGTCACTGCTGTTGCCCCTCAGCCACCACAAAATGTTAATAGTTACCATCCTGAACAGTAATCCAGCCTAATTTATTTTGTGGCTTTCCATGGTATCTGTGTATGATGTCATGGGAAAATTGAGGATGTGTTTGATTTCTACTGTTTTGTTTCAGTGTCGTAAAGAATACTTTTCTTTAACCTTCTCTTCCTACTGATTAATCTACAGTTTTATAGCACCCTGTGTATGTGCCTGTGTGTGTCTTAGTCTCTTTATGCACATGCATGCTCACATGGTCTCATACTAATAAATCTCAAGCATACAATGGAGGGCTGGCCTCAATTAAATGTGTATTATGATCATTTTAGAGGGGTGGTAGTCCCTCTCCTCATTAGCTATTTCAACTCCTTATTATCCCTCTTTGTCCTTCCATGGATGAGCTGTAATGAATATTCTGCTGATAATGTTCATAAATGATTATTTACATTACAATAGGATAAGGAGCCGGGTGAGCCGGACAGATCTAACGTGGAGTGGTTGAGTAGGGGCGTGGAGAACTGTCATTTAAAAAACAAAATCTATTTCTGTTCAAGGTTTGGACCTCCATTCCTGATGAGGGAGGACCGGTGTCTCTCCTGGGATCAGCTGCAGCAGAGCATCCTCAGCAAGCTTTATTACCTGATGATCAACGGGGCTCAGGCACAGGTACTGGACAGTTACTAATAATAATGTGATAACTGATCCATGTAGTTTTTTTCCCCTTGCCCGCACTTTTTCTGTTTTACCAAAACAGTGCCAGGAGCTGGTGGAGGTTCACAGACTCAGATACAGCAGACGCTTGAACATGTCCTCTGGTTGAACCCTGTGTGTTCACATCCATCTCTCCATTATTATAATTAATATTATATCCTCTATCTTTTTTTCTCTCCCACCTCAACCAGAAACCCCTGCAGAATGCCCCTTTGTAATAGGTCAATAGAAAATTGTTTCATGATGGTTGTAAAACTTAGATCTAATAGCCGTGTCGTGTGGGCGGGCTTGTTTTGAGCACCGGCTGGAGGCAGACAGGGGACATAGTTCCCTCCTGCCGGGCCGGCTGGCGCACCTGTTCCAAGACAGGTTTATTGGCTCGGGACAGAGCAAAGCATGCCCACACTGTGCGGTACAGGTGGGAGAGCTCAAAGCACCAGCTGGAGGCAGAGAGGAATCGGTTTCCTCTCGCTGCACCCACTGGCACCCCAAAACAGAGTTGGGTTAACTGGTTTGGGACATTACTTACCGTCAAAGAGAGACAGGGACGCACATTTGGCTGTTCTCTCCTGTCATCCAGGCCATTTGTTTCCTGTTTTGTGTATAAATAGATTGTGAACAAAAAGCTTTTTCTTCTTTTGGAGAGCCCTGTTTAAAACCACTTCAGCGACTCTGTGGCACAGTCATATTTGTCCAGGGAACATTACTTTTGTCCCCCTCATCTCCCAGTGCAGCAGGATTAAATGGCCTGTTGCTGTGCCAGCCTCTGCCCTCTTTAGTGTTCCTTCCTGAATGTACACAGGATGGAAACAGTAATCGAAACGGCCAGTGAAAAAGGACTTTAAAATGGATGAATAACATTGCAGTTACAAGAAAGCAATTCATGTTAAGTTGAGCAATAACTAGCAGTGTGTGAAACCTTTTTAAAGCAACTTGTGAGTTTCAACAAGACCTTGTAGTTGGAGCTCAAATTACATTCAACGATATTCTGACGGCAACTACTTTTTAGGTTCTTAAAGGTACAATCAGTGATTCAAATGCAGTATTGAGTGTTTAATTTACTGAGTACTTATTAACACAGTGCAGATATTTTTGCTAATACAATAATTAATTATTAAAGTTATGCAAATGAAATGCAGTTATTATGTTGTGATGCTGGAAAGCTTTTGTTGAGGCCAAAGTTGGCTGGCTAACCTGCTAATTATGCATGGTTATACAGGAGTAAGAGCTACTTTACATTTTTAATAGTGATGAATGCAAATTTTCCATCATTTGATTAAAATATTATTCCATCTTATATGTTAATAAACCTAATAATTATATGGTCAGACAATGACAGATTGGACCTTTTAGTATTTTTACATCTGATTTCATTCTCACAATGTACATTATAATATATTTGCATATATATAATGCTGGAGGGCAGGCAGTGTGTGCTAATGAGACCTGATTGGGTCAGAAGGTGAGTGGTTGGCCTGTCAGTCTTCAATGCTTGGCTGATAAGAAGCACGGTTGGCTTGTTTATAACTACACTAAAACATGGGACATCATGCTAAAGATGCAAACAGCACAGCTTGTTTAGATCCTATATGTTCCTGTCAAATCAATTATTTACTTCACTCAAGCCAAAGCGTCTATTTTCCTGCTGGTTTGCGCTCGCTCTCTTGCTTGTACTGTACACTTGCCCGTGTTTCAGCACATGATTGTCTGCAGTGGCACGCTGTTAATTATGTAGCCAAACATATTTCCAATCAGTGTCTCCCTCTTTGTGCCAGCTGACACACAGCTGCAATAAAGAGCCACATAGAGCACGGGTTGTACAAGAAAACTGGTGGCCAGCTTGCTGCATATTACTTAGTTTTCTTTGAGAGAGGAAGAGAAGAGTCAGGTGCACCATTTCCAGTAACTCTGTTGGAGATCTGTGGTCTCCTTTGTGCCCCATGCTGTCAGCCATTTAATTAAAACCAGGCTTGTACAGTATAATCAGTTTGCTGGAGCCTACCTCTGCCAAGAAAGGAGCAATGCTCAGAGCAGCTGTTTGCTCTAAATCTTTCATCTCAACAGAATCTGTAGTTTTCTTGCATCAATGAATTACACTCACAAGTGGATTTTTCCGCTTGTGTCTAATTTTAGCCTCAGCAAAGATCAAGATTCAAAAACAAAAGAAACACGGCCTCTCTGACAGCCATTTTCCTGCTACTGACATCGTTTGACATTCATTCATTTTAGCAGTGGCTGGCTTGATGCTCAGGAATATAATACGCTGCAGTACACTGATGGCTGCACATTCATCGACAGTACTTATATTAACAGTCAGACAAGCATTCTCGCACATTCATTCTCTGACTCGACTTCTGGTGCAAACTCAATATAGGACTACATTTTTGTTGAGGGGACACTGAACTGTTTGGATTTGATATGAGATTTCGATCACGGAGCATTTTAGTACAAGAAACGAGTATGGCAAATGTGGAAAATTATACAAAGTGCCAGTGTTGGCCCTGGATGTTGACAAATGTACATCTACACACACGCACACACACACAATGCTCAAACTCACGACATAATGAAACACTGTGTTCTTTGCACGGGTTGTAATTAGAGATCTTTTGCCTTGTCAGGCACAAACAATACCGCAAACATTCCTCAGCGCACACAAAAAGTGATTACCTTGGTCGAGAGCAAGGCCAAGGATGTTCTCATGGGGAAACATTACAAACGTCTGAGTCTCCTCCGGCGTCCGTGCACTCCCCCGACAGGATGCTGAGATGACTTTTCGCAGGTTTTCGCCTCCTCCTCTCAGCAGTCACGCTGACAGGGGCGACATTGCTCAGAGCCTGACCAGATCTCAGATGGTCATTTGTTCGTTTTTCTTCTCACTCACACTTACTGTCTTTCACACCCAATGATGTGTTTACACCCCCTTGTTTCTGGTGTTACTCTCACATATTCCTCTTCATCTGCCTCTACTGGGTGGAAAATAAACATGCGCACGCAAACATGCATACCTAGACACACAGCACAATAGTTTACTGTGCGAAGGGATTTCGTCTTTAACAACTGACTATTCAGTAAGTCCAAGTCCATCCAAACTCATCTAAAGTATCATTCTTACTATAGAGCCTCAGGCACACGGCTTCATCATGTCGTGATGCTACGATTGGAAAATGAGTGTTCAGAGGAAGGTTAGCACACGGCCGATTCAACCTGAAATACCCGGTGAATCCTCTTGTTGAAACAGTCAGTAGCTTTGCCAATACAAGACCATTGAAGGTGTGGAAATGTATCACATTTTAAAGGAATTTTCTCATGGTTTTTGGGGAAAATACCCTATTCCTGAGAAGTTGGAACTGGACTCTTTGGGTGGTCTTCACGTGTGCACACAAGCCTTTGACTGGCACTCACAGTGAGCCCAAGCAAGTCTGTACTGAAAAGAAAAACTTCTTTTGGGTTTACACTTGATATTTAGCATCCCAGAAAAGTTGACGAGTTCCCTGGAAAAGCAACACACGGCACGAAAGCACAACCGGGAAATCTGACTCCTGCAGTGTCCGTAAACACATGTTGTTGAAACACTGAAGACAAGATAATATAGTCTTAGTTCCTGTATGTTGCATATGTGAGGGTGTAATTCAGAAGTATTGTGTAACTTCCCCTAAGGGTTCTTTCATTCCAGTGGGTTCATGTGTTCAGCATGTCAATATTGCCGTCTGCTTTGCTGCGCTCTTTGTCATCAGAAAGATTCTGCCAGATCGAGCTTTTTCCTCACAGGACTCAGAGTGGGTCTTTGTGTTTGAGCTCAGCCAGCAGCTACACACCAGACTTCACTGGAACAGGAGATCAATTTCATTTTTGCAAAGCTGTCCTTCATTCCTAAAGCACCTCCACCCTGAGTAGATCTCAGAGTAATATAAGGAGGAGAAAAAGATATTACTACTGCATTTGTTCCCTCTTCTTCCTTCTGAACTCGAGCTTTCCAGTCCAGTTGCGAATGATATGAGAGAGTAATCCAATTATCTATGGTTTTATTACATTTTTGTTCTGTAAAATAATATGTTGAATGCAAACAAAACTTTAACACTGTGCTCCATGTTAAGGGTGCTACATGTTGATTCAAGCTGAACTGCTGTGAGCTCAAAATGTCAGGTGCAGGTCTTGACCTACATTTCATGGTGGCCCACTTTGTTCTCCTCTGTTCTTTTTGTTGCTTTAGCCCGCTCACAGCAAAATAGTTGAACGTAACCCAGAAACTGTAAAAATATGCCCATGTTTATATAAACACACACCCAATTCAGCATTTTTTAAATAGTTTTGAACAGCTGTCCGCATGCCGATTCAGTCTGAGTGGACAAATGAGACTGCAATCAGCATGTGCCAGCAACAAATTACTAAAATAACTATCACTAACAGTGTTTTTTTTTTTTTAATGAATGGCTGTAAACACTGATTTTTATCATGAAGTGTTAGTGACGGTTCATTTGCCAAGACTCAAGACTTCCACAGAAATACTGAAGCTTACGGCCATATTGCGTGTGCCACAGAGACACACACTCCCTTTCATCATGACCAATTCGCCTGATGCTAGTGGTTAAATGTTTGAAATGCAGGAAGCCAATCAATTGCTCCACCTGTTTTGTCTAATGATGATAAGATGACCAGGTCAGATGATGGGAAGACGGAGGTTGTTGATAGTGAAATAATACAAAAACGCCATGATTTGCTGTCTGGAAAACTGCTTTGATCTGAAGGGACACATCAGCACTTACAGAAACCATATGAAACTTAACTATGGTAGTCAATCTTCTTTTGCACACATATTGGATTCATAAAGTCATTTCAGCCCACATTTTTATGGTCTGAAGTCTCCAAACTGAGCAGTCATTTTGACTGATCGCAGTAAAAGTCATAAGAAAAGTTGCTGCTGCTGCTTCTTCAAAATCCTGAGCTATGTGTTCTCATTTTGCCATCATGAAACCATTTCATCCTAGTTAGGTAAAACCATGATGGATGATGAACACCACAAAACTACAAGCAGCAAAGTTTCCCATGACTTGTTGTGGGGAATCAGCTTGTGGTGGCAGTGCTCATTCTAGACTTTAACAAGACGAAGGCCGCTCTGTGAGGCTGTATTTAAACACAGCGGTGCTTTGAACACAGTGCTGACATGCTGATGTAAAGCAGGGATAATGTTTACCAAGTTCACCATCGTACTTTAACAAGTTAACATGCTGACGTTCACTAAATAGAACAAAAACCCAAAGTACAGCTGAGGCTGATGGGAATGTCATCAGGTATTTGGTCATAAACCAACTGATGTAATCTGATGATGGCACAAGATGGAAAGTCTGAGGATCACCAGAGTGACTGTAATTCATCCTGAGGGGGACATGAATGTTCACAACAATTGATCAAGTTGTTTCACGAAAAAAACACAAATGTCAACCTCATGGTGGCGCTAGAGGAAAAGTCAGGAGATAACAAAGGAAAGTAAGCTTCATCCTCTGGGGAACATGAATGTCATAGCAGTCCATCCAATAGTTGTTGAGATATGTCAAGTTTTTAATGGTTTATTGTGGGTACGTATTTGTCAGCCCAGTTAAGTTGCAGATCTACCAGCATCTTTAGGGATTCGACCAAACCAGTGTCGGGTCCAACATGCCAGACCAGCATTGTTTAGTTAGTAGTGCAACTGTGCTCGACTAAATCAAAGTGAGATCTAAGGATCCACAATGTTTAAAACTTCTATTATTGAAGGAGAGGACATGTGGGAGGCCCTGTGTAGGAGGCGTAGAGTCCTGAAAGCTTATAGTGATGTTGTTTATAGTATTAGGGTATTGTAGTTATGACAAATGTATAATACCTGACACCTTGCCCGTGGTGGTTACAGCGTTTTTGTTGTTTCTTTCAGAATACCAGAGTGCTGTTCAACATCCGTGTGGTGGGAGGATCCGTATTTTACAGCTACCTGTCACCTCAGGACGGGCGGCCACTCTACCACCCTGCTGTCGACAGGTGAGGGTGTCGCACGTACATGAAACAACAAGTTAATTCTGGTGGAGGACTGATGTCTCACACACACACACACACACACACACACACTCAGCTGATCAACACGAGCTGGCTCTCATGCTCTCCAAACACATTCAAACAAGCCCTGATGTTCTGGATGTGTTAATTGATTTTTCCCTCCATCACCAGAACTCACCATACGTATAATTGCCATTTCTTAACTTTTATTGGCTTTTGTTCTGCACAGTTTGGGAGGCGTTGATTGCACTCCCTGCTGAATCCTGATTCCTGTTCGGCCAAATAAAGTGAATAACCATTAATGCAATAAAAGGTCCTGTATCCTCTGATGCTAGTGTGTCTGACAGGAATATTTTTGGATACATTTCTAAAGTAGATACACTCCCTCAATGTATGTATATACACAATGTATATATGTATGGATGATTTACCTGGTAAAATATATCCATAGTCCAGAGTGACTGACTGGATGGTACATTTTTCTATTATTAGACTAGAGGATTATTAGATTATCCTACATGTGTTACTTTGTTGTAGAATTACTGGTATTATGGTCAAAACTTTCAACGCTCAAATGACCCAATGTTCCCACAGGCTCATTCAAATTTGGTCTAATGTAATCCATTTTAATGCAATTTAAATCTGCTCTAATCTAATAAAGTGTTTCTTGAGAAAGGCTACAACCACAGGCAGGCAGCCAGTTACTGAAGATATTTTGACATTAAAAACATGTTACACACTAGTTTGACTGTTTAAGTTGTTAAGCGCAGCATTTTTTGATGATTGGCACTGTCTGTGCAGATGTTCATTTTCTCTGTCTTCTTTTTCTGTATATCACACCAACTGTAAAGGTTTGACCAGATTTTACAGCACTGACTAACGTGCAGACATTTTATCCCTCTTCAGAGATGCATGTCTGATGGCTTTCACTTGCAGAAGTGAACTGCTGTTTCAAAGGGGCCTTTTGGCAAGGTCTTGAAAGGACTTTCATTTGTGTAGTTGCTAAGAACAGTTCATTCATTCGTTGAATGGTGCTGATGGGGCAAATGTTTCTGAAATCTTTTGAAACGCAAATGTGCCGCACACTGTATCCTAGAAACTAATGTAATGACAGTGTTTGAACTCTAATGATTCAGAAATATGCTCTGTTCCCAAGTCAACCAACATCAAACAGTACAAGAATGCACTAGTGCAAGTGTTTAGTCTACTCTGTTAACTCCTATCAGCCTCTGTAAACTATGTGTAATTTCTATACATCACTGTGTTTCTTATACCAAGGGATATATTGATGTAAGCTCTAGTATATACTTAGCAATTGGTTGTTCCAGCACTTTGGTCCGTGCTGAAATGTCTCAGCAACATTTAAATTACGTTCAAAGTATGAATACTACTGACTTTGGAGACCCCCAGACTTTTCCTGTAGTGCCACCATGAGGTTGAAATTTGTGATTTTTAGTAAAATATCTATATAAAACAGTTGGATTGGATGGATTACCATGACTTTCATGCTCAACACTGACTTTTCATCCGGCACCACCATCAAACAACTTTTTGTCCAATACCTGTAAAACTACTGGCATTCCCATGAGCCTCAGCTTTACTTTGTGTTCTCTAATAGTGTCACATATACCACAGTTCAGTGAAAGCAGTGTGTTAGTAGGCATGAAGCCTTTCGGTAGATTTCTGCTCTTTCTCTTTGCATCAACAGGGATTTTGTTACAGTGCCCAGAAACACCAAAAAATCCCCAAAGTTTACTCTTGAGGAGCGTCACTGCCTTGACCTTTGAAATAGCAGTTTGACAAAATGATCTTAACTGAAGATCTGCTTTTTCCTAAGCTTTCAACCACAATATGATCTGAAGAAGACCAGGAGATGTGACTGAGAACCCCGGAAAAAGCTACTAACTGGACCTTGAGTTAGGATCTTTTGTCAGTTTACTGTTGACGTGTTGAAGCTCAGCTGTGGTAATGCTGACACCTAGTGGTTCAGAGGCTTCAATACAAGTGCACTCAAATGATTCTAATGAGGTTGAAGGTACAATAAATTTACTGTGAATGTCTCACAGCTTGAAAGTGCTGCACATTACAGAGAGCATGGTGGAAGTAAAACACTTAACAGAGGAGTCAGTTTGTGCAGATGCCCCTTCCTCTATACCTGATGACCTTTCACCTTTTTGTCTTTTAGAGCTCTGAAGCTCTGCAGCTCAGGAGGACCTCCACATGTGAAGCTCATCATCGAGTGGGAGCACAGAATCAAAGACTGGTCAGTTTGTTTTCTATGACAGACCACCTATTTACTCCAGCGTTTTTCTCTGTTCCCCCGACATAAAACTACCGTCTGCATGTTTTATATAATATAATAATAATGTTGTCTCCTTGGCCACAGCCTGTTTGGTAACATTCAGGAGGAGGTGGTGAAGGATGCGGAGAGCGTGAGGAATCAGCAGCAGCAGCACGTCCAACAGTGCAGCTGCACCTTGGATGAGTGTTTCCAGCTCTACACAAAAGAGGAACAGGTAGTCATATATGAATATATATGATCTGTAGTTAATTGAAGCTTGGATATATTACCAATAGGTTTGAGTTTTTTCTTCTCATTTAATTTGTTTAACACATTTTGGTTTTGATTTAATGCTGTAAATAAACAAAGTTGATATGGAATATTTGCTACTTTCCATCAAACAAAAAATAGTGCGGGTAAAAGATAATGTATAGATAAATTTAGAAAAAACAATAATTTGTAAACAAACAGATGCATATCGACAGTCAGTGGCTGTAAAAGTAGCAAAGTGAAAGTAAAAGATGACAACTGCAAAAACAATGCAGGTCCCAAAACATTTTTAAAAAAAGCTCTGCAGTACTTTTCTAAAGGTATGAAATCTTTTAGCATGTTTGTTAGGGCGAAAGGATGCACACAATGGCTTTGGTAGGAAATATTTGTGTGAAATTCTGCTATGTGTGGCCCAGATGCACCTGGGGACAACAGATGGACAGATAGAAGATAACAAGAGCTTCATTTGACTGACACCGACATGTAGAGTATGTACACACTCTCCTCCGGCTGTGTAGTGAGCAGAAAAGGACAGTTAGACAGGTTTTGAGTAGGCTATTGCCATCATGTGGAGTGATTCAACAGTTGTCGTGTCAAACCATCAATTTGTCTCCGTGTTGCTTATCAAGAATCAGTCAGTGTCGACAAGACAGAACAGAACATTACAGTTTCTGTTTAGTTTTATTATCAGTTTCACTTGAAAATATGTTGCGCAGATATTCAGAATGTGAACTTTTTTCCAATTTCCAGCCTTGTTTTACAGTTTTAATATCCTTGTCTCAAAAATCATATTACACACCTAATTATTCATCAACCCAACATGTGCAATGTAGCAAATTGCAGTGTAATTAAAGTAATCTTGGATTATATTAAATTTTGAATACAACTTTACAAACATGTGAAAGATGTGGTCATTGAAAGCATTTCGTGTCAATGCAATCAAAAGTTATCCACAGTTTAGTCGACATTGACTGCTCCTGTGCTGACCATGTGAAAAGACGTGTTATCGCCGCTGTTGTTACCTCGTTTTACCACCCGGGGGAGCTGCAGGCACAAGGATGGGGCTGCTGTCAGTCTGTTCTCAGACTTGCCAATGATGCTCTAAACTAAGCAACATTTCAGTCTAAATGAGCAAAGTTGTTGTTAGTTGCTCATGTAGTCTGGTTTTTTTTAGAATCCTTCACTAGGCAAATTAATAATGTCAGTCATAAATATTGCAATCATAAAATTAGTATTTTTCTTAAACTTGTAGCTGGGATAGCTAAAGGAAATCTGCACACTGAGTGAGACTGCTGTCAAAATAACTTTCTGTGTGTAGTTCTGTCTATCTAAGCCATAAAAGATAAAAACAAAACTTTATCGTAGACAAGGTCGAAGGTGGCCTGTATTCCCACACACAAACACACACAAAAGTCCAGTGTGTGCACTCACTGAACACACACACTATGAGTTATATCTCACTTGTGATGATGATGATGATGCACTTGACAGAAGAAAAAGGATGTCCGCCAAAAACAAGAGAAAATCTTCTGTGAACTTTAAATGAACAACCTTTTTGAATAGTGACTCACGCTGCCCTGTATTCAAGATGGTAATCAGAGGAAGGTGGGAAAAGTGAACACAAGCAGTAACCATGGCAACAGCACCAAAATATATACTTCCAGTGAAACTGATTAGTGCGATGGAAATCGTAAGAGCCGGTTAGCCCGTGATTGAAGAAGGTTCAGGAGACCTGGATGACTTCTGCAGAAATATGGTATGAATAATATAAGTTAGTCACCATGTGAACACTATGTGTCATACATCATTTTGAAGAATATGATTTAATGGAATAATAAACATTTTGATTTATCAGGAAGAGGTGGAGTATAAGAGATTTTTGAGGTTTTGTCGGGTTGATAAGCAGGCAGAGATGAGATTCTGTTGACGGCATTTCTGTTTGTATTTCCTGTCCTTTCCTCCTTGCCTCCGTCTCCCCCACCAGCTTGCCCCGGATGATGCCTGGAAGTGCCCCCACTGTAAGCAGCTGCAGCAGGGCATGGTGAAGATGAGCCTGTGGACGCTCCCGGACATCCTCATCCTCCACCTGAAGCGCTTCAGGCAGGTGGGAGAGCGGAGGAACAAGCTCACCACCTTCGTGCATTTTCCCCTGGCCGGCCTGGACATGACGCCTCACATGGTGAACCGCAACCACGGCACCCACCAGCCCCCCCTCCAGCCGGGCTGGAAACAGTCCAGACGACCTGACCTGACTCCTCCCGACTTCCTATACGATCTGTACGCTGTGTGCAACCACCATGGAGGAATGCACGGCGGACATTACACAGGTCTGAATGTATATCACCTGAGGAAAGACCTGTAGCAGTACTAATACTAATGAAAATAATGATAAAAGCTTTATTTACATATCTAGATCTGCAAATGAAAGGATTTTTTCAACATTATTAGATAAGGCAATCAGACTAGGCAAGAAAGTGTAATTAATTACTGTGCTGAGGCCAGAAAGGACAATTATAATGATCTTTAATTTGGAGTCATTTATCTAAGTCATTTAACTGCAGGAAATGTTTAGACATCCAGTTCGTAATTTCAGCAAGGCGAGTCATAACACCAGGCACATCAGTGGTACCAGGCTCCATTGGGACGAAACGTTGCATTATGTCATGTGTTATGTGTTATTCTATGTTAACAGAATTAATATCATTAGACTGTTATCATATATTTTTTTTAAACTCCAAATATATATTTAAGGTATCTGCCTCAAAAATCCAGTATCAGTCAGGCTATATTACAAACCAAGTGGGTTGCATGAACTGAATGTTTTAGGTCATTGCCCTAAAAAGTCGTCCTTGCCACATTGACACAAATCAGTGGTGTTTTAGCATTTTCTGTCATTAACTCCAGTCACCCGTGTAGTTAATCTCTTTCCACTGTTACTGTGATTGCAGCGTTCTGTAGGAACTCAGTGGACGGACAGTGGTACAGCTATGATGACAGCAGTGCTGAGCCGGTTCCGGAGGCGGAGGTGTGCACACGGGGGGCCTACATCCTCTTCTATCAGAGAAGAAACACCATCCCCCTGTGGTCTGCTAGCTCCTCAGTCACAGGTTAGACCTTACAGATGCCTGCAGCAGCTTGTTATATCAGGAACGGTCAGGCGGACTCTGACTTGCATCCTTTTATTTCTGTATGTACAAAATATGGAAATAATGGAGGGAAAGTAGGCGTGTCATTACACCTCACACCATCATTATTAACACTGTGGCCTGCAAAAATCTGGTTTTTCTCTGTCTGCCTCTATCACAACCACCAGAATTGTTGCTGTAGCAGCATCAGTGTGCATTTTCGTTGTAATCTCTTACCTTACTTTTTTTAGCCAATAAATTAAGGTTCCCAATTGTTGTAGCAAAAAGCAAAGGTCTCCTTTTCCTGGAGTCACAGAAGCATTCATCTTCGTGGTTTCAGCATAATGAGGTTATTCATAGATGGGTGGAAATGCTGATGATCACATTCAGTGTGGATGCAGGATGGTTTCCTCTCTCAGATTGTTGTAGGAACAGTAGATTAAAGCCATGTGGTGTACATTTCTATGTTTGCCCGCAGCTTGTTTTTGGATAAATAGATGTGCAAAAAAACACAAACTCCATTCTCTTCTTTTCTTCTTTTTGCAGGTTCCACCAGCTCATCCACCTCTGACCACTGGCTGGTCCGGCTGGCAGGGGGCAGCCAGAGGGGCAGCGTGGTGTCGGGAGGACCCGTCCCTGGACCTCCGGGGCCCGTACAGGCCCCTGAGTCTCCTGAGCTGCCAGTGTTTGGAGACGAACCCCCCAAAACAGTAGAAACAAGTAGGTATTTGGAGTAGCATGTATAGTGTGTTTTAATTGTCTTCACACTGCTTTATATAGAAAACACTTTAAATAGTGTCTCACAAGCAAGAATGTTAAAGTTATAATCCTCATGATTTCAACCCTGGTTGATTTTTTTAAGCAGCTACTTTTTCAGAAATACAAAAAAATAACTTTCAGATACCATGGAGATCCACAAAATAAATAAGGCTGGATTACTTTTCAGGATGGTAACCATTAACATTCTGTGGTGGCTGAGCAGCAACAGCAGTGACAAACAGTAACACTGGATTACATGCTGCACCGTTTCCTGTCAATCCATCCTGAAAAAAATGAGAATCCCATTCAGGAATGGCAGACTACGCCACTAATGGTGAAAATTAGGGTATAGAGGGATTATGACTAAATGTTAATTCATTGAACGACTTTTGCTGAAAAAATACCTAATATAAATAATAAGAAACAGACTTTGATTTCATGAAAAGGATTAAAACTTTATGGTCGTTTCCCTTGAAAAGCAATAAGACTGCCACATACTAAAGGTATAGTATAGGTATAGTAGTAGTAGGTAGGTAGTAGTTACATTTCATGTCTTTTCCTCTAGATGGGTTTGAAGCCAAGCCGTTTGTCCGTGGGACCCAAGGCAGGAGTGTCAGCATGAGATCACCAACAAAGCCCAAGGAGTCTCTGAGCAAAGTTCTGCCACTGCGGTGGTCTTTTGGCTCCAAGGACCGCATTAAACACCCAGCCCAGACCCAGCCTGGAGAGCTGGTGGAGTACCTGGAGTCTGGGCGCCGGCCACGATGTACCAAAGACCCTATCATAACCCTGGTGGCCACCCCACCACAAAGGAATGCCCAGGGAAGAGCATTTGAAGTAGGACAGGACTGCAGCTCACCTAGCAGTAGCAGTCTCAGTTGTACAGACAGACCCAGCTCTGACACTTGTTACTCCCCCAAAATACCAGAGGGTCAGAGCAGGCCTTGTGTGGAGAAAAGCACTAGCCATGGAGTCGGTAACAGCAGCAATGGCAAAGCCAGAGATTATGGTTCTCTGAGGCAGAGGTCATCAAAGAGAGCAAAGCAGGACCAAGGCAGGACCCTGGACCTCCAGCTTCAGCTTCAGAGAGGCGCCATTCTAGTGGGGCATATGAGCCACAGTGCACCTCCAAGCAGAGATTCCACATTGAGAAGGACCAAGGTCCAGACAGGGGTGACATCCAGGGCACAAAAAGACTTGTTACAGATGGTCATTCCACCCGAGGACAGGAGGGGGCAGAGGGGACAGGAGGGTCACAGCCAAGACAGCCTCTTGTCTTTTTTCAAACCGGGTTTCATGAGGAAAGACGCTCCCGGGTCACCGATCAACGGGCAAGACAGGCGTACGAATGGCCATGGACAACTGGGAAAGCTGGCAAGCAGTAATTTAGCCAAACTGTCTTTCTCTAATGGAACGCTGGCCACAGTGGCATTAGAAGAGAGGAAGGCCAGTGTCACCCCGAGCTGTAACACCCATAACTGCAAGGTACAACTAGTCAACGGGAAGGCCGGGAATCATGACCCTGTAGACATTAAGCGTGCCCACAGTTCCAGTACCATCCAGACCAAGCTGGACCTGACATTTCGCAGGTGTGCCTCCCTGCAGAGGAATGGGGAAATCGTGGCCCCTCCAACCCACCGCATCCTGCTGTCAGACAAGCCCAGCTACGCCACTCTGCAGCGGACACGATACAGTACCACCTCCCTGGGTAGGCACAGACCTGTTCCTGAGTTCGGTTTTTGAGCCCACGGTGCAGGCTGAGCTAGTTTACTATACAGAATTATAAGAGCCTTTGTATGAGGGCTTTTTCTGTTTGGCTGGTGTCAGGCACAAACTAGGAAGACATTAGACGTCAGGGTTCAAGTTTTGCTTCTGGTGTCAGCAATTATAGCAGCTTTATCAGCTTGGTGTTAAAATTAGAAACCTCCTCTGATAAACAAAGAAATAATGACGACGTAACAGGATTTGATTAGGAAGCATCCCTGCTGCTGACATAACTTATGCATTAATTGACAGTGCGGCATGAGTTCAGTCTTACAAGATATGTGGAAGGCTTTGAACTGCAGTGAATGCAGCCTCAGTTTTCTTATTCTCAAACTGTAAAACTAAGTCTGTGTTATTATTATCATTGATGTTAATCGTAGTGATTACTTCAGTAACTGGATACCATGTGACTGATGGCTTTGTATTTTTTTTTCCTTTAAAAGTGCCTCTGTGACAGCCCAGAATAACTGTTGAACATTAGGACCTCTCTACTGATTTCTACGCACGGCACCCAGAGAAGCTCCCAGCAGGAAGCATCGCTGGAAAAAAAGTATATCTTCTCTCCCCCCTTCAAAGTACTGTTATAAGTTCTTACCTGTGTGTGTCTTAAACTAAATCTATGCAGAGTTGAATTTACTGAGAAATACTGCTGTAATGTGATTTTTGTTTTCTCTCTCGTTTCTTTTTTACAAAGCAGTCTACTGTTAAAGGACCAGTGTGTAGGGTTTAGTATCATCTAGCAGTGAGGTTGCAGATTGCGACAAACTGAATACCCCTCTCCTCACACCTCGCTTTCCAAGCGTGTAGGAGAACCGTGTGGCCAGTGTGAAAGGCCTTATCTAGAGTCAGTGTTTAGTTTGTCCATTCTGGGCTACTGTAGAAACATGGTGGACTCTGTGTAAGAGGGCCTGCTCCATATGTAACTATGAAACAACTAGTGATTACACACTAATGAAAACATTCTTGTGAATATTATATTCCATTTCTGCCAATAGATCCCCCTAAATCCTGCACACTGGACCTTTAATACATGCTTTTATTTTTGCGTTTATGATCAATATTTGAAAAGAGGAGGGTGATTTGGTGAATTTGCATGGTTTTAGCCCATTACACTTTCATAAAAGCAACATTTTTTCAGAAGGTAGAATATAAACCTAAAAATGGGATTGGTTAAAGTGGTATGCATCTGAATCCATTCAGCATTTACAGACACTGGGCTGAAACATGTAAAACTGTTAAACTGCAAAAAGTACTAACACCTGCACTGTAAATTGGCTGCTATAACAACATAAATCATTTGCTTTGTCATTCACAATCATTTTCATGTTGTATTACCAATGCACTTTCTTACATTTTGCTACATGACCAGAGCTAAGTTTCATTGCTAATGTAGGAACAATTTCACTGTACTGAAATTGGCAAAAAGCAGGGTTTTATTTTTGTGTTTCAGGTATTGATTCAGAAGACGATAATAAAAACTGCAAAGGGAGTCTCTAACTTAGCTTGGTCAAATATTTAAATTTTTCTAAAGTTACCATGGTATTCTGAAAACCTCTTCCCCTGATAAATATATTTCCTGTGGTTTTTGTTCATGTTTGTTCTATAAATGGATAATAAGGAGTTTGGCTACAACAGAAAAAAACGCATGTGGGATTGTTCTGACTAAAGAGAAATACATCAACCACCCCTGAAGCTTGCAGTGCAGTAAAAGAGGGATTTTGTATTTCCACCTCTGCTGAGCGAGAATGTGAATGTCTCTTTCACTGAAGTTGCTTTTGAATTCTCGCCGATAAAATGGCAACAATAACAGGTCCACACGCAAAAGAAAAGCTCAGTTTGAAGCAGTTTTCTCATTTGGCTTTGAACTGAGGATTCACACTGGTTGCTCACAGGGATGTGATGAGTCCTCATGGTAATCATGCTTTGACACATTCACATAATCTTTAACAAAGTAGCCACCACAGATAGACTCAACAGTTCCTATTCCTGCAGCTTATCAAATATATATTTAATTCACAGTCATCAGTCATAATCACAGTTTTTGTATCTGCACAACGGCCTTTTGTTTACTTGTTTACATTGTAAATTTGTCACTGGGGAATATTAGGGAATGTAAAGGTGAGAGACCAGATTGTTTGCCTTCACTGTAACTGTGTTCATGTTTCATGTTGTGTCATTTAATGTCACTGTTTAACAACACACTTTACCAAAATGAAATGATAGTAAATGAAGGATGTTTCTGAGACATTATTTGGGAAATATGGCTAGATTATATTTTATTATTAACTTTTTTAAAAGTCTACATTTTGTACCTGATGTGTAATTATGTAATTTAAGTACCAGATTAAAACTGTATGTTTAAGGTTACTGTATAAGGTTGGATTAATACATACTGTAAGTGGGGTTGAATTGGACACAACACACTGAAATCCCCGTACTGGACTGTCTATAATGTCTGCTTAATGTACTGCAAGTTTTATGGATTGCAAATTAAACACAGCTTTTCTCACAAATGGATTCAGTGGAGCTGAATGATTTATGACCGGTGTTTCAGTCTGCGTTTCATCCTCCATATCTCGGGCTCACATCAGGCAGCTGTGGTATCCAGAACACAGTGAAGTGAGGCCAGAGCACTGAGAGATTTCATGGCTAGTGCCAGTTTTGCTTGATTTGTAGCCGTGGTGTTTGAATGAATGTGTGAGAGCTGATTAATGCCAGTAGCAAACACAGGAAGTTATGAAGGATGCTTAGGCGGGTTTCAAAACTTTCTTTTTACAGCTACAAGGTGGCTTTAACTCCCAGCAAATTTTACGCACAGCACTTAACATCAGACAGATGTAAGATGATAATTTCCCAAATGCTTTTATGGGAGGCAAGTAAAAGTAGCTGTGTGCACATCCCCAAAACTTCAGTGGGATCGGTGCAGGAATACAAATGATGAACAAAATTGCCATATACTCACACAATGGAATAAGATATCCATTTTATAAGTGAACAACTACAGGTGTTTCTCAGGCAAACACCCACAGGAGGAAAAAATATATACTGCAAAAGAACCATTTTAATCATCTAATCACATATGTGTCAGTACAAGGAAAATGAAAAAAATGCAGATGAATAGACTTATAATTTAAAAGTATTGTACGTACTTTCACTCAATAGGTGACAAAATATATAATCAAATATATCAAGCACAGATTTTGCAATTATGTGGGTGCAATAAGTTATCAAGACACTAGGGGGCAACAAGATTTACTAAAAAGTACATATAAGGCATCAAATATTCATAAATGTATATATCAAGAACTGTTTCTTATCTATATGTCTATCTATATCTACATACAAATGGCCTGAAAAAATATCTGTGTATAAAGAATATTTGTAGTAATCCACTTCCAGTCTATTTGATGTTATTTTCTATTTATTTACTTCATCTACTTTACTGAGGCAAGTACATCAGTAACACCGATCACACTGAACACGTCCACCATCAGGATTCACAAAGCATTCACCATTATGATGTGAAAACAGTTTACCCTAAGTAATATACTGTATGAGGATCCGTAGGTTGTTACTGACACTTTATGTAAATGAAATGCTGCGGGTAATCAGCAGCTCCCGTACAGAAGGCATATTGGCGAATTGGTAAAATGTGCAGGACCCTAATCAAAGCATTAAGCCTTTAAGCGGCTCACTCTTATTTATTAAGACTATTAAGACTATAATGTCAGCCATGCATCACTGGTTGAGCCTCTGGTCAGGGGGTGTGTATGCATTTGTTATTTTCTTGGTTGCTTGTCTGTAATATGAGTAAAATATTAAGGTGTGTGAAAAGAACGTCCTTTTAAAATGTGCATTCATGCAACTAGATGCTCCAAATCTAATCAGATCATCTACTTATAGGGAAGACCTGCTGTGCAAGTAACTAGTCTCTGTTGTGAAATGTTGTACTGTGTTTACATGTCTGCTAGACACACACACATAGACATCCTGTCTACATGTCCTGTAAGCTGTTCCCACATGGCCCAATATTTGTTTTGTTAGGTTATAAAAGTAAGCATTGGGCCATGTGCTTTATTATTCTAGTTACACCTCCAGGGCACCTTTCAGAAAAATAGAAGCTAACAGAGAGGATGTGTGCTGGAGCAAGTTATTATTCACCATGGTGAGCCTCTGATGCTTTCTTTGATGTCAGGGGGAAAAGCAGTCAGCAGCTAGTTTGTTGCTGAAATGCTCACTCTCTTTACCAGCAGCACTGACACACAAAACACTATAATAACCTATAAGACAGAGAATGTCGTTTACTTGAAAGTGGCCTGGTTTGACACTGGACAAATGTAGTTCAAAATGACAAAGGCTTCACTTTCACTCCTAGTGGGAAATGTGACTTCAAAGCACATTTCAGTCATGTTATCTCCTGAGAGCATAATTCTCAGTATTGCAGCCTTGTTCGCTGCTTTTCCTGTTCATTTTCTGAACTGCAATGTCTTCCTCATTTCATCTAATCGTGGTGGATGGATGGGTAGTTTATTCCCATGACTGTCCTTGGCCACCTGATGTGGATGCTTTGCTTTTTTTCTTTAATTCTTTTTACCTCAAAACTAAAGAACCTGCTGCACGTGTCAATCCATGATTTCCAAGGAACTGGAGGTTCCCTACATATTGTTAATAGAACAGATTCAGTGTATCTCATTGAACGCTATTGTGGAGGTTGTTATCAGCCCGGATATTTATGTTTGTAAGTAAGTGTGATTTTCATTTAGATAGGCCAGGTGTAAAATGTGTCAACCCTGCATCATGTTTTATTATCGGTTTAATGAGAATAAACAATCATATTAACAATCAGTGTGTCAGTATGGATTGGTCGTTGTGCATTTTAATTATTTAGCTGGATGTACAGAACTGCTGCGCACAAATAAATGTTAATGGTATTCTCAACAGGTAGCGCAAATATGCACAATTTAATGGTTTATTTATATGGTTTATTTTTCATATTTGAAAAACCTTTGATGGGCTAACGTGCTGGGCTGTTTTGTGTTATAACGTGTCAAGTGACATCAATTCCTAATGGCTACAAAGACACACATCTGTGCCATGAATACAGTCAGCATGATACACCAGGCCTGGAGTCCGGCCCCGCCTTTGGGCCGAAGTCATTACTGCGAGGGTAATTGCTGTCTTTGCCCATGCAGAGATTGGTGTGATGGCTGGTGGGGGTTTGTTATCTTGAAGCCATTACTGCTGTTGCCGCCTTGTCACCATCACAGTAGGGTGTCATCATACAGAATCAAAGGGAACGCAGACACCTACTACTGTTTCAAATTAGAGCCACTACATAATGTTCTACTTCAATGAAGTATGAAGGCATCCAAACCACATGAAATGCCATAATTTTTAAGGTTTGCTGTTTGTGTGACTGTGAGTGGTGGGAGACAGTGTGCTGAAATTATGTTTTTTGTTTATCGATTGTCGGGGATGGGCTCAAATGTGTTTTCCCCTTTGAAATTAATGCTGGCAAACCAGTGTAGAAATCAGCAAAAGATTTCCTTGGTTTATGAAGCAGATTGAGGAACGCTTGCTGTTCTCAGAAACAACTGCTTGATGCTGGCATCTTAATACGGAAAGGCTGGATGAGCTGATGAAAACAACACATAGGGGTGCCAAGAAAATCACATCCTGAAACCTTTACATGGAAATCAAGTTAGTGAAAATGGTAAACTGAAGGTCATGCATAACAAATGGAAGGGAGGGGAATCCACATGAAAGCCATTAATCCCTATTTATTTCCTTTACTTAATCTTTAATATAATAATAACAACCACTATGCCATATGGGTGTGACATTTTCAAACCAGCTGACATAAAATTACACCCACACCAATACAACTGCATCTTTGTAGTCGTTTTGCTTGTCTTTGTAGTCATTTTATGACCCCTTGCAGTTGTTTTGCATGCCTTTGTGGTCATTTTGTGTCTCTTTGTGGTTGTTTTACATCTTTCGGTGGTCATTATGTGGCTCCTTCCTCTCTTATGAATCTCTTCATGGTCATTTTGCGTCTCTTGGTGATGCAGTGACCATTTTGTGTCTCTTTGTAGTCATTTGATTGCCTTCCCAAAAAGAAATACTAACAGTCACTTCAAACAGAGTTCAGTAATCCATCCGTGTGTACACTTCTACATCAGTGCCTTGGGCCTTTATGCTATACTTGCTATGCTATATTTTTTTTACTTTTACTATGATAAAAGCCCAGCTCAGGGATATTTAATCACTTGCTGCTCTTTATGGTTCACACACACATTCACATTTAGAGTTTCTTGGAGATTGAGAGAATACAGGGCAGAAGGTGAGCTCATTGCTATTTATTTGCAATTCTGTCAAAACCCTGCATTTGTATTGCATATAGTGTGTGCCATGGAAAAGTTAGAATTTTATTTCAAGGAAAGCATTGTTAAGAAAAACATTTTGTAACAGTCTCACATAAATATTCTGCATCTGTTTCTTTCAGCATGTGTTGCTTGAGGGAAATATTGAATCACAATACTCTGTGATGTCTTCTGCACCATTTTCTCAACCTGATTTTGTGAATGGACTTATTGAAGCATACATTTCTGTATTCCGAAGATTAGTTGAAGCTGTTCAGCATGGATTCAACACCCATCATTACGTAGTGCCACTTAAAAAATAGTGCACATAAACAAAAAGCACACAATGTGTCCACTTGCAAAATAAAAAAGGAGCAATTTTGACATACACCAGGCCACTACAAACACAACACAAAGCTTTAAAAGTAAAAATGTGACTAGAAGAACCGAGAAACATTTCCGGTGTTATTAACATCATGGGGTTTTGTGATGACGGCCTATTTATGTCCTATTACCACCATTATTACCATTACTATTATGCAAAGATTATCTCTCACCAGGGTTGGGAGTAAATCATTTCCTTGCTATTTCATTATTTTGGGTTAGGAGGGTTATCCTTACGATTCATGTAAATGCCATGTAATCCTGGCTTTATTCCACTCCTATACTTTTTTAAAGAAGATGGGTGATACTGCCATCTGACATTTTAATAAGCAGTAATGCTGAAAAGTCAAGAAGGGAGATGCTGCTTTCACCCTCTTTAATTTGTGAAAATCTGTGATGTTTTTCTGTCTGAAATGTTTCCCACTTGATATATGACCTTGCATACTGTTGAATAGAGATATTTCAATATAATTCAACACTTGTTGCACCTTTTCACAGAATCACAAAAAAATCTTTGCAACCTTTTTTAGTCTTACAAACAAGCAAATATGAGCTTTCCAAAATGGATGGAGGATACATTGAAATAGCATCAATTTTTATTAAGAGTAAACAGAATTTGACCTCCCGATGCAAAAAGTATTTTTATTTTGAGCATTGGGGTACAATGTAACAGTTAAAACATGCAGCAAATTACAATACACATGCCAAAGTACATTTCCATAGTGACTGCATTACAGTAAAGATAAATACACACATATAACTTTATCACAAACCAAACAGCCACATAGATACAATATAATGTCTTTTTTACACACGGTCTAATTAGCACTGTCAGCAGCTGTCTTGCTTTAATGCTTTAATACCGGACACAACTGTTTTGACATTTCAGATGAGTTAAATATGCATGCCATAATCCATCAAACAGTCTGTTTAAAGACACAGTTTTTCTGCCACAATATAGATCAAGTTGCAGTTGATACAGCATTATGAATATGGATAAGATGCCATACAGATGGATTTCATGATTTTGTACTGTGAATTAATGTGAAAACAAGAGTCACACATATAATGTGTTGACCAGGTCTTAGTGCCACGACTGTCTTGGTCAAAGTCGCAAACAATGTCAAACTGTTTGATGAACAATAAATTCTGTAATCCAACAATACTGTTTGCAGATTGCAACATAAAACAGCCAACACAATTAAATACCATTACAATTTAGTATTTTTTATAAATTATATTATAGATAATACAGAATGTTGAGGTGCAGAATCAAGGTTTGCAGTTTGGTTTGCGTGTACGCCATGCTCAGTTTTGAGGTTACTGAGATACCGTTTCCAACGCAAAAAATACATCACAGAAAATTGAACAGTAAACATCTGGGGGGTTTTCAGACACTTACAATGTGCGTCTGGGTTTCTTTGTGTATGTTTGTTTTCCATTGTTGAATGGCAGACTCGGTGATTTTTGGTAGTTTTCTAAAGTATAATGACTAAAAATGTAACAAATACAAGAAATCATCTATTATTCTTCTCTTCCCATTTTGATAAAAGGGTCAAAATGAGTCATAGTCATATATTTAGTATATGACTATGACTCACATTGAACACGCTTTGAAATGTCACTGATTTTATCAACACTTGGAACATAAATGCACTTTGTAGTTAAGTAGAGTCACATGTAGAAGGATTCCTTCATGGAAACAGATATTTGTTGAGGGAATAGGAGCAGTCAGTAGTGGCGATTTGTCAGCGGTGGCGGTCGGCAGTGGTCATGGACGGTGTCCGTCTCAGTGCACAGCCACAGTGACGGGCAGCATGTTTTGAAGGAGGTCCCGCGATGACTGCGAGTGATGAGGATGAGAGCTGTCTGGTGCCATCTTCAGACTCATGCTGCCATCAGCCAGAGCAGGGGCAACTCTGAAACCCCTGTGGGATGGCCGAATGGCTACAATGAACTGCCTCTTAAATGTTTCACTTAATACAATGTAGATAAACGGGTTAATGCAGCTGTTGGCATAGCCCATGCTGATAGCAATATTGTAGGCATACAGGAAAGCAAAGGTGGGCCGCTGTACTCCGAGGTGGACCAACTGCAGGATGTAGTAGGGGGCCCAGCAAGTGAAGAACGCCAGGCATATGGCCACTGCCATGCGGGTCACCTTTCTCGTCCGCACCCTCAGGCTGCGCTGGGGCAGGGGGGCAACTGTAGTCGACATGTCTTGGAGAATCTTAAAGAACAACCCACAGATGACCACCCAAGGCAGAGCAAAGGCCAAGAAGAACTGGTAGAGGGTGAACCAGTATGTATCTGTGGCTGGGTTGGGCAGCAGGAGGGCACAGCCCACCGAGCCATCCTTGAGTTGCATGAGTCCCGTGTACATCCAGACTGGAGTGATGGAGACCAGAGAAAACGCCCACACCAGAGCCACAGCCGCACCGGCCACAAAGGGGGTTCGGACATGCTTGAAGCGGATGGGATGGACGGTGGCCAGGTAGCGATCCAGAGTCATAACAGTCAGGATGTAAGTACTGACAATCTGGCTGTTGGAATCGAGGGCTGTGATGACAGTGCACATGGTGGCACCAAAGCACCAGGAGCCATTGCCCACCAGCTGGTGAATGAGAAAAGGCATGCCAAGGAGGAAGAGGAGGTCTGCGATGGACAAACTGAGGATAAATATGTCCGGTACTGTTTGCTGGGAGCAGAATTTGGTTTTCTTCACAATTGTGTAGATTACAATACAGTTTCCAAAAATCCCAAAGAAACAGATGACACCGAAGATGCTGGGCATGAGCACATTGTTGTACTGCTCATGATCTGGCAAAAAGAACACAAAGACAATATACTCTTAGTCTGCCACTTATAACATACAGTACATCCTGCTGCCTGTGATTCTTTTCCATAAAAAAATCTTTTGTTTCAATGTATGTTTAAACCACTGGATTAAAAAAAGTCACGATGACCACTGATCAATTCATAATGACATGATGTGACACAGCACTAACATGTGTGCTCAAGAATTTAGCACTTAATTAAAAAAGGAGGAGAAACAAACAACCTACCTTCTTCTAGATCCTCGGGAGTACTGAAGGATGGAAAAGATGAATTTGAAATGTAGGCAAAGTCCATCACAGGCAGCTTTTAGTGGTCTCTCTGTAAAATAGTCAGCAGTGTGTAATAATAATAATAATAATGAAATTATTATTATGCGAAATAAAGTCCAATTAGACATAGGGTACCATAAAAACAACAGCATAAAAGGATTTTTTTTAAAAAAGACAATCACAATTTTAGTTTCTGCATTTGCCAGCAGAGATGCAAAGCTGCATGCATGTTATCCAGAAGACTTTATCAGTGCACGCGACAACTAAAGCCTACAGCTGGCGTAACCGTCTCGTCACTTATCAGTCAACACCACACACAACCATGCCATCCAACCGCACAGCACATGATCCTTCTGCAATCATGCAAGGCTGAGGCTGTTTTCCTGTGAGAATAGATCTGTCCACTAGGTGTCAGCATTGCCCAGGTATTTGAGCGTCTCCGCCGTCACTGACAGACAGGTCAGAATTAAAAGCAGATGTTCAAAAAAATGAAAACAAAGAAAGACGACCAAATATTTGCCAAATATACGGGTTCTGTAGTGGGATAAAGGCCACAGCGAGCACACTCCCTGCTGACTGCATGAGAGGGGAAGAACTTCAATATAGGCTACTCACTTATACTTTGTATATGACATATCCGGGCAGAAATCTTGAATTTATCAACATGATTCATTTTTTTAACGAGAAGAACCAGCCGAATGCTTACTAAAAGTTGCTTAATTACTCATTATTTAGAAGCATGAATCATATCAAAACACACACCATGCAGTTTTTCACCATATAATACATCCAACCTGTCTACTTGCATCACCTGGCCTATTTTATCTGATGTTTCAACTCGCTTTATTTAATATATAACCAAATATTTAAAGATTGATAGATAGATAGATCTGTTTCATACAGTATATACCAATAATAGGTGTTGGTATTAGATTACTTCTAATCCTCAGAGGGGATAGTTATAGGCAGTTGCACCGCCAGGCGACAGTGACAGTGGTGTGTTTTTTTGGCCGGGCGGAGCAGACAGCCGGGGCCGGGGAGGAGCTCCGGTCCCGGGGAGGAGCTCCGGCCCCAGCAGCAGCAGCGGGCGGACCCTCCCAGCACGGTGGAAGGAAGCGGAAATAAACGTCGTAAACCCTATGCTAGTAGCTACGTTTGGGCTCGCAGGACGGGGTGTAAGCGACAGCCGACCGACACCGTTCGTTGCCTCTCAAGAGGAACCAGGGAGCGGATAGTTACACGACGGGGTCCTGTTGGTCGCGGTGGCAGCGTCGGGACGGAGCGTGTCGAGCGGTGAGTCCCCCGCGGAGCGCTGCCCGCTCGCAGCAAACTTGTGTAACGTTACTCTTTCCTCTGGCGACGCAGGCTAGTCAAGTTCAGGAGCGTTAGCCGGGCTAACAGCTTGCGCTATGAAGAGAGGAGGAGAAAAAAAAAAAAAAAAAAAAAAAAAAGAAGAAGAAGGTGTTTTCTTCCTTTTTCCACATTTGCCAACGTGAAGCTGACTCGCAGGCCTCGGGCGCTGGTAAACGCCACACGCTTGTCTGAGAGCGGGCGCTCGGCCGGGGCAGCGTCCCCGTCGAGGCGGCCGCGGCGGCGGGTCGGCGGGGTTAGGCTCGGCGACCGCACGGCACCGCGGTTTATTGTTGTCCGACCGTTAGCCGGCGTGCTAGCCCACCGCCCAGCGTTCTAGAACGCGTTCTAGAACGCTGGGCGGTGGAACGGAATCGATTCCATTCGAACTCGCGTGGAAACATTAAACAAAAAAAAAAAAAAAAAAAGGCGGTCTGAGGCTCAGAATGGCTCATTAGTAAATGTTTTATTCTGCCGTTGTTCGGATAGTTGGAAGATTTAAAAGAAGGGTGTAAATTAAAGGGGTTCGTCGCAGCCTGCGCTCCTTTGGAATCCAGCTTCCCCTTTCATTACTTTGTCTCTAGCGTCGCTTCTGTCACCGGTGAGCTGTGCGGTTCGTTCCTCTTCACTCACATCACGGGCCGAGGTGTTGACAGTTGTATTGCTGTAAACAATGGCTGCAGTCACATTTTAAGACTCACTGTGTCGGTACTGTCAAATGACTTTTCTGGAAAAGTGACCCAGTAACCGATGAGCTGATTACCCGTGACTAGATAAAAATGGATTGCTTTTGAAAACCGCAGTGAAAACTGAAAGCTCGCATGTGCGGATCATTTGCCATAAGTTTGTCAGTCTTTGATTGTGTTTCGTCGGATTGAATGGCCTCCTTCGATGCAGAGCTGTATTAGTGTGAACCTCTCAGAGCTGCACCGTAGCATGTTAGCGAACAACTTAATGAGATAACGTAGCTTTATTCATTTAACCCTACAGCTGGAGGTTTAGCCGGTGTATCACTGTCAGCTCTGCTTAAGTAGGTTACTGACTTATCTATGGTCGGGCCAGGTGGTGGGATGTCAAAAAAGAAGGAATTGCCATTGATTGTACTGAACTTTGCGTCAATATCCTGCCCAGAGTACAGCAGCAAGAACATGTAGGCCATAATCCTTTCTCACATAGGTTTGTCATTGGAGATGACTATTAGTACATGTGTAATAAATAAATATATATATATAGTAAGAACTCAAGAGAACAATGCCTGTGATGTCTAGACCACAAAAAACTCTCATGATTGTAGGAATATGATTAGAAAAACACTCCAAACTTGCAACATAAATGAGATGTTTTTGAAGGTTCAGACCAACCAAATCCATCTTTGTTTTTATTAATGTAGTTTTGCTTTTAAATGAGAATCTTCATGTCTCAGAGTAAACATGTGCCATATTATTAACATTTGGTTTCTATAAAACCATCCTCCCCTGTGCAGTTGTTGCTCTACACTACATTTTAGTCTGAATACCACATTGTTTCTTGTTTGCAGGTACCCTACTGTAACCTTTATGTGAGGTCTAAGCCCTAAAGGAGCGGGTCATAGACGGGAGGAGAGACTCGGAGAAAAGCCTCTGGCCACAGAAGCCTGGATAAGAGTTTTTATTTTTTATTCGGTCCCTGAAACACAACTACAGCCAAGCAGCTTTCCAGCGTGCAACAACAACTATGGAGGCCATTGCCAAATACGATTTCAAAGCTACTGCTGACGATGAGCTTAGTTTCAAGCGTGGAGAAATCCTCAAGGTAAGTGACAACTATTTAATCGTTTAGTGTTAAGGCATGTCTGTATTACTCATCAGTATGAAATGCCTGAAAGTACTTTCTTGCTTGTAGGTGTATTTCCTGTGTAGTTAATCCTACCCATCCTGTGTTAAATGAAAGTGCCATCAACAGTATATGAAGAGTTTGGGGGAGTGATATTGTTTTATTAAATGCCAAAAGATTCTGTAGGATTAAAATCATCACCCAAATAACACTTAAAGTGTTAAGTATGAAGTGTAGTATATTTGACATTGTCATACACGCTAAATGTGTATGTCAAACTTAAACCCCTGTTCAAAAAAATAAAATAAAAAAGCAGAAGGTTTGGACTCTAGTGTAAAATCCAAAACACTACTGCGTCATGTGATGGTACACGGTAATTACATGTGGTAACAGAACAACAACATTTTAGGTCTAGCTATGGCTCATTGCATGATAGTAAAGTATTCTAAAGGAGCAATGCTTGTGTTATACTGCATAAGGACCAATGATTAAAGAGGCCAAAGATTCATGGTTTTTGTTATATTATGAACTATCTAAAGTGCTCTCTGTGAAACCCCAGACTTGCCCAGATCCCCAGGCATGAGCAGCTTATTCAAAGCCTTTTGCTTTCTGGTTGCCTGAAAAGCGTTTATGTCATCCTCCAACCCTGATGAGATAGGCAAGATATTAGAAAGTACATACTGCAATTTTCCTTCACAATGATTCTCTTCTGGATTTAAATACAATCATCATAATCCCTCTGTTTAGAGTCATAGTCACGGTGGGCAGAATGCACAGGCAACAGTGCAGAAAAATTAGATAAACCTTCATATAGAGAGGAAAATGTGTATAGCTAAGTACTCAGTTTTAAACATCTTTTTGTCATAATGCATGACTTTTATAATTCCTTTTTCTTCCCTGTGACTTTAAGGTCAGTCCTTATTTTACTAAAAAGGATTGCCTACAGTTAAGATCATTCTCAGAAACACTGCTCTTAAGCTTTTGGCTGATAACACAGTGAATAGCCCCCTTTGTAAAAGAGACTTTTATAAAGGACCACACAGCTTTGTGTATTTTCAGTGTAACCTGTCATCCTGTTTTGATCATAACAATAAACTGTTTTTATGGGCAACATCTGCTTTGCCAGACATGCAGGTAGATGGAAAACTGTTGTGATGCAACGTAACATACACATCATTGTGTGTTTAGTAACATTCATTTCATTTTTTTGCCCCAAAGTTAACTATCCAGTTTAGAAAAATGAATGTTGTCACCATTACTACTAAGTCAGTGACTAATTTTGCTGAATGTCGACTGGAACAAGAGAAGGCTCAACAGCACAACTGTAGCTAGTAATAAAGGATCAACAGAGTGCAGTAAATAAACATCCTCCAAATAGTTTTACTGTTGTATTCCTCCCACAGAATCTTTTAACTCTGAAGGGCCTTCTGCTTCTCAGTGAGAGCGCCCCTGTGGCAATGACTCAGTAGTGTGCAAGACTGCTTTATGGCAGTTGGCTCAATGTGATTAAAGTACCTTGATTTTATACGATCATATAATATAGTCTGTTATACGTAAAATAAAAGTCAGCTGTTGTGGATGAGCTGATGGTTCTGTCAGGGGATGAGTGTTGTTTCTCCCCAGAATAACGCTTTTGAGGAGGGAGCTTTGAAAAGACTTCTTATCTCACCAGGGGGGCCTAGAGGGAGAGAGTCAGCTTAGGAAACACTGAGCTAAATAAAAGTTCTTATTAAATTTGCATATAGGAAGAGAAAGTACAGTACTTTTCCTCTACTTTCAGCATCTGGAAATGGGAAATTCTCAAGCTTTTTACCAGATGGCAGAGTTCCAGCCTAGATGTTAATGGGAAATACCACAGATTTTTCCCTTTAATTGACATCATTAGATTTGAAATGTGCCCATTAGTGCCTGGGTAATTTAGACTAAACTGAATTTTATTTTTTGATGTATGTTTTGTAATATCTAATGTTCCTCTTACTTTTGCAACAAATAGAAGAGGACTAAATTGTACTTCTCAGTTCTCCATATGTTTAGCGTGTTGTTGCTCGCAATTTTTGATTTGTTTCCTGCCAAATAAAATGCTTTTAAGGCCTTTTCTGACTCCTTTTACAGAAGTTTTGTAATTTTTGACATAGAAAGCCAGAGGCAGTTGTACGGTCAAGCAGTGCTGCACACAATGGCTTTAAAATTAAAGTAAGATATTCATATATCCTGGCATTCCATATTTGGCCCAACTAGTTGGTGACATACTGTAAGTGTACCACAAAATGTATCACAGGTTATTTTGGGACAGAGAATGAATCTTAAATGGGGAAGGAAAGCGTTCATAAAGGTTGCCTCTGGCACTGTCCACATCATGTGACTCATTTCTTTCTTTCTTTGGATCCCCATTAGCACCAGCTTAAGACTTGGCTATTGTTCCTGGGGTCCACCACACAAACAGTCATACACACTGTTTACATTATGCCAAACACAAAATTATAAATCAATCATAATTTCATCAAGAATTAACAGCAAACCTTCACACATGTAATGTAAATTGTCTGCCAAGGGGGGTTTCTACTTTCACCCAGGCTTACACTTTATTTCTTACATCATTTATTTATTTATTTATTTCCCCCCCTAGTTTACACATACACACAACTGGATTATAATTCATGGTATATTTGGAGATACTGTTTTAACAAAATTATGAACAGATAGACAGACCAGTTCACTTTGAGACAGAATGAGTCAGCCTGATGTTTGTCAGATACCACCCCCCTCTTCGTTTCTTTCAACTTCTTTTATCCTGTTTTCCTCTTTTGTTCCTCCTCTCAGTACTCATACATTAGTCTCAAGTCTGAATGTTTCCCCTCAGGTAACTTATGAGAAACAGGATGGAACAAGCTCCCGTCATTCACGGAAGCAGACTGTTACACAGGTGGATTCACGCTGCACATTATTAGCCTGTAACGAAAGGCTGCAGCTCAAAGTCATTTTAGTAATCTATCAGCTATGATGTTTGACTGATTGATCCAACAGTTATTTTCAAACTAGTTCTCATGTCCCACCGGGAGTTTTTCATACATATTTTGGCACAAAATTGTCAATTTGCAGCAACTTAAAACAATATAGAAAGTACATTTTTGCATGTTTTTGTGGTTAATTGATGCAATGTGTAAGAATGGCTGGATCTCCAAAGTACTGAAGATAAACTTGTGCAATAGAACCAGCCAGTACCTGAAATATGCCATTGGTTAGCATGGTGTTAGCTGTGTGTGCTGCAACCTTTCTGTCTGATAAACATTTTTTTCAGCTTGGTCTCCTTCGCTCACTATTTCACTTTGCTCTTCCCACTCTGCTTTTTAGTCCAGTTGGATTTTTGGTTACGTAACAGCTGTTTAAACATCAATATTACTAAACTAAATCCCTCTCTCAATTGACATTACCACGAATAAAAGAACATACTCAAGAAACCGATTAGCAACCATGAACACCACATCAACAAGTCGGCTCTGTTTGTTTAGAACTGTCACTGTTGTTGCTGTACAGCATGTTACACACAAGCATTTGGAGTAGTACATCTAAAAGAAAGCTCTTCTGAGGTGGAGTGTGTTCACAGGGGCTCCTTTGCTTCCATCACCAGTGCTATCTGTCTGCTGATACTAATACTAAACAGCTCTGCTCTAAGGACAAAGGGTCCCTCTCATGAGAGAGCAAGCCCCTGTTAAGGCTTTGCTTGTATGTAGCATCCTTAACTCCTCACCATTTTCAGTATCACTGGGAGATGGTGGCTGTGTCGCTATCTCTAGCCCTCACATTGGCATACAGTAAGATCTGTTAGGTTTTTCACTTTGTTCATCTACTCCTGCTTTCAGTCACAATATTACTACCCTTTACCACACACCACAGTGGGGCACTTGTGTGGCTGTACAACATCTTTGGGTATACAAAAATGAAAGGAATCTGGTGTGGTTTGGTACTGTAGATCTGTCGTAGGCCGTGTAGCAAGAATGATCAGCACCAGCAGTACAGTCAGTTAAAGTTTGAGTCACTCACGAAAACTGACTGGGCTGAAACCCAAATATTAGGCAGCTCCAGCTCTGGCTTAATTCCACACAGTCACACAGCAGAGTACCTCCTCGTTTCAGTTGCTTTTAGAAAAGGCCTTTTACATAAGCATTTATCTAATGGTTTCACCACTGAGGGGATGAAAAGGTTGATTTGGGGACATGAAATCCTGTTGTGTCGAACTACCTAATCATCCTGAAACATGTATATGCTGACTTTTAACACTTTTATTAAGTAATAGGAGTAGGACATGCCAGTTTGTCCAGCATATATAAAAATGATATTAAATGCCATATGAGAATTCCCCTTACAACCAACATCATGTGTAAATCTTCTAGGAGAAATTTGCTATCAATGATATTTTACATTACACATGTTAGCTGTCACATTGTTCAGCTACTCCTGCTTTCATTCATAGTGTTACTGTGTTACAAGACAGTAAATTTAAGATGAGAAGAAGCCCATATTGTCCAATGGCTCTAAGATATTTAGCAAGCACAACTGTCAGCCAGACTAGCACTGTGTCACTGTGACTCAGACAGCTGGTTGACCAGTCCAGACTCCCCTCTAATTTTGCAACCTCATTCAACATTTAATTCTCTCATTGGCCAGTTCATGAGTAGTGAAACAAACTGTCACATTAACACAACAGAGGCCCCAACCCCTCACCAAGTCTTTCTTCATATGGAAAACAGCTGTTAAATTGCAGTTTCGTCACCTTTTATAAAATCCGATGTTCAAATTTCCAATTTATTTTTAAAGTCAGAGCCATTTAAACCGTTTCATACAATATGTTTAATCGTATAATCAGGCGTGTGTGCTTTTACAGTACATGTTGCGTTTGCTCCTTATCAGTAAATGGCACACAGCTGTAGTAGCTACCTTCCTGTTTTATCTTTACAACCAGTTTCAAGTTGTTTAACTGTTTTAACTTCTCATAGACCCAGATTTGTAGTTTGAAATCTTCCATTTAATTCTGATACAGAAATAAAAAAGTTTGAAAGCACTGGCGCGTGGGTTTACCGGTATATGTTAAATATCTGACAGGACAAATGTGGGTGTGTAGCCCCATGACAAATTTGCATAATGCAGACTAGTTTCACAATGTGAGCTCCCATCATGCATAGACAAAAAAGGGGAAATTGCCACTGGTGGTTAAAAGATCTTTCTCTAGATGTATATTGTAAGATATTTTTTATTGTATTATTTTTTTGTGCCTTTTTTTTAACAAAATACAATTACATATACTGTTATTTTGCAACTTAAGAAGTTGACATGGACAACTGATGTCTACAGACGCATATACAATTAACATTACCACTTGAATTGAGGGGCAACAACCAGGAAAAAAAGTTACTTTCAGTTTTTTAGTCAAATCTGTGGTTTTCTAATCTTAGCATAATCATTCTTCTCATTTTCTGTGTCAGAAAGCAGCTCTAGAGGCAAAGCAGCAGGCGTGTGGAGGCCACAGTAGAGTCTGGCCATTGCCCTGAGCAGTGTACACTTGTTCTCATTTCCTCCTTAAATAAATAAAGATTAACAGCCCTGCTAGTGACAGAATTAGCTCCCATCAACAGATCTTTGACCTCACCCGGTGTAGCATGATCTAAGATCCGCCTTTCCACCTTGCTACTTCTGCAAACTGCTGTCCACAGATTCAAAACATTTGTTATCTAAACTCTGTTCGAGTCTCTATTCTATTGCAGTCACTAATTAAATAGTATGCCATAAAACTCTAATTTAAAGTCAACACAGGAATTGAATGAGTGCCTGCCAATAGATTACCAATAGAGGCAAGGCCTTTGTGGAACAGTAAGACTCTCAATCATTAAATGAAGCGAATGTGAACTCACAAAAGAGGAAATGTTAACAAGGCCTATACAGAGAAATTAAGTTTACTCACAAAAATAGCACAATAAAAAAACTGATTCAAACTGAAATTTGGTGAAGAGGCTATGAAATGTAATAAGTGGAGTGCTGCAGAATAGTAAAAGGTATGTTGGACTGTAAATGAGTTTTTCAGATGTTTGACTCATCAGGCCAATTTCAATTAAATTTCCCTGTCCAGCTATTCTCTACTAATCTCTACTCTCTAATTTTATTTTCTGGGCTGTTTCTATTACAGTTTTTAACATTTAACTTTTTTTTCAACTGAATGTTAATATGAGATATTCACAAAAAGAGTATTTTTCCTTGAGAAATACAGAATGTAAACGCAACCGTCTCGTCCTGCCACCCCAGACCTTTTTGAGTCCGGAGTCAAATTGGCCTTTTGAATCTGTGGTCACGTTTAGTCTGTCTTGTCCCAACATTAGCGTGTCCCTGTGTCTGTGTGTGCTTACGTTACTGCTGTTTTCACATCCTGTTTGATGTGTCTTTCAACCCCCAGCAACTTCCTGTGTCTCCACAGCAAACTCCAGCAAGTCTACAGTGTGCACCTACCACACTACCGCACTGAATTAACAGAGAAGCACGAGCCTAATAGTCCTTTCTGACGGGGACCGTTAGAAGTTAGTGGTCGCACTATTTCGCCCCAGCAAAAACTCCCTATTTTTGAAGACAGAGAATGCGTGTGGAGCAGAGGAATAGTCAGTTTAGTAATACATGTACAGCAGCTGTACATTTGCAGTTTATCAAGACCACAGTAAAGCTCCAGTGTGTTGTTTACCAACTGATGGAAAAGTGAAGGGAGTTGTCGTGTTGTCCCGCTGATGTCACGGCACTGACAGACACTATATTATCCTCAGTGGAAAGCAAAGTACCTGCTACCAAAAGCAAACAAGAAACATGGCTTTAGCTAGTTACTTCAACACTTTCTCTTAAAGCCCCCAACCCCTCCCCTGATTAATGGCTCCCTCATTGCATATTAGTGCTTAGGGTATTGATTTCCCAGCCCCGTCTGCTTGACCACTAAAGAGAGGAAGAGTTGTATCTGCGCTGCCTTGTGATGCCTGAATGTCTTGAAAATCCAAACCTCACTTGAAAGACTCATAAGCCGTCATTAGAGTCTGAGCTCCAGTACCACATCCAAATCCCACTATTTGATTTTTCCTTTCCTTTCCAAACACTTTAAGTCCAAGTCAGCAGCGGTTTTCTTCAGATTCTTGGCCATCTGTGTAAAGCAGCAGTGCAGTTGACTATGAGGAGCTGAGGGGTCAATAAATGGCTGCTATGTTGCTCCTTGTGCAGTTTTTGTTACAGCTAAGACTCAATCTACTTACACTGCTAATGGCCTTGTAGGATCTCACTGGAGTCCAAGACACTGTGTGGGTTCAGTCCACATTTGCTTAAGAGCAAACTATTTCTTTAATTAAGTGCTGAGTCTCTGGAGAGAGAGCTTAGATAAGTACATTTCTCTGACTCAGTTTTTTCCCATCCTCTTTCTTTTGTCTAATTCAAACAGCATGACCTTGTTAAAACTTTTCTAGAGGCTTTGCCATGAAATGTAGATATAGGACATATGGCCCACGATGAAGGTATTTTTAGTAAGTCAGGATAAAGTTTGGCACTGCATTTCGTCCAATGCAATGACTGCACAGTGCGCAGGTATAGGTGTTGCTTTTATTGTTACAACACTACCTAATGGATTTTCATTAGTAAAGCTGTAGTAGGCAAAAAGATGAGAGCGAAGAGGGAAAACATGTGGTTTGTTTTAAAATAGCAGGAATAGCAACCTTTTTCTGCTAGTGACGCCACTACCAGCCTGCTGCTGTTCACGGGGCCAGTGGAAGAAGATGTGGAAACTGCAAATATTGCCTAAGCTCAGTAATGGAGGAAAGTGTATTTGCATGAGCCTTTTCCTGCCTTTCTCCCTTTTCATTATTGTGCTATTTCCTCGGTGTCCGTGTATTTGAGGCATCTGCTCCAAGTCAACAAACGGCAGCAGGCCCAGCAGGTCTGATGCTTATTTGTCCCAGCAACTACCCACTCTGGACCAATAGCTGCCCAACCGGGCAAGGTTTAATATGTCAGCCCTCATGCCGGCTGCTGACGCTGAACCTTTCACATATGCCGTCCATCTTTGAAATGTTGGAACATTTCTTCTATGGAGTCATGTGTGAATGGGAGCAGGGATTAATATTGAGGGAAATCTGTACCTCCAATATTTCACCTCAAGACCTACTAACATTTGACGGAATATGGCTGTGTTGAGAATGGACAAAAAAAAAAGCTCCTCGCCCGCCATTTTCCTGAAAATAACAAGCGTTGTCTTCCGCTGCGTACACTGGCTGCTGTTTAGGGGCTGTGTGACAGAGGCAGGTTGCTGAAAGTCAAACCAGGACCCGTGAAGCATGCTGGCCTTACCACTGGCTTTACCAGCTCTGGCTCGCCTCTCATCCACCATGACTGCCTCTGCAGCCCCGGTAAAGCCTCCAGCGTGCTCCACGGATCCTGGTTTGACTCTTCGCTGCCTGGCTTTATCCCTATAACGCAAATTGATGTTACGGGCAATTGTCTATTTTATCTTTTTGTTTTTCCACCAATATTCCTCTATATTCCTTCTGACATTTTAAGAACAATAAAAAGAGGAGGAAGACTGAACGTTTCAGTGTCACTACAGATTTTATCAGGTTAGACAAGAAACAAAAAACAAAAATGCTTTGCATCATGGTAATAAAAAGGCAACTTTCCCTTTCAGTGGATCGATGGGGTATCACTAGCCAGCTACCACAGATGGAGGACAGTGCACTCCACAGAATAAAACATAGCTAGTTTGGCTGCTCTAAAAAAGAGATGCCCTCATTTTATGTAATTTGCCCCTGAGGAGTTTTCCTAAGCTGATCACAAGGAGTGTGACTCTTCAAAGTGGTCCTCTGTCTTCTTCTTTTGCTCTCTTTCTCTCTCTCCCAGCTTCTGTCGCTCTCTTGCTTTTGATATTTCTTGATCTTGCTCCTGTCACGGTTTATGCCTTGTTTTTCGCTCTCCGTCTCTTGCTCCCTCTGCCTCCTTTTCTCTCTGCTCTTCCTCTTGTGTGTTGAGTCAGAGAGCTGTAATTAGATCTCACTCCTTCTCATCATCGCACCACTCCCTCCTGATGTGCCATAAAGTCACTGACATGTATTTAAACCAAAAGTTATCATCCTTTCTGCACCAGCTATGGGTGAAATATAGTTCAAAAATCAGGCAGACACTGATAAGCTTATTTTACTGTATATGCATGACTGACGTGGCCATAGTGACATATATTCTTTGACATAACTGAGAAGGTGCCACTGGTGTATGGTGGGTTAATTTCTTCAACTACAGCTATCAGACAGCAAAAAGCCCATTCTTAATGCTGTAAGTGCAACAGTTGCTCCACAACTGCCTGAGCTGTCACATCTGTTTACTGCACAACAGATTTTTGTCGTGCTTTTTTTATTTTTTATTTTTTTTAAGCTTGAATTATTAGAGGGTACTGCCAAAATAAACTGCGTTGAGAATTCAAGCTGTGATAAACAACATCATGATGTAAGAGAGATCCTCCCCCCAGCTGCCTGAGTCAAATTGATGTTGAGAGGAGAAAGAAGTGGGGCTAAGCCAAAATTATCCTTCCACATCAATTATCACACTTACACCCTTAATTAGAGTTTACCACCCATCTGGTTTGGCTGTGAGTTCATCATCTTTTCAGGTATTATGACTTATTGTTGTCATAGGAGTCATGAGTCTTTTTTGTGTATGTATGTATGTATATATATATATATATATATATATATATATATATATATATTTTGTATTTCTTGATTACGTTTGATAAGACACTTGCATGTTTTAAACTCTTTGTTTTCCCCCTTCTTTTTAAATATAAATATTCACATAGCTTATGTACTGTAGCTATTTTGATATGTGCATATTATAAATACATTTTATTGTAGCTCAATATATTACATTTCATTATAAACAAATTAATGAAATTCAATCCACAGTCCATGTAAACCTGCTACTCAGCTTTCTACTGCCGTAAGCATATACCAGTGATTCTCAACCAGTCTAGACCACCGTGACTCTCACAAATATGTGACCATATAGTGTTTTTAATGCTTACATTAAGTATATTGTCTTGAAAAATCCATAAAAAAAATCTGAAGTTCACCCTTCTGTGTGTTTACGCCTACAACAGTGGGGGTGTTGTTACTGTATCACCTCATGTTTGAGAACTACTTCAGCATGTGAGTTTCAAGCCTCAGTGAAGCCACGACCAGCCTCCTCTTCTGGGTGTCCGACATTCAGTTTATCCCCTGGGTCTGAGGTGTAATGTGTGTTTGAAGCTCTGTAAGGGAGGCTCCCAGTGTGGTAATGGCCTAAAGCATTATTTTAATTACAAGAGTTTTACTGGCCTTCATTTATCGGAATCCAATGTAATCTCTTTCTCTGTGTCTTTCTGCATCGGGGTGGCCCTCATTGCCTCCCTGATCCAAGTCTGCAGCCTCCCTGCTGGGAGCAAAGGAGGTCAAACTCATTTTGACGGCTTTTATTTGTTTTTTAGATCTGTTTTGCTAAACAAAGCAAAACACACCCCACCCAATCACACCCCTCAAGCCTGCTGTTATTTTAAATCTGTCTTTCTCTCCATATTCGTCAGTCTGGGGCAGTGCACTTATACATAAGTATGCACTACACTACACAAATACGTAACCTACCTTTTTTAAAGACTTGGGGTGCGTTCCAATACCCATACTACCATACTATTTAGTATGTCCCAATACATAGTATGTGAAATGCAGTATGTACTTTGTAAAGGCAGCTGCAGTACGTACTAAAAGTTTGGAAAGCAGCGTTGGTCTCCAGTCCCTGCATACTGTCCTAGATACTCTACTGTTTAGGGAGTGAATCCGTCTGTCCCCTGTGTAAGATCTGGTGCCACCACAGGGGTCACGTCTGCTGCCAGTATGTCAAAATACCAGGCCTCAGATTCCATTCCTGCAGGACATCCACACAGTTGGCACACACACGAACACACACAATTTACATAGACTTACATTCATTCCCTGGAGACTTACCCTAACTATAACCACTACTCGCCTAACCCTAACCTTAAACACTGACCCAAAAATCTGCTTTTTCTGAATTGGGGTCACAGCTTTTGTCCCCATTTGGACAAGCCGACCCCTGTTTAGTCTGAAATGTGTCCCCGAAGGTACTGGGCATCACTTAGTACGCATGCCATTACAGGCATACTATTCACTCTGACTTTTTTCACTGTTGTCTTTTTATAGTTTCTCATCTTTCTCCATCAGTGTCTGCACAGGAACTGCAGACACAATTTTATATAGCCATGCAAATGTGTTTCTGCGGAATTATGATTGATATGTGCTATTCCTGATGCTGTTTGAGTTCCTGTTTTGTTTTTTTTTGTTTTTTTTCCTATGTTAATTTCCTCTTTTGTGCATTGGCTCATATTACCAGTGGCTGACTTTGACTTTGCCTATAACCAGGTACACTGTTGTAAACATGTGTGACAACAAACACAGTTTTCGGTGGTCTGATTTGGATAACCAAATAACGTTTGATGTTGTCATGGTTGCCACTTGGTGTGCAAATAGACAGCAGAAGGGGCTCTATCAGTTTCATTAAACTTAGTGGCAGACCCAACAGGATTTTGCCTCCGAGGTTCTGATGAAGCTTTAGCTTGTCTATCTTTCTATCTGTCTGACCTGCTGCACGCTCAGATTAAGTCACACTCCAGGGTAATCCCTGCTCCTGATTTATTGCAATCCCGTGTGGACTCTGCAGACGTGGTTTATTTAGCATCTTGTTTTCTCTGCCCAAAACCATTAGTCTCTCCATGTACCTCACTCTCTACCTCCTCCTATGTACACCTTATGTAATAATGACTTCTTAGGCACGACTATATATTTTATCCACATACTTAATGTTATACAAAGGATTTTCTTTGGGACATTCGGTTTTAGTTGGCCGAGAAAGGGAAAGTAAGGATTTCAATCTAATCTCTTCATGGTCATCACTTCTTAACACCCCGTCCAAATCAAAGCAAAGAGCCAGCAAAAATTCCTGTTTGCTCTGCTTTTGGTGTAAACAGTGAACATGGGCTAAAAGTAACTATGGGATTATTTCATGAGCCCCACACAAACCCAGTGTAGACCCAACTATAAATAGTGATCGTAACTTCTGTCCCTTTCAGGCATAATTTCTGTTCAGCTAAATGACAAAAATACTTTACCATGATTATAGAATGTGAGTTGCTGCATTGCCTTTTCACTAGATGACAGAATAAAAGAAAATAAATCCTATTATGTTGCATCAGTTTCTCCACGTCGGCCTAAATACATCTCTATTGTAGAGACAACATAGCCTGGGGAGATGATTAATGACAATGAAACTCAGCAAACCCTGTTTATCAGATGGATTTAAACAAGATATTGTGTAATTGCATGGTTTAACAGGGACATACTGAATTAGTAATCGTGGACCTGGGTTTCTTGTGAATGACAGCTACCCGTGTTTAGTGTCACACATGGTTTTGTGTATGAAAGTGCTATAATACTTTAGTGTGTGTGTGTGTGTGTGAGAGCGAGAGAGAGAGAGTGTCAGGGGGAGGAGGGAGTCTATAGTGGCAGCTGTGGAGGAGATAATCCCTGGCCTGGACCTTAGCCTCTCAAATAGAAACTCCTAAAACTATTGTGGCTCAATCAGATTAAAAAGACAAAAAAAAAAAATCTTCAGCAAGAGGAAGGGAATGCATATCATCCACTGAAGTGCAATAACACAATGCTGCCTCGACTGGGAACACAGACGGAGCTCAGTCAGACACAATGCTGCGGTTGTCTCCTCTCTGTATGGTTAAAAAAAACTGCCAGCTAAGCGAATATTTTATTTCTGCTTTTCCTCATGGACACTCGCTCTTTCAGTTTTGAAAGCCACTGGATTGACCCACAAGCATTTCAATTCAAATGTCACTCCAGAGGCACTTTGTCACTGGCCTTTATTTGATGTTTTTTTTGAGCATACAGTGTCTCTCTATAAACAGTGGGTGTGAGGTTGAGGTTGAGTAAATGTGTATATATTATAAAAAATACTTCCCAAAATGGTTTCCACGGTAAGGATGGGCACTTATTGTGAGATGTGACAGCTTTCAGTGTGGTTTGAGGTGTATATTCTGACTTACTCAATTTCAAGGGAAGACGTTTCTCAATACTAACATGCCAGCTCGACAGCCGTGAGTACTAACAATAGCCATGTTCGTTGTTTGCATTACTTCTGATAATGTTCGGTGTTTTCTTACATGTTAATGAGACGTGGGGTAGTTGGATACAGTTAGCGATGGCAACAATGTGCCGCGCTCCACTCCCCAACACACTCTCGCATAGACATATTGTCTGTTGTATGTGTACCAAAACCGAATACAAATGGATAATGGTGATCTTTATAATGGAAGGGTATTAAAGGATGGCATGATTAGAGCTAATTGTGCTACTGTTCGTTTGATCTGACACACAGTAGTGGCAATATTAAAAAGATAAGAGGGCTCTATTTGCCGTGGATGACCAGAATGTAGGTTTTTCTTACCACACCACCACCGGCTCAGATGTGCCTGTGGCCGGAAAAAATTGCCAATTCAGGTCAGTAGTGCTTGGTGGACAGTTTGGCCCAACCCTGTGCTGGCATATTTGTAGGAAGCGAGGGGAGTTTCTACGTAACTGTAGCTGCTTATTTTGAGTGAAAATGATCGGTCTTTGTTCAGCTACTCCACCTTCCATTCACATTATCACTGTTTTGCTACTACTAAGTCTCTCTTTAAGGCAAACCTACAGCCTGCTGTGTCAGTAGTAAAAATATATCGTCAACTTGTTTGTACAAAACTAACAGTATTTAACAATTTGTAAAGCTATTTCAACAAGGCTTAAAATATCAAGATAGATGGTCCAGATGCACCATTTTGCTGTATTGAGTTGGAAATGAGCCTTGGTTTTTATATGTACGCACAAGTTTATTTTGCCTGGACAACGTTCTTTCTTGTTTGTTTATTGAAGCCTTGGGCTGTTTGCCCTACTGTCAGCATCATTGAGACATGGTCATCCCACAACAACACAACAGTGTATGTGAACATACTGTATCCCTCACTGCACCAAAGACGTGACCCCAATTAGTCTCACTTGGTAGATCAGCTGAGTTTCACTGTGCACTGTAATATTGCAGGTTTTAAATACAGAATGAAGCCTAAAACATTTTCAAATACACAAAAAAATCAGTACTTGCAGTGCAGAGCTGTGCGTTAACTTGCATATAGCACTGGTGCTACGGAGGTTGATGGTTTTGTAGCAACCACAAGTAGTGCAGTTCATCACTTCAACAGGCATGTGACTGAACATTTTATTTATTTTCTCATAATGGTAAATTGCAGGGACAAAACAGCTCTTGCTATACTAAACAGCCCTAAATTACGCTTCAAATGAGCAGTACAAATCTCCATACTTTTATATCATCATACATATAGTATTATTCATATTAAATTCATATTGATCATAGAGTAAAATCCAAAAGATTTCTTTGTTTAACAGAATGCAACAGATTCAAGTCACTGGCCACAACTACACATATACAGTGAACATATTTATAATTCATGCACCTGACATACATCATTGCCATACTGAAGTCACTTTAGATTGCATATTATAATGTACTGGTTATATTGTTGAATTTTTCTGAAACTCATTACTGCCATATTGATTCACGGTTACATTTTTCTGAAACACACAAATAACATTTAATTCACTGTTTCACAGTTCATTTTATTCTATTTTATATATTTCTATTTTACTTTATCTATACAAAATCATGTTTGTGTTCTATGGTTAGATTCATCTTTATTTTATTTATTGTTAGACTTGTTCTGGAGCCAGGCACCTAAGGATTTCACCATACGTTGTACTGTGTCTGATTGTATATAGTGACAGTAAAACTTGCACGTCATATAGTTCAACTCGCTAAGGAAAAGATGTAGAGGCAACCGCATAGGAAATATGGGGGCTGGTATTGGATGTGTGCCGGGGACATCATTTTTAATTGCACTATAGGCTACAGTATATAGCAGCACCTGTTGTGCTCTATTATTAACTTTGGTGGCAAACTGGGTAATTACTTAAGGTCACTCAAGTTCACAAGGTCTGGTATGTTGTGCTGTCTGTCAGAAGGACTCTCCTTCTCGACAATGATAAAATGGATTGTAGGGAGACTTATGATTTATCAGTGAACATTGAGAGGGAGCTATGAGACCTTTCATTTTACTTTATTTGACTGTGATTGGTTGAAAAAAGGTGCTTCTAATACATCTGATTTTCATTCTGCTGTCAACTTATTGAAAATGAAATGAAAGATGTAACATCCAGTTCTTATTTTCACTATTGCAGAATCAGTGTACTTGCTTGATGCCAATCCAGCAAAGTTATTCATCCAGTTAAGAGAGTTTCTGTTTTTTGTTTGCTTGCTGTTGGAGCGCCGGGTCAACTGAACAGCACTGCTGGAGCTGGTAGAGTTTCAAGGGCACTTCAGCAGAGTGGATGCTTGCCAACAAGTGGGCTTGTGCCTGGGTCATGGGGATGAAGCATTGTCTCTCTGACTGCTTGGCAACTCTTCCACCTACAGTGTTGTAAAAGAGCGCATTTTGTGCTTTTACAGTATTTGTTGCTTTTGTTTGTTTACCTCAGCTAAAAGTTGTGCACGTAGTATTGTTTTGTTTATAGGCGTGAAGAATGTTTTGCATTTCCATATATGGCGAGCTGTGTATTAGCAGAAAGTAGTTCACAGTATCGGTAAAACGTTGTCCAGCCTAGATGCACCACGTCAACATTTGGTTGCTGGGCGGTCGTGGGTGTTTGCGGTTGTTGGGTGTTTGCGGTTGTTTTTGCAACGTCTGTGTTTGGTGCGTTGACGCGATTCTTAGATATTCAAGGTCCCTAGAGGATAAAAACCCAATGACTTTGGTGACCATAGTGCCACCAACAGGTTAAAGTTTTCACTTAACTTCAGTTCAGTGAATTATCTCAACATCTACTTGATGGATTGGCACAAAGTTTTGTACAGACACCCAGACAATGTATCCTACTGACTTTGGTGATCTATTGACCTTTCATCCTGTGCCAATACTTGTCCAATTCTTTGGTTTATGACCAGATACCTGCAACACTAATGACATTCCCATCAGCCTCATCTATACTTTGTGTTTAGTGCTGATTAGCTAATACTAACACATTAAACTCAGATCAACATTAGACCAGATGATGTTAGCACTTAACTCTGCATTGCACTGCCTGACTACAGCCTCTCTGAGCCGCTGACATGGCTGCAGACTCTTGTGTAATTGTCGTCGAGTCTCGTCATCCTTCCTAAGAAAAAGACCACGACCCGACCATGCCTGTGCAAATGCGAGCAGAGAACTGCATGTCAGCAGTCAGCTGGCCGAGAGGCCACACCGTTTTGAATCAGTCTGCCTTTGTAGGCGCTCGTTCTTAAAGGTCGGTTTGGTGTATCAACATACAGCCCAGAGGCTAAGGTCCTTTGTCTGAGTCTTGGCTCAGAGAGCGCCACATTGACTAGCGTAAACACACTCACCCTGTCTGGCTCTCCCCATCTCCCCTGTGTATCACAGATGTACCCCAATATCTGTAGGTCCACTGTGTTACACATGTACATTCGCATATAGACACACCTACCCCCCACTCCTGATTTCAACCCACTTATGTGTTTTGTCCAAGGCCACTCCCTGATCCAGTAATGCTGGTCTTGTGCAGGGTTAGCAGCTGGAGAAGGCCGGTGACAGCTGGCATTCTGCAGGCTCACTGGAGCAAATAGACCCAGGCCACTTGCACTACACAGGGGCCAACTGGACAGCTGTGTTGGGCTGGGTTAGTGGGAAATTATGAATTTAAGAGGAGAAAAAGAGGGAGGCAAAGAAGAAAAAAAAAAGGGACAGAGGAAAAATATTTTATATGCATCGTGGACTGTCAGCAGTTGTTTTTGTCTGTTTTCTCACTCCAGTGATTCTGCATTAAGGATTACATCCCTACGTTACATTTTTTTATGGTATAAATCATGCAGATGAGTTGTGATCAAAGACAGTGGAAGGAATGGCTTTTTAACATACTTGACTCTGAGTAAAACTGAGTCATTCTTCAGTGCAGGATTCTGTCTGTCTGTCTGACTGGATGGGAGGAGTGAGATTAATGCTTGCCCTGCTTCTCTTCAAAGCTGCTCAAAGAATCGAACAAGTGACAGCTTGGTTGTGTGACACGTGCGTCACATCCCTTCCGCATCCTTGTTTTTAAGCTTTATACCCTGCTGGTCTGTGGTGGCCATAGACTAGGCTGAGAGTATCACATGGGCTATGACTGCTTTTTGCAGCATCATTCAAATGGAAAGCACATGACTCAGTCTGTTGCTTAGTTTCCTGCGAAATGTGTTCATGTTTAGGCTTGATGTTGCCAAAATGCACTAAGGATTTCACATCATATACTGTACTTTAAGGTTTTAGTTTTTTTTTTTTTTCTTTTGGAAACAAAGTTTTTGTTTTGTTGAATTTCAACAGTTCAAGTTATGAATGGGACTACCCTCATGGGCAGCTGCTGCAGTGGGGCACTTCCATATTGAGTTGGACACACATCAATGCACCACGAGCCAAACACACCTGCACTGTAGCCAGACCTTGTCAGACATGATTGCCCTCACAGCTGTCTGTGTCTGTGACGTGCACTGCTCAATGAGTCTCTATAGCTCAAGGTGCTGGTCGCATACGTACATAATTAGACGTCATCCTTTGAAGCGTTTGAACTTTGTAGATTGTATTTGCCTGCTGCCGTCTCCTGCTGTTAGTTTTGTGGTTTCCTAATATTTACCAAACAGTTTTCTAACATACTATACAGTACATACGCCTTCTGAAGTCACAGGAAATTAAATTAAATGGTTTGAAGCTAAATTTAGGAGGTTGGTTGTTTTCTGTTGATGACAGTTGTATTCGGCACTAACCTGAACCCCCTCTTTCTCTTTTTCTTGTCAACAGGTATTAAATGAAGAGTGTGATCAGAACTGGTACAAGGCAGAGCTAAATGGAAAAGACGGCTTCATCCCCAAGAATTACATAGAGATGAAAGCCCATCCGTGAGTATTATGTGTACCAATTTCTCTAATGTCAGTTTGTAATTAGTCTTTATGTATCTGTGAAAGTGTGCTATATGCTGTACATGTCAGACAATAAATGACATTCTGTCTGCCTTTAGAGAAATATTAATTTGGGCATATTAGCATCAGTTGCTCAGGTTGAGTAGGCAAGTCCAACTGGCATGTTCACTCTAGTGTTTGTTTGTGTTTGTTTGTGTGTGTGTGTGTGTGTGTGTGTGTGTGTGTGTGACAGGATCCTTGAAGGACATTACCTCTGGACCTGTGTTCAGTGCCAGATTAGCCTTTACTTTATTAATGTGCTCGAGGGCTCTTACACTTAATTGAATATTGACCTTTTATTGCATCATCATTGGGTCAGATGTAGCTTCTTTTTTTTTTTTTTTTTTTTTTGCGGGGGAGGTCATTGTGTTCTTAACAACAATACTCAAGTGTTCACAGTCTTTATTGTGGTTATGGGGAATCCATATTTAGCTGCACCTTTTGTAACCCTGACTCTCACATAATTATTATAATGAAGGCTCTCAAGGGTGTTGAATGTATGAATGTGTTGAAAGCTTTGTATAAAAGCTGTACTGAGTGCAATATTTTCTGCAAAAATATATAAATACAGAAAGGTAACATGAACATGAATTATACATTTATTGGATGAAACACTGAAACAAAATAGTAAAATAATCTTATTATTTTAAAAACACTGTCTTTTTTTTAACAAATTATTCTGAAAAACATTGTTAATCTGAAAACTTTATCTCAGCACATAATAAGGTAATTGGCTGTGTGTGTTGCCCCAGTCCCATATGCATGTCTTTGTTCAGCTTGTCAGTCTGGTCAAGGTTCATGTCATGTGTCCTACAGCCCCTTTGCTTTAAAACACAAAAACAACCCCCCACCACCACCACAAACCGTCCTGAGGGTCCTCTGCTCGGTTGTTGTTTTGTAAGGAGTGCTGCATTATGCATTTCCTCTCCGTCAGTTGACAAACACCAGTGAATGGCAAATGTAGACCAACTTCAGGTTTTAAATATAGTTTGCAAATGCAGAGCAGCAGTGAAATACAGTTTTTAAAACTAATCAAGCAACTTATTACAATTAATGTGTTTACATGCACTTATTAAAACTGGTTATTGTTTTGTTTGCTTTTGTTGTGTGCGTGTTAAAGCAGAGTTTATAGCTGTTTAATGGAAACTCAACACTTTCAGCACCCGCTTTTCAAAGTGAAGATAGTTCTGTATGGCTTTTATTGTCAAATAGCCAGCGAGCCAAATTTCCACTAAGGCCGGATCCCAAATGAAACCCATATCACCGACTAAAGTGATTGTGAGAGGTTGTCCAATGTCTCATGTTGCTTGCCTTAATGGGCTCCGCTGTTAAGTGTTGCCACATCCTAGGATGTTATCAAAAGTAGTTTTTAATGAAATAGTAGGCGGATATGGTGCACTACACTATGATTCAGTATAGTGCAACATGTGGGAATTTGATTTTAGTTAAATAGATTTGCACTTTGTTTTTGTGTAGAATGATTTACTGTAAATTTTTGATTTTAAGAAAACAACCCAGTACAGCAATGGACTAAAAAACAGTGGTGACGGGGCAATGAAGTGTCCGGCCTTTGTCTCCCATCATGGTGACAATGAAGTGTCATCCGAAAGCACCAGGCACCCACACAGTCCAGCAGACATGCACACACAGCTGTGCTATACAGCAGAGCACAATAGAGTATGGCTCAGCTCTAAGTCAGAGTCCTCTCTGTTTGTACACAGATCTTTCCCCCTAACCAACAGTAATGGTGGTGGAGCAGCATGAACATGTTCGAGCTTTCCCCCTCACAGGGATGGAGGTGTAGGTGTGTGTGTGCAGCCGATGGTACTGCCAGACGTTCTCCTCCCCCTGTCCTTTCCTTGGCTCCATTAATTGCTCTGCTATCACTTTTATCAAACAGGGAATGAGACTCGGTGTGCAGGCTTGCTTTGCTGCCAAGCACAGATACAAAGCAGATCAGGAGTTGGCCATTTCATTATTGATTTTCACCTACGCGTAAAGGAGCCAAGATGTCATCTTTTGGCCGACTGTACTTTTTAATTATTTACACAAGTAAAGAGCTTTCACTCGGTTTTGTCTCCCATTTGTCTCTCCCTCTCTCTATCCATCTTTATCGCTCTCACTTATTCCCTCTGTCAGGGCTTTCTCACAGATACACTAGTAGCATATATGCAACTAAAAATACATTTATGCCTCTTCAAAGTGAAAAAGTAAAACTTGCAGACTTTAAATCTCAAATTTTCTATTTTTACTGATTCTCACTTCAGTGACCTTGGAACATAGATGCCCGTGAATGCACATAAGGACATTTATAGAACAAAATATTTGTTTGCCACTATGATTTAATAATGACTAATCTCCTTCCTGGTATACGGATGGACAGCTTTATGGGCCTGGCCAGCGCTTGTTTAACTTTTTCCTTACTTCCTTGTGTGTGCGTACACAACTTTTTCTCGTTTGCATTAGAGGGCGCTGATTTATATGTAGTTTTTCAATGGCTGTCACCACTGGGCAGCTTGGTGGACCAGTGGTTAGCACTTGATCCACATTATTGTCTCCAAATCCTGTCAGTTGTCACGAGGTGTGGTGTTTTTGGGTTTGCATGTTCTCTCTGTGTCTTCTCCAAGTATCCTCCTACAGTCCACATAAGTGCAATTTAGCTGAAATGAAACCCGTAGGTCTCTATGTCCTTGTTTGTCTTATTTTGTCTGTGGTAAACTGACAAAGTCAAAGGCGTACCCCACCAATTGCTCAGTGCGAGATGGGAGGGGCTCCCCCGTGTTAGTCACACTACTCTGATATGTTGTGCATTATCAGGCAGTGTTGTGCCTTCATTATATTCACAAAGTATTGTCTGTCATTTTTTTGTTTTTTGTTCTTCGTTTTTTCTTCTGAGAAAACTGTAGATTACTCATTCAGTCTGTGCAGGAAGAAGGCTTAGGTGGTGGCTTTGGGTCAGCTTGGTCAATGCTCACTTGTACCTGTTTTCTATCTCCTCCAGGTGGTTCTTCGGAAAGATTCCCCGAGCCAAAGCAGAGGAGATGCTAAACAAACAGAGGCACGATGGGGCCTTCCTCATCAGAGAGAGCGAGAGTGCACCAGGAGACTTCTCCCTCTCTGTGAAGTAAGTAGCACCGCACTCATTTACCATACTGGCAGAATCATGATTCACACTCACACCTGCCTATAAATACAATTCAGCAGTATCCTTACATTAGTGTAGAGTTTCCCCACAACTGATCAGGTTCACAAGTTTCCAAACGTGGTTTATCTGAGTCAGCATGGCCTCTTCCTTATTCTTGTGAAGTCTCAGTGCTGCCCTCTGGTGACCAGTGTTCGTTTGTATTGTGGGTTGGACATAAGCCCTATGAGTACTTAGTGTTTTAGCTGACACATACAGAGCTCATTTCCTCTTATCTGTCTCTCTCCATTCTGTCCTTCCCAAAAGACACACAAGTTCACAGCAGGTTACATGTAAAGTTGGTCCTAAGATACGGATCTTAATTACTGTCTGGACTGCCCGGATTCCACTTAGCTTAGTAGTGAATGTCAGTCAGTTACTGGCATGACTGATTCATTTGACTAACACTTACCAGTCTGTCATGGGCATTTGATAAGTGAGGTTAATGTCTGAGTCTTCCACTACATTTATTTAAATCTGTGCTTTTCCTTAAAAAAAAAGATATAGATAGCTGTCAGAAATGATTGTTGAACAACAGTTTTCTTCTGTGTGACTTTGCACAGGTTTGGAAATGACGTCCAACACTTCAAGGTTCTTCGTGATGGGGCTGGAAAGTATTTCCTATGGGTGGTGAAGTTTAACTCCCTCAACGAGCTGGTGGACTACCACCGCTCCACTTCAGTCTCTCGCAATCAGCAGATCTTTCTGCGAGACATAGAGCAGGTCCCCCAGGTAAGAACTGACATCCCTAAGAGTGAACACACTCCGGGATCAAGACTTTTTTTTTTTTTTACCTAAGACTAAACTCACAGTGACACCCAGGGTGGAAAAACAATTTAAAAAATCTGTCACGATATTTTTACAGAATGATTTGTACGTGTCTTATTGAGGACACAGTTAGGTGTACCTTTTTAAGTGCACTCGAGTCATACTTGCTCAAATCGATATTTGCCCCTCCCGGTAATCTGGATCACTTGCAAAGTCTGTAATGCTGCAGAACCCGAAAGAGCATGTTGGTTGTCAACATAACCACATGCAAACAAACTGTAGCAATGCTGTCTGCAGAAATGTCTAAGGAAACATCTAGTCTCTCTCAAGCTTTGTCACAGAGTGTGGTTAGTTACTATGATTTCTGATGGTGTATGTGTTTTAAAATTACTGAGGGGGCCTTAAAGCCAGCTACATTCAGTGATCACAACTATTTGGCATTGCCGTTAAAGCTACAAGTAAGCAGTCAAAAGACAATCTTTCATGGTGTCATCACGTCCTTAATTAGACATCATTAAATAACTCAACACCCTGTTCTGCTCTCTGAAAATGGCTGCAAATTCATTTACATGACACTGTGTTTTGGTTCAGTTCTCCTAAAATGTAAATTAATACATCATATAGTTTAAAGGTAATCACATTTAAATCTGAAGATATGATATAAATCCCCTGCGGTTAAAGAGAATGGGGGGTTGGGGGTAGATGATGCGTGAAAACATCTGTATTGTGCTGAGAATTCATTTGAATATGCGCCACATTTAATCGGTTGGTTCAGCCTCGAGAAAGATTATTAAAAAATGCTGCGCCGCAAAGTGCTGGCAGTGAGAACCGTGCAGGTTTCATTTCAAATCTGGACGCCCAGTAGGAGGAGGAAGTTAGCTACAGTGAAGCTGGTAGCCTTCAGGTCTGAGGGACAGCTGCAGGGGAGAGAAGAGAGGACCAAAACAAGACAGAAAATAAAGAGAGGAGAAGAAGTCGCAGGTAAGACAGCTCGAGGGAGAGAGAGACAGTGATCCACAGATAGAGTGAGTGTACCACAGTATCTCCACAGTTCTAATTATCCTGTGTAGCAGGATGTATCTCTGTTTTTATTCTTGTTGGTTGATTTGAGAGAAACCACAGTTTTTAATTACAATGATGGAATAAGACTTTGTCGGATATTATCCTTCATATAATGTACAAATCCTATAACCCCAGTGTCATACTAGGAGTAAAGAAATCCGTATGAATGTTTCAGAGTTTCAGTGTTTTATTCTGATTTTAATGATCATGTCACATCCTTGCTAACCTGTCCTGCACCCCCCCCTTTTCTTTTCTTCCTCCGTCGCACAGCATCCCACATATGTGCAGGCGCTCTTTGACTTTGACCCCCAGGAGGAAGGAGAGCTGGGTTTCCGACGCGGCGACTTCATCCAAGTCCTGGACAACTCTGACCCCAACTGGTGGAAAGGAGGCTGCCACGGCCAAACGGGCATGTTCCCCCGCAACTACGTCACGCCTGTCAATCGGAACATGTAAACAGTCAGACCATGTAAACACCAACAGCAACAGCAACCACAACAGCAACCATCACCACCACCACCACCATCATCATCATCATCACCAACACCACCATCGTTCTTGATCTCATCAGCCCCCATCCAAACCCCAAAACACCCCTCTTCGCCATCCCACGATAACAGGAGCAGACAGGAAGAACGCAAACAACCGAAAGAGAGGGAGGGAGATAAAACAGGAGTAGTGCTGTCGTAGGCGTCGCTGTGTGGGTGGCAGCTGAGCAAAATCAACTTTTACTTGTGCTGAGAATGTTCACCTCCCTAGTGAACGCCTCGGTGAGGACTGAACTGTCTTTGAGGGAAATCTAAATGCAGAGAAACTAAAGAGTAGTGCACCAACCGTGATGATAACCAAATGATTCTGCCGCTCCCACGTCTGCTTCTGTCTTCTCCTTAACTTCTTAACATTCTGCCTTTCTTTTGTGTTCTTTTTGTTGTTTTTTTTCCTTTGCCGCATGTTGTTTTAATCACCTAAATGAAATGCCTACCGATAAATCCTAACTCTGTTTTAAAGAAAAAAAATTTAAAAATATAAAAAAGAAGAAATGGTTTTTAAAATGTACAAAAAAGAAGAGAGAGAGAAAAAAAAGATGCAATCTACAGTACAGCAAGTTTCCCTGTCTAAGATCATTGGCACGTGAGCATTGTACATCAGCCATCGGCTGTATAAATAAATCAACTATAGAGAGAATCCATTTTTTAAGAATATATATTATATATTTGTATGTGTTTGTCTGTTTTACCTCTCATCACAAATTGTATTTTTTTCCATTTGTAAATTATGTTCAATCTTTTGTTAGTCTGGATAAGACCTAGTAGCTCTAGAATGTGCTGAATTGTCAGTCAAGTTTATTTCTTTTTTTTTTTTTCTGAATTTATCTGAGGGCTCTCAGATAACACAGCATGGTATTTAAGGAGTCATAAATTCCATTGGAAGAGGTTTCTCTTGTGTATAATGTAAGGAAAGTAAAGTTAGTTCTCTGAGAAGAAACTAACCCTGTCAGGAAGCTAATGTCGACCAGCAAGTAGAGCCATGAATGCTGCAAGAGCTGTTGTATTACGGAGCCCTGTATAAAGGTCAGCCACCTTTTCAAAGCCAATGTATTTATTGCAGCCATTTTACTTGGGCAGTGAATGTAGCTGACTGAGTCCATAGACATTAACATGAGGGAAGCAAGGTCGGAGAACTGAACTACACAACCATGCAAGGGATTTTAAAAGACATGCTGAAACAGTAATGTTGTTGATATTCATTTATAAAGAGAATGGTGAATGAGGATATGTACAGGTAGTTAACATGCATATTCACAAACCGTCATAACATGCATGCATACGCAGAGGCTCTCCTCCTTGTTATACCTGCACGTAGCAGAGAGGCTGAGTTTGGATAATCACATTGTGTAATCACCAGTGCAGATCTGCAGCTGGCACAGATTAACAGTTCAGAAAACTGAGAGATTGTCTTTTATGCTAAAAGTTGAGAGATCAGAAGTTTTTTTTTTTGTTGTTTTTTTTTTTTTGTTTTATTTTGTTTTTTTTGTCCAACGTGGCGTGTGGTCAAGCACTTTTTTTGTCAAACATTTTGATTTCTGGTCTGGTCGTGTGTGTGTGTGTGTGCGTGTGTGTGTGTGTGTGTGTGTTTACTGTGTTTGTGTTATTGGTTTGTGTTTTCTTGTTCTCTCTGGATAGTGCCTTTCTCTCTGGTGTTTCAGTGTCTCCGACCTGCTACTTTGAGCCCCCTCCCTTTATGGGGCCTGCCAGTCCTGCAGTGAGAAACAGTGTACATAATCCAACCTGTCCCATCCAACAATACCCCCCCGCCCCCCCCTCCCCTCCTACATCCACCCGCCTTCACCTTTATCCTCACCAACATGGAACTCTTCTTATTTAAGTGTCTCTCGCCTTGTCTTACCTAATGATACTGTTTTGTTTTTGCTCTTTTTTATTTGCATTTGTTTTTTTTGTTTTTTCAATTAATAAAATGCAATTATTAAAAAATGAGAATCATTTTTGGTGGCGTATGTTTGAGAAGAGACATACCTCGTGGACCTGAGTGCTAACTGACTCATAAATTAACTAACTCAGTCAGGTTTCTCCACAAGAGGGAGCTGTTCAGTAAATGTCAGAGTGGATCTACGGGTGCCATCGGGTGCCACTTATACATCTACTGTTCTGTTATCCTGTGTGTGAATTTGAGGTGTTACATTTAAAGACATTTAAAGGGATAGTTTGACATTTAAGGAATACGCTTATTCGTTTTGGATGAGGACATTGTTCATTACTGAAGTATATGACCTAGTATACAAGTGTTTTTACTATAAATCCCGGGTACTTGAAGAGAGATTGTGTAACTTTTGCAAAAAAAGTTTTAAAAGTTAAAGGTTAAATGCACATTGAATTTCCCTTTATTTCTGTTGATGTACACTGTTTATTTCTCACAATATTTTTGTGATAAAACCACTGAAATGTTTGTCTGTGACATGCCAAAATATAATAATCTAGTAATAGTAGCAAGAATAGATGAAAGTCATACTGTCAGCAAACCTTTAGCTATTTGTCATAGCAGCAGCGTGAGGGCAAGGCTGCGTTTTGTTTATGCACTCAACTTTTCATTTCTAAGAAGAGGAATTGTGTTATTTCCTCTTTCAAATGTTACATAGTCTGGAAAAAGGTCAACAGCATTGTTAAAGTCAAAGTCTTAGATTCATGAAAGCACCGGTCCACCCTCCTGGCTGCCCCTGGTTTCCATACATGTCAGTGCAGTATGATAATCAGCTTGCAGACTTGAAAACTTGCTTGTGATGAGTAATCCATCACAGTCACTATCAGGCGAGCTTTGAACTCACTTGGTGCTTCTGCATTTGTGGTCACCTCCAGAAAAGCAAAAAAGAGCTGAACTCATTAGTTCAAACCTGGAAGCAAAAAAAGAGAACCAGTGTCACAAAAAGATCAGAGCTTTATCACCAGTGCCACATCTTTTTCAAATAAATCCATGCTTTGAGCTGAACATGACACCCAACCGCAATGATCATCACTGTGAAGTGTGTTTTTATTCCTAGTCGTGCCAGATATTAGTCCGTTTACACCTCCTAACCTCAGATCTTGCCCATCCAGGCGCAGTTTAATGATGTTGTCCGTGTTGTGCTGGTGTTGTTTTAAATCATGTATGCATATAATCTGAAAATGCACAGGAAATTTGCACCCTTCGACCAAAAGGGAATTCCTCCAGTCAGCAGAGCAGTGGCTTTAGTGACAGGCCAGCTCAACGCATAAGGGCCCACAGTTCATGATGAAACCCGTCCACAGTGTCTCTGTCTGTCGGGCTGCAGATGATGTGCATGTGTCGGTTGATCCGAGGAAGCAGCGAAGAGGAAGCAGATGATTTCATGTGTTGGAGGGAAGCCCGGGGGCGCTCTGCATGCAGCACTCTGCAGCAGCAGCACAGTCAGATGTTGAACATCACGTTAGCCTCGGTCTGGTGCACAGTCTGCACCGCCTTTTGACTTTTAGCACTCAAAAGCACCACTTTCACTCTGCTCTTCAATCTGGCTCCTCTCTGCCGCCTTCTTTTTTTTTGTCACCGACTGCCTTAAGCAGACTGTTACATCAGTGTTGCTGTCCTCTTTTTTTTTAGCCCTTTCTTCTGGATTTGTATTTTAGTGATGAAAGATATCAACCCGCCCCAGTGCTTCTTTTCATCTTTATGACATTTACCAATAATCTAACCCAGTGGGACCTCTGCGCTGTGCTCTCTGTTGTCCACTGGTGGAAGATATTCAAATACCATGAATAAAGGAGATTTCCTGATGTACACTCTGTCTATAAAACCATATAAAATAATAAATGGCTCATAGTTATAGAAGTCCTAAGCCCGCTGCTCTCCGTGGTGTTTGGCCGTTTTAAGATGATTTGAGGATTTGCAAGTGAGTAGGACATTTCGTGCGGAGTTGAGAAGATTATTATCAGCGTGTGAACTGGTGCCCTATTTGCTCCGGCCCCTGCAGCGTCGTGATTATAGTCACTGATATTTTTAGTCCAGTGTGAACACGCACGTCGACATGGCTGTTCGTGTAAAGATAACATTTATTACTATTTATTTGAGGCAATAAAATAAGATGTCTGGATATGGTAGGTGTAAGAGATAAACCCAGTTGAGTAGTATTCATGTGCAGTAGGATGTAGGCCTTGTTGTCTGCTGTATATCATGGGACATGGAAACACAACAGAACACACAGCAGGGCCCTACTCCTAGAGTCAGAAGGTAGTAGGTGCTTGGCTTGTTGGTGTCATCGATGGATTACACCAACAGGGCCAGGGGCCCCTGGGCCAAAGGGTTGCTATGAAGTGACTGTTGGAAAGCTGGAAACCAGTCAAAAAACTACAACAAGATGTAAAATGACCACAGAGAGCTGCAAGATGACTACAAAGAGATGCAAAATATGTACAGAGAGATGCAAAATGGCCACAGAGACATGTGTAGCTGTTTTGTGCCTCTGTGAGTGGGTATCTTGTTTGCTCCTATGCAGGAGGGGCTGTTGTTCTATAATGTCATAATATAAATTGCAGCTATATATTGATATTATTTCAAATGACAATTTTCATTAATTACTCTGAATAAACATTGCAACTTTTAATAATGTACAGAACCGCTGTTTTAAATGTTAGTCTTAACACATTTGTTCTCATTTTACAAATATACCTCCCATCTTTAAAACTGTGCAGCAGTCTGCTCCCCTATCGAACATTTCTACAGCAGCTTCTGACTGCTTCCCTCAGCTTGAGCTCTTCACAGTCTATTTCTGCCCATGTTTACTGTTGTTAATGATGTCACCTGAGTGGGCAGCAGCCTGCCACTGAGATGAAGATTAACCCTCACTCACTTATGTAATGTATTTAATTATGAACTCATGGAAACAGTCTGTGTCCCTGTGTAGGTGTCTGATATGTGATAGAGTTATCAGATCACTCATTTCAGCTGTATGAGCGCAAGCATTTATCTGGCATGCAAAGGTTGAGACTTTCCACTCCACTCCCCCCACCATGCTGGCCAACACACCTTTGTGGATGTTTTGTGCTTTCAGGGTCACATTAAGTGCCAATCTGCTGTTCAAAAGTTGCATTCAGGGACCAAACTTTTCAAAATGATCCATCATATTTCTGTCATAACATTGTAGTGAGGCAATTTAACTTAACCACTCTTATTGCAACTAGCCTGAGTGTTGCAAACACTGGATTACTGAACTGCTGCCGCCAAATGTCTGGCAAACGTTGCAAAACAGTCTTTTTGAGTCCAGACAGGAACACTGCGGTGAGAGGTGACATGCAGCAGAAGAGATTTGAGTGTATTCATGCTGAACTGAGACCTGTGTCCTCCTTCTCTTCAGTCATGTATGGTATGTTACTGCCTCCTCCTGGCTGATCTTCACACTGCCTGGGTAAAAAAATCAAGATACAATGTATTTGTTTTGTCAACTTTCTGTAATTTTAAATTATAATAATCCCAGATCCCAACATGTGGGCGAACGCTTCGTTATAATTGAACATTTTCTGTGTTTATATGAGCAGTGAGATGAATAATCCTCAGAGAGAAATGACCTCAGTTCTCAAAAAAGATATTTTAAATTATATTTTAAAAATGACATACAATTTACTTTGAAACAATAAGGCATCAATGCCTCTTGGATGTTAAGATACGGACAATAAATATAAATTTTATACATATTTGTATACATAAAATACCGATAGACATCAAATATACCTATCCCATATACCAAATCATAACAATACATGTCTATAAAATACTTTTTTAGTATAAATTAGTCATGTGGCTTGCTATAATTTTATTTTTGGATTTGTACTCTTATTAATCTATCGAAATAAAATCCCTAGTGAAGCAGTGTGGGGCGCTGTCTCATTACTTTAAACCTTTACGCAGCGGCACTTCCAGCGTGTCCTCCTCACCGTGGGCACGTTTCACCCGCATGTTGCGTGAAATGTGCAACTTCACTGACACGATGTGTTCAGTGTCCAGGTTCAAAGGTAACACGTGAATAAAGTAGCAGCAAAAAAATAACTTGACGTTGTCGGCAGGATTCGAACCTGCGCGGGGAGACCCCAATGGATTTCTAGTCCATCGCCTTAACCACTCGGCCACGACAACTCACACTTCAACACTGCGTCCAAAACTAATTAATACCTACATCAATATTATACATAAGCAAATGTACATAAAATAATTGTGATAATTAAGCTGCATCAGTGGCATCAACATCTGTAGGAAACTAAAACTCAACTAAGGTATCAAGGTTACATAAAGTTATATTTGCAAATGTTTTATTGCATCAAATAAATACGGTTTCAGTGCAGATTGATTTGGGTTGTGAGTGTTTGCATTTCTTAGATTTTATACTGTTGAGGAAGGTTGTTACTTTAATGTATCTGACAGCTTGGACGGAATAATCTTTTACATGCAAAACATACAATAAACTGATAAAGCACGGTGCATTACTGGTTAAAGTTTAACACAGCAGTGTAAAGGGGGTGGGTAGTTAGCCGGACTTTATGCCACGTTTTACGACTTAATGTTTAAAGAATATAAACCTATAAAACGACAAAAATTCGCTTTTTTATTAAAACCTCTCACACACGTGCAGTAGCCTCAGCGTTGCATCGTGTTTTGCTCCCATCATCCAAAAAAAAAAAAAAAAATGTGCAACCTGCAAAATCCTCGTTAAATTTTTTTTTTCTTATATATTAATATATATATTAAAAAAATTAAAACATCTATAATTAAAATCAGTGCGGAAGTGTGACTTTAAAACAACGAAACTAATTGTGAGTAGTAAGTCCCTCCACCACGTGACCGCTCCGCTGAGAGCCGCCCGCTGTTTGTTCAGAGGCAGAGAAGAAGAAAAATGGCGGCTCTAGGCGAACCCAAACGGGACGCCGGGCTAACGTTTTGAGCTTTCACACCCGACGGACACCGGGGCTGCTCGGGGCCACCGCGCCGTCCGAACCCCCGCCGGTCCCGCTTCGCACGGGGCTGCCGTTTTCGCTCGCTGAACGAACGCAAACATTGGGATAGTAAAAAGAAAAAGCGCCCGCCGACCATGAGAGGGAAGAGGGGCAGGCCGCCCAAACCGCTACAAGCCGAGGAGCCGTGCTCGTCCCCGGCCACGGCCCGCGGCTTGAGACCCCGGAGGAACCTGAAGCCGCGGCCGAGGGACAGCGGCGATGAGGACGCGGAGAGCCCCGCGAGGGAGACCGCGAAGACGGCGAAAAAGAGGAAGAGGGGACCCGTCACGTCAACGCGGGGCAGGGGACGAGGGAGAGGAGGAGGAGGAGGCGGCAGGAGAGGCAGAGGGGCTCGCGGAGGGAGGCGCACGGCCGCGTCCAAAACAGTCGTGTACGACGACCACGAGAGCGAGGAGGAGGACGACGCTGTCAGCCTGAGGTCCGAGGAGGAGGAGGACGAGTTCAACGAGGAGGACCCGCAGTCCGAGGAGGACGAGGCCCTGAAGGAGGACTCCGATTGCCTCGAAGATGATGTGCTGGACGAGGAGGAGGAGGAGGAGGTGGCGGTTGAAGAGGAGGAGGAGGAGGAGGTGGAGGATGATGCCAGCTACTGTACGGAGAGTAGCTTTCGGAGTCAGAGCACACACGCCAGCACTCCGGGTAAATAAGCCCCGGGGATCGGGGTCCAAACACGGGGAGGGAGGAGGAGGAGGAGGAGAAACACCCGGAGAGGCTGCAGGGTTTTTTATTTTCTGCTCCGCGCAGGAAGCAGTTAGGTTATTGTTCAAAATGGAGGCCGCAGTCATTAAAGCTACTGCAGGTGGATCCTCTCGGTCGCTCACCTCGTTTAAAGCACCTCTTTTGTTAAATTAATAACACTTATTTTAAGTTTTACAGCTGCGAAAGGTTTTAATTTAATAATAAAAAAAAGCTGTTTTTTAGGTGGATAACTTCGCAGCCCGGGTGCTAACGTTAGCGGGGAGATTAGCCGCCGTCCCGGAGGGTTTTTCTGTGTTTTCTTGGTTCAGATTATAGAAACTTTACGTGTTTAAAGCTGCCGTGAACTCTCGCAGCTTCTGTCTGAATAAGAAACAGGAGTTTCTGTTTTTTTAAAGCTGATTTAAAAAAAAGACAGAAAAGAGCCAGCTGACTAACTTAGCCCTGATAGCATGCCTGTCTTTTTTTCTTTCTATCACTTTTTTTTTATTTTTTAAATAAGCTTTCAACTTATTTAACCCCACAGTTCAGTCCCAAACTCACCCATAAACACATGTCACAATGCAACATAAAGAAAGAGGGGTTATAATGTGTATTTTGTTGTTATCCAGGCTCCACAGCTGCTGTTGTCCTGGTGGCAGGTGGCCATGTGTTGAACCTGCTCAGCCACTGTAGCACTCTTAGTTTGACTCTAAACTCTCACTTTCTAATTTCTGTTCACGTTTTCGGGGGTTTAATATGTTGATTTTTAAATGGTTCTGGCACCTGTAGGTTTGAAAATAACGTGAATTTCAACTACATTTATAAAAGATGCACTATATAGACAGCTGAATGTTTGAGATATTGATAAAGAAAACACAGTTATTCCTCTACAGGCCTTTAGAATAGATGGGTGATATTGATAAAATCAACTATTCTAGTATTTTTACTCAGTACTGACAGCTGCGTGTCTCTTAGTCCTTTCATACAACCATAAAACACATTTTTAAATGCACGTTTTTTTCCTTTGCTGTACCCTATGAATCAAAGTGATATAATAACTCTCTACTAATATCATTTCTGTGTCCTGCAGGGAAGAAAAAAGGACGGGCTCCCCGACCTCGCACCCCTATCCTCGAGGAGAAGGAGATTCCTCCTCTTGCGCTTCCGGAGACCTCCGAGGACCTCCTGGTGACTAACGAGGAGCTGCTCAATGCCACCTCCATCTACGAGGTGCTACGGAACTTCAGCACGGTGCTGCGTCTGTCCCCCTTCCGCTTCGAGGACTTCTGTGCAGCGCTGGTAGGCCAGGAGCAGTGCACTTTAATAGCAGAGACCCATATTGCCCTTTTGAAGGCTATCCTGCGTGAGGAGGACTCCTCCAACACTACCTTTGGCCCTGCTGACCTCAAGGACAGCGTCAACTCCACTCTGTACTTTATTGACGGCATGACATGGCCTGAGGTGTTGCGGGCGTACTGTGAGAGCGACAGGGAGTACCATCATGTCCTGCCGTACCAGGAGGTGGATGAGTATCCCTATAGTCCACTCGAAAGTAAGATCAAGGTGCTACAGTTCTTGGTGGACCAGTTTCTCACCACCAACATCGCGCGCGAGGAGCTGATGTCTGACGGCAGCATGCAGTATGATGACCACTGCCGTGTGTGTCACCGCCTGGGTGACCTGCTGTGCTGTGAGACGTGCTCAGCGGTTTACCACCTGGAGTGTGTCAAACCGCCACTGGAGGAAGTGCCAGAGGACGAGTGGCAGTGTGAGATTTGTGTGGCGCACAAGGTGCCCGGCGTCACAGACTGTGTGGCAGAGGCGCAGAAGAACAGGCCCTACATCCGCCAGGAGCCCGTTGGATACGACCGCCACCAGAGGAAATACTGGTTCTTAAACAGAAGGATTATTGTGTAAGTTAGGACCCTCACCGCCTTCCCTTTTTTATTCTGCGGCTTTATTTCCTAGAACAGATAACAGTGAATGTGCATTAAAGTAATCATTTTTTTTTAGTTAACAAGGTTTGACAAGGAAGTTGATTAAAGCCATATTACAGGTAGTTTATCTCACAAATTTAGTTAGAACTACTCTTATAAAGATAGCTAACAAGGTACAGTATGAGTCATATATTAAATAGTTTTAGACAGTTTTACATCTCAGTTCACTGTGGGAAACAGCTGAAGCATTCATGTAAAACATGACATCATAGTCATGAAGGAGGTAGCAGCTATGTCGTACCTGTGGTCCATGTAGATATTCAACACCTTAATCACAATTGTTTTTCTTGTTGGGAAGCCAAATGCACATTTACCCTAAATATATGAGGCCTCATAGTTTCCTGAAAGGTAGTCTAACATTACCAGACATGTCTCTTGACACCACATGTGTGTGCTGTTCCAGACTAAAATTCGAAACAGCTGGAGAGCGAAACTGAAAGTTACCAGGAAGATCACTTGGCAATGGAATTCAGCCATTTATTTGGCTAAAAATTATGGAAGAGACAATGCAATCCAAGCCTTCTGTACTGGCAGTCAAGCTTTTCCTGGTTGCCTCCTCACCACGAGCCCAAACATATGTTCTGTCTGAGCACAGACTTTTCAAATAAGAGGTTGAATTAATCTTGTCGTCAGACAGTATCCAACACGGCCTTTGAATGTTTTTGATTTAGTCGGGGAAAAAAGAAAAAAGGCCCTCGATGCTTGAGCTGAACTGTTGTGCACGAAGAGAATACCAATGAGTAGATGAGCAGTCTGCTAGAGTCACAGTCTAACCTGTCCTTGAGCCTGATTATTGTGGCTTCTTCACACACGGTGGAAATCATTTTCGCATGAATCAGCTTGCTATTGCATTCTAGTACGGAAATTGAATTTTTGCAGCTAGTTTGTGCAGGGTTCTCCCTACCCTTTGAACAGGTATATCAACAGAGTGCAGAGTTTATTTAATCTAACCCAAAGAATAGAGGATAATGTTAAAGCTCAGAAAAATCTACAAGATATTTACCCAACACCAGTGATATTTTTTTACTAGGTAATATAAATGAATTAATGAATAAATTAGTGTCATGTAATGCCGTACAGTGACCATGTTTATATTGTCTCCGTTAAATTATGTTGTACCAATACCTTTCAGTGAAGATGAAGTAATGTGGTTTGTTCTGATATTTAAGTCTATCTAAGAGCATATTCTGTTCTCACTCCCCAGCGAGGAGGATGGGGAGCATGAGAAGAAAAAGATCTGGTACTACAGCACCAAGGCACAGCTGGGTGAGCTCATGGAGTGCCTGGACAAGGAGTACTGGGAGATGGACCTCCATGCTACCCTGGAGGAAATGAAGGAGGAAGTGCAAGCTCACATGGACATCACAGAGGACCTTACCAACAAAGCCCGTGGAAACAATAAAGCCTACCTCACTGCTGTCAACGGTACGCATTCGATATTGTCCTCATTCCCCAAAATAGAGACACATTTGAAACTTGTGGTGGTGTAACCTCGTTCTGGTATTAGGTTGTGGGAAGTTAATGTATGTTTCTGTGTGTGTTTGTTTCCTGCAAGGTTACACTCAGAAACACTCTGTTAAGCTTCTGATAACACAGTTCCTCCCCTCAGGCAGCAGAGCTCTGCTAATGATGGCAGTTGATGTTAGGTGCTGCCTTTTCTTCCTGCTCCACGCTCTCTCAGACAACAAGCAACTGTTTTCCTCCTCTGTCTTCCTCCAAGGAGATAGAGTGGTTAGAAGACTTTCGATTACCGTGCCAGCAGTTTCCGTTTCTGTTCGACAGGCTGCCATATATAACAGTTTGCCTGTGTCACCAAACTGCCTCTTTTCTTTTCTGAGAAAGACGGTGGGGTACTATATTTTATTGGTGATGTGCCTCTGGAGGTTTGAATAGGTATTCTGTAGCGCAAAATGGAAGAAAGGATGTCTTTGTAAAGCCATTGCAGTGCTTTTTCATCATAAGTGATTTATGAGAGTTGCTGGTATATTTCATCCGTTAAAAGCCCACTTCTGCTGCAGCACAGCGCTACCTGCACCTTTCTTTTCTTCCTTTTAAACTGGTTTGGGCGCAGCTGTTTCTATCCCAGTGAAAACTGTATTAAACCTGGTTCTATGGAGATTCTTTCCTCCTGAGGAAACCGGATCTGCCCCGTCTTGGATCTGTGTGGATGGGAATATCATTTTTTGCTGGGTTAACTGGGCCTAAGGTCACCTGGAGCTGAAAAGCAGCATTTTATCATAGGAATCTGTTTTGGATGGTTCTTTCAAACATTTTTTTGTAAAGCTGAAACAATTAGTCAAAGATAGAATGTTTATTATGATGATAATCATTCATCACTTAAATCATTTTCATTTGAAACTGCTGTTGTTCTGTCGAGCTCTGGAAAATCATATTTTTCACTGTTTTTAACATTTCTTTCACAAAGGGATTAATTAAGAAAATAATAGGCAGATTAATCAACAATGAATACAATTTTCAGTTGCAGCCCTAATTTATTTAAATTGGAGAAAGTGATCTTCATGTGGAAACATAAGGAATGAGGAATGTTATTGTACTTCACAACATTTTAATGTTTTTGTCCAGATAATACAGTATGGACTATATACACACACACACACACACGCTATAATATTGGTTTAGGGTTTAAGAAATTCCTCTTCCTCGTGTTGTTTATGTAGTTGTGGACAAAGAAATTGCTTGTTTATTATGTTGTGATCTTGTCCTAACTTCGAAAAAGCAGTTGCTCAAGACATTTGTTTAAATGTTACCATCGTAATTGCTGCCTTTTATCTTAAAACATGAACATGTTTCCTTTTATTTGAAGATGTGATCATGGAGCATTCGAAGATCAGGCGGGAGGCACAGGAAGCAAAGAGGCGAGCAGGGGAGGCCAAGCAGGAAGTAGAAACGGGCTCCGTTAAGACAGCGGACCCCGCCGAGTTAAACTCGCAGCTCATCAACAAGGAGCACAAAGACACTGAGCCCAAGGACGATGCCAGTTCAAAAGGTAAAAGTGAACTTTATATACAGTATTCTCTTAATCAGTCTAGTGCTCTCTAATTCTCTCTTACACGCCGTTTCCCCTTAAATAACTCCTAAACAGAAGACCCAGTCACAATTGGTAACAGCAGGTGTAGTTTTCACACATGTGAAGTGCTGTTCTTGTATTGTATGGTGAAGCTGTGACAGTGATGTCTCTGCAGCAGTATCAACATCTTTACCTCTAGTTGACTTGCTGGTAAACAATATAATGACTCCTCTGGTGCTGTTCGCCCTGTGTATGTATGTCATACCACAGTAGCCACGGTTCCCCCTGCTGCAGAGGAAAGCCACGTGTCCGATCCTAACCCCGGCTCGGCCTCCCAGGACACAGCCGTGCCCAAAACGGAGCCCCTTGAACCTAACAAGGAAACGCAGCCTGCTCAATGTAGGAGCCAGGAGAGCGGCGAGTCCCCTCCATTGGTATCGCAGGAAAGGACAGGTACTCGGAGAACAAGATTGACTCATGTTCACTCCGGTGTCGAGCTATCGCAGACTCATCCTCCACTTCATACCCCGCTGCTGGGCTGCACATCTTCTCATCTGCCTGCTTGTCTGTGCTGGTTGCTGCTAACCACACTTTGTCCTTTTTGCCCTGCCCATTTGCCTTGTTGGGTGTAAGGGTGGCTACGCTGATTTGTTTTCTGTCTCTGCACAGTGTAATTTTATAATCAGGTTTCTTTCCGTTTGTTTTGGAGACGGAAAACGTAATCGGTTTAAGGTCGTCTTTTATTTATTTCATTTTTTTGTCTGTTCTGTTGTCATTGTTTTTGCTAATTGAACTTGAGAAGGCGTTTGTTTTCCGATAAATTATAATAAAACTGAACACCAAGACCTTGGAGGAAGCTGTACTTAGTGCATTGTACACCATCTTTGGCAAACCTGGCATACTATGTAGATGTTCCAGTGCTTTTAATTTAGACAGTTTGTTTATTTTTATGTATTCATTTCTTCAAAGTTCTGCCTCATGTCTCTCCAAATTTCTGTCTGACAGACCAATGCGGCCGTTCTCTTGTGGATTTTGCATCATATGTTGCAATGCTACTAGATTACTGGTCTCGGTTTGCTGTTGTTCAGACAGTTTTTGTTTATTGTGTTGCCTGGCTAATAGAACATTTGTGTTTTCCCCTTCTGTTCCTTCAGTTTTACAGGGTTTCAAAGAGGGAACTGTGTGTCTGTAACCTTTTTTGTATTACATGTTCACTAGTTGAGAATTGTGTCTCCTCAACTTAATTTCTAATTCCATCATCCTGCGTGGATGGGACACACTTTGAAAGAGGACTTTGTGGGTCTCTGTGCTTATACCTGGACATGAATAACATTTGAGACATTAGGTCTTCCTTTATTTGAGCAGCTCAACCAAAACATTGTAGCTCTCACCACTCATGCAACATTCGAGTGATTGTTTTCAAAATCTCTTTTACAGCATTTCTTCATTATCTTCAATAAATCTAATTTAATTGTTCCTAAGGGACCTTAAGCTGTTGCTGGCCACTTTCTGCCATTCGTCTTGTCTTGATTACGTACTCTAAGCATGAAACTAAAGCTGTTGCATTCAGCACTTGCTTGTTTTGTGTTATATGCTGTCTCCTGCACTCATGGTCTTGAAAAGCACGCTTTTGGCTCTGTGCTAGACTGGCGTCCCTGGCAGCAGCGAGCACGCCACGTCTGTCACAACCAGCTCCTTATTCTCATTCCAATTTATGGGCATTTGGGTGGGTTTCTGTTGCTCAGACAAAAGGGTCTCTGCCTGGAAGCCCCACCTGCTACCTCGTCAACAAAGAGCTGCATATATATGCAGGACTCTCTCCCAAACCCTCTAACAACTCAAAGGCAGAGCTGGTGTCTTAATTTGGCTTTGCAGCAAGTGCACAGCTTGTTTTGGATTTGTGTAGACTTTGCTGTCCAAGATGGGTTTGGTTTTTTAGGCCTAGCTGGACTGATTAAACACCCTAATGGTCCACTAAAGATTGTTTTTTGAGCAGTTTGTCGGTGTTACATGGATCAATGTCTGGCCGAGCTATATTGCAGAGGTTGTCAATATTGTTTTTCAATGTTCTTTTTGTTTACACAGCTGCCATCTTTGCTTAAAGCACGTTGCTTGTGAACAATGTCATTCAGTTTCACTCACTCGCTAATACTACATTACATTACACCTGTACTCAGTCTTTCCTCACTTATTTTTAGATGAGGATGCGAAAGCAGAGCCCAGCAGTGAACACAAGCACCCTGCCGAGTCCCAAGATCCACCACAGCAGCAGTCATCTCAACCAGAGGCGAGTAGTGGCAGCAGCCAGGCTTCTAGATGTGGGATCCTGAGGAAACCAGAGCATCCTGACCTGGCTGATCGGTCCTCTCAGTCCTCTTTCACCAGCCAGGATGGGACAGGTAAACATGAGTGAGGCCCGTTGGCGCTGTCTCAGCTATGTGAAATTGTCTCTCAGTGTCTCTGTTTGAATCAGTGCCAAGTTTCTTTGTTGCACTGATGGTGTCCTCTGCTTTCTGAATGACAGATGACTATAAAGAAAGGGTCAAGACGGGACAGGAATCAAAGAACCAAACACCCAGAGGCAGCAAAGAGGTGAGGCCTGTGTGTGGTTTTTTGATCTGCAGTCTAGAACAAAAACGTTGTTTAATTCTACAGTTATTTTAATTCTTTTTGACAGAAAGCTTAAAATACTACTTACTACTGTACTGATCCTGTATTTTATTTAGCCAGAGTTACTATATAACTTTATGTTGGCCTAAACTCTCCGATGACTAGGTTTAATTATTGATTAAATGAAAAATCCCTTTTGTATGTACTCAAAAAGGTGCTGTATCACCAGCAGTATCAAAAATCTTTCAGATCCTGAGTTTAGTTAAGCATGTGCTTTAAAAAAAGCGGCTTTTATTTTTTGTGCAGTAGTTTGTTGAATGTAATTTCCCTCTCGTATTTCAGTCATCTCCCGTTCGCTCTGAGGTTGAATCGTCGCGTCTCAGCTTCTTCAAAAGGGACCTTGCAGTGAATCTGAACAACTTGTTCAAACTGGGTCAGGAGGGTAAATACAGGGTCTACCACAACCAGTACAGCACCAATGTCCTGGCCCTAAACAAACATCAGCACCGCGAGGACCACGACAAGAGACGCCACCTCTCCCACAAGTTCAGCCTGACCACCGCGTCTGAGTTCAAATGGAACGGCTCTATCTACGGTTCGCGGAGCCTGACCGTCTCAACCCTGCGTCTCACCATCATCCAGCTGGAGACCAATGTCCCCGGACCATTTATGCATCCCAACTGGGCCTCGCACAGGTACACCTCAGATCAGGTTAATGTGAAGCTCTCGGGGAAATTAACTGTTCACACAGCTCCATATTTACTGTACAGATATAAATATGAATAATTGTAAGGATACAAAAATACAATATTTGGGTTCTTGCAAAACATAATGATCCATTTTTACTTGTAAGAGTTTCAATTTGATGAATCTTTATGGAAGGAATAAGCTGTTTTGCTGTGTTATCTGTTGTTTTATGCAGCTTGTCTCTGTTTTTTTCAAGGACCAACTGGAACAAAGCAGTGCAGATGTGCAGCAAGGCCAGGGAATTTGCTTTGGCCTTGGCCATTCTGGAGTGTGCCATCAAACCGGTGGTCATGTTGCCTGTATGGAAAGATTCTCTCGGACACACAAGGTAAAGCAAAAACAAAACTGGCTGCATGAGACTAACAAGACTTGAGCTACTCATCATCTGTGTCACTACACCAGTGATTTCTTCAGTCATTTTCGGGTTCACTTTTTTTGACCAAACAAGCAGCAGACTTTTCTATTTAATCACTTCCCATGCAAGTTACATCTTGGTTACAGTATATACTGTACTTTCTTGCTTCAGGCTACATCGCATGACCTCCATGGAGCGGGAAGACAAAGAGAAGGTGAAGAAGCGAGAGAAAAAACTGGAGGATGAGGAGACACTGCAACAGGCCACCTGGGTGAAGTACACCATCCCCATCAAGCACCAGGTAAAATAAAAATCTTTCATCCAGCTCCTCCTGCAGCCACAGAGAAGGTTTTACATCACACATACTGATCTAGAGCAGTGTTTCCCAACCTTTTTTTCAGACATGTCCCCACAGCCCTATCAGATTAACTCAAGCACCCCTTTATTATCACCACCAGTCATGTTCCAAATGTGTTCATCTGGTATCAACTTATTTAACACTAATAACAGTATAAAAGTTTATTGTTACAATATTTGTCAGTGTTAAGGTTGGTTAAGTCAGGTTTTACATTTATTCATTACCTTTACCTAACTATTAATCCTTTATTCCTTTTTGCTAATTGTTTGGACGTCTGCTTGAAAGCAGATTTTCACACATTCTCAATTGCAACCCCTGGTGTTCATTGCGGAATTTTTTTGTATTTGTTTTTTATTAATGGAGCTAATTCACAATCTCCCCACATAACCCGTGGCAACTCTTATGAGTGACCCTGTTTGGGAATCACTGACCTAATGCATTTAAAGATCAAAGCATTGGTATATTGGAATAGCGTTGATATTGCCATAGAGCCAACACATTGTGTTGGATTTTGATCTAAATACTGTTACATAGCTTTATTATGTCTTTAAGTGTGCTTTACAGTTGATATTATTTCTCAGTTTAAATGCGTGTTGTTGTGTGTTTTTCTATCCAGGTGTGGAAGCAGAAGGGGGAGGAGTACAGAGTGACAGGGTATGGTGGCTGGAGCTGGGTCAGTAAGACTCGTGTGCCTCGTTTTGTTCCAAAGCTACCGGGGAACACAAACGTAAACTACCGCAAAGAACTAGAGGGTAAGTGCTACACTGGCATCATTTCCTCACTATATTCTTCTGTCGCTGGCACTTTTGGTTCATGTTATGTGTCTTTTCGCAGCTAAAATGAACAAGGAAAATGCAGCAGCTTGCACAAATAAGCAGAAAAAGTTGAAAGAAACAGAGAAGCAGACTACTAAAAACACAGCAGGCGAGGACAGTGAACAAGCATCCGTCACTGCGTCATCCCAGAGCACTTCATCAGAGGAGGACCGCAAACCTCAGATCTCCAAGGAGGAAGAAAAACCCACGGAGGAGGAGCAGGGAAAAAATGTAGAGGAGAAGAGAGAAGATGGAAAAGTGGAGGTTGACCCCTGCACAGAAACTGCTGCTTCAAGTGATGAGAAAGGTAAATGTTTGAAATTAAATTATCTCTCCTTTATCATTTCATTTTCCTTGATTATGTTATGTGAACGGATATATATTTCCCACTGACCTCTGTAACTCTTTGTTATAGATAAAGCTGAAAACAAAAGCCCCTCCTCGCCTCCTGAGCAGCCTGTGAGGGAAGAACCAATCCAGAAAGTTGAACAACCCAAGAAGGAGGAGACCACTGCATCAAAGCCCTACTACGATGTTGTGAACGTCAGCGAGGGCTTCCAGCTGCGGACAGCTTATAAGAAGAAAGTAAAGCCCTCCAAACTGGACGGGCTGTTGGAGCGCCGGGTGAAACAGTTCACCTTGGAGGAGAAGCAGAGGCTAGAGAGGATGAGGCAGGCGGCTCTGCTGTCCAAAATGGCCCATACAAAGCCCGCTTCCGGGGTTAAGACGGAAGGATCCACATTAGGCAACCAGCAGCCTGCTGGGACCCCATGTGTGAAAGAAGAGAAGGAGGAGACCCTTCAAGTGAAAGACCACGTAGTTAAAAAGCTTCAATTTGAGCAGGAGCAGCCGGAGATAAAGGCTGACAACTTGGATGTCAAACCAGACACAACAGCACCCAACCACAGCAAACAGACAGAGGTAAATGCTGTGCAGGGGAATGGTGGGGAGGCCGTAGCTCACAAAGAAGTGAATGGAGGACCTATAGCAAGCACTGAGCTCAACAGTAAAAACAATTGTATATCAGATGCAATAGAAAACAAAGAGAAATCCCAGAAGCCAGAGGTGGTTCGAGTGGGAGAGAATGCTAAGAAACGTGGGTATGAGGAAATTGAGCAAAGCGGTGGACAGGGCGACACAGAGAGCATGGAGGTGGACCAATCCAAGACCAGTCCGGTACAGGTGAATGGGAAAACTGGGGCTACGGCCCCCGAAGACTCAAACATCAACTCAGACCCGGCCAATCTACTCCAAGGTGACATTAAAGAGCCTCAAAAAGAGCCTGTCAAGTCTCTGATGAATGGAAACCTCTCGCAAAATGATGCGTCCGACATATGTCGTCCACCTCCCCTGAAAGTCCCGAAATTAGAGAACCACGTGGCACAGAAAGGAGACTCTCTCAGTCAGAATGAGGAAGTGGCCATGAACAATGAGGGAGCAGAACCTGCTAAGCTTCAATCCTCAAGCCCTCCTTGCCTGAATGTTAATAGTACCGAAAATAACAGTAGTAGCGAAGGTTTGAAAACTTCCATCACTACCAATACGACAACCACAGAGTCTCAAAATGCCCCGATAACCAGCAGCATTATTAAGTCTGATGTGATGTCTCAAGCAACAAGTAGTGCAGTCTCCTCTGTTACCACTTCCACCACCACCACCCAGCCCAGCTCCAGGGCAGTCGTCCCTCAGAGGACCAAACTTCCAGTCACAGACATCAAGATGGGCACTTCCGGTTTAACAACCAGCTCCATGACGATAAGTAAAGCGTATACCACCAGAGACCGAATCAGCCTTCTCAGGTTCTCCAAATCCAAGAAGGCACGTTCAGGGACGGCCCTGCCGTCCTACCGCAAGTTTGTCACCAAGAGCAGCAAGAAGAGCATCTTTATCCTGCCAAATGATGACCTGAAGAGGCTGGCGAGGAAAGCAGGCATCAAAGAGGTGCCCATCTTCAACTATAGTGCCAAGCCCGCCCTGGATATATGGCCCTACCCTTCACCTCGGCCCACTTTTGGGATCACATGGAGGTTGGTAGCACATTTAGATCTTTTTACACATTGTGATATACTGGGTGGGCTTCAAAAAAATTACATTTGGAATTGGTACTAGTAGTAAACATTGACAACAGTCAGGTGAAAATATTATTTTAATTATTTAACAATATTATGATTGATATGCCCACTTTAGCATTAACACTGACGAATGTCAGCAGGAGTTCCCTGTGCTGATTGTTGTCTGTCCATATTGTGTTTACATGTCAATAATACATTTAATTTGATTTATGGGAATGATATTATGTTACCAGGATGTAAAAATACAATACAGTAAACTAACATACTTACTGTTGTTGGCTGAAGTAGTAGATCATATTTTTTATGACTTTGTCCCATTCAGGTACCGTCTCCAGACTGTGAGGTCGCTGGCAGGAGTCAGCCTGATGCTGAGGCTGCTGTGGGCCTGCCTGAGGTGGGACGACATGGCTGTTAAGCCCTCTGCTGCTGTAGGGACTACTCGGAAAGGTGAGAAATACTGTATCCTTGATCTTCACATGTACTGGTCTCTCACTTCCTCTGGGCATCTTCTCTTTGTGCCTTTTTGAGGAAAACCTTCTTACATTAGTTTATATTTACTTCAAATATGCAACTTTTTAGGTTATCTCTTCTTCATGGGATTATTAAGAATCTTATTATTGTGCTAATAAGTTTGATTCTCACCACAGAAACCACGGACACAGACATCACCACAACAGAGATTATAAAACGAAGAGACGTGGGGCCTTACGGCATCCGCTCCGAATACTGCATCAGGAAGATCATCTGTCCCCTCGGAAACAGAGACACTCCTAAAGGTAAAAGCAAAGCTATACATTTTTTCAGAAAACGTGTAGGATTTTAAAAAAAAAATGAAATAAAATTGCACATTTGAAGAATGACCAAGATCCATTGCTATAAAAGCTTTGGCAACATTGTGTACGGATAATGAATAGTTTCTTTCTCTTTTACCATGAGTAGAAACCCCGACTCCCCAGAGGAAAGGCCTGCGCTCAAGCGCCTTGAGGCCCAAGAAGCAGGAGCCTGCCAAGCTGACTGGGCCTATTGCTGTGGAGACATGGGTGGCTGAGGAGGACCTGGAGCTGTGGGAGATCAGGGCCTTTGCAGAAAGGTGAGTAATGCACAGCAAGTCTCTTCAGGCCTGTTCTTCTCATAGAGCACTGATTCACTAGTCATCTTTTTTCCTCGCTATTACAGAATAGAGAGGGAGAAGTCACAGGGTGTTGACCCCTCTAAGACTGGCAGTAGTCTGAAGACGGCAGAGGATGTCAAGGCCCATTTGGAGAATCAGCTGAAACAGGCCAGACTGGCTGCCCAACAGGTGGGAACACTGTACACGGCACAGACACAGGTGTTATCAGTTTTTCAGGTTCAGTAGGACCTTGTTTAGGTTTAAGTTGGGCAGCACTAAACTTGGAGGTCAACAAACTTTCTACATACCTAAAATCTTCTAACATTTTTGTTTTTAGAAACGCCTGGAGCAGCAGAGACCCAGTACCACTGCCACCACTTCCATAATAACCACCGCCACTTCAGCCAGCAGTCCGAGCACCCCAGCATCCAGGACAGGCCAGCTCACATCTGGAACCAAGATGGTCCTGGCCTCCAAACTGGGCTCTCCAGTTTCCTTCCAGCAAGACAAAAACTTCCATCAGTCTTTTGCTTCTTGGGTCAAGCAGGGTCAGACCAACAACAGCTCAGGTAAGCTGGGCGAAGACGAGGAGAATTTGAATTATCTTAAACCCATCTGAACATACCTACATTGAACGGTCTATGTGTGTCTTCTTATCCATCATATTATGTGAGATACAGGTAAACAAAGGACTTTGTCACTTTGTTGTTTTCCCTTTTCTTTTCATTTTTTTTTTTTTTTTTTTTAATCGTTGTTTGTCCCTCATCAGTTCGTAAGAAGTCGTTCATTCGCATGACCTTCGCCAGCTGTTCTTTTTTTGTGTGTCCGTTTTTTTACATAATGTGATTGGCTTGCCAAAATGACTTTGAGGCTCGTGGTGTCCACTTTCAATCCTGTTAAAATTCTAAAAGGGCTACCGAAGAGCCTGTCTATCATCAGAATTGAAACACATGGCAAAACAATAAACCAAAAATTTCCAAATATCAGCCCATTTGTTGACTCAAACCTTCCAGTGGACACCACAGCCGTAGACTGGCTATCGTGGTGGCCCTTGTGGGTTCGCGTGACGGCAGGTGGCATGGTGTGTTTTGCAGCCTCCGCTGGCTCGGTGGCCACCGTGGCTAGCAGCATCGCCACCTCAGAGCAAACCTTCCGGATCGCTGGCAGCCCAGTGACTGTGGCTGGCCAGGTCCTCGCCGCCAAACTCCCGCTGCCCGCTAACAGCAAGATTGTCACGCTCAACATGCCCACCACTCAAGGAGGTAGGGAGCATGAGTGTCATCCATTTCCGCTGGTTTGGGCTAAAACTTGCCAAAATGGATGGAAGACTGTCATGTGAGAGGCAAAATCTGCCTAGGATAAAGTATTGGCGTTCAGCATGGATGATGCCACCAGGGTTTCTTTTGTTTTTACTTTTTTTTTTTTTTTTAAACGGACAATTGCTGTTATCTGAGATTTTTTCTGAGTTGTATATAAACTACTGTTATCCCATAAACTGAAGCTTTTTCAGTTTATTTAGAGATTTTATTTTTATTCTTTAACAAAAAGACATTCCAAAGAACCCCACACACACAGCTCAGTACATACTTGACCTGTATCACTGCATGTACCCAATGCATATTTTCTTTATTCCTTACGTAATCATCCTTATCAACAGGTGTAGTCCAGCAGAAAGTCCTGGGCATTTTCCCCTCTGGACCCCCTGCAAACCTTAGGACATACAGCACACTACATCCTACGACTGGGAACATCAACCTCCGAGCCACAACTACCCAGCAACAGGTCTGTTGTCTTTCACCCTGTCCTTCTCGGTTATTACTCGAAGCTAGTTAAAGCATTAAGCATGAAGATTGATGATTTTCCCTTTGGCTTTGTGTTCCAGGTCATTACAACAGGAGGCCAAACACAGCCTGGCACGACGATGAGCCAGTCACCTACCCCGTCTACCTCTGTGGCCACAGCCATGATCCGAGGTCCAGCGTTGGTTCAACAAGGTACTCTGTCCAACTGATAATTCTCATTCGCAAATCAGTGTCTTCAGTCTTTGTGGCTTTTGCTTTACAAATAAAGATTTTTTAAAAATTCTTCAACCCCTCCAGGCCAACTTCAGCAGGCTGGGACCCAGCTGGGCCGTGGCCAGCCTGGATCCGCAGCTGTGCCTGGTTCTACACCTGTGCAGACGACTGCAGCTCAGAAGGCAGCAGGTGCTGCACCATCACCTGGACAGTCACCTGTAGCTTCCCCCCAGACCAACAGACCACAGCAGGGTCAAGTTAAACTCACTATGGCTCAACTCATGCAGCTAACACAGGGTGCTCAGGTGAGGGCATATTTTCTGCTATTGTCTTTTCATTCATACTCATACACAGTATGTGTTTGTTTTTTCCTCGTATAGTGGAAGTCTATGCTTCCACGTAAACAGTATTTTTTACCTTTGTCTGTTTTCTCTCCTTGAAGTCTTTAATTTGCTCCCTCATAACTTTGTTTTGAAAGGTGCTGTATAGAGAAAGTTTATAATTGTCTCACTGTTTGCTGAAGGCAAATCTGTCTACAAATATGCAGGGTGGAAACCCAGGACTGACGGTGGTGATCCAGGGTCAGGGTCAGACCCAGGGACAGCTGCAAATCATCCCACAGGGTGTAACGGTCATCCCTGGTCCTGGTCAGCAGCTAATGCAGGCAGCCATGCCCAATGGCCAGGTCCAGCGCTTCCTCTTCACTCCCATGCCCCCATCTTCACCAGCTTCAACTTCAGGACCCTCTACTGCCACCCCTACAACGCCTGCTGTGGCTCAGACCCCTCAAAACCAAATGTCAACTCCAGCTCAAGCCAGAACCCTTGCACAAGTCCAGACGACTCCCTCAGCCCTAGCCCAGACCCAAATGGCTGCCCCCATACCTGTCCCAACACAGATGCCAAGTTTGGCCCCCACTCCAGCCTCAGTCCCTGTGCAAAGCCAACTTGTGTCCCAGGCTTCAATACAAACACAAGTTTCAACCTCTATCCCATTATCGATCCCTGCACAATCTCAGATATCCACTCCTGTGCCTGTCCTGCCACATGTTGCAGCCCAGGCCTCGACACAGGTTTTATCCTCCACACCAGCCTCTGTCCCCGCACAACCCCAAGTGGCAAGACCTGTGCTCGCCCCAGCGCAAAATGCAGTCCCAGCCATGGTGCAAACCCAACCCTCCACCCTTGCCCATGGCTCATTCCCTACACTAACCCAAACTGCAATGTCGCTACCTGTATCACCTCAATCCCAGCTCCAGACGCATGCCTTCAGCCCTGCCCCGACCTTAACCTCAGCCCCTGTCCAGATGCACGTTACTGCTCCTGCCCCTGCTTTAGCCCCTGTCTCAGGCCACTCTAACTCGGCCCAAATTTCTGCCTCTCTTCCCTCACCTGTCCAAGTTCCAACCCCTGCTCTTGCTCCTGTCTCCGCTCCTGTCATAGCAGTTGTGTCCACCCAAATTGCCGTCCCGCCCCCAGCCAGAGCTCTAACCCATATCCAAGCCACAGCTCCCGTTCCCTTTCATGCCGCTGTGGCCAATGCTGTTGTCACACCAGTCACAGCCACCTGTACAACACCTTCAGTGCCAGGTAAAGTACCCACCGCAATTCCCGCAGACTCATATCAACACCATCCACGTTTTTTTTAATACATTGCTTCTCTATGCTTCTCCTTCCTGTGTAGCTCTGACGGAGCAGAGGGCAGCTCAGCCCCAGGTTTGGACTCCTGCCTCATCTCAAGCTCAGACTGCAGTTCAGCCAGCTCAGCAGGCTGCAGCTCCCATTCAGACACCTTCCCTGGCCAATGTACCCATCTCTGCCCCTGCACCAGTCTCCACACTTTCACCCGTTACCCCTCTGCCTCAAGCATCTCTCCCTCCTCAAGCTCAAGCTCAAGTACAAGTCCAGCACCCAACTGTTGTATCCATGCAGCAGGTGTCTCAGATTCCAGTCTCAGCAGTGCAGGTTCATATGAAGGGAATACCAGTCACTTCTGTTGTTACTACGATGAGACCTTCACAGCCCCAGCATCAAGCCCAAATCTGTGCACAGATTCAGGTCCAGCCCTATGCCCAAGTCCAACAATTGCCACAAATTCAGGCCCAAGCGCATCTCCAGCCCCAAGCACCGGCACAAAACCACCCCCAGGTCCGAGTTCAGTTTCAGCCCCAAGCTCAGCAACCACCCCAAGCCCAACTACAGCCGCTTGCTCAGAATCGACCTCAGGTGCAGTTTCAGTCCCAAACCCAAAACCAGACCTTGCCCCAGGCCCAACTCCAGTCAAGGGTCCAACCTCAGTTCCACCCCCAGGTACAAGCTCCATTTCAAACACAGCCACAAACCCAACCCCAGGCTCCGCAACAGCCTCAGGTCCAACCCCAAACCCAGGTTCAGTCTCAGGCCCAAACTCAGCTACAGCCCCAGATCCAAACCCAACTCCATCCCCAGGTACAAATCCAGTTCCAGCAACAGAGCCAGGTTCACCCACAACCTCAGGCCCCACAACAACCCCAGGTCCAAACTCAAGTCCAAACCCAGGTCCAAACTCAGCCCCAGTTTCAAGTCCAGTCACCGCAGCAGACCCAGGTTCAGCAACAGCTTCAGGCCCAAGCCCAACCTCAAGTTCAAGCTAAACTCCAAGTCCAGTTCCAGCCTCAGAACCAAACTCAAGTTCAAGCGCAACCTCAGCTTCAGGTCCAGTCTCCAATCAGGCATCAGCTCATCACCGTTCCAGGCCTCCAACAGCCAGTCCAGCTACTCTCAGCTTTACCACCTCATGTTGCTGCCCAGATCCAAGCCCAGATCCAGGCACAAGCACAGCAGCAGGGTGGCACCGTTCCCCAGCAGATCAAACTGCAGCTGCCTATCCAGATCCAGCAGACAGGGGGGCAAATTCAGGCCCACCAGATCCAGAATATGGTGACCATACAGGCACCAGCGAGCGTCCAGGAGCAACTCCAGAGGATACAGCAACAGCAGCAGCAGCAGCAGCAGCAGCAGCAACAACAGCAGCAGCAACAACAGCAGCAGCAACAGCAACAGCAGCAACAACAACAACAGCAACAACAACAGCAACAACAACAGCAACAGCAGCAGCAGCAACAACAACAACAACAACAACAAAAACCAAAGAAGAAGAAACACAATGAGGCTAAAAGGGAACAGAAAGAGCAGAATCTGCAGGCCGTTAGCCCCGGGGACGGCATCCAAAAACAGGTGTGACTCACAAGAACAATCCACAATGATCCATTTCTAACAGCATCTATATACTGTAAATATTAACAGAATGTGTTTTTTGTTGTCAGGTGGTAGTGAAGCAGAATGCTACAGCAGAACAGCTGAAACAGAAGAAGACCCTGGCTGCAGCTGAGCGGGAGGAGAACCAGAGGTTTGGTTCTTAATAAACACACATTTGTGAAGTTTTATGATAAATGTGAATATATATATCCTGTGGATGACAGTAGACCGTAGTACTGTCATGGCATTTCCCTACACTCTTTCCGTCCATGTACCCTGATCTAAACGTTTACTGACCACGCCAACTGCACCACCAGCTGAACAAAAAAAATAACTCAATCGCCCTGCTGTCTTCTGTTTTTAGAATGATTGTGTGCAACCAGGTGATGAAGTTCATCCTCGACAAGATTGAGAAGGACGAGAAGCAGGCAGCTAAGAAGAGAAAGAAGGAGGAGGTGGTGGAGCAGAAACGCTCCAAACAGAATGCCTCCAAGCTGACCGCGCTGCTGTACAAGCACAAGGAACAGCTGAAGGCTGAGATCCTGAAGAAGAGGGCCCTGCTGGACAAGGAGCTGCAGCTGCAAGTACAGGTTAGCACACTGTCAAGATATCCAGGCATCATTCTTTTATCAGGCATGAAAGTTAAAGAGGAGTTTAAAATAAATTAATTCCATCACATGTCTTGTCTCCTTCTCAGGAGGAGCTGAGGCGGGACATAGCCAGGCTACAGAAAGAAAAGGAGAAAGCCAGAGCTGCTATCGCCCAGGCTGCTGCAGCAACGGTCAAAGCAGCCGCTTCCAATTCCTCCCATCCTTCTCACTCTACACATTCCTCTCACAGCTCCCACACAGCGCCCTCCCCTTCCTCGTCCCATAAACGTAAGAGAGAAGAGGAGAGAGACAAAGACCGAAACAAAGACAGGGACAGGCATCACGACAAGGACAAGAAACGAGACAGGGATAAGGACCGAGACAAATGCAAAGACAAAGACAGAGACAGAGACAAAGACAAAGACCGAGACGGGGATCGCGAGAGGGAGCGAGAACGAGAGCGGGACAGACATCGGGACCGGGACAGAGACAAGGACAAGGACAAGGACAAGGACAAAGACAGGGATAGGGACAGAGACAAGGACAGAGATTCCAGCTCATCAAAACACAAGAAGAAGAAGAAGCTCTCTTCTACCTCAAAGGATCACAAGAAGGACAGCAAATTGTACTGTATCTGCAAAACACCCTACGACGAGTCCAAGTAAGTGACCGATTTCAACGTGCTGCAAGCTGAGTCCACTCATGGTCAGGACGATTTCACTGAGGCAAAATATTGAAATGGTCTTTTTTTCCCTCAGGTTTTATATCGGGTGTGACCTGTGCTCCAACTGGTTCCACGGCGTGTGTGTCGGCATCACAGAGAAAGAGGCCAAGAAGTTGGAGGACTTTGTGTGTAATGACTGCAAACGCGGTCAGGAGGCGGCAAGCAACGAGGAGTTATACTGCATCTGCCGGACACCATATGACGAATCACAGTACGGCTTCTCATAAATTACAGAACTGTCACCAGCTTTAAGTGTAAACTTTAGCACTGTTGTCAAGTCCAGGCCAGTAATGAGAAGCGTTAATTGTGTTCACTTCCTGCATATAGAACTTATCGTTGGTGTGTTAACCGTGACGTATCCGGCTTTCACCCACAGGTTTTACATCGGCTGCGACCGCTGCCAGAACTGGTACCACGGCCGCTGTGTGGGCATCCTGCAGAGTGAAGCCAATCACATCGACATGTACGTCTGCCCGCAGTGTCAGTCGACGGAAGATGCCATGACCGTCCTCACCCCGCTCACTGACAAAGACTATGAGGGGTTGAAAAGAATATTACGCTCATTACAGGTATGGAACCCATGCATGTCAGACTATCTGTACTCATACAATAATATTAATAACATTAAATATAAACTTGGATGAAAGCCAAAAATATGTTCAAGGTAGTATACTAATTTTAACTTTGATAAAAATATTAGCATAAAGATTTATTTTGAAGTCATATCCAGAATTCTCTTAGTGCACATGGCAACACACAAATAACAAGTGAGAAGTCAAAAGCTTTTTCAGCTTTTTTCTGGTTTTGGTATTTGGTTCCTCATCTGTAATAATTTCTACTATTTCAACAGTCTCACAAAATGGCATGGCCTTTCCTTGAACCAGTGGATTCCCACGACGCGCCTGATTATTATCACGTAATCAAGGAGCCAATGGGTAAACAGTTGTTTATGACTTTTTCTTCAACCCTTGAAAATGTCCAATGTCTCTACCTCCCATTGTAGGAGGTAGTAGTTGTGGTCCAGATGAAAATCCGTGCTGTTGATCTCACTGACATTTTGTAACACCTCACAAATTTCCTCTGTCCTTCGCAGACTTTTCCACAATGGAGACCCGATTGCAAAAGCGACATTACCACAAGCTCACAGAGTTTGTGGCCGACGTGACCAAAATCTTCGACAACTGCCGCTACTACAACCCCAATGACACGCCCTTCTTTCAGTGTGCCGAGGTGCTTGAAGCCTTCTTTGTACAGAAGCTTAAAGGTTTCAAAGCGAGCAGGTAAGGTCAGGTGCTCCTGCTACTGCAGACTCTCCAGGTTCCCAAGTTCCTCTTTCCTTTTTCCACGCTTATGTCCGTGTGCTTTGATTCCGTCATATCAGTTTCATTTGTTCTTCTCTTAATTTTTCCATTTATGCCTGTCGTTCACTTTGTACTTTTGTTTATACCACTGGCATGTGTACTGTAGTACTTGTTACTGTGCAGTAGAATGTGCTTTACTTGTAGACTAGAGTTTGCTTTAAACTGTCAGATGCTTTGAAGGGTTTCTTGGCCGTACTAAAACCAACAGAGCTGACAAACATTAAGACATCACGTCCAATGTCTTAACAGGACTCTGTGCCATGTTACATCTGTATCGTGTTTCATCTTGCATTTGTGTCTGTTCACCTTTGCTGCATGCCTTTTTGATTTATGCCATCCCATTTTCTTCTTTCTTACAGATTGTCAGATTCTTAAGTGGGCCAGTCTAGCTGGAGTCTGGACTGGATGCTGGGGGTCTCTAGTAATAATGACATGGAAACTTTGTATTTCCAGAACAGCAAAAAAAAAAAAAAAAATCCATCACTAAAGAAAAAAATGAATAACACAAGAACACAAACACCAAATGTGCTTTTCATGTAAATGCCACGAATTTAACATTTTAGGTGACCATTATAATATTCAGTGTAATCACAAAATGGCAGCCATGTTGATGTGTGTTTATCATGTAACTGAGGGACATGCTTTATTCTCATCATTTCCTTAAATCTGGCCCTTTTCTAACAATCCATCACAGTAGCTGCAATGTTTTCACTGGGATTTTAAAAGCTCCTAACTTGGACTTGTTTTCTGTTATACATCTGAGTTGGATTGGATTATGTGTTGACCTTACCAGATATAAGAAAATATATAAAGCGTATTTTATTATAGCAAGATATTTATGAGAAGTTTTGTATGTTACGTCCCTTTGAGTTTGATTTAGCTGGTTGTTACGGTGGTTGTCTTGAATGTACATACTTTTTATCATGTACAGTGGTTGTAAGATATGTCTGACTCTGTATTTGAATGTTTTAAATAATTATGAAACAACTCATTTTAGATAGTATTATTTTATGAGACTAAAATGTACTATAAAGACAGAGGACTCTGACCTCATCCTGCTCCTCACTTCACACAGTAACCTCAGTTTGTAGTTGTGGAAGATTTCTTCAGTAATAAAGGCATTCCCAGTACATTACACCAACATGGCTGCAGGGTCCCTTTGCGTCCTCTGTGTCTGTTTGTTGAGATGTCACAAGAATAAACAAAATGCGAAAGGGCTCTCAACTTTCCCCTCTTCTCCGCATTCTGTAGGTCTCATAACAACAAGCTACAGTGTTCTTCGGCCTCTTAGAAAAGCATCGCACATTGCTCAAACAAAATGCACTTGCCAAGAATATGGCTTTTCTGAACTGTAACTCTGTGACAGACTCTGCCTCATCCTGTGTTTGGGATCCGCTCTTCTGACCGTCGGTGCAACCAGCACCGCTGCTTTCACAGAACCGTTCAGGCAGAGCTGCCTTCGGCCCATTTGAGCTCTAAGGGACCTTTTTTTTTGGACCCGTCTTCATCAGTGGGACTGTACTGAGGAGCGTGAACAACTGAGGCATTTCAGAAGAAAGTTTACCTCGGAGAAAAGACTCTTAAGGAGCTCTCATATTTCCATTTCTTTATTATTATTATTATTTTTTTATGTCTTTTTTTTTTTCTTTCTTGTTAAAAATCCCTCAGGCCATCCTTGTGGTCATCATGTTGGATGAAAAATAGGAAATCGAATACTGACATACAATGGCTGAGTTTTACTGAGCATAATGCATCAAGAGTTTTGTGTCTAAATTCAGATATCGCGGTGGAACAACTTTCTTTTCACCCATTTCCACTCATTGTTTAGTCTGAAGTGGCATGAAAGACCGTTGTACTAAATATCTGGACATCAGTAGTCTGCTTGGTTAAACTTCTATAACCTACTGAAAGGACAGTAATAAGCTATTGTAAATGAATTGCTCTGCAGTAGTGACTGACTAAGAAGGATGAAACAATGTATTTGAAGGTTCCTGCCCTGTTTGTAAAAATTAGTCAGATTTTGACTGGATTTCTTTTTCTTTTTTTTGTATTACATCTGAAGAAATATTGATGTATATGGAACTTAATAAAATGGAAAAGACTGAATTCTTGTCTGTTTGTGGCGGACTGACACGTGTGAGTGTTGACATCTCAATCAAACTTTAAGAAATGTTTTAGATTAAAGATTCCTTTGTTAAATCTTTTTATACAGGTGTGAGTAAAATTCTTTGGTTTTGACTGAAGCAGTGATTAAATGAAAATACAATACAATGATAAAATAATGTAGGTAATATAAATAATGTGCAGTGTTTACATGTTTGTGTATGCACAGATACATCTGAGTAGAAGTAATAGAAGATATAACGCAGGGACAGAATATTATACATTAAATATTACAGAGAAAGAACTGACAACACATTAAATGTGCTTCATGTTGTCTTCCAGTTCAGAGGCAGTAGTTTTGTTTTTGTGGTTTCAGATTCCAGGGATGCATACAGTTTCTTTTTTTGCATATTAATGGAAAAACATTGAAATTAGGGACATTGTTGTTCTTGATTTAGGAATATGGCAGATAAAGAAGCTTTACCCAACAACAGGTCTGTCAGAGTGAGTAAGTACAAATAAAACATCATATTCAGACAGATACAACAAATGAAACAAAGAAACTTTTAAGTGGCAGCATTAAAAACAGATGTAACATTTCATTTCAGATCAACAAAACAGGCACGATAGAGAGATTTCTTTGCATTTGTTACATGGACGTATATTTGGGGCGTGGATACATTTAAAAAATATATAGAGAAAACTGAAACCTAAGTGCACAGATCCGGGATCAGTTCATCCCTGCAAAACGTCCCCTGACACACAAACATAACGAGGGCAGAAAACAGAAAACTGACCCAGAGTCAGATTTCACCATTTCATCACTCTCGCGTCGAGATCTCGCGATGTTACCGTGCGGTGACGCCACTTCCGGTGTGCGCCGGGATTTTTTTCGAACCGACCAATGAGCGGAGGCGGCCGGATGCTCGAGCTCGAACAGTCCAATCAGGAGGCTTTGTTGCGGGAATTTAAAGGTCTGTGCGGCGCTGCGTGCACCACAACCTCCACTCCACGACCAGGTAAGCGTGCGGCAACTCCCCGTGTAGGTTCATTAACATTAATGTCTTTTTTATTATTGAGAAATTACAGTTTTGAACTTGAACGAGCTGGCGGTAAACCAGGTTTTATGTCCGTGTCTAACCGGGAGTCTGCGCAGCTCGACGTGTCTGTCAGTCGTCCTGCTTTAGCATCACGAGGCAGCTCAAACTAACTTTTTTTATTTTATTTTTTTTAAACTCTGTGTGCAGGAAAACTGTTTTCCAGCTGCTGCTCAGCTTCCCCGACAACTTGACAAAATGTCCGAGAACGTCGCACGTCTGAACAAGTTCAAGAACAAAGGCAAAGACGCCAATGTGAGTTTACTGCGAGCGACTTTCCTCTGACGTCCGTTATCCGCCATACATCTCTGACCTGGTTTCTTTATTTATTATTTAACATCAATGCAGGAGCTCCGCCGCAGGAGGGTGGAGGTGAACGTGGAGCTGCGCAAGGCCAAGAAAGAAGATCAGATCTTCAAGAGAAGAAATGTGTCTGCACTTCCTGATGAGGCGACCTCCCCCCTGCAGGAAAGGACCCAAAACTGTCAGGTAAGAGTTAAAATCCATCATCTCAACTGAGGATGTCTAAAGTCACTCTTATCTAACACTACAGCCAGAAATATGTGGGTGAGACTTAAGACAAAATAAATACCACAGTTAAACCAACTCCTTTCTGACAGTCCCAACTGAAGTTGAGCTTTCATACAGCTCTGTTTTCATATAATGTGTGTGTGCCTGCCTTATATCATTGATTGATTTTGTGTGATTGGCAGGCCGTCAGACCCTGGACAGTTGAAGAGATTGTCACAGGAGTGAACAGCGGTAATGCTGAGTCCCAGCTCCAGGCAACACAGGCTGCACGGTAATAACAATTCATTGAATTATAACATTTTTGTTTTTGGGTGCTGAAAAGCTTAAATGTTCAATCAAATTGACTATTTACTGCCATGATGACTCACTCTTTACTGTACTGTCCTGAACGCAGGAAACTGCTGTCTCGTGACAAGCATCCTCCCATTGACCAGATGATCGGTGCCGGTCTGATCCCCAAGTTTGTCGCCTTCCTGGGCCAGGCGGACTGTCCGCCAATCCAGTTTGAGGCTTCCTGGGCTCTGACCAACATTGCCTCCGGGACGACCGATCAGACGGCTGCTGTTGTTGAGGGTGGCGCCATTCCTGCCTTCATCAGCCTGGTCACATCCCCCCACCAGCACATCAGCGAGCAAGCGGTCTGGGCCCTCGGAAACATTGCTGGTAACTGACAGAATATATTGATTAATGTCTTTTTAATTATGGTCATGACTATTTGGTTGGGAGCAAAGTTAATATTTTTCTTTTTCTTTGCTATTTAGGTGATGGATCAGCTCTTAGAGACAGGGTCATCAAGCATGGTGCTGTGGCCCCTCTGCTCAGTCTGCTGGCAGTCCCTGACCTGTCTGTGTTTAGTGTAAGTATTTTATAAAACCATATTTTACAAATACATTTATAAAACCAAGCTGTTTAATAAAATAAATAATGTAATATCAGAAAGCAATTGTTTTGACATGGTCAAATTCAATCCCTTATTCTCCTAATTGCCCACTAGGGGGCGCCCTAACTCAACCAAATGCTGCTCCATGTCAAACTAATGGCTGCCCTTCTCTTCTACTTGGTTTCTTTGCAGTCTGGCTACCTGAGAAATGTTACATGGACTGTGTCAAACCTCTGCCGCAACAAGAACCCCTCCCCGCCTATGAGTGCCATCCAGCAGATCCTGCCCGCTCTCATTCGCCTGCTACATTGTGATGACCCGGAGGTGTTGGCCGACGCCTGTTGGGCTGTCTCGTACCTGACCGATGGCTCTAATGACCGCATTGAGGTGGTGCTCCAAACTGGTGTGGTTCCTCGCCTGGTGAAGATGCTTGGCTGTGAAGATCTGTCTGTCGTTGTACGTATAATTCGTGTAGTCTGCTGCGTTGTGCCGTGACCGCTCCTCGCTGGTTGATGAATGACCCCTTTCCCCCTTCCTTCCTTCCTTCCTTCCTTCCTTCAGACCCCAGCGCTTCGTGCCATCGGCAACATTGTGACTGGTACAGATGAGCAGACTCAGGCGGTCCTGGACGCCGGGGCCCTGACCATGTTCCCCCAGCTGCTGCGCCACAAAAAAGCCAACATTCAGAAGGAGTCCGCCTGGACTCTGTCCAACATCACGGCGGGAAAGGACAACCAAATCCAGGAGGTCATCAACGCAGGCCTCGTTCCATACCTGGTTGATATGCTTGCACGGGTATGCTTTTACTGGCTGGATGTGTTTCGCTTGTCTGGAGAATATCGTTTCAGCTTTAACAGAAAACACGTCATGTCTGCGCGGCTAATCATTCCCTTCTCTGTTCTCTGCAGGCTGACTACAAAACTCAGAAAGAGGCTGTGTGGGCCATTACAAACTTCACCAGCGGGGGCACCATTCAGCAGGTGGTTTACCTCGTTCAGGCCAATGTGATCGAGCCTCTTCTGAATCTGCTCTCCTCTAAGGACAGCAAAACTGTCCTCGTCATCCTGGATGCCATTACCAACATCTTCATGGTGAGTGCTTTGTCATGGAAAATCAGTTTTACTAGATCTGATAAGTCTATCAATTAGAGGTGACAAGATGGCTGTGAAATACATCCGCTAATGTGTTTTCTTGTCAGGCTGGGGATAAAATTGGGGAGTCGGACAAGCTGAGTCTAATGGTTGAAGAATGCGGTGGACTGGACAAGATCGAGGCTCTGCAGGCTCATGAGAATGAGATGGTCTACAAAGCATCCCTCAACCTGATTGAGAAATACTTCTCTGAAGAGGTAAGTGACGTTCACACGTTTGAGTTGATTTTAAAATTAACTATTTATGCCCATGAGTGGTCTCACTGTTTCATATTCTCTTTGATTTTTAAAGGAAGAGGTGGTGCAGAGTGTGGTCCCAGAAGAAACCAGTGACGGTTATGCTTTCCAAATCAGTGAAAACCAGAGCACTTTCAATTTCTAGATAACTTTTTCTAATACCTCTACTCTCACCTGTACTGTACCCTCATCGCTACTGTTTGTCCTTGTTCATGTAATTGTGACATTTTGCTGTTCTTTGTATGTATTGTACATACTGTTTTAACATAACTGATAAAACATGATTGTAAATAAAATCGTCAGATCATGTGTGTGGGGTTTTTATTTTTTCACCATTTACTTTGTTTAAAATCAGTAAGTAGTATTGTAGATGGAAATTACAATTGGCATATCTATAAATGTCAACTTCTTCCTTCAAGAAGTGAGGTTTCATTAGTTGTTTGTTTTTTTGCATGTGGTGTGATTATCTTATCACTGAGCTTTGTGCTTGATGCTTACTCCATCAGCTCTATTCCTTCTGTTGAGCATATTGGCATTTTATCACTCCAGTAAATGGCAGGATGTTGGCACGTAATAAATCCTGTGCTGTCACACATGCTACGTTCATATTTTATCAATGGGTTACTCAAGATCTCTATATTTTAATGTTAAAAGCTACAGCAATCCAGAAATAAAATAAACCTTGTTCATGAAGAATGTCATAACACAAGTTTTCTAGTTTTACATTATAGGAAAATACACTTAGTCACTTAAGTCACTGCTCCCACCAACGAAATAGTCCGCTGCATAACCACAACTTCATTTTCGTACTTTATTAGGATAAAAAAAAATCAAACTGTTGGCTACTTTGTTAGTTTACAATAAAAGCCCCAGTGAAAGCGATGAACCTGCTGTATAGCCTACATGTTCAAAACCTGAATAATATCGCCATATCCCACATGTCTTAATTAGAAAATGTCACTGTCAGAATAAGGCCTAATTCTGAACATCCAAACGCAGTATGCTGTTTGCAGGACCAGTGTCCAATTCAGAATATGAGAATATTCCAAATTTGATACAGCTCCTGCAAAAAGCAGAATCTGTTGTGTGCATGTAAGCAATCAATATACTTGACACTGAATTATCTGCTGTGAAAAACATTTATAATACATTAATTTCTTTACAACATAAGAGATGAAGTAACTGTGGTGGTGGCAGGGGGCCTACTGTTGTTCTACATTCTCTTAAACACAAAAAAATAAATAAAGAAAGAAACAAAAGAAAAACTTCTCATCCCCACCTGAAGGACACAAACTGTGTGTGAATTGGAGCGAGGTGCCACATGTTGGGAGACATGCCTCCCCCTCTCTCCCCCCCCTCTCTCCCCCCCTCCTCCAGCGTGCTGTCGTCACGGCCCGGTCCGCTCCCACCGGCCGCCCCCTGAAGCGGAGCCTCACCGGCGGCTCTCCGCACTCCGACTCCCGGCGAGCGCAGAGGAAGGAGGACCGGTCCGCGGCGCAGGCTCCCTCCGAAGATGTGAAGACCAACACGGCGTTTGTTCCACCGCAGCAGCCGCAGCTCCGAGCCGCTTCTGGTAGATGCTCTTCCCAGCGCTGCACTGCCTATTCCTCCCCCCTTTTTTTTTTTAAATTAATTATTTTATTTTTTTTTTTTTTACATTTTTTATTTTATTTCATGTTTTAATTCCTCTCGCGGAGCGCTCGCTATGGCAGTTGAGTCCACATCCGGGCCACTATGCTCTGCCTCCATTATTGTCTAAAACTGGCGGAGAGGTTGATAAACCTTTTTTTTTTTTTTTAAATAGATATATATATAATTAAGAGACATTTTTTTTTTTTTTTTTTTACTACGCGCTCTGAAGGCTGGACCCGGGAGGAGATGTCTAACCAAGGAGTCCGGCGGAACGGCCCCGTGAAGCTGCGACTAACAGGTAGCCAGCCTTTAAATCCCCAAATATCCCCCCGCACACCGCCGAGGAGGGCTCCGTCTATGCGCTGGATGCGGACGGTTCCCATGGGCCATGGAGTTGGCTCGCCGCCGGTTCCTCCTCACGAGATTTCCACGGTTTTATTAACGGTTAAAATGCCTTTTTAAACGTGTTTTTAAAAGTGGTAGCTGATGTTAAAAATAAAAGAAAACTGCGGATAACGTTGAAATGGGATATTATTGTTCTTGGAAGTAGTCTGAGCCTTGTGGTTGTCGCCAGTAGCCAGCCGTAACTCGGGTCCCGGAGTCTCGGAGCTTTTTATGTTGTGTTTTCAGTCTGAATTCAGGCGGTTGTCGCTCGATTAAAAGCCCCGAAATGTTGGGGTGATATCTCGCGTGTCTGTCCGACCTACAGACACATGTTCGCGGTGTGAGAGACACAGACAGGCGGGCTAGCCGACGTTAGCCCGCCAGGATAGCCACCATCGAGTTTCTATATGGCAGAAACGAGCCTCGGTCGGGATGTCAGGCAGCTCCACAGGTCTGCAACTGCCCCAAACCTGCCCCTGATCAGTGAGCAGAGTCCTACAACTGCCCCTGATCAGTGAGCAGTGAGTCCCACAGCTGCCCCAAACCTGCCCCTGATCGGTGAGCAGAGTCCCACAGCTGCCCCAAACCTGCCCCTGATCAGTGAGCAGAGTCCCACAACTGCCCCAAACCTGCCCCTGATCAGTGAGCAGAGTCCTACAACTGCCCCAAACCTGCCCCTGATCAGTGAGCAGAGTCCCACAGCTGCCCCACAACTGCCCCAAACCTGCCCCTGGACAGTGAGCAGTGTCCCACACCTGCCCCCGAAGAGTGAGCAGTGTCCCACAACTGCCCCAAACCTGCCCCTGAACAGTGAGCATAGTCCCACAACTGCCCCTGAACAGTGAGCATAGTCCCACAACTGCCCCTGAACAGTGAGCATAGTCCCACACCTGCCCCAAACCTGCCCCTGAACAGTGAGCAGTGTCCCACACCTGCCCCTGAACAGTGAGCAGTGTCCCACACCTGCCCCAAACCTGCCCCTGGACAGTGAGCAGTGTCCCACAACTGCCCCTGAACAGTGAGCAGAGTCCCATAACTGCCCCACAGTGACAGACAGCTGCCTCCTGTGATTGTGACTGTTTTTAAGTTGTGTTCCTGCAGCCTTTTTTTTTTTTTTTTTTTGCTGCTCTAAATGCAGCCTCAGCCAGCGAGCAGCTCATGCTCTTACAGCGTGATCCACACTTAAAAGTTGGCTCTTTTCTGCAGGTCATTTGTTATTTGGCTCTCTCCCTCCCTCAGCTATTTGGTTTGTGCAGCAAAAAAAAAAGAAGAAGGGTTTACATGAGAGCACACTGTTTTGACTGGGGGAAGTGGCTGACAGCTGCCCCCTTTTTTTATTTATTTTTTTGATGTACATCCAGGATCTGACCCCAGTCACATTCCTACTGCGATCTTTTCTATCAGGAAGGGCCAAGTGAAATATTTAAGCTGGTGCTGTGTCTGATAGGAACAAGTGAAGACAACAGGGAGGGGGATCTTTTAATGAGATAGATTTAATGAGCTGGAGGTTGCAAGATGGCCAAAGACATCACGCTTTGACATCAAACATTTTTTATAGTTGTCAGAAGTCATTCAGGGTTCACTGCATAAGGAGACTGGAGCTTAATATGACATTTTCTGCACAGGAGTATGTACAGTATAAGTTTAAAATCATGCTTTGCTTCCGAAACAGTTGTGTTCTTGTTAATAAAGTATCTGATTTGAAAACAAGTGACGGCCTTGTGAAATAATACCAAAAAACTGATTTTGAGGGTTTTGCAATTAAGGATTTTTAATTGTTGTGATTGTTGTTTTCTGGCGCCACATGAGATTTCCATCAAGCTGAACTTGGGGGTGCGTTTCTGCTCATCTGACCTGATCTGATCCTCTGCCCGTGTGTCTTTCCGTGGGTTTATTTCAGTACCACTAGCAGTCACTCCTCAGGGCAAATTTCTTTCCGAATTATTATGTAATATTGTGCCATGTCATCCGCACGGTCAGCCCTGTCCCATGGCTGAGCTCGCCGCGTTCCCCCTTCTCCTGCTGAGATCAGTGCGGGGCAGGACTCGGAGCTGGAGGGGAAGCTCCATATAGGAAGGCAGCCGTCTGGTGGCAAAGCCCAGGCGCTCACTTATAGCACAGAGGCTTCACTACACACACTGTCATTATGTGTTTCTTTGTTTAGCGCTGCACAGCTGTGTATACTGGGCTGATTAGATCGCTGCATTGGGAGTAATGGGCCCAGAGAGCGTCATTGCGACATTGTAGCTGCATGTTGTCATCTGCAGAGTTGATTTTTGACACATAGCTGCGGATGAATTTGTTTCCAGGCAGGTTGTGAATGATGAGTTGCTACATTTAAACAGGCCTGTAGCTGTTTGTGCTCTAGGCGTCCCTCCTTGCTGACAACCCCCCTGTCCATTTGAACCAGATGTTGCAGATGTTTGCCAGCTATTAAACTGGAAAAATATGGCAAGCAAGCTGCTAAAACTAACACTTGGGGTGAGAATTGCCCCTTGACTACACGGGACAGGTTTCCATTATACTCTACAGCTGATCACTCCTAAATTATGTGACACACAAACACAGCTAATGGCAGAACATGCATAATCGACCGAGTCATAAATTACATCATTAAGGCACGGCTCGTTGCTTTGTCTGATCATTCGTACATTCTGTCATGCAGACATAGCTCATGGTATAATTTGCACCACTTTCCGTGCAACCATAAATTTGATGACACCCAGCTGAATGCCAAGTCACAGAGTTCCCCTCCGATACCACTGCGACTTTGCAGAAAAGAATACGCATCCCTCCAATCTGTCACAAGCTGTCCATCACGTAGAAGTGAAATCAGACTCGTAAAAAATCACTAAGAGTCAACGATTGTTCTGTCCTTGCCCTTTGAATAAATCTTCTGCCCAGAGAGATGCGCAACAGAATAATAAATGAACTGACGTTTGTTTGATTTTCTGGTCTGGTTCAAATTCTTGACGTTTATTGCCGTTTTTGTCTTAGCTCGGAGTTTACATGTGACTTGTTAAGCATATGGTTTGCTCATCTGAATTCTTTGGCGCGGCGCAGACCAGCGAAGGGAGCTATCTCAGTGGGATTCCCTAGAATTCTCCATTCGCATTCCCACCTCTTCCTTTCTGAGTCACTCCTGTTCTTTCCGACTGTAAGCTTCTTCCCCCTCAGACCAAGTCCAAGGCACATTTCACTCCCACCCTTACTTAATGAGCGTCCTCCGAGCTCGCCGATTCTCTTTCTGTCTGATGCACTCAGGTAGTTGTGTGTCTTTCTTTCCGCTCAATCAGCTGGTGTTGCAAATTAACAGGATTTGATGGTGCTGCAGCCGATCCTCCAAATAGGAGGGTCGGCACTATTATTTTTGATTAAATGGCTGCAAATTGTCCCTGCTCATTCCCCTTGTAAGATGATGGACAGCTGAAAGGACACAGATGCTGCCTGAGAATAAAACAGACTTATTTTAAAGATGCAACAAAGGCCCTGGGGTTTCACACTGGCCCTCTGTGTGGCTTTGAGTGAAAGGCTTAGGTCTCTCCTTTTTCAGTGCGAGTCCTTGCTTTCTCAGCGCAGCTTGATCTGACTGTAGTCTACAGACGGGGGTCTTTTGGATGTCGGATAATTGAAGAAGAAACCCCCACAGCTGGGCACTTATGGGGCTGTGGAGGCGCAGGACCTGATGATCAAGACCGTTTTAATGTGGTCTGAGCTGGCGCTTGGTACATTCATGTGGTCTCAGCCAGAGCCATTTTTACAGACTGGCTGTATGGAAGTGATTTGGGTTCATCTGGGTGTTCAGACAGGATACATTGTAAATACACAGTGATTAGCTGCATGTGGTGAACTGTTGACTCTACTGGTCCATCATGGACGTGCATTTTGAGCAAACATTTCCACATTTTGCTTTAACAAGACGTGAAAGAAAACAAATACAATGGCGCCGAAAGACCAGAATCAAAAAGGGAACGTAACGAGCAATTATTGCACGTCATTTGTAAACATTTTCCTTCCCCCTGCTGAGAGCCTCCCATAAATTTAAATTGTTCCATCAATTAATTGACTGGCTGGGGTGGGCTTTCCTGTTGGTTCAGCTGCTCTTCAATGAGGACAAAGCCTTCTGCGGTTGCTCTACCCTCAACCGCCGCCAGCAACGGCCCGGAGGAGACCAGATGTAGCGGGGAGGGGGGAGGGAGTGGGCAGCTTCATAGAGAGGAAGTGCTCCCCGGACCCCAACACTTGTCCAAACGTCACCCCTGACAGGTGGGGAGCAGAGCAGTCCAGAAGCCCCTTTCGAGGTTCTCCTGTAATAATAAAGCGAAGAATTGCTATTACTCAGCAGGACATTAGGCGTCTTGTGTGTTGCTTGTAGCGCTGGGTGGCTTACAGCTCCGTCCTGTCACTGTATTATAACAGCGTGCCACGGGTTTGATTAGTGGGCGGTATGTGTGGTTTGGGGAGATTGGCTCTTCCTGCAGAGTACAGCATCAACACTTCAGAACGACTGCTTTGCAATGTTAACAACAGATAATATTTTCCTGTATCCACACACCCTGTTTCATGTGGAGCATAAAGGAAGACAGAAAAATGACCTACCATGTTCTCTGTTTATACTAGACTGTCTCACAGCTGTGGTTCCCAACGTGGGCTACTTCATGGATGAATTCATGGATAAATGGTTGAAATTGTAAGCTAATTGGCTTGTTTAATACTCACACAAGCATGTACTTCTCTCATAGTAAATCATTCTGTGCGTTCCCACCCTCCTGCTAGAGAAAGAAGATTGTCCCTGCTCTGAAAGTGCACCTGAACGTATCCTCATTTATTCACATTTCTGTGATTTATGTAGTCAGTATGCTGGCAGCCATGGTTAATTACAGTTCATAAAGAATTTGAATTATAACAGTGTATTCAGCCAGGATGAGTCATATGACTTTACATCTCTGCTCAGGATCTATACACCGTGCCACACTGCAAGTTTGCACTGGTCGTGTGTCGAGAGGCGAACTGTGCAGAGAGTGAGAGCGTCTCTCTGGCCTCGGAGGAGTGCTAATCCTTCTGGGTGGTTTGGGAAAGGCCTTCTTCAAAGGCCTGCTCTCTTAACCTGGCTGTGGTAGTTAATGGGTCAGAAGTGGATTAGTGGTGAGTGTGAGGGAGGGCAGCTCCAGTGAGAACTAAACTGATTCCTGTCCGCAGGCTCTTCTCCTATCGTTCCTCCACGCTGTCCCTCCCACCGCCCTCGCCCCTCGATTTCTTGCCTATTTCCCAAACTTGTGCTCCCTTTGATGTTAGAAACTCCACTTGGGGGTATTTTTTTTATCAGAGGCGGCTGCATGCATATCCAATGTCAGTCTAGTGACTTTAGATGCTCTTAGTTTTCTGCATACAGTCTGTACTGAAGAGTAATATTCTTCAGCATCAGACATCTTTCAGTATGTCTTGTTTTATTGATCAGCTGAGCTTTATGGCATTGTCTGACACTGATGCTATCGAAAGAAAGTGACTTGTGAGAATCATTAGCGTATCGCATCACCAATTCAGTCATTTCAGGCTTTGTAGGGTTTCATAATATGAAGAAAACATGCAGTGTGTGTGATAATGTTATGGGATATTGCGGTGGTGACATGAGATCCAATAAAACAGATTTAAAGGGGAACTCCACCATTTGTACACATTAGTCTGTTTACAGGCCTTGAGGAGTACGACTGCACATGTGAAACAGTTGTATAGTATAGGGAGCTATGCGAAATCGGATAATTAGCCTCAATTGATGTCATTTGCTGCATAGATTTAGACTTTTTTTTGTTACTGTTTATCGTGAGTCTAACAATGTTATATCAGTGGTGTACTCTCTTAATAAGATCAATTTCTGTGTCGTTTACTGTATGTTACTATGATATTTGTTTTTTCATTGTAGTTTCATGCCTTGTTGCTTTTGTCAGATTCCCATGGCTGTTCAGCAGTTTTTGTTAGATTTAATATACATTGAAGAGCTCTGTTCCCCTCAGTTGACACAGCTAAACCTAGATTTGTACTTTTTTTTTTTGGTGCCGTTTTGGTTGACTGTTTGAAAACTACATTGTACGAATGGACTTTGTCTCAGCTCTGATAAATCATGGCAAAGAGACAGCTCGGTCACATATCAAAAGTGGAGAAAGACCTTGCTTTGTTGACAGCTCCTCAACCGCAAAACCTTATAGTTCCTGAAAGGAAAGGAAAGGAATGCAACACAGAATAGAGCGGCCCTTTGCAATGTGTTTATCCTGAAAATTCATACTGCAACGGTGGTAAATGCAGCTGCATCTTCTGCCCTACTGAAGCCTCGCATTCATTAACGGTCTCAAACATCTGTGAATTCTGTGTTGGAAAGAGAGAAAAGTGTGGTGGTCCCCCATCACAATGGCATGCTGGTACAACAGAGCCACTTTCTTTTATTATTTACTGGTCAATGTTACACTCCTCTCTGGAAGGTTAAAGTCTTGTGGTTGCGCAGCAGTCTGCGAGTAAAGGCCTCTCCCGTCACTTTCCACTTTTCGTCTGTGTTTGAAGCTGTGGCATTAAGCTTGTTTCCTTCCTACATTTGTTTGTAGGGATGTCTGTGATTATTATCATCTCTCAGCAGTGTGCCCAGGTGAGATAACTCAGCAAGTTTGCGCAAAGTCTCATTAGCTCTGATAAATATCCACACATGCAAAGGTTGTTTAATTTTCCCTCGAAACAGAGGCGGAGGCAGGGTGGCCGGAGCGTTCCTGCCCAGCCATCTGATGGAAGAGGAGAAACCTGAGAATAATTCTTTGACGTGCCAGCTCTGCTTTAAACCTGGTTGGACACGGGTTGATACGATTAACTCTGACTAACCTCAAGCAGATGGGGGTCTCTCAAGTCTCCAGTGTTACTGGCTGGTGGTGTGGGGGGGGTCTGGTTTGGCGCAAAAGCCGCAAGACGCCAACAGCTGACTGGAGGCGTCTGTCCGTGCCTCGGCCTTACGTTTGAGCCCCTTCAGTCCTCTGAGGAGACAGGACCAGAAGAGAGATGTTTATATTCACACCGGATCACATTTCAAATGGCACCTCTGCCAAAGTTGAACAAATACACTGCAGGATTCCTGTGTAGTAAAAAAAAATCTGACTGCATACGCACAGAGAGGAGCAAATGTGATATTTCAACACTGGGTTTTTTCCTCCATGAAACTCTTGCCCTTGAAGAATCCTAAATATGCGTGGAGGCCAGTAGGTAGTCTCTATCCATCGACTGTTCTTGATGACTCGTGCGATTGACTCTAATGTGTAACTGTCTGCTTGATAAGAGTTGCGGTTTGTTTCGCAGGAAATTCATTACCAATCTAACTCTCATATCCAAAACTGGGAGTGCCAAATGTCTGATGATTCAGCTCTCGGGCAGATTCAACAGAAACTGGAGTTAGTCATGTTGAGAATGTTTAGAGATGTAGCCTAATATTTACTCTTACTAACCTCATTATTATAGGCGAAGCACCTGATGTACTAATTTACTGTTCTAGTAAAGATGAATTGTTTTGTAAGCCAACTTGGATGTTACTTCCACCTCAGTTTCCCACGACTGAATGAAATTATTGTTTGGGTTTTGGATAAATTAAGAAACTAAGCTCAGGCTTGTGATGGTCACATGTAGCATTCTCCACTCAACAACACATTTTTTACTCAGTCTCAAAGCTTGTGTTTTAGGTCCATATTTTTTACTTTTGAAAGGTTTTACATGTTAATGAGGCATTCATTGAATTCCACAGGCTAAATAACATTTGCCTCACTGCATCGTTAAAAATAACCTCAGCCGAAGTCTTAAAAGGCTGTGAGAGATGATTTCATCAAAGCTTAGCTAAATTTGGTTCAGACATGATGACATACGTCCTGCAGACACATGTCGTCTAATTTAAACGTGACTTTCAGCACATAGTAAAAGCTGTTAATGGTATGCACCTGCACTCAGTGGCGTTTGGTCATGGCTTTTGGTCAGGGACCTCCATTGCGTCTCAGTGAGACACGAGGGCTAATTATTGAGGATGAACACGTCGTGTCTCGCAGGAAGGAACTGTGGATTAATCAGCTTCATCCTGTATACAAGCCATTCAATGCTCAGTCCAGAACTGCATTTGCTCCACATTTTCCATTGAATTACTTCTCAAGTAGAGACGATTAGTATTAGACAATAGAACAATTAGTTGATCGAAATCAACAGACATTTTTTTTTTCAAGCAAAAAAAGCCAAACATTCTCTGATTCCAGCTTCGTAAAGGAAACAATATGCTGTTTTTCTTCGTCACATATCATTTTAAATTGAATATATATATTCAAAGATACTTGAAGACTTCACCTCAGGCTCTGTGAAGTTCTGGTGGGCATTTTTTCACAATTATTTCATGTTTCATAGACTAAACCATAAATTGATTAATATAAAGATAAGTAGTAGATAGTTGCAGCCCTTTTCTCAAGACACAGTAGTCGATGGTTGTGCAGTGCTTCCATCTATGATTACGACATGATTACTGTACTGAGGGTCCTCTCAGTCCAACACATTAATTGGCAAGGTACACGGTATAAAAGGAAAAATATGGCTTGGTGGCTGTGATGTAACACTGCTCCCAGATTTAGTTGTGAAATCATTCTTTGAAACTAAAACTCCCCCCCGCAAAGTGGAGACGCAAAGCAGCATTTTCTGGCATTTAACGCGGCAGTGCGGTGGTCCTCAGGTTGGTACTATCCACCCTCTCCTCTGCACCTCGGTCCAGGCCTCCCTTCTACTCTCCTCCATTACATCAGAGCGGGCAAAGGAGCCAAGAAGCCACTGAATTCAGCTCGGGTCCCGGCCAACAGTAGTGCAAGCTTGCAGAAGCCTAAGCTGTGCCGAGCTCTGATTTGCTCACTGTTTTGACTTCTCACTTAGCGGCAGCGGCGAAGGTACTGTGGAAGACTTTACTCGCCTGGATGACTCTCGGTTAGGAACGTTGTATCACACAGAGTGGAAAGAGAGAGTGATGTACTATGCAGGGGTAACAGGAATGCCACTAAAAATTGCCATTGTGGCATGGTTTCCCACTATTTGGAGCCGAAAATAGTCGGGGTGGACTCCTCTATTATGCAATTACAGTGGACTGTATCACGGAGGGAAAAGGTGACGTGAGATGGATGAAATGTTCTCACACTAAGAATGTTGCCAGCCTCTTTCCTCTCACGTGTGGATGTGTGTGGTGAGTCTTCGCGTGTAGTCAAACAGGTTTTTGCACAGGAAGATAAGCTCTGTAACATTTGTGCATCTTTGTATCTGCATCTTTTTTTGTCATTGTTTAGACTGGTTTGGTTAGAAAGTGAATGGTTCAACAACAGTGTTTCCCACAGGTTGTCAGTTTATTGTAATGGTGATACTTCATTACCAAAATTTGCATTCTGTTATGTCTTTTTTTAAGGCATGAGGCCTATTATGTATCAGGGCTGCAAGTAATTATTATTTTTAGTACCGATCAATCTGCCGATTATTTGCTTGATTCATTGTTTTGTTTTCTCATATAAAATTTAGTCCAAAACCAAAATATACTCAGTTCATAACCGTACAACACGAATGTAGGTATCTTTTCTTAAAAGAAATACTCAAAAACAATAAATTGATTAATCAGAATAGTTGCTGATCAATCATGTAATTGTTGCAGCTCTAATTATGTTCATCTGATTATTCTCGTTTTCTCCTTCGTGACACAGCTGTCTACCCACTGAGTTTTTGTCACTGTTGTACAGTTATTGTCACAGTTACTGAAAACTCCGTTGGTTACAGCTGCCAGCGTTACGCATCATTGCACCTTTAGATGAAAACAAAAACAAAACTTGACTTCCTGGCCAGTTATTTATCTTGGCCGGTTGCCCAGATATAAACAATGTCTAATAATCACTCGGCTTTGATGCTGCGTCATTTTCTAACCGCAGCACGCCATTTATATATAATACCGCCTCGCAGAGCAGATCTGTGCTTCCTCTGAGTGTCTCGACGTGTTTCACAAGATCCCTCATCACTTCTCTGGCAGGTGCTGAGTGTGATGTATAATGATATATGACTTGTCTTAGTCATGGCCTTTTATCCTTTTATGAAGAGAAGCTATGGGGGATATATTATGTCTCCTGTCGTTTCTTTGCTCTAATTCCACTGTTGTTTTATGCTTCTGGTCACAGTCATTTGGTGCAACAGATGTCCCCAGACGTCCTTTTACTCCAGTGTGTAACAGAGGTCCTGGGAATCCACATATTCTGTGTTTGCTTTGCGGTATTTAATGCACGTCACAGGGACGTCGAGTTTCTTGAGACATTTCACTGCCGATTTCCTCTCCACTCCTCAATTCTTGACGAAGATTGTTCTTTCCCCCTCCTCACTCAGGGCACATGTGAGAAGGAGATGGAGCAGGTCTTTGAATGCCTCTATAATTTTAAAAAAGGGGATCAACGTCTTTTTCCCCTCCTTTTTTTTTCTTTTTGAAGTGTTCCTCTCTGTTTTCCTCTCAGTATAAAATGATGCACGGGGAGATTCTGTTACCCTTTTTTCCTTTCTAATTTTCTAAATCTTGGAAATTGCAGGTCTGTTTAGAGGTATTAGAAGATTTTCCTGGCAGTTAGTGGTTCCATGATCACAGTGCCACCAATGACTCTAATATCTGTGTTATGTGACCAGAAGGAGTCTTATCAGATTTGCATATTACATAAGTGGATTTGCTAAGATGTAAAAACCTGCCAAAGCTGGGATATTTCCCAGTGCCTACAAGTCACTTTGCCTTAACCACATTTCCACAGTTAGCCTGCACCCCGTGAAGATTTGGACAGAGTTCCTGAAATTCTACCCTGCTTCCTCACTCTATTCTGCCTGACTGCAGTTAAGTGTAGCCAGGTCTTTAAAAAGTAACCCACTTTTGTCATGAATAGGGCAGCGCTGAATGTACTCGGTCAATGGGTGGTGTGCTTGCCTCTGTGGCAGAGCAGGGCCTTTTTCAGAGCTGGTATCTGCTTGTGAGAGAAATAATGAGGGTTTTGCTGCACTTCCTCTTGCTTACATTACATCTCGCATGCATTAGAAGATGGAAGTTTGTTAAATCGTTTGGAACTTTTTAGTCCTGTAAGTGAGAGTGTGGGATCCTTGCCATGGCTGTCCATTGCTCTTTCATTTGTAGGACGTTTCGCAGGGAACCAAGAACCCTTTTGAGGTATTTTGACCAGAGGAACAAGGGACTAAATTTAGTTCCTGTAGGAGATACTTTCAGGTGCCACTTTCTAATGGCTTAGGGACCATCAGGGCAGAGTTTCCTGTCTGGTTTTACAGAGCTGTCAGTCAAATTGCCTTGGACTTATTCGCTTTTGAACTTGACTAATTTCCTTCTTGTGTCAGATTGAGTGCCTGCATGTCTATGACATTGCCATGCATTAAAGCTCCAGCACCCAGCTAAGCTGCTCTGCTGCAGCCACAGTTCAAGACCAAACATTACCTGTCAGAGGAGAGTGATTAGGAGACGGTTCAGAGATTAGCAGGAGACCGATAAAGAACAGGTTCACCATCAGCACTTGTCAGTCACAACTCAGCCTTCTTCATCTCCGTTTTTCTCCCCCCCTCTTTAGGTTTCAGGGAGTGGAGTAGAGAGGGGAAGAGGAAGCCTTTTGTTTATAGAAGAACAATGCTGCGCATGAGAGTGCACGGTCCTGGGCCTGGAGTCAAAACAGGGCAGACAGACAAACGGGCAGACAGGCAGAGGAAAGGTTTGGGGCTGGAGGAGCCGGGAGGAGGTGGGGGAGTACTGTTCCCTGAAGATGTGTCAGACTGTCTGGCGGGTTGGGTCAGTGCACTGGACTGGAGGAACCAGGTGGACAGGAAGGGAGAGTTCAGAACGGGGTCAACGTGAGCTAGTGGGCCCGAAGAGATTTGTTTAGGTTCACGCACAGTTAAGATTCCACACATCGAGAAGATCGGCTGATATTTTGAAATGCCTCCCCTTCTCCCTCTTATTAGGCTGCATTTCCAGACAGTTTTGACTTGGGACAGGGATGGTAATGGTGGAATATTACCAGATGGTTGTCTCTGTTCCCACACCCCCATTTCCTCCACCTCATAGGCTCCAGTGTAATGTTTAACCGCAGAGCGACAGACTACAGGCTGTGTGAACCCTCTTTTCCCCACGGTGCTCCTTTCTTTTCCCATGCTTCGTCGTGTCAGGGAGTACGAATGCGATTCTTAAAGTGGCCGCATACGCCGGTTCACACCAGACGAAAGTAGGCTCCCGGTTCCATCTCGTCTCGACCAGTGATTGCTACCATGGCGACGCCCCCTACCCTCCCTCCCCCTGGACGTCACGTGACCTCCCTCCCCAGGTGTTTGGCTTGCGTCTGGCGGGCTTCATTGATTCGCCTGCACAGTAGGGCTCTTTGTGTGCCAGCCTGTGAGAAACTGGGCCCGTCCTCTCCCCACAGGTGGAACTTTAACTTCACCCCAAGGTCTCCGTCTCTGCCTGCACAGAGCTGCTGTTGCCACTCGGAGGAATTGATTTTTATTAGGAGACAGGCTGGCAAAAGAAGGAGCTGAGCAAATGCGAGCTGATAAATCAGTTGTATGTGGTGTTTGTGTAGCTTTCCCCGCTGTCCTCGGGGAAGCAGCCCTGTTTGGGCTGTAATGTGGAAAGCCATTATGTGACTAATAAGCTGCAGTCAGCCGAGCAGCCACCGAGAGCGTACACACGACACCAGGTTATATTTCCACTTAGTCACTGGCGAATTCGCCAAGTATTTGTTTCTTCCAGGGGCAGAGTGCGAGGCTGTCGATGGTTGTTAGATGATGCTGCCCTTTTTTCAACAATGTTTTAATGTGTTTTAACCTTTTTGTGTGGGTGAGCCTGTCTGCCTGCCATCACAATCCACAAATTCCTTACCCTTCTTCTGTGGTCTGTTTAAACTAAGTACTCCGTAAACGAGAAGTGGGCCGTCAGCCTAAAAGGTTTTGGTCATTTATCAGATTGAGGGAATAGCATGTGATCCCTGTTCCCCGCTCAAAAGTGTTGTGTGGATGTGCCAATGATGGACGTTCAGTGTAGCTGCAGTATGGATTAGTTAAACTTATCGATAAACTTTAAATATCTTTGCCTGATAGTGTGTTGTATGGATGCCCTGAAGAACTGCATGCTGACTTCCCTCTCAAATGTCAGTTCTGGTCTAAGTGATGGCTGTAAGTGGAAAAAGGCCTCTATTGCTGCTTTCTTTGTTTATTGTCTTTTTTTTTTTAAAGTGTATTCCCGTGTCTTGCTGTGAATCAGTCAGCGCTGCAGTCCCTGGCTGTGTGAGGCGGTGCGACCAGAATGAGAAACACAGGCGACACAGAGAAACCCTTCTCTCGGCTTTGCCTCGAAACTTGCCGTCGCTATGACGACAGAGGATTTTAGATGGGCTGAGATGCACGGGGTTATGTGATGCTTTTCCGGAGTGTGTCTGTGTGTTTTTGTGACGGAGAAGGAGAAAGTTAGAAACCGTCAAGTGGTGTAATGATACAGTCTTCTCCCTGTTTAGTAGATTATATGTTACATATTTCTGTTTTTTGTTTTTTTAACTCATAGATTTTGGTGCAAAAATGCTAATAATGAATCACTCAAATGAAAATATACATCCAACAAATCTAAATTGGAAACTTAACCAGATTGGAGCTGCAAGGATGAGTCGATTTATTGACTAGTTGATTGGCAGTAAATTAATCAGCAATTATTTTGATAATTATTTTGAATTTTGTCGTTAGTTACTGTTCAAGCCAAAAAAAGCAAAGAAATCTTTCTAGTTTTTGCTCCTTAAATGTGATGATTTGCTACTTTTTTCTTTAATGTATGATAGCAATTTGAATATCTTTTGTAGATGTCACCTTAGACTTAGTAAATTATAAAAGGCATGTTTTTTTATGACATCTTATTGACAAAGTGATTTATCACGACAATAATTGGCAGATAAATAAATATGAAAATGAATGGTAGATACAGCCCTATACAGAATAAGAATGTCATCGTTAAGATATTGAGTAAACGTGAGAACTTGGTGTCCTGTCTAACCCCTCACCTCAAATTAACTCTGGCAACCCGCTCCATTACTTGGTTGAGCTAAAAACTGCCACTCCCTAAAAGCAGCGTTCTGTGCAGTGCAGCCATGGAACAGGAATGATGTGATTCTGGCTGGCGTCTGAAATAAGCTTTTAATGTTTCTAGTTTTCCCATCATTTATTTATTTTTTTTTAATCTTGGGGCCATGTGCATGCTTCCATCACATTGTGGGGTTGAGAAAGAGAGTGCGTAACTATATTTGTCGGTTTGTGAGCTCGTCCAAGGTGACCAATAAAACAGCAGATTTACGATGCTGCCCTGTAGGTGCAGTCTCGCCCTCTTCCTTTTCTTGGGAAAGGCTTCTGTCATCAGGACCCCATTTCCCATAACGGCATACATTTCTGGGGCATTTCTGTGTGCTGGCACCGCCATTTTTATTAATGTCATCAAAGCTTTTGCGTTGGGAAAGAAGTTTTATGGCCTTTGGTGTATGTTGAGTCATTTAGCTACTGATGATATATCTCTGCAAGGGGTTCAACATTGCTTAGGATCTAATAAAGTATTTTGGTGCCCTTGAAATACATTTTTTTCATCATTAGATCAAAATATTAAGCTTCCGCTTTCATTGTTTCCCTCCCTACACTTTCCTCTCTCCTGCCTGCTTGCCCTACATTCAGATCCCCCTCGCTACTCTTCTTTCTGTTTATTTATTGTATTTCGGCTTTGTAAATTCAGAGCATCACAGTTAGGATTAATACAACATCATTAGGGAGGCTTTTACATGCTGGGGGTTTGTTAGAAATTCAGATTTATGCACACAAAGAGCGAAGAGGATTGTCAGAGACGAGGAAGCTGAAAACCCCCAGAGAAGCTTCATCAAGCATAAATGAGGCCAATCTTTCCACAGAGGGTGACATGGCAGCTTCAACCAAGGGTCCCAAAAACCCAGCCCACCCTTCATGTCACAGATCTGAGAATGCTTTGAGTCCTTAACAATCGCTTTTGTCCTTAGCTCAACTAAAAGGAGTCGTCTGCTCTCAGTTCAGTTTTCATCCTTTTTTCCCCCTGTCTGGACGTGTGAGCTGGGTAGGTCCACATTTCCTCCCGTAAGTGGAAGCTCAACAGTAAATGGAGCTGAATAGATGGGCTTTTACAGATATGAAACATTGTGGCGTTTAGCAACACTACTTGTATTTACAGGGGAAACGAACCGAGACAGTTTGACTATGAAGTCAACAGTTTGTACTATGTTGTAACTAGGGTTGCATCGGTATGAGATTTTCACGGTATCAGGGTAGGCGGTATTACACAAATATTATTATATCATTATTATTATCAGTTGCAATGACCTTTTTAAGGAATGAAAACAGAAGGGTTTTTTAGGTTGAAAAAACGCTTTATTATAATTCACAAAATAGTATGTCCTGACAGGCATGCAACTTGAAACAGTGCAGGTGAGATTCTCCATCGTTCTTTTATTAATAACACTAATACGGTAGAATTTAATACTGTAGATAAGCAAATGTACATTTTCATACCATGGTATACCTTGAAACTGGTATAAAAAAGTGAAAAAGTGTTGTTTCACCTTGTAAATCATCAAGCCATGACTAAATAGTGAAATTAGGACACCAACTACAATAGTCTGTGTACTTTTGTGTGTGACCTAGTTAACATATGTTACAAAGCTTTCCAACATCGGACGGGGACATGCTGAACTATTTCTCCAACTATTAACTTTCCGAAGGCGGTGATCAGACATTCACTCTCCACGCCAGGATTGGCCAGACACGCTCTCTCTTACAGCCGAGCGTAACGCTACGAATGACTTGAATGAATGAACGAGTTCCTTTCACGCTTATGTGTGTTTTGTGTGTCCATATAATGACACATGCTTCTACATGTCCGTCCTTCAGAAGAGTCAGCCCGCTGAGTTGATGGCGTAGAGCCTCACCAACCAGATTTTTGATATCCCTTCTGTTTATCTACTGTTCGCTTACGAATTACAGACAATCTGACTTTTCGCAAAACAAACTAGCCAACTGTTATACAAAACTGTTAAAAAAAGAAGCTCAACTTCAGTGTATGTATCATAACGTTTTATAATGACTGTGCTCCGTCAGCGTGTAATGAGAACGGTATTCTGATGGTTGGATTCCTCTGCGTCCTGATTGCTGTCCTCGCGCTCTCCTTCTCGCTGCTCTGCAGCCTCAGACTCCTAATTGGCTTCCCTGCGACCATTGTCTCCCTGCACGTACCATTCCAGCGGTTTTCTCTCCATTTTCAGCTGTAATTTGGCCCCTTGTATGTTTTCATAAGGAGCCTATATAGGTATATATAGACTATATAATTGTAGTGTTGCCTTCCTGCTGAGGACTCTGTATGTACTCACAGGAGGGTCTGCAGGTTTTACTCAGCTCAGTTTGGTTTAGGTTGAGCTGGCCGTTGTGTGGGCCATGTAATGTCATGTCATGTCATGTCATGTCTTGCCTTCCCCTGCAGTTGGTCTCATTTTGTGTCATTTCGTTGTTCCTGTCTGGAGTTTGAATGCAGGCTTTGTTGCCGCTCTCTTACTTTGCTTTAGAGTCTTATTTCCCAGTGGTTCACTATTCTTTCTCTTCACCTCATGTGGATTTATTGCATTGTGACTTGTAGACTGGGGGAACATAGCGCTTGGTGTTTTTCCCCTCTGGAAACGCCATCAAATAACTGTCGAGCTCTTTTTCACCTTATGTACATGTTGTCTGTGGCATGTGGGCAGAAGCGTCGGGGGAACACACAAAAAAAAGACTGTCACCTGTTACTTTACTCCACCCTTTTTCACCTCTCTTAAAGCTTCAAAGCGTGCACATCCACGCACACATACACACTCATTTCTCTGTGCCTGTTTATAATTAATTATATCACTGGAGCTCGAGTGGAGAGCGAGTTGTCTCAGGGGTGTGTGTGTGTGTGTGTGTGTGTGTGTGTGTGTGTGTGTGTGTGCGCTCGTCTGTGTGTTCAGCAAGAGCGCAACCGAAAGCGATGCATACCAGATGTTTTAGAAATGAGGTGGGTTTCACTGGAACGTAACACATTCCCAGGGATGTTTGCGGAAAGAAATTCTTCCTCATCTGTCGAGCATGTTCTGTACCCCCCCTCCCCCCAGGAGGGTATATGCATCCAGTTTACTCATCTGTTTTTTCTCTCCACCCTCTGTCTCTCTTAATTCGGTTCTTGTTGTTAAACCCTCAACCTCGTGTGTGTCGGTCCCTTGTGCATCTGTAAACAGCATGCATATGTAGATGTTGGTGTGTTTGACACCGGTGAAGCTGGGGATTTTGTATATTTTATTTGCCGACACAGCTCTGAGAAGGTCTCTCTCTGCTCAGACTTGCAGTGGTTCAGGGTGATATTTGACGTGTGTGTGTGTGTGATGGGATGGAGGGGCAGATGAATTGGCAGTGGCTGCAGATTGAATGGCTCGAGCTGCAGTCTGTGCACTGTGGGCGTACATTTGTCTTTTTGTGTTAGCAAAGTAAGTTCTGAGCACTCGCCTGCACATGAGGGGAGTGGGCAAACCAGGCCAGAAAAAAGGCACATACAACCAGCTAGGGCTGCAAAGAAAATGTCCAAGTTGACCTCTTCAAATTGCTTGTTTGATGCTTTTCTTTGTCTTGTGTGAGAATAAAGTGAATCTTTTCGGGACCAAACTGTCACATTTGAGAAGCTGGAACTGGACAATGTTTGGCATTTTTGCTTGAATTATTAATTGATTAATCAAAATAGTTGCCAGTTATTTTTCTGTCAGTCTTATAATTGATTTTTTGACTAATCATTTTAGCTCAAACAACCATCCCTGGAGCTGGACTAGACACCAGGCAGATGTCGCCCATGAAAGGTGTGAAATGGGCTCATATGGCGGCATGATGCTGTCACACTGCAGCTGTCATCTTTGGACCAGTCTGCTGTTATATGAACAAAACTAGGACTGTATGTTATGGTCAATATTGTGGATTTTGCGATCAACATTTTATTGATCGTTTAACATTAAACACAACCTTTACAGCCCTGAAAAGCGTAAATGGTGACTGAGCCGCCTCATCTGTCCGGCTCTGCCTCATCACCTCACCAACCGCCTCCATAGTTCTCACAGTAGAGTCCACCTCTACTCTGCAGGCCGGCTGGTTTGGGATGGAGGAAGAGAGACGAGACATCCCTTCCTCTAGGTTAAAGGCCGAACGCTGTTGTAAAGCTTTAACTTGAAACCTATAGCTAAGGAGTTGCTTCCTGTGCTGTTGAGGATGGAGTGTCGTGTTACACATTTTAGGCGTTGCATGATGTTAAAATGCTATTTAATTGTAGGCAAGAGATGGTTTGTGTTATCTGTACCAAAGGTGGTCAGTGTTTAACTCATGGCTGCGATGCAGTTGTTCTCAGCAGTGATAGTTTCCTACTGCATTTCTACTAAAAAATAAAACTACTTTACTGTTTGTGACTTTAATGTTTGTGAAATTAACACTCAACTCTTCCTTTCTCTCTTTTTTCAGTCCTCTGTGCCAAAAACCTGGTGAAGAAAGACTTCTTCCGTGAGTATCTGCCAATCACAGCCATTTATTATGTACATTTTTTATTTGCTTTTCACACCCTATTTAGTTTTTCATTTTGGGTTTTGTGGGTATATAATGCATGCTCTGTAAAATCGGAGTCACTTTGGGCTGATAAAGCGCCTTCAACGACACACTAGGATCTACTTGTTTAGCCATTTCAACAGATGTGGATGGTTTACTACAGATGTCCTTGAAAGTAGGAGAGTGTTGTCTACATAGTGCCCCATCACTTTAAACATGAAAAGACAGACTAAGACTTTGAAATGTCACTCAAATACACTGGATATATTTCCATTTTGGGCAACTTTTCTGCAACCACTTAGCATAAAATACCCAGCTCTTTTTCTCCACTGAAGACTTAATAACTCATGTGTAGGTGTCTTTAGTGTTAGTGTTTTGGTGTGTTTGGGTCAGGCTGTCATGGTGAGTGAGCATGTAAAGGTCTTCTGCTCACTCAGGTGGTTTCTGTGGTGCCCATTCCTGCCATTCCAACGCTCAGGAGCTGAGCAAACACTCAGTTAGGGAGTTGGTGGAGAGCAGCACTGAAACCATAGACACAAATGTGTGTGTATCGTTATTTGTGAACTAAATCCATAATGTGTTTGTCTGTTTGTCACGTTGTTATTGTGCTTGCTTCGACCACATCTATATTATTTGCAGCAGGGGAAAATGTCACACACATGTCCCACCTTTCAGTTATAGACCTGCCACAAATGATCAAGTGCATTATCAATTAATGTGTATGAAATCTTAAAAAATAACAATGTATATCACACAATCCACAACTGTTATTTTGGAATCAAAATAAAAAACATTTGTGGAAGTAAACATTGAGTAATCTGTGAACAACGCACAAAACAGTGTTGTAGACACCACAGCATCTGTGTCCGTTGTATTCATCTCCATCTGCCATGTAGCAAGCTCACACCGCTGTGTAATGTTGTCATTTGTGTCTTGTTAAATTGTTTGTTATCTGTTATTTATTCTTGATGAGTGTAGCTGAGGCTGAGTGTGGTGTCGTTGTGCATTCTTCTCTCCCCGCAGGCCTCCCTGATCCCTTTGCCAAGGTTGTTGTGGACGGTTCAGGGCAATGCCATTCTACAGACACTGTGAGGAACACGCTTGACCCCAAGTGGAATCAACACTACGACCTGTGAGTCCCAGAGACTTTGACACTTCTCACGCATTCTGTTTCCAAAGACAAAAGAAAAAAATAAGATTCCTTCTTTGTTTATTTGAATACCTCCCACCTTCCTGAGGACTTGATCTGATTACAAACAGCAGTTTGAGGCCCTGCTCGGGCTATTACAATCCCTCACAATTTTTATGTCTTTCTTTATTTAACCTCAGTAAGTGAGCACACTGAGAAGTGTCAGGCTGTGCAATTAACAGGACCTAAACAGTAACAGATGTAAACAGCTTTTGCATCTGCTCTCTGGCTTATCGAGACACTCTGTAATGACATAACCCTTCAGTCTAAAAATGTCCCTCGGAGCAGTATTTGAAGAAACAGAAAAGGAGGGGCGTCTCCAATAGTATTTTCTTCCATTGAGAGAAACACGTGCATGTCTTGTTGTACCCTGATTGCCTTTCCTAAAGATGGTTTGTCCTGTGAAAGTAACCTGGAAAAAATAGAGACAGAGCGCGTGAGTGAAAATGTGAGAGTGAAAGTTTCCAGTATTCGCCCCGGTGTTTATCCAACCGTCATGCATAGCCAGCAGCGAGAGGAAGCACGTGTCTCCGTTTGTTTGGTTGCTGGGGATACAGGACCCTCTCTCTACATGGCTGTTAAATTAGCTACTCGTGTCACATTCGACAAGAAGGGGAAAAAGTCACGCGCATGTATGCACACCTTTTTTTCTAAAGATGGATCGATGGAGAGACTCGTGGCTCAGTGGAGCTTCTCTGCGCTCATTTTTCCCCAAGAGCCTGCAGACGTCGCTGACTGGAGTTTATGTGAGAATTACTTGTGTTTCCGTGCCAGTGATAAGTTTAACATCAGTGTGCCGGCTTTATTGTCTGTCAGTGTGGCCAGCAGAAGGACTCTCAGGTGGTGTGTTGGAGGAGAGGGGTTTTAATTGACAGAGAGCAGCCTAGAAATCCGTCTGGCTGGCTCACACTTATTAAAATAGGCCCTGCAACACCTGGTGTTCCGAATACAGCCTAGTGCATTAAAGCTGTTGGCAGTGACTCTTTTTTTCCATTAGTTGTATGTGCTCATGTGAGGGTGTAGAAAGTGTGTGTGTGTGTGTGTGTGTGTGTGTGTGTGTGTGTGTGTGTGTCCGTCCAGGGCCTTGGTTTCATTGGTCAGCCGCAGCCGGCAAACTGGCCCGTGAACTGTGACCCCTCAGCATTGTTGCAGGATGTGGCCGGCATGCCAAGGATAGCAGACACACAGACTATCTGGCTGCCTGCCTCTCACACTCAGTCTGCCCTGCACCAAGTTTGTGAAACAGACAACCACTGAGAACTGCAGGACATGGTTGAAATTAAGGAAGCATTAACATAACAGCCGCTCCTGAGGACAAGGACACATTGATTATCAGTAATATAGTAATTCAATTTTCATACTGAGTGTCCCGAAGTGTTCTCAAGCATTTTTGGAGGCTCCCTCCAGTGTGCACTCAGTCACATTTTGTTAATTACAAGTTCTTCAAATAGGCCATTACTAAATAATACATCTGCAGTGTTAAGTGCCCAGTCTAGACTCAACTTATTTACGCCCTCTCATCCATCCATTTTCCTCCCACCATCCAAGCTGAGTTTCTATGGGAAGCACCTAGTTAAACAGCACCACCATTAATGGCTTTATTAGATCCTTGAGTGTTACTATGTAGTTTAATTAGGGCTGGGCAGAGGGAGAGAAGTAAGTGCCATAATACAAAAGATCCATAATTTAATTTCCCAAATGCTGTTACGTGATGAATGTGATCACTTTTTACTGGGTGATTGGTTTGTTTAAATGTTGGTTACATTTGAATTCATACTATCACTTGGCCGAAGCAGAACCATTTATCTATTACTTTTTTAATATTTTAACTGTTAATTGATTATGTTTAGTTAATTATTAAGACTTCTCTGCTGTTGCTAACCAGTTTTAATGTAGTTTTAATCATTACGTGTAGTGTTCAGGTATTGAAGCTGACTCAATATATGGATCTTTAAAAAAAAAAAAAAAAAAAAAAAAGAAAAAAGTAATTTCTATTTTTATCTGGTTGAGCTACTCCACAATCTTTCCATCCTGGCAACTGCATAAGTACCCCTGGTCGTCAGGTTTTTAACCGCATCAGAGAACAGATTTAGCCGTTCACTAGTGTTAAGACTGTGTATTTAAAAAAAATCTGTTATCAGTTGGAGAACATCAGCAGGTTCCCAAGTCCCAAGTTGTGAATCTTAGCAGTTGACTTTCCCTTTTTGTTTCTGTTTTGCTGTAATTTAAGGTTTTTCTTTCACTTTGACTGTTCTTGGCAGTAGCTTCCAGGAAAAAGCTACTAAAACAGTGCCAAAGATGCAGCTTGTGTGAACACAGTCTGCCAAATAAAAGGATGTATTTAGAAAACACATATGACTCTTTAAATCTGCTTTTTCCTTTTATTGCATTTTTCCCATTGTCTGTTGTGCGGTGTGTGTGTGTGTGTGTGTGTGTGTGTGTGTGTGTGTGTGTGTGTGTGTGTGTGTGTGTGTGTGTGTGTGTGTGTGTGTGTGTGTGTGTGTTATTGCCTATGACTGGTATTAAAAATCTTAGCCAGACTAATGAATTTTATTACATGGCGGGTGATCCAGATGACTGGGGTTTGGTTATAATACTTCCCTCCCGTCACGTCTGTCTGACATAGCAGCTCTCTCACATCGTACCCCAGACAGGCATTTGGCATTGACTCAAAATGTCCAGACGTCTTACTCACAGCCCCATTGTTTCATATCCCTTTTGGTAAGAAGCATGATAATTACAGTGGGATGCAGTTCTACGAATCGTACAGATGATTAGAGTTAGACTGAAGGAGGGAGCCCACCCGAGCAGATGTGCCGCAACAGGTTCACATGGAGAGATTTTATCACACCCTCGGCCTTGCCTGACACACAAGGAGAAAGAGATAGTTACCGTACAGGCAGCCAGGAAATAATCTGTCTGTTTTATCTAGCTGTCTCTTATTCCGTACACGTCTTTGGCCGTTTGTATACATAATCACCTGACCATGTTCTTTACTTGCATAGCAGGCAAATAATTGTTCCTTTAACGTTGTTGTTTTTTGCCGAGGAACGGCAGTGTCAGTCTGACAGTCCACCACGTTGGATGGAGCTATTGGCATGAAATGTTATAGAGACATTTATGGTCCCTAGAGGATGAACCCTTGTGACTTTGGTGATCCCCTGACTTTTCCTGTAGCGCCACCATGAGGTTGACATCCGCTATTGAACTTCTAAACTGCTTGGACGCAAACTCCTTATCTCATTACAACCCTCCACGTTTGACAGCATGATTGACGACTGTTTATACCCAATTGCGTTTTCAGCCGGTTTAATCAAGCTGGTCATTTTGATGCAAGAGCTGAAAGCTTGGTGTGTCGGCCTAATTTAAAAAGCCATTTTGTAGAACAGATTCCTAGAAACATGGTCACATTTCAGCTTATTTTCACAGTTGCAGCAGTCTTGTTGTCGCTCACCACGTCACCATCATCTCTCTACGGTATCTGTCCTCCCTAAGTCCTCTATCTCACTCCGCCTGATACGTGTGGACGACTGCTGTGAATGTTATAAATGATTCATAGGATCACAGTCTGCTTGTGTTGCTCTGTCTCATACTCAGACGCTCAGGGTCAGATTTATACATCCACATTCCCAGGCTGGAAAATCCCTCACAGCCACCCCAGCCTTCCTCTTCCTCTTCCGCCTCCATGTCCCGACAGTGTCTTGTAATGTGTCCTTGGCGAGGCGACTAAGCGGTTGCCTCTGTGGCGGATGTGTGTCTCCCCTGCATTGCTTGGGACATCCTGAGTGAGAGTCTTGTGAACACATCAGCTGTCACATGTTGACATCACCAGTACTTTTTCTCTAACTCGTTACGGAGTATTAATTTATGTCTCCTCTTTCTCTCTTTCCCCTTCAGATACATCGGAAAATCAGATTCTATCACCATCAGCGTGTGGAATCACAAAAAGATTCACAAGAAGCAAGGGGCCGGGTTCCTGGGCTGTGTCCGCCTTCTGTCCAACGCTATCAACCGCCTTAAAGACACAGGCTGTAAGTGTCAGTGATACTCTAATGTAGCAACCTGTCAATGGCACTTACAGTTATTATGTTTTGAAATCTCTAAGCTGCATTGGACTGTGTGTCTCTGTCTGGTCACTAGTGGAAGGCCAAACTACACGTTTTACTTTTTGGAGCTATTTATTTGTCGTTTAGTTCCTTACTCACTACTCGGGTGGACAATAACTTGTGTATTATTAACAGCAGTTATTCATTGCCACAGCCCTAATGGTAAAATGAGGCCATATCCATCAAGCCAGCCTTATACCTGTAGTGTGATAAGAAGCAGAAGTTAATAACACAGCGCCGCTGTCAGGGCTAAGTGGCAGAACATAGAGTAGCCCCTTTTAGTGTCCTGTCTCCCTCACTAGGTCTGACAGAGGCCAGACCGGTGTGTGAGAGGGGTCGACACTCTGCCCCCTGCCAGAACAGGAAGAGCCAATCAACATCACCCTGCAATTACTGTAAAAACGTCTAATGTCAGAAGCTAACTGGATAAACGAGACGGAGGCTTTAGTAAATGGCTCCTAGTAAAAGCAGTGCCAGTAGCTTCAGCAAAGCGGTCTGGAGTGACTTTTTCCCTGCGTGGTGAGCTGGTACATGTGGCCTTGTAGGCAGAAATGGGAAAGAATCCCACCGCTTTTTCCTAGAAGCCCCTGACACTGTTGTTTTCCTGGAGCGACACAGGAAACCTGAACCTTGTGCCACAGCTGTGAGTGGTTTGCATTTCCTTTCTCTCCTGGCCTCCTCCTCACCCCTTAGTTTTCCCTTCAGTCCCCTACATAGACTGGCGGCATACACACACACACATACACACACACACAAAATGCATTGTGACTAACCTCCCTCTATCTTCATCTGCCGATCTAGACAACCGGTCATTTCACGCAGACATACATAATTGTGCAGCTATTTAAGTGTAAGCGTAGATCTGTTGTGTTCTCTCTGTTGTGGTCTCTCTCCCCCCTGTGAGTATTTGTCATTCTTTTGTTTTTTTTGTGTGGAATTTACCAGCAGTTGCAGTTTTGTCCTCTCCGCAGGCCTTAGAGAGGGCATTGGGTTGACTAAAACATTTATGTATAATTGCAGAGTGTCTGTGTTTCTTGTCTTTGTGTATATGACTGCATACATATTTAAATGTATGTATTTGTGACTTGCACTTCTCTGCACATATTTTACTGTCTGTGTGTTTTCTGTTCTCTCTGTGGCTGCTGACCTCCGGCCAGCCGTGTAACGGTTTGACCATCGCCTGTTTTGGTCCCTGTTTAGTCTAGACAGACATCCTGAGCTGATCTGCATGACACCCAGACAACAGAGAGCAGATAGTGGCATTTCTCATGTCTGCAGGCAACTTGGACATTTTTTTTTGTCTGTTCTTTTTTTTTTCTTCTTTCCGCCTGATCTCTCTCTTTCTCCCTCACTCTCAAATTCCGCAGACTTTAAGAAGTTCAGACAAAGAGTTTCCAGACTTTGGCAGAAGTTCATGTCCATGCTAAGACTGAGTGGAATAGTGCAGGCTTTGTACTGAAATTTGTCAAATGTTTGACCTCTGCATTTGAACTGAAGCCTGCTCTGTACCGATGCTCAGTGAGATTTTTACAGCCCGTGGCTGTTCCTCAGACGAGACCATCTGTTCCAGGGCACAGCCAAGCTGTGGTCTACAGACAGAAGAAAGAGAGACGGATAATGAGGGAGAGAGGAATTGACTCAGAGTGATGTAAATGATACAGAGCAAAGGGACTTGTCCAAGGAGGAAAAAATACATCCCAACACATGCTAGTTTACATGTATCTCTGACACTGATGAATCCTCTTTTCTCTCTCCCTCTCTTCTACTCTTTCTTTCATCTTTTATTCTCATTTCCTGTTTGTCTCATCGTGTTCTCTCTCTTTGTCTTGTCCCTGCCTTTTCCGTCTGTGCTCCACTTCTTATTTTTCTGTCCTCTCTCTCTACAGACCAGAGACTAGACTTGAACAAGCTGAGTCCCAATGACAGTGACACAGTCAGAGGCCAGATAGTGGGTGAGTACAGACGGACACACAAACAAGGATGCATTTGGTTGCACAAAATGATTTGCAAAAATGGGTTAGTCAATTTAATTAGAATGGAAATGGAAGTTACACAACTACCTAAAATAGTCTTTCTGGTGTGTATTCCACTGACTGTATTCTTCACCATGTGGTCAGATGTACAGCATTCCCTGTGTATTGAATAATCAAGGAGGTTAAAGGAAAGTTATATCAATATTTTCCCTTATATTTCCTTATACCATTGTAAGCATATAGGTTTGAAATATATTCAGCTGCAGCCTGCCAAGTGTTGCCCATTTTTGTTGCTCAAAAAGTTGTCACATACTGTATCACAGTCATGTAAAATTTAGGATTAGATTTCATAATACTAGAGGAAAAAATAAAGAGGCAGAAGAAAATACAACTTCCTTTTAACCAGACCCTCCAGGATACAACTATTAAAATTTAACCCTATTCCTGTTACTCATAAAGATATATAGCTCCTTTTTGTGCTTCGATAAAATATCTGTGTCTGCACAGTAATCTGCTGTCTAGTAATCCTCGGGTGTGCATCTGTCTTCCATGTGTTGCTGCAGTGAGCCTGCAGTCTAGGGACCGGATAGGCACAGGGGGCCCTGTGGTGGACTGCAGTCGGCTGTTTGACAATGATCTTCCAGATGGGTAAGCGAGTTTGGGGAAATCTCCTATCATCTCAGAGGGAGCTTTTTGAGATGCTGTTGCAAATCCTAAACAATAAATGCTGCCTTCAAGTACGGGGGTAAAGACATATGATATTTTCATGTGGTGAGACAGAGCAGCGAGACAGAACACTACTAGATGTTTCTGTGGCTGCTTAACCATGTCCGCTCACTGCTGCGTCTGTGTATGTTTGTGCTGCCAGCTGGGAGGAGAGGAGGACAGCGTCTGGACGAATCCAGTACTTGAACCACATCACACGCACCACACAGTGGGAGAGGCCGACCAGGTGAGTACACTCTGCAGCCCACAGAAACTCAAACCCAGGCCTCTTAAATCAAACAGCAGCAGGTCGATGGAAGCCCTCATCTCCGACCTCAGTGCTCCCAAACTGGGGAAAGTTGGGAGTTGAGAAAAACTGGAGTGGGCTCCTCAAAAAAAGGTGTCAGACGGACTGATCCAGACAGTGGTGTTTAATGATGTGGACGAGCCAGGGGAAGGAGCCGAGCTCTGGCTTTTCTACTTCTTTTTACTGTCTTTATCACTCAGTTCTTACTTTAGCTTGTCCTCAGGCAGTCTCACTACTTTTGTGTTTGATGGTGTTAGCTTCTATGGATTTCCTAGTTAGGACCTAAAGACTTCCTAAATGCAGCCTATTGATTTTCTGCTGTTTGTGTTTGTAGATATGACTTCCTCTTTTCAATCCTCTTGTACTTTCTTATACTTTTCCTTTCATTCTTCCACTGGTTTATCATTGCCTTACCTTTTCTTCTTGGTCTTCTCTGTCTTTGTCCCCCATCACGCTCCCTCCCTATTGCCCCCCTCAGGCCTGCATCAGAGTACTCCAGCCCCGGCCGGCCTCTAAGCTGCATCGTGGATGAGAACACGCCCATCAGCACGAACGGGGCCACGCCCACCACAGCGTTGCCGCCCAGTGGCGGCGACCAGCGGGCCCAGGAGAGACGCGTCCGCTCCCAGAGGCACCGCAACTACATGAGCAGAACCCACCTGCACACGCCGCCGGACCTCCCAGAGGGATATGGTTAGTAGGACTTGTGTATATACTGTATATAGGAATGATTAGTACTCAGTACAGGCTTTGAGCAGTATACATACTCTTATGTAAATGAACGGATATGAGCGGATCGTAAATGCAGCTGCAATTGCCAGGGGTATGTGTAAGAAAATTGTGGAGTAGCTCAACTAATTTGAGAAAATAGAAATTGTGATTTTATTCGGAAAATAACATCCACATATTGAGTCAGCTGCAACACCTGAACACTACAGGTTGTGCATGAAAACTAGTTAGTAAGCAAACCAAGAAGTCTGCTCTCTGACAACAGTTTGCTAAAAGTATATATAGTTTAAATAAGTAGCTAAAAGTAATGAATAAACAGTTCAAATAGTTGGCAGTATTGGGCAAATGGTATGTTGGCAGAAAGTGTGGATAAATGCTTGATATATTTAGCTAAAAGTAAACACAGCTCATCTTCACTGCTGAGTCTCATTTACCTTAGTTTTTCTGTAAGCTTTGCAAATCATAGATAATATGTAAATTATGTTAAGTATAAAGACCTAATATTAACCCATAATATATAATATTTGTGATGTGGATGTCCTGGCATCTGGCAATGATGTTGTTGTTCTGTGCTGTTTTGACTTTAAAAAAGATCTAATAACAACCAAGTTATAGTCCGTTAAAAGTAATGGATAAATGGTTGAAATGTCCATCTCCTGCCAATGGTAGTACAAATGCAAACTCGATAAAAGCAACAAATGAAAAAGTATTGTAACAATATCCACTTAAATAACATCCAGATTAAAAGAAACTTGTGTGGATCATGACTGGCAGTGTTGAAGAAGGGGTAGTTGGGTTCATCCGAGAGGGCTGTGGGGCTACATCTGAAATAAAAAGGTTTAGGAACTGCAGCACTTTACTATCAATATTGTATGTCCAGCTCTCCTATCTTGAGACGGATAAATATTTAATATTCTGATTACACTAGAGTGTGCTGGGTTTTTTCCTTTATCCTCTATGAAGCCATCTCTACTTCCACTGAGAATCGTGTCATCATTGTAATGCTGTTGTTTTAATTGCTTCGCCTCTGCCCTCCTCCCGGCTCAACACTGGGCTCAGTAACCCGGCTAATCTGTAGCCCCATTCAGTCCAGCGCGGCTCTGATGACGCTGCAGCTTTCACACAAGGAGCCTGAAATACTGGCTCCATTTTAGACAATCTAATTGAATTGATCTAGCTGTTAAAGGCTGGCGGCAGCCGTTCACTCCCCCTTCTGTTCTCCTCTCTGCACACAGTCAAACAATCAGATGCTTTTACGCAAAAGCAAACAGACACGGACAAACTATAATCCTCCACACAGCCCAAAGGAGAGTTTTGTTTATCCTCAAAGTAGAATATTCTGTCGGATTTGGGAGCCAGAGCTTTACAAGCATATCACAATTTTCCCCTCAGTCCTTCAGATTAGGAGGCTCCAAGATTCACTACGCTCGTCTCTCCGTCTCTGTCCTTACTTGCTTAACTCGCAGTTTCTATAAAATCTGTTAGCACCTCTGATTCTCCTCATGTGAGCGCACACGAGCCAAGAGATGTCACCCTGTGTGTCGAGCGTATATCGTGCACTCATCAGGTGGGTGTGCGTTTGGAAGGTTATGTGTACATGCATGTTAAAGCATGGCGCTAGGCCCAAAGGGATGCCAGAGAAGAGCTGTCTGGCAGGCCGCTCCATGGAAATATCTCTGTCAAGCGGTGATGAATGAGCTCACCAACTCCAAAGTCAGACAACCCCATCTCTCCTCTGCTTTCCTCTCAAATGTTCTTCACCCTGTCTCTCACCTTGCCTCCTCCCTCCTTCGTCTCTTCCTGGCTGCCTTTTGGGATCTCCACTGACTCAGGCAGTCCTTTTATCTCCATCTGTGTGATCTCTCTCTTACGCAGACAGATTATAAACACAATCTGTCTGCATGTGGCACATGAATTAAACTCAATTTCCACAAATTTTAACCATTTGACATACACTTGATTCGAAAGGTTGAGGCACAATCTTCTAGTTCCTACTTTTTTTATTTGATTCACATCATTTTATGATCAAGGATCTTCAAGTCTTGCATTGATTAATCCAATTGTTATGTGTTTTTACAGAGCAGAGGACCACGCAGCAAGGCCAAGTGTACTTTCTCCACACTCAGACAGGTGTCAGCACGTGGCATGACCCCAGAGTACCAAGGTACGTCCGCCACAGGATCTGTGCGCTTGGGGAGGCAACTCAACAACACAATGTTTTGCTCTTTTAACAATCCACCATACAAACTGTAAAATATATAACACACAAGAATAATAACATGCACAGATGAGAAATTGAGCTGTCCACAGGTGCTTAAATCAGTTCATTCTTTGTCACACTTCACTAACCGTCACTGACATAACTGACATTACCCACAGCTTGTGTCATGGCAGTCTCTTAGTCCTGGTCCCCTTGTAGTTTTACGTAAACCTGCATCCGATTATGAGTCCGACATGCTGTGAGAAGACCCATGTCACGGGGCTCTGAGAGCGATTTGGTCCTCTGGCAAGAGCGCTGAAAGGCCTCACTCTGGGACACATGGCCAACAGCACACAGGTCTCAATCAGCCATACCAGAGGCTCTTGAGCAGTACTCAGTCAGGCATGTGTGTCCTATTGATTACTCCAAAAAGAAATGCACACAGACATGCATGTGCAAAGACAGGCTTCAGTGCACTCCAGACGCTATCAATAAAACATGACTGATGTTATAATACCTGGCCTCTGCTCACTTGCATTCTGTCAGTATGTGAGTGATAGATGATATTTTTATTGCTCTTGATAGGAGGCTATTGGTCACGCCACACCTCACTGGGAGCTCCTCAGACAGCTCCAACATTAGCAGATGGCTTAGCTGCCAAGCCCTCATCGCTCGTGAGGTTCTGGTCCCTTTTGGCTTTAATCCTGCAAAACTGAAAAGTCGGCGCCAGCATAGCAAGCCTGCTGTAATTTCTGAACCTTTTTGTCTCCATGGAGTCCAGCTGAAAGGGGTTGCAGGGCAGCAGTAAATAATTTAGATGGGAAGAAGAAGAAAAATAGAATAAAAGTGATTTCTCAGACATCTCGGAATCTTGCTGTCCGCCTGAGTCCAGTTAGTCAGTGCTCTGGTATGTTTTATACCTAGTGTGTGTGTGTGGGGGTGTGTGTGTGTGTGTGTGTGTGTGTGTGTGTGTGTGTGTGTGCTTTGTCTCTCTTTTCCCCCGTCCCACCCTACATTGCCTCTGTTTTTTCTTGCGTGCTAATGCTTTATTTTGTGTTATGCGCTCTTCTGTTGCGCTACAGAGATCTGAGTAATGTGAACTGTGAGGAACTGGGTCCTCTACCTCCAGGATGGGAGATACGAAACACTGCCACCGGGAGGGTTTACTTTGTCGACCACAACAACCGAACCACGCAGTTCACAGACCCACGCCTCTCCGCCAACCTGCATCTCGTCCTAAAGTGAGTACTGCAGTACCCTTGAGCCAGAGAAATGTAATGGTGAAATAAAGTAGACAGCATATAAAAAAACAGGGTATTAAAGCAGAGAGATTTATTTTCTGTTTTTGTTTTGCGTCTGTAGTCCAAGCCCCAATGGTTCTCGAGGAGGCATCGAAAGTCAGAATGTCAGGTAAGGTTTGGGCTTCATGCCACTAGTCCTCGCTGCACACAGACAGGAACACACACAAGCACACACTCCCCCAGACATTCACAGACTTACTCACTTTGCCTCCCCCTCAGTCAATGTTTTACTGTGGGATCCTGTGCCAAGGTGTGTTCACCACCTGTAGAGGTTCAGCACTCAAGAGTGGCCCTTCTGCTGAGCAGACGGTTGTGCGCGCACACACAGAAATACATACACAGTGCACTCCCCCACAGTCTTTCTTTCCACACAAAATTTCAAATTCCTCAGGCCCGCAGAGGTTTTGATCATAAAGGAGTTTTAGCACACAATCTGTCACAAAGCTGGCTTTGGCCAGACATCAGATAGCCGAGTGGAAACCAAGGCTGCAGTGTCTGTGGCTGAGGAGCGTCTTACGTCCAGGAAACGGAGCATAAATTTGATGCCCAAGTCAATGAATGAAGTGTGTGTGTGCGTGTGCAGGTTCATATGTGTTGGTTCATGCTTCTGTGCTTGGTACATGCCTGCATGCATAGATGCACGTGCTCAGAATTTCTTCCCCAGTGCAGCTGTTCAAACACATACTGTGCAGCGATAGCCATAGAATTACCCATAGGTCCTTGCTCAACAAAGGTAGAGCAGCGTACGGGTGCCTTGGTGGGCCTCCTCCGCCTGACCTCATTCCTTCTCCGTGCAGAGAGACGGAATGCATCGACGGAGAGATCAGGTTTCTTTTTTTCCTGTTCTGATGGATCAAAGAACGTGTTTGGGATTTTGTATTCGTTTTGTCTTTTTTTCATCCGTGGCCCTCTGAAAAGTCTTATAAAAATGTAGCCTGGCACGCCACATTTGTTTTTAATGTAGGAATTTTGTCATGAGCATGACTATGTCCAGATGTGTGAAAATCTTGTGCATAGAATTTCTATTTTGTGTATATATATTCTGTTAGGATGATTAGTTCACATCAAAGTTGAAAAAGTGGGCATGTTTTTGTTTTTTTATGTAATATCACAAGAAACATGTTATGCTCAGAAAGAAATACTGGTGTTTCTCTATAGCTATTAGTGTTAATAGTGTTGTACAGTTGTTAAGTAAATTTGCGCATTTTTGTCTTGTGGTTTTATTGTAAAGTAAAAGGTTAAGTAGTGTGACATTTAGCCTGTAGAATGCCGTACATCTCCTGGTTATTCAAGGGCACATAGCCCTTGAACTGAGATTTATGGAATAACTTCTTTATAAATTGTGCATGACTAACCTTAGCCTACCTCAACCCATTCAAATTACTTTAACCCAGTAATAGATGATCTATTGCCTTTTTTTGGGGACAGTTTCGGTCCTAACTGAAGCCGCTCTATTACTGCAAATAGAATAGACTATGGAGTGACTTTCTCGCTTGTGACAAAACTCTGGAAAAGATATCAGTCTTCATGGATTTCCATCAAGACATCTGCCTTTTATCAAGTCAGGGATTTTAGAAATTTTCACCCCTCATGTGCCGTCATCCCACAAAAATGTTTGATATATATATGTCCGTCAAAGTTATAGTTTATTGGATTTTTTTATGTGCTAAAGACACTGCCTGAGCATCCAGACCAGGGTTTTGGTTATATTTCCCCTATGATGTTGCAATCTTCTGCTGAATTGGAGCCCCCTGACTGGTCAAGGTCACTATTCAATAGGTAACTGAATCCGTGTCTGCTTTAAAGACCTGGCTGCAGGACTACCCTCTGTACAGTTGCATGAGAAATAACTGCGTCATTTCCCAGACGTCTGTGATTTGGTGCGTAGCCAAAACATTGCTTTTATTACGCCGGCTTGTCTCGGCAGTGAGCATCTTCAGGTAACATGCACCAGAGTTGTACTCATCAGGAAGGAGTTGGAAAGAGAAAACAGAACTCTGGGGCATGTTTTTCTGCAACCAAGAGAGAAAGAGCAACAGAGACAGAGCAGGAATGTTTGATTTATGTGTCAAAGTGCAGGAAGAGATGCTCCATGCCTCCTCTCTTCTGTCTTCTCTCCCACCCTCTGAGTTGTCTACAGTGTTTGGGTGCTGTCGGGCGAGTGCCCTTCCTGCCCCCTCCCTGCCTCGCCTTCCCTTCCCTACCTCTGAGTCTAGTCTGCAGGAAATAAAGGGATTCAAGAAGAGGTCTCGAGTGTCCTATGGGGCCCTGTGGCTTTCTGGGATAGCAGGAAGTGATTGAAAAGCCAAATTGGATTCTACTGGGCAGACACCAGAAACCAAACTCAGTCACTCAGTCATGAAAAGTTGTCATTGTGGTAGAGGAGAATGTAAGCCATAGGGCGGATACTTTTTAAATCATCTTCTGACAACTGTATTCGGTCATGATGTGAAATGAACTGACTGAGAGACAGTGTTCCACCTATACTTGTTTGAGTCACTGATAGAAAGCCGGCGTGAAAATGTTAATTTATTCCTTGGCATCACTTTGAATGTAAGCCCTACATATCCGTACTGCATTCACACAGACTGACATGTGTATACTTCCACCACCCTCTGTGCTCGGCTCTAGAGTCTGGTGTTTATGACCCTGCTCAGGGCCGAGCATGCCTGCTACCCCCCACTGGAGTGCAAAAGGCCATTGTGCAAATAATCCTTTAGTGGCGGCCCCATAAAGGCTCTTTTGATTCTGTGTGTGTGTGTGTGTATTGTGAGCCTCCCTACTGTGCCACCCTCTGAGGCCGTCTTCCCAAACACAGCGCCTAGTTCAAAAGTTGTATTCTCAAGACCTCTGTCATCATTAACCGCAGATGATGTTCACAGCCACACTATTGATACTGTGGTTAACCGCTTTTTTGTGACTTTGAAATGTTTCATCAAATGCTGCTTTCTTGAACTTCTTATGTTTTTAGCACATTTTGGCTTCAGTTTTTGGGTATCCAACAGAGTGAAAAGACGGTTAAGAAATTGTTTGAAAGGCAGCAGGCTTTAAATTAAAACAGTACATTCAAGCTAGACTGCTCCATAAAAGGCAGACAGCAATAACTACAGAAGCAGTAAAAGCAAGAAAAGTAGTTTAAAGATTTTGTTTTCAGCAAAAAAGCTCTAAGAAGTCACAGTACTTCCTGCTCAGCACCAAACAGCAGACACAGTTAGAGACTGGCTGGCATAGTGGAGAATTTAGCAGCCAGATATCTCCTTCAGGAGGTGGTGGAGACCAAAAACAGAGCAAAAAGGAAGTGAATTTTGGACACAAACACAGTAAATAAAAGTCTGTAACTTCTGGATGTGTAAATGAGCAACAGTTTGCTAACAGGTTATCAACCATATCAACTAAAAAGGTTATAATGTCCGAGTTGTGTTCACAACTTGTTTCTGCTGCCCCCAAGTGGCAAAATAAATCTGTCACTGCAGGTTTAAATATTTAATTTAATTTTAAGTCAACCACAGTCACAAGCTAAGATTGTGGCCTCTGCCGATGGCCTCGATGACCCTACATTACCTCCAGTGTACGTGATGAGTCAAAAGCAACAGAGAATCTATTTGCAGAACTTTCTTTCTCTCAGTCGTGTTCTGCTGCTCCCCCGTAGAAAGCCTTATTTTAGTTCAGCCATCTCACTGTGTGGGACCACCAGGCCTCTGCCAGGTGGAGAGGTGTGTGTGTGTGTGTGTGTGTGTGTGTGTGTGTGTGTGTGTGTGTGTGAGAGAGAGTGAGGATGAGGGAGATGTCTTAACCTCCACTAATCCCTCCTCCACCTATGTCTCTGTCTGTCTGTGAGGGGCCGAGGCAGCTGTTTGACTTGATGTGCTTCCCAGATGACCTCAGTGTGTTTACTCCTCGTACTCTGCAGTCAGCAAAGGACAGAGAAAGAACTCTCACTCTCAGAAAGCTGTATTTTGAGATTCTTGGCACTGGTCCTGTTGATTTTGTGCAAGTTCCTGCTTACTTTTTTCTCACTAGTAAGCTTGTTTGTGTTTGGTATTGCTACATCTAAGACTTACAATTTTTGTCTTTCATCTTGTCCCTCTGTGTCTTACTGTCTCTTTCTCTTGGCCTCTTTCTCCCTTTCCTCTCCCTCTCACTTCTTTCCCATGCCACTCTTTTCTGCCTCTCTCCCTCTCCCTGCTGTCCGCCCTTCAGTCGTCAGAACCAGTTGAAGGAGCAGGTCCAGCAGGCTCTGGTGTCCCCCGGTCAGCTCCCAGAGGAGGCCGAGTGCCTCACGGTGCCCAAGTACAAGAGAGACCTTGTTCAGAAGCTCAAAATCCTCCGCCAGGAACTGTCCCAGCAGCAGCCTCAGGCTGGCCACTGCCGCATTGAGGTGTCCCGTGAGGAGATCTTTGAGGTAAGGATGGAAAGAAACAAGCTCAAGCCCCATTTACACATGCACTGCAACCCTGAATCCCCTTATTTAGACATTACCCAGAGGAGCTGTGTGTAAGAACACATTGTCCAAATGAGTTGGACCAGACATTAAACCGACTTTACCTTGCAAGCCCCCTAGTGTCCGCAAGGGCCGGCGCTGAAATCTGCATATTCGATGTGCTGTAAACAAAACACTGCGATTTCCACAGCGTACTTCTTGCGCCACACCCTGCCTCCTGCCCGCTCTGCCCAGGCTCCACCCCTCGCCTAAACCAAACAGAGTATTTCCAGTAAGTCAGAACGCATCTGACATGGACAACCTCCTGTTATGTGCTACATGCATATAAGGGCAACAATGTCCCGAACCAATTCTCAGGAACATTGTCCGCAGTTCATATGGCATATGACGGCTTCAGTGATGTCATTGTATCATCTGAAGCTCACAAGGGGTGACTGTTACTAACGATACTCAGAAATGGGTACATAATTTAACCCAGAGGGAAATTGAGTTGTCACAGCCAGAGGATGCGTGAAACAAATTAAAATGCATAACAAAATGGTAGAAAAACACAGAAAAAAATCTAATATTTGCTCCATTGCACATCCACCATTCCCAAAAAACTCCAGCCAACAGCTCTGCAAGCAATGAACAACAGCAATGTTGTGTTGTCCCCCAATTTATAAATGTGAGTGCAGTTCTTGTCCTTTTCAGAGACGCAAACAGCACAATATCTCATTCGTTTGTACTTGCAGACCTGCTTGTAATTACAAGCTATTTATAGACGCACACAAGTTATGTTAAACATTCTCTGAAGGATTTTTCCCCCTCCTTCTTGTCTGCTCCCATAAAGGTCATTGCCCATAGCAGTTTGGCTGTGAGAAAGACTTCTCACACACACACGGTTATCTATGATGTGTGAAGGTAGTCTGTTCAAAATCTAAAGCAGACCTCTTGTTTGAGATGAGGATTTTCTCAAGTACATTTTCTCAGCTGGGGAGTTTCTTTTTTTGCATCTAGGAGGTGCGGGGCCTTCATCAGAGCAACAACACCTGCAACAGACTGCATGACCCTCATAAAATATGCACTGGAATGTGCTGGAACAGCCACGTCTGTTAATCTGAACGAAGACATTTTTGTTGGCTGATCTCAATGTGAGAGAGAGAGAGAGGGCTGGGTGGTGGGGGAGAGAGGACGTTTTGAGGTTGAGAGAGACATAACTGCATAGCGTCTCCAGACCAACTGAAGCATTACATTATGACTGAACAGGCGAGTGTTGGCTGGTGGACTGTCAGACCTGTCTTTGTGTACTTTTCGGTGTAGATAAAACATTCCCATTTCTCCCACTGCACCTCTCTGTTGTCTGTTTTATCCTGAGGGCAGAGTGGAACCTGGCTGTGTTATTATAGTCTTATGGTTGTGTTTATTATAACTGCCCCTAATCCACTTTAAATGATCCCTCCCACTGAAGCTGTGAGCCGTCTGCACGTGGGATGAACACTGACTGCTGTAAAGCCACACTGCATCCGTCTCATATCTTACAAAACTGTTACCGCAGAATAAATGTTATGTTTAGAGCACTCCAAATACTTTCTTTTTCTACTTCTTCACTTCAGTAATCTCAACCTTTGGTCTAGCAGTTGCCATGTTTAAGCTTGTAGATTGGGTCCATGCCTGCAACTGGTCACACTTGATTTTTGGCAGTTTCTCCAGATGCAGGTTCCCTCATGTGAATATTGCAAACTGATAAATGGCTTCTCTTTAACTCTCACTTTGCTGAATACTATATAGAACCAGATGGTTCTGCATCAGCAGCTAGAAGGGCAAACACAGTATACAGCTGTCTAACTGATGCTGTTGCTGTCTTTGACGAGGCGTGTGTGTTTGTTTGCATCTGTGTTGCAGGAATCGTATCGACAGGTGATGAAAATGCGGCCGAAGGACCTGTGGAAAAGGCTCATGGTGAAGTTCAGAGGAGAGGAAGGGCTTGATTATGGAGGAGTGGCCAGGTAAGAAGTTATAGCAAAAGAAAGAGCATGGTACATGGAACACACAGACTTTGGTTCTGTAAATACTTCTTACACTGCAGTCTGCCTCCTGGTGGAGGAGCAAAAGCACACAACTTACTCTCCATTGTTTTGTCTGGTTTTCTGTACTAATTTCTTCATTAGTTTAAATTGGCATGTTCTGAACTCAAACTGGTATAACCTGGTATAACTGGTATATGTCTTTTTTTTTTTTTTCCTCCCTCTCCTGTCTGACCTGTGCGTCTGTGTGGTGTACCCCCTGCAGGGAGTGGCTCTACCTGCTGTCGCATGAGATGCTGAACCCATACTATGGCCTGTTCCAGTACTCACGTGATGACATTTACACCCTGCAGATAAACCCCGACTCTGCTGTCAACCCTGTGAGTTACAGACATGGCTGACGACACACAAAGAACTCAAATTTTATTTTTAAAATGTACGCACTCATGACCATAAGACATTTAAGATCAACTGGGTTTCTGCAAGTCTCAAAGTCTGAATTCCCTCTTGAATTTCATGTACAAAGTCTTGAATGTAATATAATAGTCACATTAGTTATAGCTCTTTGTTGTATGTTGGTTTGGGCTCTTGTGAGACATTACATCTTAAAAACAAAACGTACATCAGTAAAAGAGAGACTGGTTTGACAGTGGATTGTGCTGCAGCAGGCTGTTGAATCCCTTTTGTGGAGTTTCAGTGAGCGCCGACCTGTTGCAAGCACTGTCACTACTGCAGTACAGCGTTACAGTAGCTCATCGTCTCATAATGGGAAAAGTGTCAAATTAACTTCAATAAATTAATGTTTTAATTTTAATTTTGTTCATCCATCATCTCCATTTTCTGCCACTTCTCTGGGTCCAGGTCACGTTAGTTGATTAATTATATTCCAAGGAATTATCGTTATATACAGCTGGGAAGTACTGACAAACATGAGTTACGTCAATGTCAGTAAATCAATTTACTTTGATTGAAAAGGCAAGTCGGTAAAAATGTGTAATAAATAATTGCATGCCTTGTGTCTCCTACTGGATCATTCTTTGACCAGTATGATCATGAAAAAGGCATTAAATTGCATTCTATGATATTGGAAGAATTGAATTTGGTAAACACTGCCGACCTCTGATCAAAGCTTGCACCAAATGGCAAATGTCACAATAAAGCAAGTTATCCAACCAGCCTCATAAACAAACATGAGAGGTTTGTATATGTTAAATAAAGTCTGGACTTATTTCCCAAACATACTTTCAGTTCAGTACTCTTTTCAGTTCTGCCAGTAACTCGCTGCCGTCTCCTCATTTCGAAACTAAAAATGTTTTGTCTGCCCCCAGGAGCACTTGTCATACTTTCACTTTGTGGGCCGCATCATGGGGATGGCGGTGTTCCACGGCCACTACATAGACGGAGGCTTTACTCTCCCCTTCTACAAACAGCTGCTGGGTAAACCCATCACCCTGGACGACATGGAGTCCGTTGACCCTGACCTGCACAACAGCCTCGTGTGGATCCTGTACGTACAAGACACATTTGTATACAATCAGTCTAAGTTTGCTATGAGTATACAAGTGAAACAAAGTAGTTATCTGTTGCATTTCATAATCTGCCAAGTTTTTGCGCACATGACAACCTCTTGCTCTTGCTTTGATGACAGTGCCCCCCAGGGTTTTTTAATATTTCATGCATCGGTAGTCCGTAAGCATGTGCTTTCAGTCTCTATTTGCTTATTTTCACATCTGCTGGTTTCACTGATGAGCACAAATTAAACAAAAAAGGAGCTCACCGATGTTCAGTGTGTGCACTTTGTATTTTTTTAAGGGATTTTGTGCAAAAGCCCTCAAAGTAATTCAGATGTTTGTCTCTCTTCAGGGACAATGACATCACAGGTGTGCTGGACCACACCTTCTGCGTAGAACACAATGCCTATGGAGAGATCATCCAGCATGAGCTCAAGCCCAACGGTAAGAGCATCCCCGTCACCCAGGACACCAAGAAAGAGTACGTCCGGCTCTACGTCAACTGGCGTTTCCTGCGAGGAATAGAGGCCCAGTTCCTGGCTCTGCAGAAGGGCTTCAACGAGGTCATCCCCCAACACCTGTTAAAGGCTTTCGATGAGAAGGAGCTCGAGGTACTTTGTTGTTTGCACACATCTAGATGTCATATTGCTGGATTTACCTCAAAGTACTGTTAGTTATTATGCATACCTAAATCGACTTCTTTCCTCCGCCTGCAGCTGATTGTGTGCGGCCTGGGTAAAATCGACATCAACGACTGGAAGTCCAACACACGGCTCAAACACTGCACTCCAGACAGCAACATTGTGAAATGGTTCTGGAAAGCCGTGGAGTCCTTTGACGAGGAGCGCAGAGCCCGGCTGCTGCAGTTTGTCACCGGCTCCTCCAGAGTTCCCCTGCAAGGCTTCAAGGCTCTCCAAGGTAATAACACCCAGGAGGAAAACTGTGCATACATTATGTTTTGTTATGTAAATGCACCTTTTACACATTGGAATTGTTATGCAGGTTGTAAGGAGTACAAAATGCTAATGTGATGTCGGATCCATAATGTACAAAGGTGTGGTAGTGTAGTCCTTACTGTTCCTTTGTTGTGTGCACAGAGAGTGCTCTACATTCACAGGCTCTGTCAACACAATGTAGAGTGTGTGTTTGAGATTCTTGGCTTCTCTGTGTGCGTCTGTGTCTCCGGGTTTCTCCGACCTGAGATGAACCGTGAGTCTGTGCTTGGTGCAGTGGTTCAGTGGGTCCATCCTGGCAGACAGTGCTGCCCAAGAGACAGAGCACCTAGACATGAGGAGTACACCGTGATCCACACGCAGACCTGTACACACCTTTTTATACAACGTGGCCATCCTCTCTTGGTCAAAACAGCAGCAGAGGCCAGAACACCCCGAAATAGCACACAGACACACACGCACACACAGACACTTGGACTTTAAGTGTCCATGGCATCGCTTTGATTCTAAAAGTTATTGGACCGTTCTCCGAACCATCTGAATATTTGATGGAATAAAGGGATTTTTAGGACAGAAATCACAACACAGGCAAATTGCAACAGAATGAGTGATTTAGGTACTTTAACAAAGGATGTCAGTCTCTAATGTTTATTTATGTTTCTTCATTGTTAGGTTGTAATTGGAAAGCAAAGATATTGGTCAACTCACAATTTGCAGCACAATAAAGTCCAAGGAATGTAGACACATGGGCGAGTATCAAGGCCTCTTAAATGCAACATGTTACAAATTACACAATTTGTCAGTAATGAAGTCAAGACGCTTTCTGTAACATTTTATACCTTTGCACACATTTTTGTATTTTTATTGTTTGGAAACAAAAAAAAAAGGACTTGATAATCTTATAAGCAAGTGAAAATATAATTGTGAAATTTAACCACTGAACTTTTCTTTCTTGGGGATCCTGATGGGATAGGACAGAGTTCTGACTGATTCCCTTCAGGCTTGATTAATTATCTTTGCTAATCCAGATGTTGGAGTTTAAATTTTTCATCTTGAAATTTGGCATCTGAACTTCCCAAAAACAAGATCCAAAAACAACCAATTTTTGTATATTGGACACTTACATTTCCAGAGAATGCAGACAGTCCTTCACAGTGCAGAGCAGGTGTGTGAAGTTGCATTTTTACTAAACTACTTGTGGTCATACAGGTGCTGCTGGCCCACGGCTCTTTACCATCCACCAGATTGATGCCAGCACCAACAACCTGCCCAAAGCCCACACCTGGTGAGGAAACTGTCCGCACTCCGACATGTTTACACTGTTGGACATGTTTGGTTTAACTTTATTAAATCCATTTTTACTTCACAGTCAAAGTAATCAGTAGTATCTTTATGTTTCTTGTGTTCTGGAGTAATGCAGCAGCGCAGTCATTTATGTAGTCTTCTTGTTCTCAGAATATCATTTAAAAATCTGCTCTCTTCTGTTTTCCCAGTTTCAATCGGATCGACATTCCTCCCTACGAGCACTACGACAAACTGTACGACAAGTTGCTCACGGCCATCGAGGAGACGTGCGGCTTTGCTGTGGAGTGAGTCACTGGTGCAGGCAGAGCTCAGCAACAACCCGAAGCAACATGGTTCGGCCACGATGAGCCTCCCCCCCCCTCTACAAATCGGTCCACTCAGACGGGGGTCATCCACGGTTGCTTCACCCCGGGACGCCCATACTTCCCGGGGACATGTGGCCAAGCTAAGGGAGGGTGGGCAGAGAAGACCAGAAAACGTCATCTGACTCTGGGTTTTGTTTTAGACCCTCCCGCCCTCCTTTATGTCTGTTATTTTTTATCATTGAAAAGGATCTCTTCAGCTGCTAATAACTCTAAAGACTATTTACTAACTTGTCGAACCTGCAAATTTTGCTGGCTCTTACCTTTTTTTCTAAGTTCATTTTAGCATTTAAAAAAGAAATAGACTGTATTCCATGTAGCAATGCTCCATCTTACCAAGCAGAACACAAGTTCAGTCCACTCTGAAACCACATTAACAAGACTGGTTTGTTTGCTAGTACAGGGTTATTAACGGTTACCACAACCACTCGGAAACACTAAATTTGGAAGCGAAGTGTGCACGACTCGGGCTGTTTGGAGCCTCGCAGTGGTCACACGGGGGCCATCAGCAATGCCGAGGCTGGAAAACGGGGATGTGTGCGGATGAGAAGGCAACACTAGAGACTGAATTAGGCAGAGCCCGACTGTTTACAACCCTCTCCAAAGACCGCAGCAGAAGAGTCGCTGCACAACAACCAGTGCTGCATTCCCAGAAACCTATTTCACACGTTCGACAACTAGTTTTGTTTGAAAATGAATGAATGGCTTGAAATGTGTTATTTTTATATAACAGGGAAAATTTGAAAAGAAACCATAAAATTCTATATAATATATATAATTTATTGCTGTTATATTTCAGAAACCCCTTTCCATTGTTCCAGAAGAATAAAATCTTTTAAATGTTAAGTGTTGCTGTTTAAATTATCGAAGACAATTTGTGAAAAACAGAATTAAGCTAAAAATGCTGTGGTTTATTTCTGGATATAACCTCTCTCATACTGTGCAAGGAGAGGTGTGTCTTTTAAAGGGCAAAAAAATCTTTAACACACAACGTCTTCTGAGTGCCATAACCATTTTGAATGAATGAATCTTTGCAAATATTAAGCGAACCCTTTAAATTCTACTGATTTCTTCCTGGAGCTACATATGGGGGTGTGATGTTTCCCTTCCATTACCCTTTTTAACAGATCGTCATTTGTAGCATGAATCCTACCATTACTTTTTAATGGTATTCTGTTCAGAAGAGTCCAAAGTCCGTCATAATCTACTCTGTGCTGCCTCCACATTGTTGTTGTTGAAAAAAAAGAAAAAAGAAAAACCTCTACTACCTTCTAGCCATGTGGTGCTAAACAGCATTAACGTTTGTCTTTATATTGGCAACCTTACTCACTGACGTACTACTGCTTAAAGTGCACGATACACTACTCACGCTCATACCCGTTTGTGGCCACTGAACATGTCCAAGAAAATCAAGAGCTCTACCCAGCCACATTCTCAGGAGATGTCATTCGTAGTTTGTAATGTCCTTTTGATTTGACGACTGACGACAAACTAATTCTGACCATTTGTCTCAATTTCCCGAATGTCAAGGGGTCAAAAAGTCTTGTCATTTAAATAGTTTTGCCCACAGCCGACCATTAACACACAGTAATTGCTGCAGCATGTGTCCGTATGTGCTTTTGGTTGAAAGGGAACTGAATGAGATGAACTCCTGTTCTAGCCTGCTACGTGTAGTCCTATCGGTGATGTTTTTATTTAGAGAGAGAGAGGGATTGTTTTCTACGATTTTAAAAATGAAATTCTTGAATGTTTTCAAAAGATGCTGCCTGTCTAGCAATCCTCTATGACCGTGGACTGTTCTTAACGTTTGCATACACTAAAAAATAAAAAAAATGAACTGTTAATTTTCATTCTTTTATGTGGACTAATGTGTATGCAAAGTGAAAAGTGTCCTCAGATGGTGCTTTGTACAGTAATAAGATATTGTTCATATATGTGGATCAAACAACCTGTAATTTATCTTTAACTTAAGTAGAAGAAGATTTTGTTGAAATGAAAAGAGGAATTGCACACAAACCGAATGAGGTCGCCACGTGTATTTAATGCTGACTTGTGTAACAGATATTCATTCGCCTTTAAGTCCAGTGCACAAGCTGATCGCCCTACTGTCTGTTCCTACACTACATCGCCCCGTCGCTGCCTCTCATTGAAGAACTGAACTTTTTATTAAAACAAGTCACAGTTGAGAGTTGCCGCTCTTTTTTTTGTTTTGTTTTTGTTTTTTTAATAGCATGATCCACTAGCAGGACTATATCTCTCATAGCTGACTGATGCAATTTGATGTATGTTAACACTATCATTTTGTAAGAGTATTTTATTTTTGTGTGTAATTAGTTCTAATTAAACTTGCCTTTGTCTAACAATGTAAGGCCTTGTACACAGATATGTCCTGTCCTCTTTCTGTTTGAATGGTTGTTTCAGATTTGATTTTTTAATCTCAGTTCTTATCAGAAGCGCTTTGGTACAACAGTTTGTAACATTAGATCAGTTTATCGAGGGGCTTGTTAGTGCCATACTGGCTGAGAATAAATGTCCAGTGAGGGATGCAAAGGCTCACGCTTTACATGTGAATGGCACGTGTCCCCGACCACCCAGTGTGGACTCACTGATACCACTCTGGGTTAAAGCGTCTGGCAGATGGCTCAGTGGGAATTGGGGAAATGATGATGAATTGAGCCGTTTGGGGGAGAAACAAAAGGTGTCAAGTACAAGTTTTGTTGTTTTGTAGATCTGCATCATCCTACAAAGAGGTGTTCAACTGTCTCTGTGCACAGACTGGAAAGATGATAGAAGATGAGACTATCAGAGTAACTTAAATTCACTGAAAAGTTTTTTTGGTTCACCTTTGAGCTCAGAGGGGATTTATTTTCTTTTCCCCTGGAAGAAAACTGCTACCTGCCATACTCAGTGGTGAAATGTGACTAAGTACATTTAATTAAGTACAAATATGAGGTATTTAAGTCTTTTTCTTTACATGCCACTTTCTATTTCTACTTTTAATCATTATTGTTGTTTCATGATTCCAGCATCACAAATGTGAATATTTGCTGCTTTTCCTTTTTATTACATTTCCTAATTTTGATAAAATAATATGTATTTTTAATAATGTTGAGGTTTTAACTATTGGTTGTAAACAAAACAAGCATTGTGAAGGTGTCACTTTAGGCGCTCGGTAAATGTGGCACGAACCAAACAATCAAACGATTATTTGAGAAAATAATCAACAAATTATAATGAAAATAACCATTTCTTGCAGTCCTGTTTAAAACAGTCACAGGGAACATATATATTGATACTTTAATACATTAAGTAAGACTTTCAATCCAGGACTGTTTTTACATTTTTACAGTGTGGTATTAGTACTTATTACATAACTATGAATACTTCCTCCACCATTTTGTACCATAAAACATTTGCTTTCCCATTTATACCAACACAGGATCTAATCGAAATAAATAAATAAATAAAAAGATAAAAAGATAAAAAGATAAAGTCTCTATGTTTCATGGGTTGGTCCTGATGACGTCACTTACCGTATTACATCGGAAGCACAGTCAGAGCCGGATCACCAGTTACAGTCTCGTACATATCCATCCGCCAACTTGGTTGTAATTATGAACACAATGTACCGAAAGGAAGCACCGGCAAACAGAGTTTTAGGCTTTTTACGCTGATATTTTTAAAGAAAAAATACAAAATATAGTTTTAGATTTTTAAGCTCTACATAAACAATGATTGTGTGCAATTTTTTTTCTATTTTTAATTCACGTATGTTGTTCAGTTTGCCCTAATTTATCTTAAAATATATTAAAATCTATTCAGTGGATCATTGGTGAATCCAGGTGTAGTAAATAAGAGTTTCAGTGAATTTAAAGCGCAGTTTAACTGTTGTGTAACGTGTCTATATTTTCAGTCGGATGAAACGTTAGAACCCAATGGTCGAAACCGTGTGGCGGAGTAATACATCGGAAGAGGCACTTCCTCTTGCCTTATAAACCGGGTCTCATTGTCACGTTACCGGCATTTCAGCATCACTGCCGGTCGGGTTTTTTTTAGACGGCAGCCAAGCCACAGTGTAGGATATTTATCTTTTTTATTTATACAACTTGTTTACAACATGCCTGGATATTCCGACAGAGACCGCGGCAGGGACCGGGACAGAGATAGAGGGTACGTGCTTTTTTTTTTTCCTGGTTTTACGTCAGTTTTCCCCTCGTGTGGTTCGTTTAAAAAAAAAAAAAAAAAAAAATGGCTGACAAGAAATTAAAAACAAGAAAAACGAACAGAAACTAAAAAAAACATAGATTTTCATAGGAAATCTTGCTAGTTTCCTCTTTATATTGAACTAAGATCACACTGGTTTAAAAAGCGGGCAGTTTTCCGGTTTTATTTAACCACGCAAGGCCCGGACCGGTGAACCGAGCCCGTTGTCTTTGGCTCGAGGCCTAGTCTGGCCTCGTGCCCCGCCACCGCGGCGGCTCGGTAGCTCCGGGGGCCGTTAGCTCCCCGTTAGCTCCCCGTTAGCTCCACTTCACCGCGGCGGGAGGCTCCTCCGCAAGGTACCGGTGGCATAAATCGTTGGACTTTTTCGTTAAATACACGTTAAGGTGTATTTGTACACGATGTTCGCGCCGTGGCCAACCTGTAACGCGTGTTTGCCCGGGCGCGGACCGGCGTGGCTAATACAGCTGGCTAGTCGGCTTTTCGCCATGTGGCGGCATGACTGCAGATACAAAATGCCGGCTGGTTTTTCCATTGTTCCTCTGCTGGCTGGAAAGTATATGGCAGCTTTTATGTTTTCACAGAATGACGCAGTTAGGATGGGGGTCACGGTTCTTTTATTTTTAAACCGCTGTCGCCGTTTGAATGACCTGACCGAGCCACGACTTTAACGGTTTAATTTTTTTGTTTGTTAGGAGCTATGGCGGCGGTGGTCCTCCTCGATTTGGAGGCAACCGTGGTGGAGGCGGAGGGAAGTTCGGCAATCCAGGTGAGCGACTGAGGAAGAAGCAATGGAACCTGGACGAGCTCCCAAAGTTTGAGAAAAACTTCTATCAGCAGCATCCCGACGTTGCCCGGAGATCTCTGGTATGTAGTCAGCATGGCCCTTGAGGTGTTATGCAACATCAAATGTGCTCAGTCCTGCACGTGTTGCAGTTATGCAATCGGTTATGGCAACTGAACTATGTGTGCTTCACTCTTATCTTGCAGCAAGATGTCGAACAATACAGAAGGGCCAAAACCATCACGTTCAAGGGGAGAGAGTGCCCAAATCCTATTGCAAAGTTCCACGAGGCCAGCTTTCCATGTAAGTTTTATAAACTAAAATTTGTGAAACAATATCCCAAAGGAAGTGTAGTCCATCTCAATTAATTGTTGAATCTTTTTTCCAGCTTATGTGATGGATGTGATCAACAAACAGAACTGGACGGAACCAACACCCATCCAGGCCCAGGGCTGGCCTCTGGCTCTAAGCGGCAAGGATATGGTCGGCATTGCTCAGACTGGCTCTGGCAAGACACTTTCCGTAAGTAACGAGTTGTCTTTGACCTCTGGCATTAGTTATGATCAACAAATCCTGATTCTGGTAAATATTACTCTTGTGAAGCTCATGAAAATGACTGTGTAATGTGTTTCCTCTGCAGTATTTATTGCCTGCAATCGTGCACATTAACCACCAGCCTTTCCTGGAACGTGGAGACGGTCCCATTGTAAGTATCCACATTGATTTACATGCCTGGAGTAAAAGTAGTGACTTGTTTGACTCTATGCTGATTAAATTGGGCCATAAATGAGGTTTATTGACCTGTATCTTTATTGCAACTTTGGGAACTGTACAATGTATTTAGCTGTGACTGACATTAACTGGGAAAAAACAATGTCCCCTTCGACAGTGCTTGGTGCTTGCCCCGACCCGTGAGCTGGCACAGCAGGTGCAACAGGTGGCTGCAGAATATGGCAGAGCTTCTCGCCTCAAGTCCACCTGTATATACGGAGGAGCGCCTAAAGGACCCCAGATCCGTGACCTGGAAAGAGGTATTGTTGCCACTGCCTGTTTTTGTCATAATTGTGGTTTTCTAAGTCTAATCTCACAAACCATAAACCTTACTGAACCTTGTCCTCTACTAAAGGTGTGGAGATCTGCATCGCCACTCCAGGAAGACTAATTGACTTCCTTGAGGCGGGAAAAACAAACCTCCGTCGTTGCACTTATCTCGTGCTGGATGAGGCTGACAGAATGCTGGACATGGGTTTTGAGCCACAGATTCGGAAAATTGTCGACCAAATCAGAGTAAGTTGCTGTTAACTGCTGAGAAAACATCTGCTGAAGTTAAATGCCTGCTCACTTGCTCGTTCATTACCTCGAGGGAGGGTGTTACTAATTGTTACACTGTTTCTTGCAGCCTGACCGTCAGACTCTCATGTGGAGTGCCACTTGGCCCAAAGAGGTTCGCCAGCTGGCAGAGGACTTCCTGAAGGAGTACGTCCAGATCAATGTCGGGGCGCTACAGCTCAGTGCCAACCACAACATTCTGCAGATTGTGGATGTCTGCAATGATGGAGAGAAGGAGAACAAGTGAGTAATGTGTCCAAGGCGTTAACAAGTGGTGGTTTAAGTTGATGACAATTCCCCCTCTACAGAATTTCAAAATGTGACAGCGACCTTTCTTTTTTTCTCTTTAGACTTATCCGTCTGCTTGAGGAGATCATGAGTGAGAAGGAGAATAAGACCATCATCTTTGTAGAGACAAAGAGGCGCTGTGATGACCTCACCAGGAGGATGCGAAGGGATGGGTAAGTGTTTAAATTAAGATGCTGATTTCACAGCATGACAGTCTCTGTTGTACTGACATTTTTATAGCTACTACAAGTACTACAATGCATTAACATGGAAACCTTCATTTATGTTAGATGGCCAGCTATGGGAATCCATGGAGATAAAAGCCAGCAGGAAAGAGACTGGGTTCTCAATGGTAAGCTTGCATCCCCAGTAATTTACATCACTGTTTAATCAGAACCTCAAAACTTAAAAGAAATGTAAGGAGTTTTTATTCTGTCTGATTTTATCCTTTTTATTTTTCTTAGAATTCAAATATGGAAAGGCACCTATTCTCATTGCTACAGATGTTGCCTCCAGGGGTCTAGGTCAGTATCCTCGCTGATGTGTCTTTACTCTGATGTATTTCAAAAAGAAAGTGTATTTGCTTTCTTTAACTCTTCTGCTTCTTTCTGAGTTTCTCCCCGACCTGAAGGAGCAGTCTGTGTGGCAGGGCCTTGGCATGACAAGCCCAGGTCTCCAGAGGGGGAAGGAGGATTCTTGGAGGTGTCCTGACTGGCGAGGCACGGGTCTCCCAGTCGTGCAGATATACAGAGGTGACCAGGCCCAAGTGCAGCATAACGTGCTGGCCTGCCTAAAAAGGGGGGGCGAGTTGAGGGCTGGCCAAAGTTCCTCCCCCATATGCTCGTCTGTTCTCTGGCAATGGTTTGGACTGCTTCATACACCCAGGCTCTCTAACTGTCCCAGCTCAAAGCCCAGCTACACTGTCTTCTTTTGTCTTGCATGTCTGGGCACCGCATTGCAAGCCATTAGAGTCATTTGGGAGGTGCTTTCTGTTGCGTAGACTCGTTGTAAAGCATGGGTGGCGTCGATGTTGCAGTTTCCTAAACTCCTGTCGGAAGAGCAGTCTGTCAGATAGATCATACCTTCACCTCTGTAATGACATGGCTACTGGCGCTTTTGGTGACAGTGGGACATGCTAGTTGGACACACTTGGACAAAATCCAAGCTCACACTCCTCCCTCGCCTGCGTTTCAAAGTCATGTCGAGACCTGCCAACGAGAGACAATTATCAAGTGAACACTGGGTCTGGAAAAATCTTGCCATGCCGAGAGTGGGGATGCAATGTTTGTAGGCATCCTGCAAATTGGTTCAGATCGACAGTTTCTTGGCAAGAGACCACTGCAGTGTGAGCTTTGTAGCAAGCAACTCGAGAGTGCGTGACAAAGGGACCTTAAGTGCTAGTTCAAGCCCACTAGGAGGCAGTAGTGTGCATAGACACGTGACAATATGTGGGGCGTGTGCTGCAATGGGAATGGACTAGTGAATGCATACTCCAAAAAATGGTAAGAGCTCTGATCCATTCTTTCTGAGGGTGGTTTGGCAGTGGTTCTAGAGGGGGAAGGGTTTTTATTTTATCCCACCGGATTGGAAGCCAATGGAGTGTGCATCGTTTCTCTTTTCCCACCGTAGTCTCCCCGCGGAGTAAATATCTGTCCAGAACGTTTGTCTAATGCTAGTTTTTTGCAGCCATGTGGATTTTACCAGCCATCCCGACCTCATGATAGTACTAACTTTTTTGTTTTTGATCTGGTTGTTGTGGTGGCGTTGGCGCACGTCTTTGTGTGCTGTCCTCCTTTTCCTTTATGCCACACCGCACCACAATCTTACAGATGTTGAAGACGTGAAATTTGTCATCAACTTTGACTACCCCAACAACTCTGAGGACTATATCCACCGCATTGGCAGAACGGCTCGTAGCCAAAAGACAGGCACAGCTTATACCTTCTTCACTCCAAACAACATGAGGCAGGCCAGCGACCTCATCTCTGTGCTCCGCGAGGCCAACCAGGCAATCAACCCCAAGCTCCTCCAAATGGCGGAAGACAGAGGAGGTAAATCTAATTGGTGAGATACAGAAACTGTGCTGTGAACTGCAGCCACGTTTTTTTCTGCTGCTCTCCTTTTGCTTGTTCTGAGAAGTGGATGGGTTTATCATTATGAACATATTGGTTTCTCAAACCAGTTTTTTTCCTTTTTTTTCCAAACTTGTTTATATTACAGATGTGATTACAGCCATGCCCCTCTTCTTAAAAGTCTATTTTCCTTTTCAGGTCGTTCAAGGGGAGGCAGAGGTGGTGACTTTAGAGATGACCGTCGGGATAGGTATTCTGGAAGGCGTGATTTTGGCAATTTTAGAGACAGGGATAATGGTAGAGGGTTTGACAACGGACCAAATAAAGCTTTTGGCACCAATACCCAGAATGGAGGCTATGGGGGCAGTAACGGCAGCAGTGGCTTCACTGGAGGCAGCTACAATGGTAATGGACAGTCCAACTTTAACCAAACGGGAGCCTTCGGAGGCCAGAATAACTTCCAGCCTCCGCAGTTTGCTCCCAGTAAGGTTGGTGCACAGACTGGCGCGACTCATCCCCCGTTCCCCTTCCCCCAGGCACCGGCTCCACAGCAGCACCCCCCACCACTGGTGCCATACTCCATGCCTCCTCAGTTCTCTCAGTAAACACACCCGTACACTTGAAGAAGTAATTTATTGCTTTTTGTCGTGTTAAGTTCTACACTTAATTCAGAATTTTTGTATTTACACAACAGGGTTACAAACAACTTCAACCTCCTATCAAGCCTTTTAAGATCTGCAGTGCAGCAATAGTGGTGTTGCACACTTGTTTTTTTTTTTTTTTCCCCCCCTTTACTATTTAATTTGTTACATTCCTGAGTAATGTTTAGTTATGTTTTGTACTAGGTAATTACAAATGTATTGGTTTTTTCATGTATCATTGAAAGTGATGTTAAGCTCCTACCTTGGAAGTGCACTGCATGATCTTTCAAAATAAAACAAAAAAACACACTTGGTACTTTGTGGTTTTTATTTTTCTATTGAGGAAAATGTAACGCTGGTACTTCCTTTTCTATCCAGCAGGTGTCATGGTTCTCTAATATAATAATGCAAGTGTCCTTAAGTTTGGTCACCTCTTGGACCAGCATGTCACTTTGTTTAGTATATCATATTACAATACTAAAAACTACAGTGACCATCTGCTGGTTATATCTTAGTGTTGTGGAAATGTCTGTCAAAAATAGAAATGCATGCACGTCACTACTTTCCTCCTTCATAAAGTCTTAATCCTCGTGTCCCAGCATCAGAAAGGGATCGGAAACTTGTTGTTCCTGTCAGTCTCGTGCCAGTCGCATGCTGACAAAGATGACTTATAGGGTGTCAGCCTGTCAACCTTAATTATCCTTTGACAAACTGTAGCTCAAAACATGTTTTGATATTGGCCAGCATTAGAATGATTGCAGTCATGCCTCTAAGCTGTAGTTTAAAACCTCCAGGTTTAGTTTAGGAGACCTAGGTTAGTGAATTAGCATGAGATGCTGTGATGTTGCCACCTGCTGGTAGAGGAACACGTCTTTTTCCCATCTTCAGACATTAACAAACTTACCCAGTGAGTGTTAGGCCTGAGGTGGGATTCACTCTGACATGGCCAGACTATTACTGAGCATGAGTGGGCACCTGGGAACTGAAATGATACCCCTGCTTTACCTAAAGTCAAGTCAGCCCCCACAGACAGAACTGTGTCGCTCCTGACTGTCTGGGGTCTTTTTTTCTGGGACGTTTTGCAGTTTACTGATTACTCCTAACATCCTCCTGTTGGGTGAAATCTACCCCTCATGTTCTGATTTGCTGCCCCAGCCAGTGTTTCTTTAAAAAAAAAAAAAAAGACTCAGTTTGTGTGAATATCAACTTTCTTTTTTATAGAAAACAAAAAAGCCTGCAAACATTTTGTCTGGCAGAAATGTTTTTCCCCCCTCAGGTTTATCTTGCGACTGCTTTGGGGAATCCTGACCCGCAGGTTGGGCACAAACTGTGGGACACTACAAAAAATAAGAAACCAGAGATACAGGTTATATTATCCTTCTGTCAAACATTGATGCAGTATAACGACCAGGACATCCCTACTTGGGACTGAGATTTTAGCCAGCACATGTAAATAACTCACTTCAAACAGAGGCTTTGTTTTGTGGCCCTCTGATCCCCTCAGGCTCTTGGGCCTCTGGGGTCATGTATTTGGCACTAAGTGTGTTTGTTGATTTCAGTCTTTTTGTTATAGAAGCCTAACACGACCCACATGTGTCAGAGTGAAACTGTTGCTCCTCCTCAACCAGACTGAAACCTGGCCACAGGTCAGCGCCTTGTGATTATAGATTAGAGCTCTGGGTGAACAGGAGTGCTGTGGGCGCGGCCGATTTAAATTGCTTTCTACGTATTTACAGAACCGTGGCTGTGAAGTATGCGTGGAACGCTCTCTGTGTAAATACTACCGAGTGTTCTTCGTTATATGAGTCAGAGAAATGCTTTTTCATCCTGATATGCGACAGCCACACCCTGCTGGCGGCAGCACCCTTTGCATTAAAAAAAACATTTTCAGCTGGAATTAACCTTTTCTGTTTTCGGGGGGAATTCATTATAATTATCAATTTATTTATGATTAACTGTGTGTAGGTTTGATCAGAGGTGGACAAACTGCTTATCTGGGGTGGATTGCACAATGTGGAACCTAAACAGGTTGTGCTTGAAGTACAAGGGTGGACACATTAACATGAACACCTGAACCATCTGATGTATAGCTTGCAATTAATTATTAACCACATTTATGATGCCTCAGACGTGTTAAATCAACTTTTGTCATATTGATTTTATTTGTCAGTTGCGGGTGATGTTGTATTACATTGCACAGGTGTTCATGTTATTGTCTTCATCCTCTCTACACCGTATCAATACATGAGGCCTAGCCTGGACTTTGTGTGAATTTTTTAAACATTAAGTAGTAGATACTTTCTATTCATGAACCTGTGCAGCTTTAATATGCACTTTACATTACATTAAGTAGAAATGGCTCATGATAAATCATTACATTACTTTTTTATATTTTGTTTTTTGGAGAAGGAAGTGGAAACAAGTTTTAAACATAATACATTATTGACATATCATCACCTTTTAAGTTGATATGGGTTGAAAGTTGTCTTCTTTTAACCTGAGGGAAGTATGGGTAAAGCTGAGGTGTTACATAGGTTTTATCTGTCATTTGATACTTTTTTTTTTTTTTTATAAAAATATAAATTATAGCCACTTTAAATACCTCTGGGGACAAAGGTCAAGGACAAGTGAGACCCCTACCCTGTGCTTTGTTTTGCTTCCTCAATCATCACCCCCCTCTTGTCCCATCACTCACTCATCTGTCTGCATGCTCTTGGTTCCTTTTACCTTTTTGTTCCTTCTCTTCATTCCCTCCCTTTCTCGCCGCAGGTATGTAGGTATTGGTTTTAGGAGTAACTGCTCTGGGTGTGCGTCCGACACACCCACTGCAAGCATGAGACGGAGCAGCATGCTGAACAGAATACTTCCCCACTGAGGCGTGAAGGAGTCACATTGTTCCTCTCCGGAGAAGAGGCGCCTCCAACTCCCACCACCCACTTTATTGTGCATAGTGCACATCTGTGGTAACACAAACACACACACACTCACATGAAATGCCATACATGCACTGTGTTTTTTTTTTCACATTATCTTAGTTATCAGCCTTTTTTCACACAAGACCTTGACTTCATGTATGACCCAAAGGTAATTTGTTAAGGTGTGTGTCCGATAACCACTGATCCTCGGAAATTAACATGCAAGACTCCTGGGTACTTGATAGGCGTGTCGATCATTTAGTTAAGAGTAATTCATTCATTAAAACACACCAGGGTTTGGCTGCATTTGTCAAGAAATCTGAAATCTTTTCCTACAGTGTTAATTTGGTTGACAGTATGTCATCTTTCCTGTGTGAAGACTTCCTGTCAACTTCACTATTTTGATGCTGTACACATATTAACCCACTCATACTTTCTTAATTCTCTCTTTTTGTGTTCACTTTTATTATTATGTAGCTTATACTAACAAGTAATGATATATGTATTTATATATAAATCTTAATTAGACATTTGCTTATCATGTTTAATTGATAATATAAGAGCTAATGATTATTCTGATATCCAGTCATCAAATTACTAGTTATGCTACATCCCACCAGGATCGTATGTGTGGAATGTTTTATAATGTAATGCCACGTCTTGTGATGAATGGAGCTGATAACAGAGCTTCAGCTGTATCAGGTTCAGAGACCATTTCTATAGGCAGGTGTGTAGAGTAAGAAAACAAAACGTGTTCAGAAACTGCAGATAAACTCATCAGAGAGTGTGGATTAATCGTGGTATCAAGAGCACAATGAGGCTCTTTCAGAACGATCATACTTTAAATAAACACATTTCTGCGCTCCTAGGATATAAAGTCAGAGCCACGGCTGTGAAGCGGAACAGGTCCGCCCGGTCTGCTCCTCCACTGCTTTCACTGACGACACACCTGCTGGCCTGGGAGGAGCTGAGACAGGTGGACGCTCCTTAACCTGGGGCGGGCGGGGGGCGCCACAAGAGACAAGAAGTGAGTGAGAGGAAACAGGAGAGGAGAGAGTGAGGAGTTTGAAGGAACACACGGACTCAGATTACACAAACGGGCCCGGACAGTCTCCCAAGATGTCGAGCAAAAAGGAATACAGTCCTGTGAAGATCAGCAAGTGAGTTCTGTCAGCTTCCTCTCTGTGTGTGTGTCAGGTTTTCCTGTCCCTTGTCTTTTGTCCTCCCTTCCGGTCTGTTTTTATTTTTTTTCCTCCCACAGGGGTGACCTGAAGTCAGTTTCATGCTCCATGCGGGCATTTTTGTACCATGATCTCATTTGTGTTTGCTCAGGAGTGAGCTGTTTTATTTCCCTGTACATGAAAGCTACAAATGAGCTGACATCTAATATCTGCCTTTTACTCACTCTTAAAAATAACTAAGGGAGCATGAGGAGCTGTGGGAAATGAATGAAGCCTCGGTTGACATGAAATGTCTCAGTCTCCTGTTTACTCTGATAATACCACCATGTTACTATCTTTACATGTGGTGTATACTTCACTGATTCTCGTGGCCTCGACTAACTCCTTTAATCAACCACAGCTCTTTTATTTGTATCTTTGCCCAAAGGGTGTATCATCAAAGTTTACTGACTCACTTAGTCTATATCTGGTGCCACCAGATAGGCCAGTGTTCTGACTCATGGATCTGATGGGTCAACAGTGTGCCTTTAGTGCTCTAATCCAGCTGAGAGAGTGTATAATAGAGTGTGTAGCTGGCTGTCATTGCTATGCAGTGAAACAAGTGGTTGTTTAAGCGGAGGAGTGTATTTACTCTCGCAGCTATCAATCACAGTTTTATGAAGAGGTCATAAACGTGTGGACTCTTGGGGGCTGGAAGTTGTGCAACTATTTCCCCCGCTGCTCTCCAAGTGGCGAAGCAGGTGTTTATCTCCTCCTGGTGCAACTAGAGGGGCCACGTACTGTTAAACCTGAGCGCTCCCTCACAGCGGGGTGTGCCCTGAGACGCCAAAGGCTGGAGATAGTTAGTGACAGAGGACAGGAAGGGCTGAGGGAGTGTCAGGGCAGGGTCTCTCTGCTGCTAGGTCTGTTTGTCTTCATCGCCACAGTGACACTTGAGCTTGAATGGAGGCTAGTGAGTCAGTTAGTGAGTGCACAATGTGGTGCCTGCATGCGATCACATTGCTTCTGATAGACACGGTCGGTTATTCATGATTAGGGCAAGAAACAGCTCTGCCTCAACAGTGCTGTGTGTTTGTAACTCGGCTCTCAGCAATGATTGAAGCAGCGATCACAAATACCACACTTTAAAAAAAAAACCTCCATTACAAGTAAAGGTCCTGCACTGAAAATGTAATTTAAGTGAAAGTATGTGAGTATAATCAGGAAAATGTCATACTATTATATATGAAATCATTAGATTATTGTAACTGATGTATTAATGTAAAAGCAGCAACTATGATAATATTATTGTTATACCTATTTTATACAGGACTTTAACCATTGATTATTTTCATTATGGATCAGTCCCCTGGTTGTATATTCTCAAATGATTAATCGATTGATTGTTTTGGCTTGGGAAAATTCTGAAAAAATGTGAGAAATGCTCACCCAGAGCCCAAAGTGACACCTTCACAGTGCTTGTTTTGTCCAACAAACTGTCCAAACCTCAACATTATTACAAACAAATTCAAATATAATAGATGGAATATTTTAGTTAGGTATTTTTGCATGAAAATGACTCAAACCATCATCAAAATAATTAATGTAGTGGAGTAGAAGTATAAAGAGTCATGTAAAGAAAATACTCAGTAGTTAGTAAATGTACTTAGTCACATTCCACTACTGGGAGCAATAAAAATAAAACACTGCAGGAACTAATCGTTCTCCAGTCCTCCGCCTACTACGAGCCATAATGTCTAACTACAACTGTCACAGCCCCACTGGAGAGTTATGACACCGTTCACTTGATAAGAGATGAATGGGGATGACAAGTTCATCTCGGCAGGAATGTCTGTCCCGCACACGGACGACATTCCTGGCTGCTAATGGGAGGAGACGGGGGGGACATCCCCACAATGTGTCCCCTGGGCCCTAACCCGGGTGTGTCAGAATAAATAGTTGGCTTTCATATCACAGCGGAGCAGGAATGACAGAACAAACACCCTCAGAGCTCAAACAGGTCTGCAGAAAGTGTTTGTGGGTGACGTGCCAGTGAATAATATTGTTGAGCAGGTGAAGGAATCTTATTTGCTCAAGTGTTTTATGTTCCCATCTCAAACATTAACTGTAGTGTCTCCAGTCAAAAGCAACTGTTTAAACATGAATATACATTTCAAACCCAGTGGTGGGAAGAAACTAAGTACATTTACTCAAGTGCTGTACAGTTTTGAGGCACTTCTACTTTACTTGAGTGTTTCAGTTTTATGTTTTTTCAATAGTTTCTGGTTACTTTAAAGATTACACACCCAAAATGTATGAAGCATTTATAAGATGAACTTCCTAACACTATATAGACTAGTTACTTATCTCCACCTAAACCAGATAAAACATAAAGATGCTGCTTACACAGTAAAGCATTAGTAACAGTAATCCAATAACTTACACGGGGCTACTTTTACTTCTGATATTTTTTTGCTTCTACATAAACACAATTATATATGCAGGACTTTAAGTTGTAATGGAGTATTTCTACAGTGTGGTACTGCTGCTTTTACTACTCTACAAACCAGTTTCTGTTGAATGCAGAGATGCATCCTTTTCCTAATTGGGCCTATAACTGTAGGCTAATTATTGTGTTCCAAAAGTAGTTGAGCACAAAAATCCCCCCAAAATCTTCTTTCATTAAAGCAGATTTGCTGATTTTAGAATGCGTATAGGTTTTTAAGGACAAGCACAAAAACAAGCTATTTAATCACAGAAACATTGGTTTATCTTACTGACTTTCTACTAGTTCCTTAATACCTTCACATGCCAATAAACACCTCAATATTTTGCACAGAATCATGTCATTCTGACCGTCCTCTTCCTGTGTTTTCACCCAGGACTCAGGCCACTGACCTGGCTGTGCTGATTTCTCGCATGCAGAAGAATGCAGACCAAGTGGAGAAGAATATCCTGCAGGCAGAGGAGCTGCTTTCTGTGGTAAGAAGTCCACATACACCAGAGCTGGAGACTTGAATCAGACAGATCATAAAAATAAAGTCACTTGTGACTCGACTACATCAACACTGGCTTAATCTCATACCTGAAAGCTGTTACTTGATCAGTTTTGAACCATAAAATCTTAGGCTGAGCTTCCATTTTTCCTTAATTAACTTTGTTTTTGTGGTGAAAATACAGTATGTCATCTCTGTAATGGTAAAGGTACAGAAAAGTATATATTTTTCTTTATTTTTTCTGTTTAAATGTGTCATTAAATCTGCCCATCTGCTCCTTTTGCTCCTGTGCAGGACACAGAGCGCGATCGGAAGAATCAGCCCCTGATCCACCAGAAGGTGAACGCAGACAACCTGGCGGAGGCCGAGGGGCTGCTGAAGGATCTCTTCATGGACGTGGGCAAGTCCAAGAAGCTGCAGCACCCGCAGGCTACTGAGATAGAGAAAGAGTGAGTTTATTCTGGAGACAAACTGACACTCGCAAACACAGGCATGCATGCCAGCAGACACACCTAAAACTCGATATGTCACATGCCACCGAGTTACGCCAGCTGCACAGTGTCATTTCCACATTCCCTTTAATTGCACTCCACCCTTATACTTAAAAGTGACTGAAATACTTCCGTTTCTCTCTTTTTTCAGTGTGAGAAATCTGCATGACCGCTGGGCAAAGGACTGCGCTGCCTACAGAGAACTGTATGACCAGGTGCAAGATTTAGAGCCGACACAAAAGATCGACTGGGGTCTTCTGCTGGATAAAAAAATGGTCAGTTCCAGCTTTGAGTCAGCCTTGGGTCAAACATCTTCATGATTGTTAAACGTCACAGATTTGTACTGATGTGATTTACAGACACAGTTGAAGTCAAAAGCATATGGCCCCAACCTGTCGGATGTAGAGAAGCAGATTGCAGAACATAACCTTCTGCACCAGGAGATCGAGGCCTACAGCGCCCAGCTGCAGCCCAGCACCACCACTTCACCGGTAACAGCACAAAACAGCACACACATGCACTCTGCAGGGCTACATGCAGGATGAATCCTTCACCTGCTTCTTCATCTTCTTTGTTTGTAGGAGCAGTACGCCGCCCTCAAAGAGAAATATGCCAAACTTTTGGTGAGTTTTTATTTTTATTTTTTGCACCTTTAAGTCTTCGATGTGTGACTTGTGTTGTTCAAGTTGAGAGGGATGTGTGTATGTGGTGTGTTTAACCCGCACGCTGTGTGTCCTGCAGGAGAGCTCCAAGCAGAGACGCAGCCACCTGGCCTCTCTGTACGACTACATGCAGAGCTGCAGTAAGGAGCTGCTCTACCTGTCGGGCCAGCAGGAGAGGGTCCTCCTGAGAGACTGGAGCGATCGCATGGTCGACCCCCCGGGTGTCCGCATGGAGTATGAGGTGAGGGAATGTCATCTTGTGATCAGAGGGAGGTGCTGCTTGGAGAGATTATAGAGGGAAGAATATTAAAACTTTGTTTGTCAGCCTGCCTTCAAGCATAATCATCCTGAAGCCGGTTGCACCAGCTTGGGACCCAACCTGTGTAAAAAGTACCGTACATAGTAACTGCTTATAGCTGCTGGGGAGATGTTGATTTGAATTTGAATTTGAATACTTTGAATACATAATTATGTTTTCTACATCCACCTTTATTTTGTTTTTGTTTATATACAGAAATTCAAAAGTAATGGCCTGTTAGCACATGAGAGTGAGACCAACCAGCTGCAGATGGAAGGGGATCGCCTGGTTGAAATGAAACACCCGGGCAGCCCAACAATAATGGTACATCAGTCTGTTGTGTCAGACATTAGAAACGTGACTGTATGAGAACTGTGATGAATCATCAGAGGAAGGAATCAAACTGATCAGATTGTAATCAAGTTGACTTTTTGTCAGGCACACCGAGATGCCGTGCAGAGTGATTGGCAAGCCTTCCTCAACTTGTGTCTAGCACAGGAGACACACCTGGACAACATTGAAGACTACAGGAAGGTAGAGAGCCTCTGAACGCACCACGCTGTGACTGACATAATACTGTGATAATATTCTTTTCTACTAAATCCACCAGTGCCCCACAGCGTGTTGTTAAAAAGTGACTATTTGTTCAATGCAGTTCCAGCTGGATGCAGAGACGTTGTCTGAGTCCCTGGAGAGACTCCGATCCACCCTGGACCCAAAGTCTCTGGCCAACAAGAGCAACTCTGAGGTCCTGCTGGCGCTGGAGGTACAGCTGTGTTTTTGTAATGTCATGGTTTGTGTGTAGCTCTACAAAGTCTGGAAACGTTGAAACTTATAGCAGGTTTAAGAATGGATTTACAGCTGCTGTAGGCATTTCTAGAGAAATAGATCAAACTAACTGACTTGGCGTTCTTAAATAATCTTGGAGCCGAGACCAAGTCTGAACACTTACTAACACTAACACAGAGTGATCCTGCTTCTTGGAACAAGCTTCTGGTAGTTAAAGTGTCAGACTGCGCTCCTCATAGCAGCCAGTTTGCAGATCTAACCTGCTTTAAATGGGATCAGTTCAACCCCAACCTGGTAAGATAATCAAGAAATGCTAAAGTTGGTGATATAGCACTACATCCTTGTTTGTTTGTGTTGCTTCTGTTCTAATCCGATAATACCTCCAGGGAGATGAACCAGCAGTAAAGAGGAACGAACAGCGCCTGGCTGCCCTCAGGGAGCTCAGCAGCAGCATCGTGCCTCTGAAGTTACGCCGAACCAAGCCCACCAAACCCACCACTGTAGTGTCCCTGTGTGACTGGGCAGATGAAGAGGTAAGATGTGATCAGCACTCATTTACAGACCTTCAGATAAAAACACGTTTGACAGGATGTTTGACAGGAAAGGAAAAATACTCTTGTTGTTATCTTTATTTTATCATCTTCTCTGTCTGTTTCAGGACATGGTGAAGCGTGGTGAGACGTTAAGCTTAAAGTCCAACTCTGATGATAAGAACTGGGAGCTTCAGACCAGCAGTGGGAAGACCAAAACCCTCCCTGGGGCATGTTTCATGGTCCCACCACCTGATCCTGAGGCCCTGGAGAAAGTAAACAGGTACAGAAACTGACCACCTACTATATGTTTTCCTTTCAGTGTCTTTTTATATAATTACAAGAAAGACAAACCCTTTGATGTTAATGAAACATTGTGTGTCTGTGTGTGTGTTCAGTCTGGACAGAGCGCTGACGAACCTGAAGAGCCAGAGATCTGCGCTCATGGCCTCCTTGAAGAACCCCACTGTGGAGGTGGTTCGCCCCCAGAAGGCAGGTGAGAAGAAAAACCTTTAAACAGAACACTCATCATTTATTTTCCCAAGCTATAAAATCATGAAAGAGACTTTTTGGGCTTATCTAACTTTTCATTATAGATTTATTGTATTTGCTCCTCCTCAGTTGCTGTCCAAAGTGCTCCAGAGGATCCCAAAGCTGCAGCGCTTGCCAGCAGAATAGATGAGATCAACAGAGCCCTGGATCAGAGCAAAAAACAAATCCTGAGTCGCGTCAGAGCCCCGCTAGACAACCGCAACCCCAAACAAGACCTGGCGAACAGGCTGCAAGAGCACGAGGTGAACATGAACAACATCATGCTTTAATAATATGACTCATGTTACAGTTTCATTCCCTTATTTATTTCCCAAATTGTCCTTAGCATGTCCAACCCCGTCTGTCTTGTTGTGATCAGTAACACCATGTGACTTGCCCTCCAGAAATCTGCCCAGACTGTAAGAAAGCTGGAGTCTGAGAAGGCTGCGATCCAGAGAGAGATGGAGCCTATTCTGGCCAAGAAACCCCTGGGACCGACCGCCTCCACCCTGCCCGTCAAACTCAGCGCTACCAACAACAAGATTGATGACATCAACACCCTTATCGATCTCTATAATAAAAAGTAAGGAGACAATTCAAGACAATTCGTAAAAATTTAAAAGCATTTAAAGCGAAACTATGCAACTTTAACTTTTTGCTAAAATACAGTTAATATTGCTGTATAAAGTCAATTTGCGGACTTCATGACATGTCTAATACTATTACAGTATCATAGCATCTACTGTTAAGCATAATTGTATGTAACAAGTTTCTGTTTAATCAATGTTTATATCATAGGAGAGTAGCACATCTATGTGTACAATTTTTTTATTTTGTAAGTACATTCAGTTCTTATTCAGTTGTTACCTCCTGTGTCTCTCCCCTCTCCCCAGAGCTACAGCCTCTATATTCTTAGAGAAGCAGATCCAGAACGTTGAAGGCATCGTCTCTGGGTTTGAGGAGCAGCTAGCGAAAGATGGCGTCATTCTTGATCAACCTAATGCGCCCCTGAGCCGCAACATGCCGCTGCAGGTGTTGTACTTTATAATGCAACCAAAATATTTAACAATTTCAGGATAGGCTCAGATGTGGGGAAAGAGCATGGCATGTAAAGATCCAAACTTGTAGTCTTTATTTTTTCTTTATCTCTGTTCTTTCTCCTTATGCCAAACAGGTTATGCGTAAGGATGTCGCCTCAAAGAAGGATGAGCTGACTAAATTAGGCAGAGACTTGGACATGACAGAGCAAGCATGCAGCTCCCTGCAGCGGAGTTTCAGTGAATACTGTCCTGACATCCGTCGCCAGGAGAAAGAGGTGAAACAGCTGAAGAACCGTTACACAACTGTCAATAATCAGCTCCAGGAGAGGTGAGTGAAAAAAGATTTAGCCATTGTTGTTATTGTACAGTATATGCCTGTGTGTCTTTTTTAACTTCTGTGACATCCTGATGAAAATGGAAACATTATATTAGTGATGATGAGTGCTCTTTTATATTTTGCTTTAGGTCTGCCCTCATACAGGAAGCAACCAATAAAAACCAAGATTTTGAGAATGCTGTTCAGTCACTGGATTTCTTCTTGGTCAATTTGCCCAATAATACGATCAAACCCACTGATGACGTGACGCAGATCACAGCCAAGCAGAACTCTCAGAAGGTGAGTGGAAGTTTTTTTTTACATACAACAAACTGTCTCCAACTTATATAGCCAAATTAACTTCAACAATGACATGACACTGCTTTGTCTTATCAGCTGTGTTTTTTGGATTACATGTCTTGTTTAGAGAGTGATGGAGGATATTCAGAAGAAATCAGGTGATTTAGACCGAGTCAAGGTTCTTTCCCGTGATCTGCAGAGCGTCTTAAATGTGAGTCCAGAGAATTTGATTATTCTCTTTTACCATTTGCAACTTAAAAATATTAATTAATTTGCACTTCAAGTACTTATTCCTTCAATGTTTAAATATATTTTCTTTCAGGAGTATGAGGTTAAGTCAAACATTTACCGTGGCGCTCTGAATGATGATGAAGTAGAGGATGACAAGGATGACGAGGATGATCAACCAGTCCTAAAGAAACGTCAAACTATGGCTCAGGCTGTACAGAGAAAGGTACAAAGAGCCTAAAGAAAACTAAGATCTCATGACAATTACCAACTTTTGCTCAAAAATTTTAACTCTGTCTTCAATTTCTAAATTAATTTTGCCCTCTGCTTCTACTACAGGAAATGGATCTACTGAACCTTTTCTCTGAGGTGTCTGCAGAAAACAAACAGATACTCAGCCAGTTGGGGACTGCGAAGAACATCATGGCCAGGGTATGATATTATGTAATCAAAATAACATCAACCACACTTGTGTAATAGTAGAATCATTCCTGGTATTTCCTGTCCCAAATTATCATTGTCTGTTGTTCTAAAATGACGCTCTCTCTTCTTTGTCCTTTTTATTAATGTGCAGAATGAAGAGAAAGTTAGTCAGGTAGTCGTCAATCAGCAGCTACAGCTACAGAGCCAGCAGAGGAACCTGGAGGAGAGTGACAGTCTGAAAAGTGAATTAAGTGATGAGGTTGCCAGGCGCCTACATGCTGAAAGGGACCTGGAAACATACCGTAAGAGGTTTGTGTCTCTGAAAAACAGGAGAGGAGTGGAGAGGTTGGAGGAGAAGGAGGTGGTACAATACTACCGTGACCCCAAAGTAGAGGCGGAAATAAAGTCCCTGAAAAATCAGATCCAGGATGAAACATTCAAGAGATCAAGAACCCATTCAGATATAGAAACTTTCAATGAGAAGATTATCAAACTGGAAATGCAGCTGATCAGAATTGAACCCAAACTGGTGACCAAGGTACTGACTGAATATGAGAGAGACCCGCAGCTTGACAAGGAAGCCGCCAAGATTAAAGATGAGATGCAGAGGATACGACTGGAGCTCCAAACGAGAGATACTGAGGCAGTTCATGTGAAAACTGAGCTCACTGTGCTGGCTCAGCAGAAACCAAAAATCAGGGAGACGGTTGTTAAGAAAGAAGTGGTGAGGCTTGAAAAGGACCCAGAGATGCTGAAAGCTGTTCTCATGTTTCAGAATGATATTGCGACGGTGGAATCCCAGTGCAAGTCGCTTAACGACAGCATTTTTAGCACAAGGAGCCAGATAAACACACTAGAGAGGGTCATTCCCACCATCCAACCCAAGATAGTCAGCAAGGTGGTGAAGCAAGTACAGCAAGATCCAGAAACGGTTGAAGAGTCGAGGAGACTTCGAATGGCCTTGGAGGAGGAGAAAGATGAGAACGTTATCTTGATGAAGGACCTGACCACCCTTCAGCTACGTTATGGTGAAGTGGAAAAGCTCAGGCCTAAAGTTGACGTCAAGGAGATCATCAATGAGATCTACAGAATTGATCCTGAGACAGAAGTCGAGCTGGTGCGTCTGAGGAAAGAGCTGCAGGATTCGAGCCGTAACTGTACAGACCTGGAGAAAGAAATCAACTCTACGTTAACTACTCTGACTACCCTGCGCGCTCAGAAACCCAAAGTGGAGTACAAGGAGGTGACCCAGGAGGTGATCAAAGAAGAGAAAAGCCCAGAAGTCATCAGGGAATTGCAAAGGCTGAACAACCAAGTGTCCCGTCTGCAAGTCAACTACGATACCACCATAGAGCTGCTGACCCGCCTACGTAAAGAAAGAGATGAGTTGAAAGCTGAAAAATCCAAAGTGGAGACCAAGCTAGTCAATAAAGAGCTCATCAAATATGAGAATGATCCTCTTCTTGAGAAAGAAGCTGACAGATATCGGAGGAATGTAAGGGAAGAGATTCAGCAGCGCCGCAGTGTGGAGGAGTGTCTCTTTGACCTAGAGAACCAATACATACTCCTCGAAAGGCAGAAGCCAGAGGAGAAGATTGTAATGCAGGAAGTGTTACGTCTTCAGAAGGATCCCCAGCAGATCATGGAGCATGAGAAGTTGAACAAGAAACTGGACGATGAAATGAAGGCCCGAAGAAAGCTTGAATTAGAGGTGAGACAGCTCAGAGCCCTGGTTCAAGAAAAAGAGAGCACCCTGGCTCAGATGGATGATCGTCAGAAGAAGATTCAAGTAGAGTCGGAGCTCAGGCAGATCAAATCTCGCATTCTTGAACTGGAAAATACACCACCGCCCATTGAGGAAAAGATTATCATTGAGGAGGTCCTGAAAGTGGAGAGGGACCCTAAGCTGGAAAAACTTACTGATGGTATACGTGTGGACTTGGAGACTGAGAGCACCAATATCGGTCGTCTAGAGAGAGAAATCCGCAACCTGAAGCTCAAGTTGGAAATTCTGCAAAAGGAGAAGTCAATTGAGAAGGTTGTTTACAGAGAAGTTGTCCGTGTGGAGAAAGATCCAGCAGTGGAGGCTGAAAGGGAACATCTAAGAGAGCTAGTAACGCAGGAGAGAAATCTCAGGCGTGACCTGGAGGAAAACACTCAGCACATCCACCTCAAAATTACCCATCTGCAGACATCAAAGTCTGTGACTTCTCAGGAGGAGACCGCTCTCATGGACAACAGAGATGCCCTGCAGAGAGAGAAGGAGGATCTCCTCAGACAGCTCAAAATGATAGAGGCTCAAAGACAGACCATCAGCATAACCTTCCAGCAACAGTCCAAGCTGATGAGCGAGAGAAACCAGATGGCACGGCAGAGGAGTCTTAAAACGTCCTCTGAATTGCAGCGGCTGGAGAAAGAGATCCTAAACGAAAAAGACAAAATACACCAGAGAGACACGCTCATCATTGAGCTGCAGAACGGCATTAAGAAGGAGGACCACTCTGAAACTCACACCAGGGAGACAAATCTTTCCACCAAGATCACTATCATGGATCCAGAAACTGGTAAAGACATGTCGCCCTATGATGCCTACTTGCAGGGGCTAATTGATCGCAACCAGTACATTCACCTGTCGGAGTTGGAGTGCGACTGGGAGGAAATCACCTCAACTGGTCCTGATGGAGATACAACAATTCTGCAGGATCGCAAAAGTGGGAAGCAGTACTCTGTCAAGGATGCTCTGAAGGCCGGTCGCTTGACCCAGTATGACGTGATCCGCTACAAAGATGGGAAAATGCCTATTTCTGAGTTTGCCCTCCTTGTTGTAGGGGAAACCAAAAAGCCCTACCTTCCTCCAGTACCTACACCCACCAAATCCACCTCTACCTCTACTTTGAACTCCATGCCAACCTCCCTGAGGTCCTCCTACACCAGCCTCAACACTCAACATAGTGGCAGTTTGAGCAACCTCAGTGCTTCAGTAGGCGATGAGCATTTCCCCATCTCCGGTATCTTTGACACCACAACTGGAAGCCGCATGTCTGTGAGAAGTGCCCTGACCCGCAAGCTCATTGATGCCGACACAGCTCTGAAGCTGCTGGAGGCACAAGCAGCCTCCGGTGGAATCGTTGATCTCAACAAAAAGGATAAACTGTCCGTCCACAAGGCGACTGAACATGCACTCATTGACTCAGGTCACTTGTACAAGCTCCTGAATGCCCAGAAGGCCTTCACCGGAGTCGAGGATCCCACGACCAAAGAGCGTCTCGCAGTGGGACAGGCAGCACAGAAAGGGTATATTCCCCAAGAAAACGCCAGGAGGTACATGGAGGCGCAGTACCTGACGGGTGGGTTGGTGAATCCCTCTAAAGCAGGACGCCTCACTGTCGAAGAAGCTCTCGCCACCAATCTGATTGACAGCACAACAGCTGATGCGCTGAAGGATGAGGCTTCCCACACAAAAGAGCTGGTAGACCCCATCACTAAAGAGAAGATATCATACAAGCAGGCGATGGATCGGTGTAGGAAAGACAACAGCACGGGGCTCCTGCTGCTTCCTGTAGCCTCCACTGACGCCACTAATGCCCCATCATACTCAAACTATCGGTTCAGTACCTAGTCTAGATGTGAACTTTAAGATGTAGTGTTTTTGTTTTGCGCAGCATCTGGTGCTTGAGGGTGTATGATAACGCTAACTGATACACGTAAAGACAAAAATTTTAAATTGATATGTTGATATACTTTTTGAAAACACTGGGAAAACTACACTTTTGGTGAAACTGTACATGTGGATCTGTTTTTGTCTGGTATTTTTGGGTGTACTGTAAAAATGTTTGTTTTATATGTTTTGTTTTTTTTTCAGCACTCTAAAGCTAAATCCTTCATAAGTTCTTATTAAACTCCACAAGCCTGACATTCATTTTTCTGTCCTGTCATTCAAAATATTTAGAGGTGAATCATAAGAACTTTTGTATGTAAATTAAGTCAGTTTAATTAAATTTAATAAGGGTTTGTAACAGTGTTAACAGTGTTGATGGTCTTCATTCTGACCTCTGCAGTCTCTGCCTCACAGAGCTGCTGCCATGCTGTTGACCCTGTGTCTTACTATTAATATTGATATGGGGGATGTACAATTTATGACGCATATCTTTCCATTTCCAGAAACAACGTGCTCCACAAGGTAACATGACTGTACTTAATACACAATGCTCGTAAACCCCTGCGAGTCATATGCTTGGAAATGATGGATTAAGGATACAGATTAAATATGACTCACATACATGCATGTAGTGTGTTAGGGGTTAACACGGTCAAACTCACGGGGATGACTCTACACGTGTCTAATAAAAGACTGCCCGGGCAAATTCAGACATTGGAAACATGCAGTAGTTGTCTATTATGATGAAGACCCTGGTCTTTATCTAGTGCCAGAGTGTGCAACTTTCAGCAGGTAAATGCTTCTGCAAATCAGAAACTGATTTGCCCTACTGCGTCTCACAAAAAAATGTAAACAAATGTCTAAAATCCCACTTTCCTGGCAGGGGTTTAAAGGTGGTATTGTTTGGGGGGATTGTCTGAAAGACCCCATCTGAACCCACAGTGGAGGTTACAGTAAATGGTGTTGATGCGGGAATATGCGGCCTCTCTGATGGGATGTCTGCCTGCCAGATTACCCGGTGACTGAGAGGACTTTGTGGGATTACTGCACATGAGCCTGTCTGGAGGCTGAAGTGGCCCCACTCTGTGTCCAGGGGGGTGGGGGTGAAGGATGTTCTCTGAGGGTTGTGTCATCTCACTTGCGGTAGTTAGAAAAACATGATGCTGTAATGACAAAACCATCATACTAAGCTCTTTTCTTAATGTTTTTCTATCTATTTTAACAAATGTATATGTTTTGACAGCAAAGTGTTCAACCTCTAGGCTGGAATCAAATTCTGGATTGTGGGATGTTTCTCCAGTTTCCATCGGCAGCGTAGTGACCAAAGTGCCCGTGTGATGAATGCCTTCCTAGTAAAAAGCCTGCTAAATAACCCAGAATACCACAGCGTCACATACAGTACGTGGAAACACAAATGGCACATTTGCACTGACACACTGTCTGAGTGATGTACATGATAATTGGCAGGCCTTTTTTGTTTTGCTGGATTATTATTGTCATAATTCTAGACTGCAGTGCTGATGGTTTAGACCTTGACAATGAGCATTTGCACATTCGTCTCTTATTAATCGTTTTTTCTATAAATGATGATCACAAAGCCACCTGTGCCCTGCAATCATGCAGGCAATACCACATTAGCCAGTATTTAAAGCACTCTTATTCAGTGCGTGCTGTCCTGTATTTTCTCTCTTTATACGACAATACCAGGAGCAGTGACAATTTTCAGTGATGAAAAAAACATCTATGTTGCTGGGTCAGAGAGGCACTTTATTATCGCTACTGGACATTTATTATCAATACTAACATACGTAAAAGCACATAAGTAGAATAACCAACACAAGATATGAGTCATAAACACTTTCATCCATGCATTGACATGTTTTACCAAACGTAAGCATTGCATTCACTAAAAAAGTCCCTCATTGCGTTTGTATTGCTCTTCATTGGTTTAAACCCTCTGCCAGAGGAAATAAACTCCAGTAGAGCCCAGACTTCACCGACAGCCAACTGTGCAAAGATGCCAGCTGGCTGCATCAGCTTGAAACCAATAATGCTGCAAGCCATCTTCATTTGGCAGATTTCTGTCTGTAGGAAAAAATATAATTAATTTTTTTAGCGCCAGAATTAACCTGAAACACTGAAAGAGGTTTGGTTCTTGGGATAAAACATAGTTAATGTGGGCTTTTTCTGCATATTACAGATCGAATGTCAACTTGTTTTCAGTGCCAAAATACCCCTGATCAGTATCCTGCCCTGTGATGCAGGATGTTTGGTTGTGTCATGAGGTCCTCATACTTCAGGAAACCACTGTTACCTTGTGGGCTACATACTGTCTTGAGTCCGAGGCTTCTTCCTTTTTGGTTTTTGGCGCAGTATATTTGGTGCCGGTGGTATGAGGTGACCACTGAGAGCCGAGTTTGTCCTTCAGAGGAGCGGGAGTTGCTCACCCTGGCACGTTAGTGGATTAGACGGTGACTGTGTCATGGATTAAAGCTCCATTCAAGAGCATAAAGCTTCCCAGCGGTTGGCTTGAGTTCAGAGATATATGAAGAACATGGAGATGACATAAAGACAGTGACATTATACTGCAGGAAGGCTAGGAACCTCTCTTTCTAAACAATAGTGAAAATTAGGTATTCAAAGGGAATGTTTGATTAGATAAACTTGTCAATCAGTGCATGTGAAATACTTTTTATATTTTGAAAAAAGCTTGTGGTAAAAATTGTGAAAAAAATCTACGAGAGGACCAATCAAATCAAAAACATAAATTTTTCATCTTAAAAAACAGTATAAAACATTTTATTGAAATTGTGATACTGAAACAGACAAAAAAATGAAACAAAATCATCACAATACAAAGTCTGGCTTCACAAACTTAAACATGTGTCCCATCTAAACAAAATCTACATTATACATGTTGATTAAAGTAAGGTCATTGGATCTGCAGGCTAACTGATGAGTGGATCCCCTTCTAAATCCTCCGATGTTTACAACAGCTAAAGCCCCCTAATAGACCTGGAGGAGCTGTGGTTGAGCGGCTAAAGCCTGGTCACTGACGTCAGTCCATAGTTGTGGGAAGCCCAGAGAGGTGCTAAGCAGGAGGCATCTTAGTGTACAGCAACAAATCCAAATGTCTACCACAAATGCAACACACCATCAATGTAACTCCATCAAAGTAACTAGTCTACTCTCTCTCCCCGGTGAGAGATAAACACAGGAGAGAGTCTAACAAAGTGAACTTGATTACATATAAATACATCACATTACAGTATAGTACATCTTTGTTTTTATTGTATACGGTAAGAGAATTTCACACAAGATACATGGGCGAGCTTCAGTATGAGATTAGAGGACAAATGTAAGCAGCCACTGAAAACTGAAAAACCCTAACATGTCCTATGTAGAGTACAACACTGATATTTAAATGAAAGACAACCTGTGCAGATATCTCATCTCAGTGACAGAGATCACCATGTCATACGTCAACTTGTTCATCAGTCTTTGTCAGTGGCAGAGTCAAGGGATGCTGGGGGAATCGGATTGCCTCACTGTTGCGCCGCATGTACGCGTGGCCGCTGATGGGGTACCACATCTCCGTGAAGGTCAGGTTGGCCACGGTGATGGCGCAGCGCCCCAGCACCTTGAAGCCTGACTTGCGGTAGAAGGGAATGAGGAAGTCCTCGCACATCAGCACAGCCCGGCGCACGTTGGGCAGGCAGCGGAGGTACTGCAGGTAACGCCACATCAGGATGGGACCTTTGCCCTGCTGCCTGAAGGTGCGGTGGACAGCGAGCACGTGGATGTGGACGGTGGAGCCGCAGGGCTTGTGGAGAGTCAGCGCATCCTGGAGCAAAGTGGGTAGAGATCATAGTTACTGATCACGTCTTTGTGTGTGTGCTTTTGTTTTGAAGAGGTGAATGATGAACTGGAAAGGTGCAGGACGTCTTACCGTGGTGAGTCTGTCCTGGTCCCAGAGAGAGCCGATGATGAAGGCCACCAGCCGGCCCTCCTCAAACCAGCCCATGGACAGCTCTGGACACAGTGTGAGGAAATGACGCACCTCATCCAGGTGGAGGGGACACTCACCTGACACTGAGATAAATGCTGAGGAAGAGAGAGACAGAGAGAGAGAGAGAAAGAGAGAGAGAGAATGAGAATAGCCATGCGCAAAAATGGTTTGGCACTACTTTTACGCACACTGAGGGCTGCGTAAATTGCCCAAGTAACTTTGCGCTGAGAGTGGAATATAGATTGAACACAGGCTGTTTAAAGGGTGAATAAAAAGACAATCTGACCAGTAACTACATGAAATACAATAAGGGAATTAGATCTGTCGATGCCACAAATGGTTTTACGCAAAGCCCTGTATCGATGTAACGCGTCTTTTCACTCAGCAAAACTTCAGGGCGGATTTGTGGACAACAGCGGAGCAGGATTTCTGCTCCAACACATCACTGATAAGACAGGTAAACATATTTACCTTCTCGCTCGATTTCAAACACGCTTATGGCATCTTGCGTGTTGAGCGGTCGGACTTCGCTGGCGGGAAGCGTGTGTCTCCTCTGGATAGCAGGCGAAACGGAAGGTGTCGGCTGCATTGGTTTGATGAAAGGCTGCGCGCCAACAACGGACATCCTACGGCTTTACACTCTCTCCCTCCCTCCCCAAAAACAGGTGCCTGGTCCGCTCCTCCGCCGCTCTGCAGGGTCTCCTCTGTCAGGCCCTGCGAGGACGACAGGATGGTTGGTGTCCGCATTTATAGGACAGCTCTCACCGGCTGTGATTCACCAGCTCATTTGCATTTGAATATTTGATGTCACTGAATGAGTGGCGGTCTGTGCAGGGCCATTTGACTGAACCCTGCAATTAACTGGGTCCATTGATGCCGTTTGCTTTTTGTCTCCAGAACGAATCGACAGATAATAGCACTTTTTCCACCCTCTATGAACCACCTCCGGCCTATTTACGGCAGGTTTCCGACGCTGTTCACGGGGCGGCACACTGACCCAGGAGCAGCGCGGCAGCAGATTACAGAAGTTTTGGGGTAAAGTGCCTCTAAAATGCCCATAGATTAACTACATTTCAAGACACCACGAGTCAGCGCAGGAAATGAAATGTGCATGTGTGTAATAAGTGGCACAGCTGGTGGATTTCTGTCCAGTCACTGCTGTCCAACACCACAAATACAAGAATTAAAAACCAAAATCTGACATCGCCGACACTTACCGGAGGATGTTGAGGTGTGTGTCGGTGAGGGTTTGCGGACTGGCCAGCTCTCCTCCTCTGCCTGTCTCTCAGCGCCGCAGACGTGTCTCTTCATTATGAAGTGATTAATACTATGAGTCACATGATGAAGGATTACAGAAGTTGTTGCAACAACTCGGCGCATTACCGACACTCGTTATCTCCTGTGCGCCGGAGCGCGCGGCACGGTGAGAGACCGCGAGTGTGTGAGCAGCATTTTACTGTCGTAGCTGATCAGATGGAGCTAAAGGAGTTTAAACTACTTCACTTATTGTTAGGCAGTTTATTCCAGTAGTTCCCAATGTAGGGATCGGGCCCCTCCAAAGGGTCCCAAGATAAATCTGAGGGGTCCTGAGATGATTAATGGAAGAGGAAATAAGAAAAATCTAAATTCTGCTGCAAAACTCTGTACTCTTCAAAACATTTTTTTCTATCTTGTCTCTAATCTTTGCTGATTTTTTTTTTTTTTTTGTGAAATATTGGATAATTTTACCTAATAATTAATAATTATTTAAATTCAGTCTAAAGAGAGCATGTCTTTGGTGGATTAAAATGTGATTTAAGGCCCCATTTGAAGTTTTTTTTCCATAAATAAGTTTATGTATTTTTTTTAAAGTCTAAAATCTTAATCTCAGTGAGTAACTAAAGCTGTTAAATAAATGTAGAGGAGTAAAAACTGCGATATAAGAGTAGAAGTGTAAAGTATCAGGAAATGGATGCAGTTAAATACAGTGCTTGCGTAAACGTACTTAGTCATAATCTGGATTTATTTCATTGTAATTATTGTCTGCATTTTATTTAGTCTTTTTCTGAACCACACACACACACACACACACACACACACACACACACACACACACTGCGCAAACAGTCAAACCTCCCTGCAAGCACTGCAGCATGAATCAGCTTCTGGAGGAGGGGAAGGAACCTGAGAGCTTTCTCCTGCAGACACATCCACGGCCGCAGCGTCTCCACCGTTTGACAAAAGGCCCAAAATAATGTTTTAAAAAGTAAGAAAATGCGCTGAAAAGCTGAATGGCAACGTTTGCAGATGGATGACGTTTGTAATGTGATGGCTGATAACTCATAAAATATACATATCATCATCATAGACCAATGCACAGTTGATCACTGTGCAATCCCAAACTTTAGGAGTTTTGAATGGAGTTTGTGCTGTTTACAGGTGAGTTATAAATACAATGTGAGGGAATTGGGCTCCATAGACTTTAATGTATTATATAGCTCCTAATAACTCATAAACTGTACATGTCACGATAATGAGCATAGGTACAGTTGATCAATGTGCAATACTGAGCATTTTGAAATATGAATGGAGTTTGTACTGTATACAGTAGCAGATATATAAATACAGTTGATGTCTATTGGATTGTTTTAAAATCTTAATAACTCAAAAAGTATAAAAGTTATCAATAAGAAAAGTCATAGCACCCATCTACAAAGAGTCCCGCACGGTTTGACATAGCAATCATTGTGGTAACATAAAGGCTGTAGGAGGACATACAAATCAAAGAAAGTCAGTTTCCCACTAATATCTCATTACATATGCAAATGTATGAATATTTTATGAAAATACTTTCATGAAATTAGGCATGGTTTGATATATGAACAGTATATGTGGCATAAATGGGTTCTGAGTTTCGAATGAGCGAAAAAAAGGCACAGAAGAAGAAGAAGAAGGAGAAGGAGTAAGCAAAAGAAACATGCGTGTGTTTTGCTGCTTTCAGCACTCACACCAAATAATTACAAGTCAACACTGACCTACTGTCAAACATCTGAGAAACCAATACTGTCAAAAGAACAACGGTTTGTAGCACTGAGGCAACAAGGCAGCTTACAGTCACATTTCTATATTCATATGCAAGCAAACAATCCTAGCATAGGACTGGAAAAATACTATTTAGTTACAGTTCAACTAATATAACTAAACTGGTTCCTATGGTGGACATACTCTGATCGCAGGTTGATGAAAAAATAAAGTCAGAAGGTTTTTGCTGTCATCATGATCTGTTCTTTTCATATACTGCAATGCAATTATTGTAGCATTTGGAAGCTTTTTAAACAGCTAAATACTGGTCCGACGGAGGATCATCCAGACACGTGTGCACTCTCTGAACTATGAGCAGAAATCATCAGAAGATTTATGTATTTCTAATGAATGGATTACGCGGCTTTCCTAGTTGACAAACACGTGCACCTGTGCCATTTATGTGCATTTTTGAAAAGCAGTTGTATCTGTGATACAGCTCCCGTTCAGGTTACTGAAGTAGTCTAAACTCAACGCATGGTGGAAGATGCTATTAAACAGCCCTGCAGCTTGGCGAGGGGGGGTAAGGCAGAGTAGGGCTTCTTACAACCGTAAGTGGGGCGGGAAGAGAGAGCGTTGGGGGGTCCAACTGCTGGTGTGTGCTAAAGTTTAGGGGTTGAGAAGTGAGGTTAGATCATGCTGCGTGTGTTTGGAGAGAACAGATCTACTCAGACATGTGCTGGAGGGGGCGAGAGGAGGGTCAAAGTGTTTCTGTTGGGGTTGAGTGAGGATGTGCAGATGGGAGAGCAAAAGTTAAGGCCTTTTCTTTTCTCTCTTCTACTCCGGCTGGGGCGCTGGTGTCTCGTTGGCGTTGTTGTCGGTGATCTTGTTCTCCAGCTCATCGTCGGACACGAGGTCCAAGGAAGTTCCCTCTACCTGCAGCTGGCGTCTGCCTGAGCGGGTGGAGGAGAAGCTGATGGGACCGCCGCGCCTGCAGGAGGAAGAGGGGTGGAGGTGATCAGAGCCTTTAGGGAGCACATCTATATTGTATTTAGATCAATATTGATATATATGACACACATGGTCACTAATAGACATACATGTTCACAGCTTTCTTTAAAAAACCATTAAATCAGATAAAATGATGGATTGTGAATGTCAGGAAGTGGATTCTGGGTGCCGTACCTGAGGCGGTTCTTGAGTGTGTGGACCTCGCGGCTCAGACCCTCGCTGGCCTCGGTGGCGTCGTCCAGCTCCCTCTGCAGTTTCCGGCGCGAGGCGTTGGCCCTCGTGGCCTCCTCCTCGGCCTCCTCCAGCTGACGCTTCAGCTGCTTCATGCGAGAGTTAGCCTTTTCCACCTTCACACACACACACACACACACACACAAAGAGAAAATAAACCCATCATCATTGGTTTCTGATCTGGATTGTAGAAAGAGGAAATGCTTGAAAACAGCAAATCACAGCAGCGTTAATGTCAACAGAGTCAGACATACTTGTTCTTTAAACTGGTCGGCATGGCGACGCTCATCTTCCACTTGCATGCAGATTTCTTTCAGCTTCTTCTCGGTCCTCCTCACAAGCTTGTTGGCTGCTGCTCGCTCCCTTCAACGGACAAGATTTAGCAAAGCAGGTCAACCCGTGAACTCGACTCTGATCTCATATTTTAGCCTGGTTTATGGTTTATGGTTTTTGAAGTGCTCTACACATAACGTTCTTTAATTTCAGCAGAGGAAAACAGTGTATTGAACTCTCACTTGGCCTCCTGCTCCAGCTGTTCCTCCAGCTGTGCTATCTTGGCCTCCAGGGCGGTGATGGACGCCTTGAACCTGCTCTTCACAGAGCCCTCCAGCTCGCCCAGCTTGGCCCGCAGCTCCTTGTTTTGACGCTCCAGTTGCTGGCGAGCGTTTTCGCTCTTCTGGGCTGTGCTGCGCTCCGCACTCAGCTCTGTAGTCAGGGTGTCCACCTGAGGGACAGACAGAGGGCAGGCAGAGCTGCTGTGAAGAACTGTATGTCTGTATGGTACAACAACAAAGAAATCCCAGTGCACAGGCCTAGTAATATGTAGGAACATTGTGTAATTTATCATTTGCACAGTTGAATGAAGAATTCTTAAAAAAATATGGATGAATTAAGATAATTAGATGATTCTGCCATGATTCCAGTTTCACAGTATACCTGCATAGTTGTCTTTCTGAAGCGATCATTGAGTAGCTCCATGTTACCCTGCTCCTCTTCCAGCTCCTCCTCCAGCTGAGCGATGCGGGCCTCCAGCCTCCTCTTCTCGTCCATCAGGGCAGACCTGACGCACAAAGAGAAAGAGCTCAACATTTTTTTGTACCTGTAGGGTACCACCCCAGTGACAAGCTCTTGTACCTTTACAGGGCCTTTTCGTAAAACACAGACCTGCTTTAAATGTAAATCACACGAGGGATCTTCACTTCAGTCTCCAAGAAGGTTCTTGATTTGATTAGTCAAATTATTGGTAAAAAGGTTCCTTTTAACCCCAAATGTATTTCTTCTCCATGTTTATCCTAATGGCTTGGTGACTTAAAAAAGTAAAAGTTCTTTAATTAATATTTGACTATTAAAAGCAAAACGATGTATAGGCTTTTCATGGGATGACTTCTTGCCTTGCTTTAGAAAAGATAAACAATAACACAAAAAATAAACTTGATTGCTCTCCTTCTGCACGAGAATTCACTTATTCACAGTCAAGTGGGTGGGGGTAACTTACTTTCCAGAGGTGCTGTTTGAGATTTCATCCTGCAGCTCATCCCGTTCCTGCTCTGCGTGACGGCGGCCCCTCTCTGATGCTGCCAGGTCCTGCAGAGAGAGGTCAAAGGTCAAACGCAGGTTATCAGCACTTCTTTTTGTATGAGAGTGATGTTGAGATGTTCAATGCGTTATCATGAATACACAGTAAATGCAAAAACCCTTCATCCCTGAAGGTTGCCTACCATGTAACACAGCAAACATCACAAAATGAAGACCAGCACCATCACACTGTCCTGTACCTCATGCAGCTGTACAATCTCAGCCTCCAGACTCTTCAGTTTCTTCTCATTTTCCTTGGATATGGCGAAAATATCATCTCTGGAAGCTCGGGCGTCTTCCAGCTCCCGCTGGTAGTCCTTCATTTGGGCCTGAAGGAGAAAATATTTTGCTGAGCATGGCTGTAGTGACTGCAGGGCTCAGAATGGGAGCGAAGTGTTGACTGAACCGTACCTGCAACTTGCGCAGCTGTTTGATGGCTTCGTCTCGAGCCTTGTTGGCTCCCTCTATGTGACCCTCTATATCCTTCAAATCCATCTCCAGCTTCTTTTTAGCAGCGACAGCCAAGCCTCTCTGCTTCCTCTCATCCTCCAACTCTGCTTCCATCTCCCGCACCTGAGGAGGAGCCAGTACAAGCCGTTAGTGTGGTGCGATTAAACTGTTTTCAAACTGTTGTTATGTAACGTTGCGTGTTCTTCTGCACCTGCTTGACCAGCGCTCTCTTCTTCTCATCGTTCTGGTCGTCCCGGCCCTGAAGGTCTCTCTCATACTGGGCCTTCATGGCCTGCATGTTGACCTCCAGACGCAGCTTGGCATCCTCCGTGGCCTGCAGCTCGTCCTCCAGCTCCTCCAGCTGAGTCTTCATCTCCTCCAGCTGCTGCTCCAGAGTACGCTTGGACTTCTCCAGCTCGTGGACCTGATGGGGAGGAGACGAACAGAGGATGATTAATCGTGAGACTTCTGCTCAACTGTCACAGCAAATCTTATGTGCTTTATTGATTCCAACACCCACATTCTTGCCCACGTCGTCCTTGGAGCTCATCAGATCTTCCATTTCAGCACGAAGCTGCTTGTTAACCCTCTCCAGCTCCTCCTTGGCCTCCAGCGCCTCGTCCAGAGCTCTGGTCATGGATAGAGCTTTGGTCTCCTTCTCCCTGGCCTCAGCTTCGGCACGGTCGCGCTCTTCAGCGTAACGAGCCGAGATGCTCTTCTCCTCAGCCAGCATCTACAGAGGAGGAGGATTCAGCATTTTATGAAAGTAAAAATCATATTTGTAATTTGTAAGAATTGTATGGCAAGGACTGATGACATGAATGAATTTGTTTGATTAAACTCACCTGGTCAAACTTCTTCTGTTTCTTCTCCAGGCCGGAGACGATCTGTCTCTGGTGATCCAAGTCTACAGTTAGGTCATCCAGCTCCTGCTGCAGACGCGTCTTTGTCTTCTCCATCTTTTCAAAGCCGATGGTCTTCTCTTCCAGACGCTGGCTGGTAAGCTCCAGGTCCTTCTGCAGCTTCTTCTTCATCTCCTCCAGCCCCTCTATTGTTCCAACATCATCCTCCAGCTTCTTCTTGCTCTCTGACAGCTACAAACAACAACAACAACACAATTCAGAATAAAAATCAACAAAAATGTTATTTAAACGTGGTTTCCTACAGCAGAGACTCCATGTCCTACCTGAGCCTGTAGGGTCAACATCTGTTTCTCCAGATTCTTGCGTGCCTCCTCATCCTCTTCCTGCTGCTCCTGCAGAGCGTTCTTCTCCTCCTCCAGCTGGCGTATGCGACTGCTGAGGTTTAGTTTCTGACGAGTCTCCTCCTGGAGCAGCTCCTGAATGACAATGAATATTTGTCCTGTTAGCTTCATAGTGTAAATGAAGTGTGGATTGATGATTCATGCTCAGAGATACTTTATGTCACCTGTGTGTCTTGTAGCTGACTGTCTAGTCCTGCCACATCTTTGGCCATCTTGATACCTTTCCTCTCTGAATCTTCCAGAATGGCAGAAACATTGTCCAACTCAGTCTGTATGGAGAAGCACCAAGATAAAAGCACGGTTAAAGTCAAGTGTATTTATAAAATATTTAAATAAAAACAGGCTTGTCAGTTCAGAAATCACAAACAAAGAAGAATAAAATCCTGTGTGTGCTCGTAATTTCATCGAGAGATTATTAAACAATCACAATAACTACTGTAAACTCACCCACGCATCAAGACCTTTACATGAACCTGCAATTGTAAAAAATTACCACACTTTTTCTCTGAATGATTTATTGTTTATTTTTCCTCATAGTTGCCAATTTTAAGCTTAAACTTTGGGTAAAAACTAAAACTAAATCTAAATCACGCTATGATAACATGCATTTATCACAAAAGCAAAAGTTTCAGCTGGACTGATTCCAATGTATTAAATCAAATAAGTTTGCATCTCCGCCCCTCACCTGCAGTTTGTGTGTGCGGTCGGACAGTTCTCCCTTGGCCCGCTCTGCCTCGGTGACCCTGGCCATGAACTCCTGCAGCTGAGCCTCCAGTTTCTTCCTCTTGTGTTCAGACTCCGTCTTCGCCTGCTGCAGGCTCTTGACCTCGCTCGCCAGCTCCTTGTTGGCGGTCTCCTGGCTCTGCTTGGTCTTCTCCAGGTTGGCCTTGAACTAGACATAATCAATAACAAACTTTAGTGAAGCCCGATGATGAAGTGATGAATAATTCTGTGATATTAGATTGTAGGATGTGGAAAGGTATGCTACCCTCTTGGCCTGTTCCAGCTGTTCGGACAGCTCTTCCAAGGCAGTGCCATGCCTCTGTCTCATCTCCTGGATCTGAGATTCGTGGTTTTTAGTCTCCTCCTCAATAGTCTTCTTCAGCTCTGCAACCTCCTGTTCACGCTTGGTCCTAAAGAGAACAGGGACACATATAACTCTTAACTTTCCTGTTGACTTAATAATAATAATATCATGAGATGTCTATGATATTAATGTAAAACAAGGGAGAGTAAAATGCAGAGTACGGTACCTAAGCTCCTGCTGGGCAGCGGTTGTATCAAGGGTGTCCTCCAGTTCGGTCTTAAGGGCTTCAAGCTCTTCACTCAAGTCCCTCTTGAGTTTCTCTGCCTTGTTCCTGGCCTGTTTCTCCGATTCAAGGTCCTCCTGCAGCTCCGACAGCTGGGCCTGCATCTCCCTCACCTGTTTCAGGGTGTTGTTCTTGTTGCTGACCTCGTCTTCAACCCTGTTAACCACAGAGAACAATGAAGAATATGCAACAAAAGCTCAGGTGGAAAGTTGGCACAATACTGACTTCGGAAAAATAAAACCTGGAGGGTCAGAGCAATTTTCCACTAAAATAAGAGTTATTTTATTAGTGCTAGAAAATTATTTCTTTTAGCTACTCTTTCATTTGACCTATTTGAAAGAAATACTTTATGAAGTGAGTTGTATTAATGCATTTTGTGTGCTAGTAAATTAATGCTTCAAAACATTTTAAAAAACACATTTAATCCCGGGTTAACTCTTGTGTTGTGTAAAGACTCCACTGGGTGGCAGCAGAGACAGACAGTGTGCTGTAAAGGCTATTTATCAGTATGGTCTTACACTTACAAATGCACATTAATACCACACTAATGATAGAGTCACACATCGCAAACACATACCAATGCAGTGAGAATCAGTGAGTAAATACAGGCGGCATGTCAGAGGGGAGCACAACAATAAGTAAAAGCTCAGAGGCTATTTCTGTTTTTTTTACAAGATGATAAGATCATTGCTGTAAACTGGTCTGGAGTTTAATCAGTCCAAAAAAATCCAGTCCATTTAAAACGGCAGGTGTGAATGTATCTTGCAACAGTGTTTAGTGTGATGTCCGTTCTGTATAACTATGTAGCACTTATCTCAGACTGACTCACATCATGAAGCAGAGTCTCACTGACTCAATATTAAAACTCTAACACCCATATTTAGTTATGTAATACTATGTTGGTGAGCTGATTTCACCAGTACTGAGCTGTGGTCTTCCATTATCCCCTATTATGGTCCCAGTATCTCCCTACCTAGCCTGGATCATCTGCTGCTCGTCATCCTTCTTGGCCAGCTGAACTTTCATCTCCTCTGTCTGGGCCTGCAGCTCGGCTATCTGGTCCTGGAGGTCGGACGTCTCCCCGTCCAGCTTCCTCTTAGCCTTCTCTAACTCCTGACGGGTCTTCTCCTCCTTTTTCAGTCTCTCTAAATGACAAAAGAAGACGATGTGACGTTTGAATAGAGCACCAAGAAACGTTCTGTTGTAGATTCATTCTAAAAACTCCTTTACCCTCCAGGTCGACCATCATCATCTCCTGCTTGTTCTTGATCTTGCCCAGGTTCTTGGCCTTTTCTTCCTCTTCAGCTAGCAACGAGGTCATCTCACTGATTCTGTCATCCAACAGCTTCTTTTCCTAAAGGAGAGGGTACAGATAACCTCTCAACTTAGCATCAACATATTTTAATGATCTGAAACGTTTGGCTGTTATCTTATTACGCTGCAGTAGAAAAGCTTCTTAGTGACTGTGAGACCCTCCATCTCCAATTTAAAACCAACCTTCACATTTCAAAAGAATATCTCTTCTAATCCATCCATTTGCTTACATGTTGACCTTCAGAGCCTTGTCTCTTTCTCACCTTGAGGAACTTGGAGTTCTGGTCTTCTAGTAGCAAAATGTCCTCCTCATATTTCTTCATTTTGGCCTCAGTTGTCACTTTCTCCAGCTGCAGCTTCTGCCTGCCAGCCTCCTCCTCATCCAACTGTTCTTCCAGGTCCTACACACACAAGTATTTAATCATAGCAGCAAACATAATTAGAAAACATATTCATCAACATATTTAAGTCATTTGAAATAGTGTTAGCTGTCAAATAGTGTTGCATGAGTAATTCCACATCCGCGAGGACACACCTGGATATGGGACTGCATCTTCTTCTTCTCGTTCTGCAGGCCCTGGGTCCTCTCCTCTTCCTCCTCCAGCCGGGACTCCAGGTCATGAAGAATCTCCTCCAGCTCTTGCTTTTTCGAGGCCAGACGAGCTCTCATCTCCTCAGCTTCAGCGAACAGCTCTGTCTCTGCCTGCAGCTGCTCTGCTAGGATGTTCTTCTCCTCCATTAACTACAGATAAATAACATTAAAACCTTTAATTATGCCGTCCTAACAATCAGTTTGTTATAATTATATTGTATTGCTGTGGGTTGTATCAGACCTGCTGGTGTTTCCTCTCCATCTCTACCAGCTCTCCCTCCACCTTGGTCTGCTTCTCCTTCACCTTAACCAGCTCCTCATCTTTAGCCTGCATCTCCTCCTCCTGCCTGGTCACCTGCAGCAGAGGCTTCACCTGCAGGTACAGATGGACAGAGAAGTTTCAGAGGATGATCCCTACTGATAAATCTGACCATTACTAGGAGATTTACACATGTACGCAAGCACACACCTTGGTGAAGAGTCTCCACCACTGCCAGTGACGCAGCTTCAAGTAGGCAGCGCAGTTCCTCTGGAGAACCTTCAGAGCACTGAGCTGCTGCTGCTTCTTAGCAAAGGCCCTGAAGCATTACAGCACGAGAAGAAGAGAACAAAGACTGAGTGAGACAACAGTAAAATCTTTTTTTTTGTGATCAAATATATAAAAATTGCTCCATTTCAGTTGGGGCTTGAGTGGATCTCAAATGCACACATCAGCGGTAGAGCAACCCTTACTTGCGTGCCAGATATCCCCGACAGACGGCCTGGAAGTAAATGATGATGTCGGTGATCTTCAGGTCCCTCTCTTCCTCCAAGTGGGCCAGGACTCCAGCCCTGAAGAAGATCTTACTCTGACCGATACGGAACAGGTTGCCGTCCAGCTCCAGGGCTCGAATCTACCAAAGACAGGGAGAGACATTGAAGGGGAAAAGGGAAAGGGCTACTGGAGGTAACTGGAGGAAAACTACTGCTCAGTTATTTATTTAGACTGAGTCTTTGAGATTATTTAATTTGTCCTAAACTGAGACCCAAGTCCTTACCATTCTCTCACAGGCCTGCTTGCCATCCATGAAGCCTTTGGGAATGGCATTAGGAGTGAGGATCTCATACCTGCACATGGAGCAGAGAGAGACGTGCATCATGAGGACAGACAGTACAATGTTAAAATGCAACTCCATACTGGCTAAAATATAAGAAACAGAGAGAGAGAGAGAAAGAGAGAGAGAGAGAGAGAAAGGTGACAGAGGCCTTGTTACAGGAGACAGGATGACCAACTAAGTCAGAGGTAGAACTTTACCTCTGTCTGAACTCCTGGAAGACGATACGGTTTGGGAAGCCTTGTCTGCAGATCCGAATCCCCTCCAGTACGCCATTACACCTCAGCTGGTCCAGAACCAGGTGGGGGTCCAGTTTACCAGCCTTCAGGAGTAAGAACAAGAAAAAAGAGATGAAGAAAAGGAATATTTTGATGTATGGGTAAAGGTTCTGTGTAAGTTTCTTTTTTAATTGAACTTGAATAGGGCATATTTTAATTTGGATTACTACTAATATACTGAACAGTGGACTAGAAATTGTATTTGAAACCAAAACTTTTCTACGTTTGAGCACACGCCAGCGGGCCACAGTGAAAACTCACTCTTTTCTCATGATTCGGGATGATGCAGCGGACAAAGTTGGGATTGGTGTTCCTCAGTGTGGCCATCAGCTTAGACAACTGCTCCTTGTACAGCTGTCCCACGGTGCGGAACATGCCCTTCTTGGTCTTATAGGCGGCACCAAACGCTGTCTCGTTCATGCCTGCAACCTGGTCCAGACCCACGATTCGGTCGACTGGTGATGAAATAAGAGATAAGGGGAAAAAACAGTATTAATGCAGGGATACAAATGATGTGACCTTTGTGATATTGGTTTACTGAAACATGTGTGGCATGTAGAGTACATATAAATAAAGTGCTGTGCTATTTACATGAATGTAGAAAACAGAAAAGCCAACAAAATGACGGTTAAATCTTGTGTTGGTGTTTAAATCCAATGTGAATATTCATCAGGAAATGTTGCCAATAAAGGCTGAAGTGTTCAACTGAGCAGGATTTGCTCTTTTTCTAATTTTGTGATAAAGCATGAAGACAGACATTGGTGTCACACCAGCGGTGACCACAGACCACCAGCTGGTTTAATATTATAGGCATCATGATATTTTGCAAACACATTGAGCTGGTTTCTCTCAGCCAGCCTACTACTGAACTATCCTTCATTCAAAGAGGATTTTAAATCAGGATCTACCTGATTGGAGTCACCAGGCAGAGTACTTAATCCAGTATTTATATATGTATTTATATCAACCACTGGATTCAATCTAAAATAATATCAACAAATAGCAAACCTATTAAATAACAACAATTTGCATGATTATTACATTGACCTTCCTTCTTGTTTGGAGGAACAGGTATATGTGTAAATTTAAAGATTCTGTTTACATTCAGTGTTACTCCTACTCCTTGAGCCGTCTTCGCCTTTTGCCTTTGACGGGGCAGTTACTGCCACCTATAGATCAGTGGATTATATTAACCCCCCACCCAGCTTAGTTAAGAACAAATATTCTGTCTTTATATACTTATTCTGAGGTAAAAAGCATCAAACACTAAAAGTAATTTTCACTGATGTTAGATCAGGTATCTGGCGGGTAGGTTCCTCAGATATTCCATTCTTTCAGTACATATAAATGTCAGCACTATTGTACATAAGCGAGAACTTAAATCAATTCTGGATCAACTTCCTCTTGAAATTTATTTGGACACTGGTATTTCTTTCCATCTGCTGTTAACTCTGACGCATGTGCTCTGGGTTAAGCCTGTTCAATGCAATAAAGATTGTTTAGTCACTGCTAATCACTGCAGCTTTGCATAGACTAAATATATACTGAGTTGATATGGCATATTAGCCCTTTTTAGGTGTGGCAACACCTTCTCTAAGCATGGTGTCCCACCAATCTAGTGGCCTAAAAGAATTTCCAAAATTTCACCAGATCAGGCAAATGTTCAATTAGAATATTTCCTGTCTCAGATTTTCAGCCTTTTGAAAATAATTATATCAATCTGTTTTCTGTTGTGTGAATGCACTTTGTACCAGAAAACAAAACTTTTTTTTGCACCATTACAAAAAGAAATGCCTTACCTGGCTTATCATTCAAGCAATAGTTGTTGGAATAATTATAGCGGCAGTAAGCCACCAGCATTCATGGAAGAATGAAATGTTTTAGAGGTTGTAAATACAACAGGAGCACAGCCATGCAAAGCCAGAGGGGAGTTTTTAGGCGCACAGTGCAGCCAGGACAGGACAGGGAACCAATGATCCTTCCAGTGCACGGGATGAGGAGAAGCCAGTGGTACACCAAGGTTAAGTGTTACTATCATTCACCTGGAGCTTCATGGAGCCCAGACACATTGTCATAGAAAGAGGCTCTCTGAAACGTCTGAATGTCTACAGCAACAGAGACACGGACAGAGAAAGAAGACAGGAGAGTGAGAGAGAGAAAAAAAGTAGGTATGCAAACACATACACCCATCATTCATACACCCACAAACATACAAACTTTCACAAGCATCGATTAGCTGTTAAAAAGAGGACTGAAGAGTAAGTGTCAGTCCATGCACTGCAATACTACAGTACATGCATTATCAAAGCCTTGTTAATGTAATAGCTGAACATTAATCAGGGGAAAGATTAGTCCAGAAAGTGTTATGCAACCATTGTGCTTTCCATCAAAATGTCAAATTAAAGATTATGAAAGCAATAGTTGATTGAAAATGTTAACAGGGTCCTCGCTGGGGAAGGAAATACAGGATGAGCAATAAATCCATCATTGGATGGACTCCTGGCTGTGGTTTACCTCGCTTACACTTGATGTTTTTACTGGCAAAACTCATCCCGCATTAGAGAAACCATGAAACACACTGCTGAATGAAACTCAGACAGTGAGAGAAGAGAGAATGTATTTCCGCTTTTCATTGAATATGAGTAAATAAGTTAAGTACAGCTGAGGCTGATGGGAATGTAGTTAGTTTTGCAGGTATTTGTACATAAACCAAAGTATTAACAGTTAAACATTTCAACCTGATTATGGGCTTGATCAAAAGTTAAATATTAACAAAACTGTTACAGTTCATCCTGAGGGGAACATTACTATCTGCACCAAATTTGCTGACAAGCTATCCAACAGCTGTCAGGATACTTAACCTGAAGCTACAAATATGAACCGCATGGCGGCGCTTCAGGAAAAGTCAAAAAATCACCAATGTCATTAGGATACATCTCCTGGGGACCATGAACGTCTGTACAAAATTACATGGCAATCTAACACTTGTTGAGATATATTAGTTTGGACAAAAGTGGTGGAACACCTAACATCGCCATCTATACAGCCACGCTGCTGGCAAAAGAGAGGACAAAAATGCCTTTAAATGCTTTTTTTTTTATTTGTTCACTCCACAATCGGTATGATGTGTAACATCCTTCTGGACTGATACGGATAAATGTAGGTTTATTTTCGAATTTATACAGTACATTAAATTGTATATCAATATACTTTTGTATAATTAAAAACTCGATGAGCTCATACATAGCAAAAATAAATATTGAGAGACTCACCGTCTTTCCAGAGCTCAGCCACAAACTTGTCAGTTGACTGGTGCAGCAGTGTGGCCACATTGTCATTCAGGGGATCCATGTTCTTCATAAGCCACTCATCAGCTTTGTAGTCCACCTGAAGAAACACAGTGGGGGCTCAGTGTTATGTAAGTGGTTAGACAACTGAATGTTCTACTGTGTTTCCCTCAAAAATCTCAAACACATACAAGCTCAGCATTAAGAAAGTATGTTTTTTCTCATAACAAATGATAAACATGAGAATACTTTCAAGGCAGTGACCTGCACTTAAAACCCCAACAGGTTAAGAAATAACTTATTCCAACACTGACCACACACCTCTGTTATAATTTGGTTTGGCATCCCGACAGCAAAAAAGCAAAACAACTCAGCATCAAATCAGATTTCATTCATGAACTTTGCTACATGTCATCCAATCCTTTTCCTTTCATTACTGTTATACCCCAGTGGTAACTGTGTAAAAAAACAAAAAAGCTTTAAAAAAAATACACTTTGAGGGGACTGACTGCCAGTCTCTTATTAATCACTGCTTGTCTGTTGCTTCACCTGTCTGCAACAGTCTGTGTAGTGTTTTAAGTGACAGCTAGATTATGGCTCTAGTGTTTCCAAATACCACACCGTTGTTATATCTTACAGGCAGTACCAGATGTGCTATGTGGGACAATACAATGAGTGGCATAAAACAATGATACACAATACTGACAAAATAAGAATCCTTGTTGGATTATACTTCAACCATCTGGTCTTTGCAATAAGGTTAAAATAAAGACTTTATATTATTTGCACATTATATTTGACTGACAGCACAGTAAGGTCTAACTGGACCATAATGTGTTGATGGAATTAGTCTCTGTAACATGATGATGATGGTATTATGAAGAGTGTTGGATTAGAGCAGAACATAATAAGTAACTGACACGGTTGGCAACCTGAGATGAGGAATGTAAGATCTCCATATGGGTTTCATCAGAATCCTGGAAAGGCAAACTGACAATGTTTGCTCTTATTTTCCTCTTCAGTATCACTCTGTCATGCAGGATTTATTTGATAAAGTTCAAATTAAATACTGGCTCCAGTACAGAATACTGGATGATTCTGACGTTTTCACATGTTTGTCATGGTAAGACTCAGGTCCAGGACTGATGCTTAGACATGACCATCACTGTGTTCATAAACACATGTGCAACACAGGAAAAAGAGACAGGTAAACCTAAATTAACTATCACTGTAGGGATGATATCATCTTTCATGCTGCCACTGCCAAGCTGGAATGTGAGTATCGCTTTCTCTTTACAGATGGCAGACCACCACACAAAGCTGAAAGTTGAAATCCTCCGTTATGCAACCACCAGGCCCCGAAAAACTCAATCTCACACCAATGTGAACCAGATGTTGGTTTCCAACAGCAGCAGTACGATAACTGGGCTATTGTTTCAGGCAATGACCTGGTTAACGGCGCCCTCGGAGGAGCACAGTCTGTGCCTCCGAGAAAGGCTTTAAAACAGGCCAGAAACAGGAAAACATGGATGAATCTGAGGCTATAAAGGGGACATGAATAATGGTTTTCAGTTTTCAAGAGCCTACTTCTAAGGGTAGTCGCATACTTAAGTAGTAGATCCAACCAGCTACCATTCCCAAGACAGCATTCAGAATGCAAGACACCTTAATGGGCCTGAAATACATACCTTCCCTGCGTAGTGAATGATGCAGAAGTCAGCTTTGTCCTTAAGCTGACGTGGCTTCTGAAACTTGGTGTGTGTGCCCTGCTCCTGGAGCACCTTGTCTATAAAGGTCTTGTCGGTGGCCTTGGGAAACCAGCACTCCTCATCCAGCAGAGCGAGGATACCAGGGGGGTTAGTCTGAGGAGAGAGAATTCATTTAACACGTATATATTCATGACATACAGTCACACACAGTCGCAGATACAGAACACTGACCGGCCTCTCAATGAGGTCGATGCAGGGCTGCAGGTCCAGGCCGAAGTCGATGAAGCTCCACTCGATGCCCTCCCTCTGGTACTCCTCCTGCTCCAGGATGAACATGGTGTGGTTGAAGAGCTGCTGCAGCTTCTCATTGGTGTAGTTGATACACAGCTGCTCGAAGGAGTTCAGCTAAAAGGAAACGTAAAGCAAAGTCAAGCTGGTTTCTTGTTGATCGTTCCATGAATGGGATTGTTTTTCTTTAGGTGACCTTTAATTCCCATGACTTGATTAAATGAATTCAAGCTTCAGACAATCAGACAACCTGGATCATTGGATTCTGTTTAATCCAAGTGTAAAAGAACAAAACTACAATGTCTAGAAGACAGTTTGTGTTTCGTGGAAGTTAGATTGTTAGTATTAAAGCAGCACAATCATCACCTCAAAGATCTCAAAGCCAGCGATATCGAGGATGCCGATGAAAGACGCCCCCTGGCGTTTGGTCCTGTCCAGGGCCTTGTTGATGCGGTGGACCAGCCAGCGGAACAGCCGCTCATATGTTGCCTTGGCCAGGGCTTCAACAGCAAAGTCAGCCTGAGGAAAAACCAAAGAGCGCAAGGTCAGGAAGAGTTACCATGAAAGACAAACTTTACATAGCTCATTAAGTCATGAGTGCAAATATAAAAATATAAACTTTATATTGCTGTAACAGTTTGGAGTCTGACTTAAGGACAAACCATTAGGGAGATGTTTAAACCTATCCTATGACCCATGAGTTTGCAAAAGAGAGGTGAGTTATAAACAAAAGGATATCAAAGCACAGATTCAACTTTTCAGGGTTTGATGTTTTCACTTATTTAATAGCTAAAAATGAATAAACAAACCTCATTGATAGTTCGATAGCATCTTACCTGTTCTTTGGTCTGTGCCTTTTGTACATAGTCTCGTCCCACTTTGATCCTCGGGGTGAGGATCGCTCTGGTGAACTCCATCACATTCATTCCCAGCAGGTGGCAGAGCTTCTGCGCCACTGAGAGTGTGAGAAGGCAGGAAGCATGTAACTTATTGATTGATATAAATGTAGACTTCACACTGGCTCACATACATGGCCTCAAATTTTATAAAAAATAAATTAATGTTTTTTTTTTTAAACCTTAAAAAATCAAATAAATAAATCTGAAAGAAACGCTGCCTAACTCAATTTCAACAATCCAGAATATATGACTATAACCAAATTCTGCATATCCTGGCTGGATATCAGCATAAGATAAGATCAGTAGGTTTAATGGGTCTGACCCCAAGATGGCAGACCTAATAAAACTACCTATATTATATGTTCATTATGCTTTCTTTTTTCTTATACTGAGAGGTATGTGACTACAGTATAGCAGGAGCATCTGATGGTGCTGACATTACAAGCATTTTAATACCAAGAGACACATAATCTACTTCAGTGTAATCATGTTTCTAATAAAGCATGTGCTCACAGTGAATGAGAAGAGTGTGTGTGTATGTGGAAATGATGATCTGTTTACCACCACCTGTTGTGGTGGAAGCTGAAGCGCCACAGTCATCTCATTTTCTGAATTGATGAATCATGACTGACACTGGCGAGGAGGGGTGTGTGTACGGGTTGCACTTTGACTCTTTGACTGGATGTTGGATGTTTACCTGTGTTCTCCGGCATGGAGGCCTGATCACTGTTTCTCTCTTTCTTAAAGATAATGTTGCCAAACTGCAGCACTGCAGAGACCACCTTCAACATGCCTGGCAAGGATAGGATAACACTTTATTAATCCTCAGGGGGGGAAATAAGGTAACAGCAGGGTGAGAGAGGAAACAAAGGAGTGTAATTACAGAAAGAAGGAGAATAAGAATGTACTGTGAATTATACATTTCAGGGCACATCTGGAAGCACTACTCACAGACAATCTCGTCGTGGGAGAAGCTCATGATGTGCATGGCATCCAGTGTCTCCTGGAAATTATCCTTGTCCTGCTGACCAGGGATGGGAATGTTACCATTTGACAGGAAACGGTAGTTGTTAAAGCCTTCGAGGAGCAGGTCCGCTGGAGAAAGAAAGGAGAGAAAGATGATTTTTAAAGATGTTTTATTGAAAAACTATATTTTATAATTTTAATGGTTAATTTAATCAGTATACTCATATTCATGCTTTAAGTTTTGTGCTGTATGTTTTCCTAGTTAATGTACTGTCTTATGATGCAGGTTAACTTTGCCCTAAAAAGTAACAATTTAAATATTTGTTTGACGCTCAGAAAATGCTCAGATTGGTGTGAGGTACGTGTTTCATTTGCATCGAGGTAATTCAAAGTGGATAAGTGAGGGAGGGACCAAGTGACCCTTTAAATCAACTAGTTCATAAGAGAAATATGCTGTGAAGTGTTCACTTGAAATGTCCAAACACGCATCACCATGAAACAATGTACTAACAAGCTAAATTAAAAGTTAACGAGAGAAAAAGATTAGTTGGCCGGTGCTGATTCAAACCAGCTTTCTTTAGCTGGGTTCCATGCCTGAAGCAAACATGAAACCTCACTGTCATTGCTCTGATCCTTATCCTGCTCCTTACAGCAGTTGTCAGACACTCACTTCGGAGATGCTCTCCAGCCCCTGCCAGCAGGCGGTAGAAAATGTGGAAGGTCCTCTCATCTTTGGCCTGTCTGATGGCCCTCGACTTCTCCAGAAGGTCTAAGAGTGAAGGTTAAGGACTGACCAGGTAATCACAACATGAAAATCATGATAACAAATGGCCACATTATTGTAAATGTCTGCTCATGAAGAACAACAGGTCAATTTAACCACATACACTATGACTTGCAAAGTTTTATAGAAGCATGCAAGTGCTTTTTGGTGTTTTCAAGAACTTTAGCAACCAATTTTCTAATAGAAGACTCCAATAAAGTACACAACCAATAAATCTTCTTAGAAATCCTTCCAGATCTTAGAAGAATCCAGGAAATCACTTGGGAATACAATTTTTATTCTTTATACAGGTGTTGGAACAAAAAAATATTATCCTAAGGATCGGTATCCATTATTTTCTTCACCAGGCATAATTAAATTTGAATAAAAATGAGGAATAACAATATAAAAACTTTTTAGAGCTAAGTGCCTTCTGTCTGTCTAGGGAATATGTAGAACGGGAATGGCATTCTTGTGGTTAAGCACAAGCTGTGGTGAATCGTGCAGCCTAACCCGCCGCTCTCCGCTCCAAACACAATGTGTAGCCTGTCCTTTGTTGTGTTTGAAACAATCCTTTGACCCTCTGCTCATTCAGGATGTCCCAGTAATCAGGATACAAGTTTCAATATTGGCCCCAACAATGTAGCCTGTGACGTCAAAGTTAATTCTGATGAACTTCCCCTGTAGAAAAGAAGATGCATATTTATGTTAAAAAAACAAAAAAGGTTTATTTAAAAAGCGTGTGTGTACTGTACTGTATGTGTGAGTGAATCTGTTAAATATTTCTTCTCCCTTTGGGCACCGTTGCATTTTAAATACCACTTTGTGAATCCTTGCAGATGACGGAGGCACAGTGGAGAACAGAATGACTATATTAGGAAAAGCCAGGTTAACAGGTCAGAAAGAATCTCAGGCATGTCTGTGGTTTCCTGAGAGTGAGTGTGCCCATCTGTCTACTGGTCTTCATGGATTCTCGTCTGAAACAGCCGGTGATTCATGAGGACCGAACACCACGGTGGTTAATCTCGACCACATGGTTTACTTAGTCCTACAAAAATTTTAAATGCTTAGGGCGAGAACTGTTGTGATTCCTTTAACTCATCACCACAAGATCAGAGATGAAAAAATATTAAAATAACAGCATCAGTCCACTTTATAATACTCGATCTTTTTTAGGAATCTGACAGAGAACAAAGACTTATGAAACGAGACCATTGAAGAAAATCATTGTTTTTATCAAGTCTTCTAGTTACATACTTAAAATTAAAAAGCCACAAAATAAATGTTAAAAAAATAGTTCGACATTGTGGGAAATATGCATAATCGCTCTCTGGTGGAGAGTTAGATGAGAGGATTGATACCACTCTCATGTCAGTATGGTAAATATGGAGCTACAGCTAGAGACTGAAAACAGGGAAACGGCGAGCCGTTCAGGTTTTGTTCAAAGGTAACAAAATCTGCTTACAATCACTTTTAAAGCTCACTAATTTACACGTTATATCTTGTTTGTTTATCCATACAAAAACATACTTAAAAACAGCATACTGTGGGTTTTACGGGGGTTATTTCTTGGCAGGGAGCAGTAACTTCCTGTTTCGCTGGTTGCCTGGCCAAGATATGAGATATAATGAGTTGATTAGTGAGCTATAGAGGAGCTGGCAGGCATATTTCTTTTACCATCGGACTGAGCCAGGCTGCCTGTTTTCATGTAGTTATCAGTCTTTATGCTAAGCTAAGCCAGCCAGATGGTGGCTGTAGTTTTATATTCATGTACAGACATGAGAATGCTGTTGATCTTCTCCTCTGCACGGTATCTCTCATACATTTTGTACCAACAAACAAAATTAAAAAAAGAAAGTGTTAAAGGTAAAACATGAAAGCTACATGGATCCAAACTTCTAACACATTGTGTGTACGAACATCTCAAACACACACGAAACGTTTCTTTGTACGTATCTGTTAAGGCAAATGTAAACTGCACATTTTGTCAATGTGGAGTTTAAGTTAATTTTCCCTTTTGGATACTATCAGTACATATCTTTAAATCAAAAGAATGATTATTGAAACAGAAACAGTAAACTCACAAAGCGAGAAGAGTTGTCATTTTTCACCGTCTTGGCATTGCCAAAAGATTCGAGGATGGGGTTGGCTTGCAGGAGCTGGCGTTCCAACTCACCCTGTGGAGAAAGAGGTAAGAAGCCAACTACCTGTCAAACATTTCTAACATAATCAATCTTTTATCACTATTGATCATATTTTCCTGTGTGTGCCAAAACATACAAAAGCTGGTCAATTCTAACATTAACATCTAATAACAGAGCAACTAGAGGAAAATGTAGCTAAAACAATCTTTCAGACGGTCAGCAATTTATCATGGCTCTGTTGGCTTTACTTTAGTCAACTGCAGTATAATGCGATTTTTGTCAGGGGAACTCAACAAGTAAAATGGGCCAAGACAACCAAATAGTTTGACGGAACTCGTGAAACCACAAAGGCAATATAGCGAGTGTGTTTCGACACATGCCCTACAGTGAGTGGTCACTTTGGGTTGATGAGTGAGAGCCTTCTTCCGGCCTGCACATTCCTATGGTTGTGATGATATACCCTATATATCCAAAGACTGTACCACCGCGATGGTAATGATGGCTTCCTCCCAAATCTCAAAACCTGGGTTGATAGGTGGTTGGGACGTTCCCTACAGCCCCTGAAACCTCCAATTCCTCAACACATTTCCTCCTCTATCCGGGGCATTGGCAGTACAGAAATAGCTCCTACAGAAGATCAGATCCTGCCTTGATCTGACTGCCCAGGGGGAGCAGAATAAGTTTTGCGTGAACTCTGACTTGCTGCCCGGCTGGCTGATGCTGTAGGTCAGCCCTACTTTGAAGTGATGTTGAACAGAAAGCAAGAGAGGAGAGATTGACAGGAACAGCATCCCCTGTGTCTGGTACATCAGAAAGAAGAAAGACGGTGAATGAGTGGTGTACTGCACAACCAAGATCTAAACCTGGTCACTGAATGACTTTATATAATCTTTTATCAACACTTTTTATCGTAAATTTCCTTTTTGCAGAAAATTGGGAATAGAAACGGGAAAATAATGTGTGGAAAAACAAAGGCACTTCTGGTATAACCATACGAGTGTCTCTTGGCCCTGCATGATAGAATCAATTGATTTCACTTGAAGAAGTTTGTGAGAATTGATCAGTATGACATTGGGAAATGACAAGGAAACAAAAGTTTTAACATAGAATAACACAGAAACCAGCGAATGTTTCCCTGTTTAACTAAAGAACAAACAGGCATTTCCATCTGTTTTCCTCACTGAGAGAAATATAAAAGTCTGGTCCCCTCTGGGGTGCTTCACCCACTACTCCATCTCCCCCTTTAACCCCTTTCCAAACCTCTCTCCTCCACTATATCCTCCACCTCTCTTGATCCATGGTTCTACATTCCTCTGGCCCTTGCTCAGAGGCAGCCATAATGCAATGCAGAAGGGAAGCAGCATTAAGGAGGTCAGCGTGGATGGTGTACTCTGGCAGGGGAGCACTGAGGGTCTGAGTTACAGCTACACTCTCTCAGCTACTGAATCGCAGCATATTAAACAGGCATTGTGTGTGCTCAAAGCGGCAGGATATAGGTTACAGCTATGACTCTGCTTCTACAGTTATTAGATTTACTGAGGACACAGAAACATCAGGTTTTGGTTTAGGGGAGAAAAGAAAAATAGCTACCGGATAAATCAGCAGGGAAGAGGAGAGGCAGAAAATATCAAGTTTTGTAGAGCGCGTTAGAGACAGAAGATGGAGTTGGGGCGAATTCAGTAAAGTGTCCTCAGAGTCTCATTTGTGTTACTTCTGGGACAAAAACAATACCCTTTGTTTGGTTATTGACTGGCAGCAAAAGCAACATATGGATTGAAGGACACAGTTGGTTACTGGAATAACATGATCACAGCCAAGGCTAAAGAATTGGCCATTGAATTATTAACAGAAATGCTCTTCAAACTACACACATGCATGTAGGGTACATCACCAATGGAAAACATGCATGAATATATGAAAGATTTGATCCACGGCCATCGTGATTCATTCTCTTTGATATCTCATGATATACCTATCATATATTTACCACATTGAATGTTTAATGTTTGGCATACAAGATTTGAGGAGAGATGTTTAATGCGGCTGTGGTCTGATTTTCACACTGATTTCACAGTTCATGTGCTCTTCCTAAACAATACACCAAACCTACACAGAAAGGCTATACAGAGTCAGTTAATGCTCGACTAGCACTTAATGTGAACTCTTTTATTGACAGGTTTGACCTTTTTTTTTGCATTTGACTGACATGTTTCTAATAAAACATCTCAATTTCCAACTGTTTTAATAAACCCAAACCAACTGATAAAACAACGTGTTTTAGTCTCATGAGCCTGCTGGTTTAATGGCAGATTCACTGGGCTTCAAATAATCATGTGAGAAGACTGAGCCAGCACAAACAAATACCTCATGAAGAGAGAAGCTTAGATTAGTCCGTCAACATCATTACGGCAGCAGGAGAGATTTAAAGAGAAGGGCATGCACGTATACACACACACACACATCAGAAAGGACCACACACTCTTTTTGAGAAAGCGGGAGATACACTTGCCTGGAGCTTGAATGCTTTGGGAGATTCGGGCTGTTTGTTATGGATAAACAAATGTAAGTGTTAAAACCTGAAGCGCTTATGTCAGACACAAGCTACAGGAAAAAGAACACCAGTACACTTAGCCCGGCACTGGGGAAAAAATGGCTTTGGATGACATGAAGCAGCAGTGACTGGTGAGGCTATATTAACATCTATTAGGTTAGCTGTGGATTATTAACAACTTGTTATCAGCTGAATATCAACACGAAGCTATGCACTTTAATTTAGACTAGAACACAGTAGCATCACAATTCATAAATTGAATAGTTTGACATTTTGGGAAATAAGCTTATTCGGTTTCATGTCTGTATGGTAAATATGAAGGTACGGCGGACCAAAGTGGAACAAAATCCACCTTCGAGCACCTCTGAAGCTCACTAATCAACATGTTATATTGTGTTAATTTAATTTGTGCAAAAACTGAAGAGACACAACAATTTGCCGTTTTATGGGCTGTTATCTGCCTGACTATTGCTTGGCTCTGACCAGTGGAAACTCTAGGAAGTTACTGGTCCCAAGTAACTGTTTTTGTACAGATTAAACAAATAATGTTTATTACTGAGCTTCAGGGGTGCTGGTAGGTGGACAGATATGAGAGTGCTAATGATCTCCTCCCACTGTCTGGTGTTAACTCTCTGCTAGAAAAATGTCAAACTATCCCTTTTAAATTACAATAATGATGTGCAGAGGTGATTCACAAATACAGAGGATAGTTCAAATGGGATGTATTCGAGAGGAGAGGAGAGGAAAAACTGAGGGCCCATGCTTGGCCATGGACAGAGTAGGAATAATGTAGGCAGTGGGGCTCTCACAGGAATGTTGTGGTCTTTGCGTCCTTTGTGCGAGGAGGCAACGTGGGCCAGGTACTGAATGACCTTCTTCGTGTTCTCAGTCTTGCCAGCGCCTGATTCACCTCTGAAAACAAAGAGGATAGACAGCATGAGCACACACACGGACAGACAGAGGGAGCAAAAGTCTGACCGAATGAAGGATGAGTAAGAGTAAATAAGCACGCTTCGTTTTCAGTTTCTGTCTTTCTCATCACTTCCAACAAATAATTAAACCCTTTGTTTGCAATCATGAATTCCAGGCTTTTAGTTGCGAGGCATGGCCACATTACAGGAAATAATCTGTGTAAGTTGTCCACAATTTAGCAAGGTACAGACAAAACACCGTAAAACCCTAACCAAAATAACTCATACTCATCATTACGGTGGTCAGGAGCAATTGGATGAACCCCCAAGGAAAGAAAAGAACAAAGAGAGAAGGAGAGAGTGAACAACCATCAGACTGTTCATCTGTTGTTGTTTTCTAAATCCATCCAGTCGTCTGTTTTACTGGAGAACCCTGTGGTTTGGTGGGCCAGTCTCCAAACTTTCCAGGCTCTGCTTTCTCCTAATGATAGCTGTGTTCAGGCAGGGCCGTCCACAGCTCCCACAGGCCGGACCCAGAGCCCAGAAAACCAGGGCCGACGCCGAAACCAGGCCAGCAACACTACATCTAACTGCATACCCGTGGCTTTAGTCTAGCTGGCTATTAGCTCTGCTGCATATAGAAAACTGCAGTTTTAGCTGCCACACTAGAATTCGAGGGGCGAGACCTCGAACACAGGATACAGGCATAGTAATATAGGTCAAGTTAGTTACACAGCCCAGTTTGGCTCGATGCCTTCATAGTTTTACAGGAGTAATATTTCTCATGGAAATAACCACTCACAGACTTTCCCACATTTTATCCTGTTTTTTCTCTTATAGACAAGATGTGAACACCCGGGTTACAGGGTCACTTATGGCAGGACCCAACGCTCCCATGTATCAGACGGTCGACCGTATTCTCGACTCGACTCTCAAGTGAGAGATTCTACAAGTTCTCTGTCTCATGGGCATTTACAGCATATAGACATAGGCTTGTGTTGATAGTGAGCTGGGAGTTAGAGCATCTTTTTTACAGCTGACTGCCGTGACTTCCTTCGCCCTCAAATCCTGTGTATGACTCAGGATACTTAACACAGCTTCATCCTATGTTTGATCATTGATACAAGACTATTCATCAGAAAATGCAAGTAAATACCAGAAGCTGAACACATCGCTGCTAAACCACGTAACTACACCAGAGCTTCTATAATTCTATGCTATGTTAAATAGGCTTGTGGCATTTTAACTAGATTAAAAGTGGTTGTTGGAAAGTTCATACAGTCTTTTTTTATTCTAAGGCAAAGTTAAGTGGAACCTGTATAAACACAGGTTGTGAGCTGGCCTGCGCCACAGTCAGATAACTTGGTTTTCCAGGATTCATTTTCCTTGGAGTAAGATTTGAAAACTTGGAGACCCCGCGATGCTACATCTCCTCAATGAAATGTGGGTTTTGGCAAAGAGAAAATTAAATTAAATTAGATCAAACCTTGTTGATCTCAGGAGGAAACTTTAGCATTACAGCAGCACAAGAAGAAGATTACAAAGCTAACTGTGCAGTTTCCCCCATTCCATCTTTCTGACTGATGTCTTTTATACTGGAATCCATTTAGATGTCTGTACAATGGTGCAGCAGCTCCTCTAAACTGGGTGACCACCCTACTTATAAACTGTGGGGTAACACTGTTAAAATGGCTTCACTGTCACCAACAGGGGGTGTAGTTGTCAGAATTTAGGACAGATTATGCAACATCTCTTGTCTATTCATTGACAGTGTCAACTCAAGCCACACTGAAAAAGTGTGGCACTTAATTACTGTCTGCCAAAGAAGATGAAGGCAGGGCACCAAACCGCACTCATAACTCCCTCAGTATTGGATAGAGCTGCTGCACAACCCAGCATCTGCAAAAAGCTATTTGAAACCAGTCTTTAAATAAAACAGCAGGATGGTGGGAGCCAGCCAACTGACTCCTGGTGAGAGAAACATGAAGGGTTAACAAATCAACCAGGAAACCAGGTAAGTCAGCAGTGATGATCTGCATAAAGTGCTCTCACTGTATGCTTATTTTTACTCTTCTTCACTGTGAGGTACATGTTTTGAACCGGCCTTTATATAAGACAACCCTACCAAGATGGACCTATATAATAGATGGTTTAATTTTCCAGCCCATCAAACTGCTTTATTACCAGAACCACTTTAAAGAGCAGAACAACCATCTGTCTTTACAGGGAAATGACCTCAAGAGAGGAGGACAATTAATGGAGAGTTAGTAGTTGCAGTACTTACGTGCAAAGGATTGATTGGTCCTCACGATCTGTTATGAGGAAAAGAAAAACACAGTCAGCATCTTTCCAACCTCTCCCTGGGTTACAACTACAATAATTACAAAGACAGCCTCTTGTGGTCAAACTGTTGGACTATAACACACTAAAATGCAATGCAACTTGACCAGTTTTTTTATTTTTTTGTTGGCACAAGACACTGCATTTGCATCAAGCAAATACAGGAGCTACAGTATGCTGGGTAAGACTGTATGGTAGGCTCACTTCTAAATGAATACAAGTGTTATTGATTTTTCCTGAGAATAACAGGAAACACTGGTATATTGCTGTATAAATCACATTAAATCCAGTGTGTGTGTCCAGTACATTTAACAGCCTATTCCTCAGCCTCCTTCATCCAGACTACCGCTGTGTAATGGCAATAAACATGACACCAAGACTGGTAACCGAAGCTCTAGCACCTTTCATCACAGAGGAGCTCAGACCGAAATCCAGATGACAGGATTAGTTATGCCCACTGAAGTGTGTGACCTCTCAACTTTGAAGGTCCTTCTGCACACTACAAAGACCAGAACCCAGAGGGAAGTGACCCGTTTATCATCTGACAGAAACACTAGACCACTTCTCAGACTGTCACAATCAGAGCATGCCCTAATTTAATATATACCCGCTGGTGAACAACATGTCACATATTTCTTTGATATTTAGAGAGGATGAGTTAGATCTGTGAATACGGCAGGTTTTAGTTTAGTGTTTTAAGGTCCTGTAGAGCAGTGGTTCCCAACATTTGTTGTCTGATGTAACCCCCATAGCTCAGATGACCTCAAGTACCGCTTTATCAATTTTATTATAAATGGTCATTTTATCTAACACTATTACTGAACATGTATATTACATTATTTTCTTCCTACAATTGAACTGTCCGTGTTTAGGTTGCTTTGGTTCGACTTAGGTTTCAAGTTTGCATTTGTAGTACTAACACTGACACAACAGCTAAAGCAGGACGTTTCAATATTTTATCCAATACTACCATTCATCCATTATTTTTAACTTTCTATTTCAATAATGCATCCATTACTTTAACTAGCTGATTAAACTTCTCAATTAAACCCCTTGGGTAAAGATAAAGGTATTTTGGTATTAGTATTCTGGCTTCCAGGTAAAACTAAATTGAAGAACAGAGACAACAGGTTTTAAAGTAATACTTTTTGTGTCGGTCACAAAGTGAGTCTTCCTGCTTCCCTCCAATCATGGCTGACATTCTCGTGGCACAAAGTAGGGAGATTTTTAATTTCCTGAAAAACACAAATTTGGGAACACCTTCACATTCCTAAACTCAATAGAACTGAAAGGAATGGGACCACCCTGTATCCACTCACCTCTCACACAACTACAAGCTGCATTGCTGAGGGAATGGAGGCAGATTAGATATTGCACTGTCGCTCTTGTAGTGAGGAAATTAGAGACATGCCTGAAGATTACAAGTGAAGTCATGTGTGGTGAAATGCATTTTGTTAAATGTTTTCTTTTGTTGTTCAAAAATGCTTCTGTGAAGGTTCTTTCTGAGCTCTTCTTTCATTATTATGTTTGAATAAAGCCATTTTAGCAAAAAGACCAGGATTAGATATAACATCTAATGGATAATAGTCAATTGCATATTGTTATAAATAATAATTTTAGTGTAAAAATCAGTATTAGTGGTCTTTTAAATAGCCATCCACTGTGGGGATGATTTCCCCTTATAACCATTTAGCTCACACCTTGTTGATGTGGGTCCGTTTTCACAGATGGCTCAGTCAGACGCAGACAGCCCTTAAGGTGTTATCTTTCAGCAAAGAAATTACCTTTTGTTCTTGCACTAAAGCCTGAACTTCCCTCAGGTGACAAAAGCTGGTGTCAAATGAGTTCAGCTGTAAATGTGAGTGTCTGTTCATCATCTTGTGCCTTTCCCCTTTTTCCAGTGAAAGTCTGTTTTTTCTCATCAAAAAATGCTGAATGCAAATGTAATGCACACTTGTGTTGGACGAGAGTCACTGTAACAGTGGCAATGATGAATGAGCTGCTCACTTTAACTGGCCCCATCTCCCTTGATGACGAGGCAGCCTTCGAAACACAGGTCAAAGTTTGATTACTCTTCCTGTCTGTGTTTCACAGCCAATCTACATAAACTTGAAGCTTATCTGATCCACCTAATGTTGATTTTCACAAGACCTTACACCTCCCGTCTGACTGGACTGAGGCACGCAACGCTGCGTAACCTATCATGAACATGAAAACCAAATACACACCCACTAAACAGCCTCTAAACAACACCACTTCAGCTTTACATGATTACAGAGAGAAACAGTTTGCATGTGTGATCTCATGCTTCTGACATTAGCACTTGATTACAATCTGTTACGAATTGTGATTTCGTAATTTCTATTTACCACAACTGCCCACGACTGCAGTCAGCCCAAATGCCCATATAGTTACCTCAAACCTTGCTTTGGTGCCTTAATAAACACCATGTGACAGATAAATCTTTCCTGACAAAAATTCCTCTGGTGCAAAGAAACTATGCTTTGTCCCACTGGCAGCAGCAGTCGCAGTCATTTGTTTGGAATTGTAGCAGCATGAGCAGTAATAGATACCATGGCTCTACAGACAAAAACTACAACAACAAAACAAAAGAAAATTGAGAAAAATGTGTCATAGTAGTACAGCCTTCACATTTTGTAGAGAATTTCCTGTGTGTGCCTGCCTATTGTTATAAAGAAATCTCTGGTCAATATAGGAGATAAGATGACGAGCGAAGTTTGTACAAGAAAATAAACACACATATACTGTACACACACACCTTTGGACATCCATCGGAGCAACACTCACTTCATTCTCTGCTCATCAGACATCTATTTACCCAGCTGATGCCCTCTTTATACTTTTCATTTGACCTTATATTCCTCTGTGGACATCCATCACCTCCACATCTAAACCCCCCAGCTCTTCACACGATAGACAATCATCCCTTTAATCTACCATCCCGCTTTAGGATTTTATCCTTCTGTAAGGTCAGACAAAATACTGACTTAACTCGCCAGAACCAATGGGAAGTAGAGAGCAGAGGGATATCTGTAAGAGGCATCACAGCCAAGATATTCCCATGCTTCTCTCAGAATAATATAATCCTCCTTCATTCTCCTGTTCAGCAGTTTGTATAGAGCATTTTACATAAATGTAATTGTGCAGAGGTAAAATCTTTTTTAACTTTTTGTGACGGATATGTTTTGTAAAATTCACTTTAAACCTTTGTGAAAATGACCTGTGCTGTTCGAGTGGGTGAGTGCGTGCATCCATCTGGTCGGCGCTCCCACCTTGGTCCTCTTGGCAGCCGCTGCTTCCTAGATCACCACGGCAACTAACTGCTGGGTCATATTTACCCAGGATGCCATGCTGGCCCTGCGTAGGTGGACAAATCAAACTGAAAGTGCTCTTCCCTTCCAGAAGCTCATTACAGCCTCACTAAATCTTTACCCCCTTTGTGTTTCCCCTTCCTCTCTGTTGCTCTCATTTCCCCTTTTTCCCCCCATGAATGGTGCAAAGCCAGCTAACTCAGACCACTAAAGAGTACTGAAGACAAAATCACTTTTCCACACCAGCAGATGTTTTTAATTTGATCACCTCATCAGAACTTTCGGCTGCACTGTTATTTCCACCACAACAGCTCACAGCCAATCATTTAGGTAATGTTAATGCGAGATGGAAATAAGTTGGCCCATTCATTCATCAAGTTTTAGTCTCTGTTTGGATACAAAATTAAATGACAGCACAGGAAGAGGCAGCTTTCAGACCAATCAGTATTGCTGCAGTGTCATACCACAGTTCACTGGAGGGTGAAATGCTTCACTTCTACTCCATGTTCAAGATAGAGAGCAGGCAGTTCAAAGAACAACTGATGTAAAAGCCATTTCCACGTCTATAGTGACACTTTTTTCCTGAGGTTGTTGCAATTTCACTTATCACTGCAATCAATTTAAACAACTGCGCACAGTCTGTCTCACGGGGGTACAAAACCGACCGTTGCGCTCACATGCACGAATCTCACTTTAGACTCAGCACAGCAGGGTTCCCTTTGCTGCTAATAATTTATCCCTCACGAGGATTAAACAAACCCTCATTCTTCAAATTCCAGAGCAATCCCCCCCTCCCTCCATCTCCACAAAAGCCCCAATCGTTATCATAACCCCCTGTTATCGACCTCATTTAACCTTGTACAGCCTCAGTACCCCTCTCCTGACTGTAACTCAGTTTATTGTTCTGTTTTCGTACTATTCATTCCTTTCTTATATGGAATTACCCGTTCTTACATTTTGATTAGCAAGATGCCAAAAGATTAGGACAATGTACTGCATTCTCAAAGCTCTACGCTGCTGGATGGTAGGAAAATGTGTTCCCTGATCTTAAACACTACAGTATGCCTGAGAAAATAGTGAGCAGTGATGTTAACTATTAGAGATTTGTAGTTAATGGGCAAAAATGTGCATAATCAAAGGGATTGTCAATGAAGCTGTGGGTTTCTGGGCAATCACCGAACAACAAGCATAACAGTAATTTCTTTTTTTCCCCAGGTTTTAATGAGCCAGAGTCTGACCGTGGAACAAAATTTCTCATTTTAGGCTCCAGGCTGACAGGGTTTGCGGACTCCTGACCACAACCACCAAAAACAGTCTCCACATCCCCTGCTTAAACCAAACTTTAGTGTACAAAAACATTCGTAGCACAAAGATCATAATTACGTCCATTTATTGTCAATGGTCCTCAGCAATATGGCTCCAGTTCAATGCAGTTCGACCCAGAGTCTAACCCACAAATTGCACTCCTAATTGTTGCAAACTGTTGTTTTAATTACATTCACACTTACTCTAATTTATTTCATACTTGTGATAACGTTGTCAAATATAACTAAAAGGAAAAGTTGACACCGGTCCTTGCCCTGCCTATGAGTACTTCTTTATGCATTGACTTTCATGCCCATGCACACACTTTTCAAAACACTTTTCAAGGTATTTTACCAATTAAAGAAGCAAAAACCCAACTTTCTGATTAGGAAATAAAAACAGTGTTACAGAAATGGAAGTTGGCTTAAAAACATGATTTTCAACCTTTTTGGGGTCTTTACAGCTGGATGTAACACATTTTTTCCACACTGCAGCTCAAACTCTCACAATTGGCTTCATAAAAGAAGTCGTAAAACGCAACTGCACACAGTGAATATTCTAGCACCATGGCAACCACTTCACTCACACAAGACATCCTGAGCGATAACCAAGAGCTGCTCGCTCATAAACTACTGTTATATGTGGTGAGGTTTACCCACAGTTAACCCACAAACACACACAATCATGCACACACAACTCCCTAATCACAGTAGAATATGGTGATTGTATCAGTGCGAAGGTAACATAAAAATGGCGGTCTGCTTACTCATAAAGGCCTAGAGAAGAGGGAGGACAGAATCCAGAGCTACTTAAAACCAGAGGAACAAAGCTCTAAGTGTGTGTGTGTGTGTGTGTGTGTGTGTGAGCTCATTCACATTCCCAGACAGTGGAAGTAGCAAACAGTCAGCGTGATCTGGGAAGTGTTCTGGTCTGCGGGTACCTGCGGTGTTTAACTGTCACTTTGAAGCTTCCGAACAATTATGATAAGACGCAAATTAAACACGGTTAAGTAGAGGGCTGAAGAAGAGTAATACGGTACATCCTCCAACGGCAGCTCTGATAAGATAAACACACTTAGAGTCTATAAATCCTCCAGCAGTGATTAAGGTGATACTCAATAACAGTCATTTCACTTCACCTACTGTATGGAGCGGAGTAAAGGAGAAGACAGGCTAAAGGCATTTACAGTACCTGGGGTCTATAAGACACCTTTAGGACAAAGCAAATTAGACTTATGGTGTCTTCCTTTAAGAACAAAAACTGACAAAAACTAGCCTTTTAGTTCATTGTTAAAGAGGCACTAAAGCACTTTAGTATTGAACCATTAAGTTGGAGAAAAGACTCTAAAATGTCAAAATGTAGAAGATATTGTAAAACTGTCAAGTTGAGTAGTGCTGAAATGGAAAACTGCACATCCAAATCATTCACTTTTCTCAAAGGTACTTTGAAGTAGGGCTGAAAGTATTTAGTTTTAACCCCCCGCCAGTCTTAAAGACATTATTATAAGAATAAATTTGCTTCACACTGTCAGCGTCGACTACAGGATTTGGAAGTGTGAGTAACAGTTTTAGAATGAAAGCTTAAAGATGATGAAGAGTTGTAAAATCTCTCATTAGAGCAGTCACGACTGCGTGGGCCTCTTGTCGGTTCCTAATGAGCATGAAAATGAGATCTGTAGCAATTTGTACCAAACTGTTCAGTATCAGCCGTTAAAGGTTTAATAATTAGGCCAATTTATACTATCAGCTGAAGAAAGAAACTGCAGAATTTACATATTTTTTGTCTCATAGATTAGAATAGAACGTACTTTTCTGCATGTATGGCCGATTGCAACCGCTGAGTGACTAAACAGCTCAACTGCGTTATTCACTGTAATGCTGTTGAACCAGCTGCCAGTTAGGCATTCATAGGCATTCATGAGTGTACGAACAGAAGGGCAGACAGCCCCACTGAGCTGACTGGCCATTTGTGTGTGTGTGTGTGTTTGTGTGCTGGAATTCGGATGCCCCTGGTTTTCCTCCCTACCAGCACTGGGGCCTCTTGGGTGGGGAACAGGCGTTGTTTTCAGCAGGCCGGCGGTGCAACAGAAGGGACGTTAAGGGGAAATGAGGGGCAGGTGTGGTGGGGTCAAAATGTGGAGGGTATGTATGCATGTAGGTGCGTTTCATCATCAACCACAAATATGACAGATATCTGTGCCAATCGGTAACAGAAAACGCCCCAGGAGAGTGAAGAATGTAGAACAGCTTAGGGATGTGGCTGGCAGGACGAGGCGAGAAGGGTGTGGTGGGAAGGGACCAGATAGGAGAGTGAACAGGGAAAAACAGAGATAGATAGCAGAGGGAACGCTCATAGTGGCACGCTGGAGTCCGAAAAACAGAGAGCAGATATGGGCGCTTTCGAGCTATAAATAACGTCATGTCGCCCACTTGCATACTTGCAGATGAAATCCTAAGTGTGTGTGTGTTTCAGTACTTCTGATTCAGTTTCCGGATGGTGATGGCAGTTGCCAGCTGAGATCACAGACGGATATAGATTGTCATCATGGGTTAGTGAATGTCCCCGCCCTCTCGGAAATGACAGCGGTGCGTGAGCGACCACCTGAGTGAGCGTGTGAGGGCGGCGAGAGATTCAACACACACACACAAAGGCAGAGAGGAAGCCATTCTCATGTGTTACACCTTGAGCTTCCTCTCTTAAAGCATGTTGATCTGTTTAACGCAGGTCGACGCTCCTCGGCTTTGGTATAAAATGGTGAATCTGCGCTTTCATAACAACTAAGGGATTACAATAAGGCAGGACTGCAACTAACAATTATATTCTTTATCAATTTATTGATTTTTATTACTGATTGGCCACGTAAAACAATTTTTTTACAACAAACAAGATAAAACGTGTTAGTGAGCTTTAGAGGTGCTGGTAGTCTTTGTGCATATACGCGAGCTGACATGAAACATACATCTCATACATGACACAGGAGTGGTATTGATCTTCTCAGCTGGCTCACCGACAGAAAGCGAGAGAGTGAAAGTGTTTTTTTCCAAAGATTATCTAGAATTACTCCTTTAATTGTACACAGACAGAAAAACAAATGGAGCCAAGAGGCGAGAGACAATACTTTTCCACACAGACCAAAGCATTTAATGTTTAAATTGAACATTAAGGATAGTTTACTTTGATAACAGCAATGGAATTTATGAGTTTAAACAATATATTTAAAAAGAGTGTTGCACACATATGGAAGTTAGAGTCTCTTGCATGTTAAATTCAGCGTCTCAGCTCCATGTCCTGTGGGCTTGTGTTATACTGTCTGAGCTGTACTCTGCAGAGAGCATTCAGACAAGCTTTTGGAGTCTTTCCTTTTTCAAGTCCCACAAAGCACATTTTTCAAATGCTTCTGACGCAGGGGTGAAATGAAAAAAGTCTGGGAGGGAAAAAGAGGGGTATCGAGATAGATCGAGCGATCGAGAGAGAGAGAGGGAGAAACTGAGGTGTAGAAAAAACAGGTCCCACATGTTTTTTCCTGGAAAGGTGCTGGGCTGGTGTGGTAAACATTCTTAGGATAATTAGAAGAGTCTTGGAAATCTAACACGTCTATTCCCCTGCATTAACTTTAGTTCATGTCTGTTGCCCTGAAGATATGTGCCAGCTAAATGGCAGCATAGGAGAGACAACATGTGACGGTGGAATGGATATCCATGGCTCAACTTCCCAGTCGGGAGTCGATGAGTGGGACTGTAACATCTGGTGAGGGTGGGAGTGAGACGCTTTAATGCAGTTTGAACAGTTGTACTACTTGTTTCTTGTGCTTGCTGTAGAGGAGGAGCAACAGTAAGTGTGACAGAAAGAAAGAGACTGGGTACTACGAGAGGAAGAGAGATGTGGCAACAGTGAGACGTAATCTACTTTTTGGTTCACTGAGCACAGTGGTCGTGCCAGACAAGAGTACCAACAGCTTCAAAATAGCAGAACACAAAAACCCGCACTCGTGTTCTCATTTCCCACAATAGCGAAGGGGTGTGGGGTCTATTCTCTGCTTCTGATATTCTCTCACTATTCAGACCATTGTTCACTATCATCACATTCCAGTGATTAACTCATTAGCAATAATTGCTCCAAATAAACGCAATCGTGTTTTCTTTAACTATCTAACCCATCAAAGTCAGAAGAACATTCTTAACAGAGGGAATCTGAATTTCATTATAGTTCACGTTTATTTCAGTTTTGTTGCTGTTACGATGCTACTACTTTCTCTGTGGGTATGTTTATCACAGTTCTTGGAATTTTCCAGCTGAGGATCCAAATGAGGATTTTGTCAAAAGGCCAAAGTTAATGTGATAAATTGTCTCTCCTACAATTTTTACAACTACACCAGGTGTGATATGCTATGATCCAGAGTGAGTCCAGATTTGTGCGGGTATGTCATCAGCTTTTTAAAATATATGATCTCCTCCTTTTGGCAGAGTTTACGTGTTTTCGAAAAATACAATGACAGCACTTTATAAAGAGAAAACAGCATAACTCCACTCTGGTTTTCTACTTATTATCGTGTCTGCCTGGAAACAGCTCATGTGAAGCATCCCGGACGACTCCTGGATCGCCTGCTGCTGACACACCTCATCATGTCTATCTATTCTCCATTACGTGTTAAGGGCACCACGGAAATATAATACACATTTTCACTATTGCTGCTCAAAGGTCAATTAGGGATTTTACACACTTCTCTGTACAAGAGAGCAGATATATTGTACTGTGCTGCAAGTCTTACACATGCACAGTCTTGTTTATTCTAACAGAGTGTAAGTGCTGCACAACAACATGCGTACCGAGAGTGTAAAATTAGCCTTGTGCTGTTGGGTGTTGCCTTTAGGCCAATGAAAGGGGGAGAGAAAGCAGTTGCGGGAGATATGGCAGAGCGTATTTGGCAATGTAATCGATTGCAGATGGCAGCCGTCGGGTGGCTTGTTTGGTCCACAGTGGTTCTTTGTGATGGCTAGGCCAGCCATAATCCAACAGGACAAGGCTGTTTTTTCGTGTGTGTGCGTGTGTTTGTGCTGGCACCTCTAATATCACAGCGCTAAGATCTGCAGCCCCACAGGAATCCAGACACACACGGGGGAGCAGGGGTTCAGTCATAGAGGGGAAACTGTGTCAGTGTGAGACTGTGTCACAGTGTAAGTGCGAAAGAATGTAAAATAATACACAGAAAATCTGAAAAGGGATTAAAGGTTACAAGAGTGTTACCTTTGTATGACAAAGACAAGTGAAACTAGGTCTCTGCTGCAGCAACAAGTGAGGTGAAACAAAGTAAAATCACTTTCAAAATAAGTAAGCTATCTGATTTGCAGTCTTGGATAAGCGCCAGACTTTTGTGAATACGTTCAGTTTACGGATTAATAAAAGCACATATGTCACCAGTAGCATATTAAACAGAGCAGTGGGTTGTAAGGTCATGGGTGTCTCTGAGAGGGCATCGGTCAGGTAACCCTATCTGTCGCGCTGAGGCTTCTGGTATCAACGCTATGTGTCTCTCATGACAACACTATCCAAGAACGAGGGAGCGAGAGAACAGCATGACAGAGATCTTAAATCATTTCTCCACGACGTCTCTCAGTTTTATGACGGTCTCTGACGCTCACACAGACACACAGCTATGGGTCAAGACCTGGCTTCACAGCAGTGTCGACTAGTGGCTACACACAAAGTCAAACAGATTAGTTCATATACAGGTGCCTGGTTAACCTGGATACTCAGAAGTTTCACCTTTATGTCTTGAAATAAATACAATATTCTAACTGATAGGTGGGTGAAGTAGATTTAGTCTTCTTAACATTCATACTCAGTCAAGCCTCTGAAATCCATCAACCTGTAATATCTAAAACATGTATCAACGGAGGATTAAAAGAATTTTAAAAAAAAGCTAGATTTCTTTCTATTAAACAGTCACATACATATGCATGACAACTGACACACAACAGCTTTCCCAATCATCACTCTGTCCAGGTCAGGTAGGAAAAGCGTCTACGTGGGTACATGTGGGGAGGAACGTAAGCATACATCAGAAATGATGTATGAGCCCCAAACAGAAATATGATTTTATCCTGTATGAACTCCACAGCTGTCTGCCATTAAAGACGCATCTGCCTGCCTGCCTGTGTGTGTGTGTGTGTGTGCAAGACTGTGTGTGTTTAACAAGCTTCCCCATTTATAGGAAAATCATCTCTTGAACATGTACAGTCCTTTTGAAGACCAGGAAAAAGTCTCTGACAAACACACACACACTCTTTACTCCCACCGACCCTGCACACCTGTCTTGTCACTCAGGCCCTGGGTGTGCCCTCCACCAGCCCTCCTCTCCAGCCCTCACGGCCCCAACAAGAGGCCTCATTTGCCAGGGAAGAGCTCTGTAGCTCAAGGCCTCCCCATCTGCACCCACCCACACACACAGACACACACACACACACACACACACACACACACACACACACAGAGCACCCTGGTCCCAGCCCCCTTCAGACTGCACAAAGCCCCCATTGTGAGGCACAATGCTGGCCGCCCCCTCTGCCTTTCCCCTGTACCCTCTGCTCTGTTTCCCCCATAACTCTGTCCCTTCTGCCCCCTCTCACTTTTGCAAGACTGCCTGACTCCCTCGCTCTCTGCTTTTCAGTCTCCTTTGCCTTCTTTCCTCTCTACTTTCTCTTCTTTATTCTTAAATCTCCACTACCAATCCTGTTGATAGTGTCTGTAGGGGTCTACCTGCTTTTATCCTAGCTCAGCCCTTTCCCCCACTATCCCCTTCAATACTCAGCCCTTCAACATTCCCTCTTCTCTCCCTGCTGTCTCCCAGCATGGCCCTCTCTCACGCCTCTGTGTTCCAAGACATTGTCCACTTCTCTGACTGCTCGGTTACCTCCCCTTATCTGCTCTGCTGCATAAGATACATTTCATATCTGTAGGAGTCTCTGTAGTTCGTGTGAGGCAGGGAAACAAAATATAGAATGTAACTCTCTCTGCAGTATGTTATGCTTTTGAGGACATGTTTTGAACAAAATTCTGGTAATTTACACCATTAAACACTTATTTTGCTGTAGGTACAGCGCTGGTCTCTTCTAAAATATGTGCATTATTCTCTAAAGGGTTAAATTAAAAACATTAAGGAAAGCAGTCCAAAACAAAATCAAATTGTTCTCACACTCCTGTTTAATATGGCAGTGCCAGTGTATTGAGGGGAGGCCAGCCTGCACAGACTGCAGCATTTTGATGCCAGGTATAAATGGGGTATAAGGCACAAATAAGCAATGCTGCAACATGTTGGTGAGAGCTCAGTTTTATGCTTTACACCTGAAACATACAGTAGTTCATGTTTTCTGTGTGACTAAACGTGTGCAAGCTGTGTATGAATGTAGACTTACCACATGCAAAATGTATTATTCATCATTCTCACACTTCTTACAACCACATACCTGAAATGTACACTTAAGCAGCAATGTCAGAAAATTCTGGTATGAAGACTCTTCTGTGGTTTTGGTTTCTCTTTGTTCAGCTATTTCTAACATGTTGTGCCTACAGAGCCATCTGTGTTACTCCAAATGTCAGGAGGTGCACAACTTTGCAAGCGATTCTTCCCAATCACATTTGTTTCAAAGTAAAAGAAGCAGCAGTAACTTTGACCAAGGGGTGGAGTTGCAAGTCTGGCACTAATCGAAAGAAATCCCACTGTAGTATGTGATTTTCCAATATCTCTTTGCCAAGCTGCAAACCAAATTCAGTCAATAAATGTTGCTTTGCCTTTTGGAAAAACGTTCACACATGCATGTATGCATGTTATTTTTCTGAAGAAAGGTCTACTGCTGGTCAGTGTATGTGGTATATGAAGTGTTATCTGTGGCATTCACCTCAGAAAATAATGACCAGCCCTGTTAAGACTCTGTGGCTTCTTGAGTAAGCTCAGCTGCAGTAACACTGCTGTACAGTACTGTAGCAGTTGCCACCTGAGTGTGAATCTGTCTTTCTGGGAAACAACAGCATGAGCCAGAAACAGACAACTAACTAATGAGATGAGGGGGAAAAAATGAATGCAAACACACAAACACAAATGCATACACACAGACACAGGGAAACTGGATATCTGCCAGGAACTAAGCCCTGTGGTCTGACTGGTTGAGGGGTGAAATAAGAGAAAATGGGGACACAACGTTGTCAGTTAAGTAGAGGCCTAACCATGGTAACCCTGGCTATATCCTGACATGGAGGAGTGATGAGAAGGTGGACATTCCACACACTTGTCCTCCTGTGTTTCCTGATCAAAGGAGGAAGGAACAAAGTAAACTGAGCCACTACAAAGCTTCCAGCAGGGCTGCGGTTTGTATTTTTTAATGATAAGTGAAAGGCAACCAAAATGCCTTCAAGGATATGGGGAATTTTCCTCTTCAGTGTCTTCCAAGCCAGAACATTCTGGTTGAAAGAGAGAAAGAAAGGAGAAGACTGAACAAACTAGTAAGTAAAGCAGAGAAAAGAGTCGAAATGAGAGAGGCCAGCTGCTCTAGTCTCTGCGAGAAGAAAGAAAGCAATTATAAAGCAGTAGGAGATCCTAAAGAGTGTGCAATAGCTTTGGAGCACTAAAAGACACAGCTTTTCTCACCCTGAACAGGACATTAGCCATATTAAACAGACACACACAAAAGTCCCTCATTGCTGCCAGCTCAAATACTGTCACTCACCAAGTGACACCTCTATTTGAGATCCCAGGGGAAGGTTATTTTGGTCGCACACACAGAGACACACACAGGTATCCATGGTGACGCACCCTTGCTCGAGAGCCCAGCAGCGGGCGATGGGCTGCTCGGACGACTGCGACAACTTGACGATGACTCAGCTCGTAGAATTTAGCACAGCATGGTATGGAAAGCTGGGACAGTGATGACCTCATTCCACTGGCTGCTTTGTGCGTCCCCGTGAGGGACAGCGGTCCGAAAGAATGGACGCCGCCGACAGGGAAAAGGGGGACAGAGAAAAGAATGGTGGCACAAGGGAGGTGTCCCATATCCAGACAAACATCTCGCATAGTGATAATAGGATGGGAGGAACGTGTGTGTAGGTGTGTGTGATTTTTTGTGTGTTTGTGGTTCTGATCAAAGCTATATTTAGAGTGTGAAACACATGGTAAGTGCAAAAAAAAGGGACAGCAACAAAAGGGAAATCAATGATTGAATGAAGTGACTTTAAAAGGATTTTGGCCACATTAACACAGTGTAATACTTCAACAAATATAGTTTACCAGGACTGTGGGGCCTCTAATCTCTACAAGAGACTTAAAGGTCCTGAACCAAACAGTGAAAATTAATGGTCATCATGGACAGTCAGAGATCCAGAGCCCAGAACACGGTCTGAGGGCATGTAATGACAGGGAGCCTCCAGCACATCAGACACAGGCACAAACCCTGAAGCTTTACAGCTGCAGCTGCAGAGGTCAAACACACCATCAGTGACAATGTCGCATCAAGGCTGACGTATGTTGGGACAAATAAAAAAATAAAAGGCAAGTGAAACATTGGCAAACATGCTATTTAAAGAATCACATAATTTAGATGTGAAACAACATTCAAGAGAAACAAGAGGGAGAAACGAACGCTGTTGTTTCACGGTTTGACAGTGATGGCACACAGCAGAGAGGCTGAGGCTGTCCAAACACTGATAGACTGTGATAAAGGTTCTGCTTATCACAGCGGTTCTTCTACATCAGAGATTCAAAAACAATTAGTCAGACCCAAAGTGGGACACAGTCCTGTTTCTTGTGGGTCTTTACTTTGTCAATATGCTCAACATGTTCACTTGATAATGCACACACAGCGAGGTGCAGACCAGCTTAAGCTTCAATACAAGTCCACCAAAACAAGTTGCAATACTCTTCTCCAATGTTCTTTATTCCCTGAATGTTTTGGGCTATCTTGCCTTCATCAGTTTGGATGACTTGCATGGACTTGAAATATAAACTATAGACAGGCTAAAATGTTGAGTATTCAACAGCTGCAGCTCATGGCATGGACCAGCTTAGCAGTGTGTGTGTGCAGGATGAAGACAACTCTACAGGAACAGTGCAGCAGGTCCAGTTAATGACAACCTGAAGACTGACGCTGGTTGAACCTGCTTTCTCTCTTTCTCACTCCTCTCTCTCTCTCTCTCTCTCTCTCTCTCTCTCTGTTTGCCTCTCTCTCTCTCTTTTTGTCTATAAATCCCAGCCTCTCACCACCCACGCTATTAGGAGCCAAGAGATCTCACCCTCACCACTTGCAGCACGTTACTGTTATCTGAAACACAAGAGAGGCGTCCATCTCTGCTGGCAGTATAGGCTGATATGCTGTAGAAACCAAATAGAGACCACCACAATAAATTATAACAAATCTACATGGAAAATTGAACCTTTTAGTTGAGCTGTTATTTGATTTTCAAGTTGAAAAAAAAAGCTTTCAAGAGTATCTCTGCATTATAGTTTCCTTTTAAAGTACACTCAGACTATATGCATGGCTGCACAAATCTATTCCGTCTGTCTGCATTTGAACTTGTGGGCTTGGAAAAAAGTCACAGTAGTTCAGAAAATAAATAAATTCATGGTTTGGAGAAATAACAGCAGACAGAGCCAGAAAGTTACATAAGCATAGCATACCACCTACCAATAATATTGAGAACAAGCTTACTATGAGCATTACAACGCAACACTTCAATCCTAAATCGTTTGCTCAGTGTTTATGATAGTGTTGAATAACTTTTATTAAGATGCAATTACCAGTTAACCACATGACTCAGGTGACACAGCTGGAAAACATGCAGGTCAGTCAGTCTTCTACTTGACCCGCCCATGGACAGCAGACCTCAGACATAATCACTGATGTCATATCCTCTCTGACCCTGTGACCTTTCACACACTTTACACACTTTCTTCACACACTAATCTCCTGGGCTATGCAGCCAAACCCCATGCTGGCTGCAAGTGAGCTAAACTCCCTGCCAGAAGAGACCTAAATGCAAACATACTTGCATAAAAAACACAACGCACCTCAGCTTAACTGCCCCTAAAGATACCAAAATCTACAATTTCGCTTGACAATTGAAAGTCAAAATATGTTTATATCGCACTGGAGATGATGACAACTGAAAAATAACTTAATAATTCCACAACTACATTAAGTAGCATTGTACAACACTAAAATTCACACTATGGACAATTATCGTGACACATTAAAGTTTCATAAACCTGTCAATGTTAACCAATAATGACAGTATGGAGCTTTATAAAAACAAGATAAAAGGTCAATTTGAGGAAAACAACGGTCTGTCATACCTTGAAGCATGCAGCGGTATGCTGACTCAGAGATGGCATAGATGTGTGGAGGCATCTCGTGCCTCTTCTTCCCTCTGTACATCTCAATGATGTTCTCTGAATAGATGGGCAGGTTCTTGTAGGGGTTGATAACCACACAGAACAGGCCAGAGTATGTCTGTAATTAAACATACAAAACAGACAAACATGGGAAATTAATAAACAGTAACAGCGAGAGGCTGCAGCTCAACATCAGAATAACTGTCTTTTCAAGAAATAGCCAGACTTTAAGACTGGAAGTGGATATGAAGAGAAAATGTAAAACATTAATGTCTTTTACATAAAAAAAGAGCATTTGTGTTTCTAGCTTTCAAAATTATCAAGCCTGCATTCTATCAGTGCAACAAGACCTGTCATTACCCACTTTTTAGGAGCTTACATCACCATAGTGGGCATGCAACACAGAGATAGATACAGGACAGACTGACTTAATGAAACACTGAACAGACTGTTGTTTCTTGTGAAGCACAAAAAGGCCCTGAGAGTCCTAATAGGAGTCTTCAAATCTAACAAAGCGCTGAACTGTATGAATATTAAAAAGTCTCATGTTGCAGCAAGTACCTTGTGCTGTAAACGTTTAGCCTACTTTCTGACTTGTGGTGTTGCATTTGGCTGTGTAATTAGCCTGGAGATCTCTCCTCAGAGAGAGTGTGTGTGTGTGTGTGTGAGTGTGTGTGTGTGTGTGTGTGTGTGGTATGAAGGCTTCTCAGCTATGCTGTAGGCTGAACTGACCAGGCAGCAAGGCAGGAATGAGTGAGAGGCCCTGGTGGGGCAATGGCTCTCTCTCATTTGGCAGATGTTATAGGGGCTTTGCATTTCCCATATGGATGACACAGAGAAAGAGCTGCTTACCAGTAGTATGACTTTGTTCACTGGCATGTCGGGCTAATCCTAAGGGCCTACACAAATGGCCACCTCTAATTACCTAGTACCAAATACAATAGGTTCTTACTGAACAGGACCCTGTATAAGTGTCCAAATAACACTGTATATGGACCTTAAAACTTCTTTAAGAAGAGAGAAAGAGAGTCTTAAGAATACTAAAGCTGGAATGTGAAGTCAGTCACTTAGTAATAAATTAGACACATGCTTGATGGATATTACGAAACAGTCTGGCCTATCTGGTTGAAGGCCCACAGGGATCAGAGGCAGCTGGCTCCCTGCTGGCTTCAAGGTCAGAGTGACAGAAATGTTTGTTTGTTCTGTCTCCTCCTGAGACCATACGCACCATACCAATACTTTTTTTTTAATTTTTACAGGGAACACTTGCATTACACAATCAGGAGTGCAGGAAAGGAAAATCAGAAGCATGATCTGTGAAATGTTTTGTGATGAAGTTGAAATTCTATCCAGGAGTAGTCTCTTCTTTTGACTGCCAGCATGGCCCTTGGAGTTCATAAAAAAGCACATGTTCTCTACAGACTGCAGTCTGTAATGAATGTCTGAGCCTCTGTTTAAAAGGGCTTTAATTGTTTCAAGAGATACTTATTCTTTTTTCCTCTCCTGTAACTCCGGCTGTCAATAAATGGCTCCATACCATAATACAGTAAAGCCAATAACCAAAGATGTCCTACAGTGATCTTTTCCTATCAGAGCATCAAACATTGTGACATCTGCTTCCTAATTAAAAATAGATCCGAGGTCAGGTGAGCCATGAGTGACTCAGCAGCCATACGCTCACAAAGGGGGCCCCAGAGAGCAGACAGCATACTGTAGCCGTTACGTAACAGCTCAGTAAGGGCCCTCAGTCAGCACTGTGCGACTGATGCTCTGTACTGCTGATACAGAAAAATAGCAGAAAGGGGTAGAAAAAAGAAGGTGGGAAGGGAAGGAAAGAGAGGCAGACAGAAATGAAGAGGGGAGAAATGGTCCAGCTGACAGGGCTCCCTCAGGTCCAATCCAGGTGAGATGCAGGGGTGTAACAAACTGTGAACCGTGTTCTCAGCCTTCCTGTAAATTGCTCCCAACATGAGGGGAGGAGAGGGCTCGGAGAGGGGGCCTGCTGAAATTCGAACTCTCCACTCTCCTTTTCGAGGCTCATGAAAAATTAATTCCCCCTTATCTGAAAACTGGAGCTGCTATAAATAGGGAGTCTGTTCTGTTCGCTTCGGTTCTGCTACATGCAGCACTGAGGCAGCTGGCGAGGCTGCTGATAGATACCTGCACTGTAGGTTCAGCATGTTACATTTGGTCAAAACCGCACACAGAACTTTATAGGCAGTCTCCTCTTGAACAGGGTTGAAATGGTGCATCAGTGTTTTATTTATTTTCATTGCTTTGGAAACATAATCTGACCTCTAAAAATAACAACACTGACTGAATTTGACTTTTATTTAAAGTTAAAGTTAGAGGGCTGTTATTAATCCCCCAATCTCTGTGATAAATTAAACAACAATGCCTAAAAAGATGCAAGGTGTACTGTTTGCATGCTTGCTGTTACACTCCAGGAATTATTACGAAAAATCTTGCAGGATCATTGCAGTATAAAGAACATTTACTACTACTGTTGCCGGCAGGCAGAGCATACGTCTAACTCAACACCGCCTGCCAAACCAACATGTCTGGCCCAGTCCAGCAAAGAGAAGGTGATATTTCCACTGTGAAATCGGATCCAGGGGAGGGGATGCCGTGGCCTAGTAACAGCTGAGCAACACAGAGGCAACAGCAGACACAACAGCCGACCCCATCTGCCACCTCTGATCAGGCAGGCAGCGTGCCTACGCGGATAGCCCCGTCTCCATTGCAGAGGCTGGAAAGGGGCACTCTGGGAGCAGAGGCCGCCTCGGTGCTATTTATCTGTGGCGAGTATAGGAGACCTTGACCATTCCCTTGACGCTCTAGTTATTTGGTAACAAAGCTTGCAAATACTTCAGTCTTGGCTTTTGAAATATGATCAAGACACTGTGATGCATGGTATCAAATCACATCCACAGCAGCAGGACACCCTCTGCTTTTTCTCCAGCTTTAATAAGTTGGAAATTCTAGGAAAAAATTGGCTTGAAACTTATACTGCAGTCTATTAACAACGCAGTATGAATCAATGGCACTCTATATTCAATTCATACTCTCAAATTCATGCTTCTGTTTGTCAAAAAATCATGGTGACATGAAAAGCAAACAGAAGGTCAAAGTTTACATCAGGGCCCTGTTAATGTCCTGCAGAAACAGAGACCACATGTGACTTTAATTCAAACAAAACTCTCTCTCCACTGGGATATGAGGATGACTGTGCATTTTTGTTTTCATTTGTTTTCCTATGCTGCTTTACCTGTTGCCCTGCAGCAGATCCAGCATTAGAAAATAAAACATGTTTTGAGAAGTAAAATGGGACAAGTTTGGCTTGCATAGATTTAGCATAAAAATTCACAAATATATTCAAAATGCCAAAAAAAAAAAAAAAAACCCAGTAAGGATGTAAGAAATAACTTGAGGTCAAGATGCATGAAAGACACAAAGTCCACGCCATTGTTGTCCAGGACCAGTGAGGCAGGGAACAGGAGAGAGAAGCAGACAGAGTGTGGGAAAGGCAGTGGAGCTGGTGAAGATAGGACGGACACTGAGCAGTGAAGTGGGCGGCAGGAGACAGACAGACGGACGATCTCTTTGCCATGGAAGAATGCTGAGGCTTTCTGACAGCTGAGGCTTATCTAACGACACAAAGGCCTGCTTGTAGCCCTGCTGGTGTAGCGTAGCCTTCCTCTGTGGCAGCGCCGTGAGCCTGTGAGTCACCACCTCACAGACCGCAAGCTGCTACAATAAAAGAGTTGACTTCACACGGACGGAGCCGTCAGATGGGCAAAGGGCCACAGAAGGAGCCAGCACAGGATAGACAAATCACTCATAGACCAGACGGATAAAAATGCAGCGGTAGCCTCAAGGGTTCAGTTGCTTGCCAGTAAAGGTGTTATTGCAATCCACCAAAAATATATAGGCAGAGAGAGAGAGAGAGAGAGAGAGCATTATCACACTTCTGCCAATATCACTAAGTTTAGTTCGGTGGGTGGTGAGTCTGACTTTGACAATTCAATTTGTGGGCCGTCCACCACCACATTCACTTGCTTTCTCCAAAGACAGTGGAGGACAAAAGCCAATAACATTGCAAAAGATTTCAACTGTCAAGGCTTTTTCTCAAGCAAATAAACAAGCAGCAACAAAACTACATCATGCATGTCCAGTAAAACCAACCCTATAAAAAGGTAAAGATTTACATAACGAATTGGTGTGGACTGGCCTTAGCCTTTGACTGTAGCCGATCTATGCTGATCACACATGAGAGATCTGGAAGTCTTCCCAAGCGCCTCTGAACTAAAAAACCACAGCCTGGGGGAAGCATTATATTATGTCTGTAGTAGATATAGCTGAGCTCTGGGAGGTAAGTCAAATACACTGTAAAAAGTTCAGAACATAGGGGGGTTTCTTCTTCTCAGAGCGAGCAGAATGGGAAAATTCTCTTCCTGATAGAAAACCAACACAGTCCGACATATGTTTTCAATTTCTCTTGGCCAAGGGGCAAATTAACAAGCTCCAATTCTAGAAACCATGACACTATGGTATGCGAGAGAAAATGAAGAGGAACCTAGGTGGAAAATTGATTATTCCACCTTTTGACTAAACTGAAACACTCACCTTTTGACTTAAAATTGTATGTAAAGCACATACTGGTACTGTACACATGGAAAGTAATTCATTAGCACACAAGAGGGGATGGACTTGATGTTTAATCGTGTGTGGGGAGGATAAATTATAAGTGCAACAATTCCCCCTGCAGTCTCTGAACCAGAGTCTCTCAGGTGATAACCAACCCATATTCTATTCCTGGAAAACATGTCACTAAATGGGTCAAGATCACAACTAGAACTTCACAGCAGCTCCATCTGTAGTGAAATTGGATTATGGGGACAGGGGCAGTGCAGTGATAATGACCAATACACATCAATGCTGTGATAAATTCACACTGCAACATATAATATAAAGACATTAGACAAGAAAATCACTTAACCGTCCATAGTAACAGAGGTCAATTTAAACATGTTTGTTTTGGGTTATGTTTTTGACCGCAGATACCAGAGCTTTCCCAAACTATTGGTCCTGTACTGCCATGTGGGCGGGGGTGAAGGCAAGGTGACAAAATCCTTCCCTGTCCCCCTTCATTTTGGGCCAAATGTGTTTGGGGCTGCCACAGAAGAGAGAGAGAGCGAGGTCAAGCAATCTCCGTGATCAAACAAGGCAGAGCAGCAGGAGCACAGAGCAGGGCAAAACTGAAACCAGTAGTGTTTATGGAAGGGGCCTGCCTTTGGCTGAGGTAAGAGGGGAGCCATGGGAGGAGGTACCAATCTGTAACCTAGAGGCACCAAGGAGAGAAGATCCAATGGAGGTAAAAGTCTGGCAATGGTTAAAAGACTAGCGAGAGCTGTCACTCATACTGTCTGCAAATATGTGTGTGTGTGTGGTCAGGATTCATTCAGAACAGCAAAAACCCAAAAATAGCAGGTCTTACTTTGACATTAGGGTGCAAAAGACAGACAAGGGTGCATACAAGCAGAATTACTTGCCCCTCATTTTGCAATTATAACAACTAGGGGTGAAATTCAATCTACAGCTGTGAGAACCAGGGGATCTGTGAGTTTCAAGGTTAATCATCCCCCAGTGTGGAAAGTAAAAACTGTTAGAAACAAAGGAAATCTTTGAAGGGTCCAGGTCTGTGTCACTCACGTATATGAGTCCCGAGTAGTAGCGGTCCTTCAGGTTGTGCAGCACAGACGCCTCGTTCAGGCAGGTGAGCTCGGCCATGTCTTCCACCTTGCTGAACTTGGGCGGGTTCATCTTCTGGATGTCGTCCTTGTTGATCACCACCTTCTTACCGTTCTCGGCCAGCTCCACCAGCACCTCCTCGCCACGCTCCTCCCGGATGCTGGCCGCCTCAAAGCCATGGCGCTCAGAGGGCACCCACACCAGCTTCTTGGCCGTCCAGTCAGCCTGTGTGGCTGGGTTGTAAACCACAGCCCGGTCCACAAACAGGTACCGCTCTGGGTCCTCTTGCCCACTCCGATGAGACATCTTACCTGGGTTTTACCAGAGCGACCTGGCCACCTAGAACAGACAGGGGAGCAGGGATTGGTACCTCAGACATTACATGTAGGATAAAAAACATCAGAAACAGAGTCCACACCCCATGTGTCCTTAAAGAAACTCTCTAAAAACCCTTTACACCTCTCTGTGATCCACACAGACAGACTCTTCTGTTTGATAAACCACATGAATGAAAGCAAATCGCCTGCACTCATACCTGGTTTAACAAAGTAACACACAGTGAAGAGGGGGCGCCATGTGCCACCGGTCCACAGCACGACTGCTGCTGAATTAAACCTTGGACCACATTTTAAACCTTGGATTACATTTTAAACCTGTGTTTTTTTAGTGTAGATCTGACAGTCATGACTTCTCACTGAACAGGCTCTGCACAAATAGTAATGCGCATACTGCGTAGGCTTCACCGCAGCCCAACGGGACGGAGAGGCGTCGGGACCGGCACGTTGTTATTATTATTATTATTATTATTATTATTATAATTATTATTATTACTCTTCGTCTAGAAAATAACCCGCTGTCAGACACATCCCCATCGCCCGGATAACAACACATAACAAAATGAGTCAGAAAGCTGCAGAAATGATGTTCAAACTAAGTTTCCAGAGCGACCTCCATCCTCGTCATCCTCCTCATCCTCCTCATCCACATCCAGCCACGCGCTCTCTCATCCCCACATCCTCGCGGTGAATATATAATAATAATAATAATAATAATAATAATAATAACTGAGGAACTGACCTGGGGTAGCGAGAGAAGCAGCAGCAGTCAGATCCCGTTCACCGAGCACTGTCCGATCTGCGCCTGACGCGACGAGCTGCTCCTCAGTTGAAGTGCGGGCATGTATCTGGGGCTTTGGTATGCAGCAGCAGCACCGGCGCGGGGGGCTGCCTCCACACTGGGGCCCCTCCTAGACCCAGCACACTGGACCGCCGCTGCTCCCGCCTACGACGGACTGCGCTCCGCATAGAGAGCTGCACCACGCAGATCAATGCACCCCCCCGCCGACCCCCCCTCTGGTGCAACTAACCTGACGTGTCATGATCTGTGTTAACTCAGGGTTTAACTCATTTATAGGCATTGCATCAGGACATTATGCTGTGTGTAAAGGGTAAAATATATGTTTTTGTATCTATGCCTCAAATATCTATGCATCGCACACACCCACTGGATGCAGCCCGGAGACAATTGGGCTCTCACTTTGCGGTGCTTCTCTTCCTCTCCATCATTGGCTGGGAGAAACCAACCCACCAATTTGCTGCAAACCAATGACATGCATGAAAAAAAAAGAAAAGAAAAAAAGATTGATATTGCAACTGTTGCTTGCTTACATGACAAATAACTTCCAAAATAACTTCAGCATTGAAACCACTGGTACATTATGATGTCTCACTGGTGTTCATTCTTGACACATTATCCTTTGAACAAAACAAAAACAGAGGGAAATGTAGTTTTTTAAAGAAAAACATATGTAGTTTTATCCCACTCAAAGGTCATTTATTAAGTCATCATTCCCATTCTCCTGCTGTAAATGGAAACACCCCCCTCTGGTGTCTGACAGGGACAACAGCAGCGTTTTATACTCAACATAACTCACGCAATCATACATCACCTCACCACAAACACAAGCTTTGGGTTTTACAAAGGCATTTTATTACAAATGGAAACATCTCGGATGGGTGAGAAAAGCATGTTTTTTTCCTGTAATTAAATAGTTTTCCATACTAAATGCTGGATAACATGCTGTCGTCGTAATCAAGTTTTACATCAAAAACAAGAAAGGCTTGGTATGTTGTGGTTATGTACAGTCTGTTAATGTTGGCAGCCTCAGCGTCCTCCCCTCCAGGCTGCTGCACCCCTCTTCTTCATCCCACCTCGTCCTCCTCCTCCTCCTCCTCCTGCATCTCCTCCTCCTCGTCCTCCTCTCACTTTCTTCCTCACTCCGCTTGCTTGTTCTGTGTCATCCTCGTCTCCATCTCCTCCTCTGGGCCTTTTCCTCTTCTCACCTTGTTCCTTCATTTCCTGAGGAAGATGGAACATTTTTTCCCCCCAATTTAATATTTAATGGACTGATTTTTTCAAAATACTATCCAGATTTTATCCAATTAACTGGTTGTTTAGACTTTGGTAACTAGTTTTCACACAGTCTCTATCACAACTCTTGGTGTTCAGGTGTCAACGTGTGGATACATATTTCTTTTTTAAAATCAAATCATAATTTCTATTTTTTCATCCTTCAAATCAGCTGAACTGCTTCACAATCTTTCCACGTATCCCCTGGCAACTGCAGAAGTACTCCCTGTAGTACAAGTAGCCCTGGTTAGGAATCACTCTTAAAATGAAGAGTAACAACAGAAATACACACTTCTCCCACACTCACTTCATATTCCAACTCCATCTCATCATCCTCCAACTGTTCACACTCCCCACAATTCATCACCCCTTTGTTCAACATGCCACATCCATCTCTTTCTACTTATGGACCTCTTATTTTGTTAAACTAGGAAACAGGTCATTAGATGTGATAACATTTTAACTTAAAAACTTAAAATAAGATAAATAAATCAACACTAATTGATGCCTAGTAAGCTTAAAAAAAAAAAAAAAAAAGTTTAATGTAATAATGACTACCCAAACTGTTTTTTCCACACAATGGCATGTGTTATACATGTTTGAAGTAACATCTGAAAAACATGATAACACATTAAAGATGACTTACCAGCCTGGCAAATCTCTGGGCCTCGCTCACCCTCTCCACCAACATCATCACCTCATCTTCCTGAGTAGGGAAGGCAGGAAGTTTCTTCCCAATCAGGCTTTCGATTCGCTGGAAAAGCTCCACGTCATATCTAAGACAACAGAAGATGTTAGTTTACTGCAGGAACCTCAGGTTCACTTTCATATACTTAGAGAATAAACAGCAGCACATTCGTGAGAAACATGCAGTTCTTACTGAGTGACAAAAGTGATGGATTTCCCAGAGCGCCCTGCTCTGGCTGTTCGCCCGACCCTATGGATGTAGTCCTGTGAGGGCAGACACATCCAAAGATCCATTCAGATCAAATCAAACAAATGAAAACATCAAATAAACCAGCAATGTGACCGTCAGCACCACGGTACCTTGGAGTGAGTGGGGATGTCGTAGTTGATGACGCAGTCGACGTGGGGAATGTCCAGTCCTCTGGACGCCACATCGGTCGCCAGCAGCACCGATCGAGACTTGGACTTGAACTTGTTCAGCGCTCCCAGACGTTTATTCTGACCAACGAAGGGAGGAAGATCCAGAGAGTGAATATGACATTGAACAGACATCAAACGAGACACGGCAGAGAAGCGTTCACACTAATGGGAACTCTTCCTCAAATGTCTACATGTTTACAGTACATAATTTAACTATATAAATTATGTATAGAGTAGCGGCGTTGTTGTATTGCTGTGGGGCACAAAACCAGAAGAGGATGCTGTTCTTTAAGTCCAAATGGAGCCAAAGCTATTCAACTTTCACAAAATGGCTGAAAAAGGATGAGTAAAAGGCCAGTGTTCATCTGTGTCAGTAAAGCAACAGAGAAACGCCTGACTGAAGATGTAAATATCACAATTGTGGCTTATGGTAAACATACTGACAGTGATAAAACGGTGACAATGATCCACTGATGTTTAGAAATGATACACAAAGCAAAACACAGAAAATGACCCTATTTGGCACCAACAGAGTGGGCAGCTCTGTACCAGTGTTGGTTACTGCACTGCGGACAGGGCTTATGAATAATGATGCCCGTAGCATCAGTAACATTTGTATCTGTTTTGAAGGCCTGGAAGGTGAGAACAGTGTGTGTGTGTTCTTCTGAAGCTCTACCTGACTCATCTGGCCATGGAGAGGGATAGCAGTGATGCCAAGGTTCCTTAACAACAGCGCCACCCGCTGGGCGCTGTTACACGTGCTGCAGAAAATGATAAAGGAGTTGCCAGCCAGCTCGTTGAGGATGGACACCAGGTAACAGTCCTGCAACATAACACACACAAGCACAGAACAGTGTAACAGACTCCAATATACTTTATAGAAATACCATTACAAAGCCAACAGCTTGCAACATCTGGTTTCGGACATTACAACATGAAATGGGAATACCTTGTACTTGGATGGTATGAAAACATAGTATTGCTGCAGCTTGTCGACTGTAGAGTATTTGGTGGATACGGCACACTTCACAGGATCTTTCAGAGCTGCTCTCTCTAGTTTTTGGACCTGTAAACCAAATGGAAGAACGTCAGCGCAAGAAGAAAAACGTGGAGGATCTACAAGTGGTGTTAATGCTCTGGTGGAAGGCTTATTAGTTTTCCTGGTAAACCGCAGCAACAGCAACCAGGAACAAAGCAGGACTATAAACGCTACAGCTCACATGCTGTGGCAACTAAGCCTGATTAAAAACATTCTCAGTGTCGGCAAGTGTTCGTCTACCTTTTTGGTCATGGTGGCAGAGAACAAGAAGGTGCGTCTGTCTCGGGGAATCACCTTCAAGATTTTATCCACCTGGCAAAAGAAAGAAAACGTACTTAGGGGAAAAATGTCCATTCAAGTGATTATGTTACTTCATATTAAATACAGAGAACATTACAAAATGAAGCTAAATGTAGGGGGAAAACTACCCACCTCAGTCTCAAAGTCCATGTTGAGGATTCTGTCTGCTTCGTCCATGACCAGGAACTTGAGAGCTCGTAGGGAGAAGCCCTTTGTGTTCTCCATGTGGTCTATCAGTCGACCCGGCGTGGCTGCAAACACATTCACATTAATGCTGACATTATCAATCATTTCAGCTGCTGAATATTGAAACCACTGGTGGTTTGTGTGGATGTTAATTTTTCCTATAATAAAGTGAAGTGAGGTCTGCTCTAATTTTAGTTATCACTGTGCAATTCCTGATCTGACAGGATCTTTACTATTAACTTTTCTTAGGGGGGGATTTTTGCTTTGAGAGCTGGTCAGATTAAAAAGGGAGTTTCAGTGTCATATGGGGAACATAAATATTCAATATAAAAAAAATAATTTCTTATGGTCTTACCGATAACAATGTGGGGTTTTTTAGCCAACACCAACGACTGGGACATCATATCGATTCCTCCGACTATGACAGCTGCAACAGAAATGAGACAAAGTTTAGGTACCACAGAAAGTCATCCGCATCACTGCAAACCAGTTAACCTTTAATGGATAACGCACCACACTTAACACCAATGCTGGAGCCCAGGGCCTCAAACTGCTCGGAGATCTGAAAAGCCAGCTCCCTGGTAGGGGTGAGGACGAGGGTGTGAAGCCTCTGCGGCGAGGCCAGCAGTGACTGGAGGATGGGCAGAGCAAAGGCGCCCGTCTTTCCTGACCCAGTCTCGGCCAGACCAATAACATCCTTCCCTGCAGTTCAAGAAGAAGGTACAGACAGACGTTATGTTTACTGAGCAGTGGAGGAAACTAACTATATACATTTACTAAAGCACTGTCCTTCAGTACAACGTTGAAAAGTATTTCTAATTGTACCTGTTACTTGCACATTTATTTTGCAGGTATGGTTAATAAATTAAGATGTTAAAAACCTATAATAATCACGACAAAGTTCTTGCACATCAGAAAACCATGTTGACAATCCTGCACACTGTGGATCACAAAAACCTATAAGCATACACAACATGTTGCACAGTTAGACAGTAAATAATAACCCAAAAGTATATACAAAAGGTAGAATTATCTCCACTACAGCCAGCTACAACATTAAAATGCTGCATAAATGTCAACGCATCAGTAATAATGACACAATATAATAACGTTATACTGACTTTAAGCACATATAACTGGTAATAACTCTTGATTCTGCCTCTTCCACCGCTGGTTTTCAGGCACATTTGCGGGTCTGCAGAGAGGACAGACAGGTCGGTGTGAACACTCACCCTGCAGGGCAACAGGAACAGCTTCGATCTGAATCTTCGTGGGACTCTTCCATCCCAGCTGATCACAAGCCTCACACAGGACCTCGGTGACACCCTGTGGACGGAAAACACACCGTGCAGAGTTGCTGACAATGTTCATGTAGCAAATTAAAACCCTCATCGGACACCAGGAACATTTCACACGACAAAAAAAAAAAAAAAAAAAACACAGCTAAGCTTCAAACTGCCACCCTGCTGCTTGTTTACGCTGCTAAAATGGCGCCTCTTCTTCGCTCTCCAGATAAACCTACCAAATCCTTGAAGGTCTTCGCTGCCTCTTCGTTTTCGCCGCCGTTTAAGTGACTGTTATCATCGTCACTACTCGCGTCTTCGAGTGTTTCGTCCGTGTTTGGCTTCACGCTCTCCTCAACCTCCGCCATGCTTCTCCGACCCAACGTGTCGTCTTTCCGCCCCGCACTGCGCAGATGCGGAAACAAGCGCCGGCGACTGTCGCAATGCACGACGGGAATTGTGGTTTATTTGTTTAGTACGTCCTTGTCTGTCAGGTACTGTTTAAACCACAGACTGTAGACAACACACAGACATGAACACCAAGGAAAAATCATCTGGAAATTTAAATTGCTGGAAAATCTTATTAGGCGAGATACTACAGGTGGGTGGGGTGAAACAACATTAGGGTAAACATTACAACCAGTAGATGTCACCATGAAACTTCCCCAGTTGCTTACTAGCATTAAGACAATTATTTTTTCTGTAGTTTTCTGAAATTTTATATTTAAATTTGCAAATAAGTAGGAATTATCTAATTAAATATGTGCTGCTTTGCGTACATTTTTAAAAGTTGGGTAAATTTAGGATCAAAATTCTTGTTTCATTTTGACATATAAGAGCCAAAGGTTTTTACAGATGAAATTGTGGATATATCTTTTTTATAATTCCATAAATCTGCCATACAGCCAAAAAAAAAGAAAAAAAAAAAGTTTTTAGGAATAATATGTTATATAAAACAGGCTATGATGTATGAACAAACTCTTCTGTAATAATCTTAAAAATACAGAAAGTTTGATGTAAATGCTACTAAAGTGGAGATTTCTGGTTCTGATTTCTGAGTATGAGAAAAATCCTGTCTTGAGGAAATGGCCTTTAAAGACATGTATTGTACAATTCCAAACATTTCTATTGGAAACTATTATTTACAGACATAATATCTAATGAACTCCTCAGCATCCTATACCTTATATCCTATATGTATGTATATATATATATATCTTACACCCTTAGGAGAATCTACAGATGAGATAATGTGTAGTAAAAAAAACACCTAAATGTGTATTTTGGACATTTTCTTTCCTCTAATCTGAAAGATAACATGTTATGGAAGCAAAATAGCCCAACATCTTAGTTTAAAGTTTTTGCCTCTAGTGTCTTGCCTAAAACATCCTGAAATTACTTGTTGTATGTATTTAATTATTTTATCCATGTGTTGCTTAAATTGTCATCACTTCACACTGAAACATGAGGTAAAAAACAGTTTTGACGTATTTATTTAGCTGCAGATCAAACAGTTTCAGACATGTATTTTGTCAAAGGTTGACGAACATTCCACACCTTTATTTTGATGTCCAACTTCTTTTAGGAGTTCACCAATATAATAAACAGTCATAAAATCATACAAAATGCTTTTTCTTGTCATGGCAAATCACAAACAGCTGGCCGGAGGACAAACAAGAGTTGTAGGGTAAAAATGACATACTGGAGGAAAAAAAGCACTTGGTAGTCTCTGGCAAATTTTCTTTCAGGGCAGAGAATAGTGTTCTTTTTATTCGCCAACTAGAATAGCAACTAATTGAAATGTTTCCAATTACATATATAATCAGATGTCTTAGCTACAACACATTCACATTCTCTGTGATACTACAAATAAGAGACTGGATCAAATGAAGATGGGCATGCTGACGGTGTAGCAGCCTTTCCTTACTTTACTTAAGAGAAACTGATCTAGCTGACTGCTTTGACGACAGCTTCCTCTATAACGTTGCACAGAGAACACTTGAAAACAAATACACTCCTTTTTTTCAGAGCGCTCCACTGAACATCCACCCCAATACCCTCTCAAGTCTCAGAGGAGTCCCTCCATCTCCCTCATAAAGGCTTCATACACCTGGTCCTTAGTCTTCATGTTGGTCTGAGACACAGCACCCATCTGGGCTGAGTTGATCAGACCCATCATGGCAGCTGTTGCCTGCTGTTTCTGCCCCTGTCCACCCCCCATCCCTTCGTCTCCCCTCCTTCCTCCGTGACCACCCCCTGCTTTCTCCATAGGCCCAGCTGCTGCTCCGGGCATTGCTCCGCTCTTGTCCCTACGCACCCTCAGTGCCGTGGGCACAAAGCGGGTGACCTCTGCCTTTGGATTGATAATCTGAGGTTTGGCAGAGATGGTGGCCCCACCCGAACCGGCACCCACTGCCAGGCCGCCACCAGCTGCTGCGACAGAGGTAATGTTGGGTCGCTTTTCGATGGTGGCTGCGTGGTGGTGGCTGGGGGCGTTGCTGCCAGGATTGGCGCCTGTGGAGGCAGCAGCTGTGCCTGGAGGAGGAGGCATCTGCATGACGCCTGGTCGCATGGGCATGGGCATGGAAGGAGGCGGCATGTTGCTCTGTGAACCATCTTGGTTGGATCCTGAGCCTTTCTGTCGCTGGACGATGCTTGGAGGAGCACTGAGCACGTTGGAGTTGAGAGGTGGAGGAAAGAGGGAGAGTGGTGGGGCAAGAGGACGCGGGGGACCGCCTGCTCTTGGGGGAGGAGGTGGGATACCTGTAAAAAGACACAAACATTGCTCTTCATCACTTCATAGATTTGAAACATTGTATGCTTAAATATATGGCATTATGAATAGTGTATTTTAAGTCTATTTTTACAAATCTATTTTTCGTTTATTTATACTGCCTTAGTGTTGGTTTTGTTGCAGTTGAGCAGCTATAGCATTTAAAATAAATATACATTTCCTGGCAGAATTATGACACCTTTGCTCAGAATGTGTTTAAGCACACACACACAAATATTTATAGTATACACACACAGTTTACCTTTTGACTGAAAGTACTGCACAGATGTGTGCCTTTATACACAGTATGTACACATACGCCTACCTGGTGGTGCTGGGGGTGGTAGTCTTGGTGGGGGTCCTCGTGGTGGGGGGCCTGGTGGGAGGCCAGGAGGGGGGCCTGGTGGAGGGCCTGGGGGGCGGCCAGGTGGAGGTCCAGGAGGCAGAAGACGAGGCATCGGGCCCCTCATGCCTCCAGGTATACCAGGAGGCCTCAAGAACGGAGGAGCACCTAAAGATAATATCACGTAAATGTTGCGCAGTGTACGTTTGGACAGTAAGTACAACCAGCACATCCTTTAAAACTTTCTTCTAGTTTTCAATTGAGAGTTGGAACATAGTATTCCAGCTAGTAAACGCTGTTACTAACCTGGTGGTGGGCCAGGAGGCGGACCAGAGGGTGGACCAGGAGGCCTCATTGGAGGAGCTGGCGGTGGACCCAGTGGTGGAGGCCCAGTCATTGGTGGACCTTGCAAATGTGGAGGTCCTTGTTGACCCACTGGCCCAGCAGGAGGGGGTAGACGCTGATTGGGCATAAGGTGGGGCTGGTTATCCCCTGGTGGTCCCCTGTCCTCAATGTCTGAGCCATCTGATTCATCTGTGTATTCCTCCTCTACCTCTTCTTCCTCCTCCTCTTCAGGAACTGACTGACCTGAAAAGAAGATACCACATCATGTCATCAGAAACAGAAATGAAGGTGTACTAGCTTACCAAGTAGCAAAAGAGCAGCAAAGACACTAGTGTACTACAGTACCTGCCATCCTTAACATCATGGCCTGCAGAGGAGTAATGGCCTTGGTCCTCTTCACCAACCTCTTTTTCTTCCTCTTTCCTTCACGTGGTGCCTCTGCAGGCATGTCCGCAAAACGTACAATGCGGCCTGAAGTAGTGAGACATTGACACATAGAAGAACAACATATTAGTGCAAGAACACAAATTCTCATCTGTATTACTTTTCATTGCCATGACATCTCCCAGAAAAAAACAATGACTGACAATATGTCATGTACGCTCTTTGGTCTTTTTGCCAGATAACAGCAAAATTCTTTGTAATAACCCAAAGTACAACGGATGTTCTGGGAAATTAAAATGCTAGTTTCCTAAAACAGTTGTGATAATAGTGAGATTTTGCTTCATTTTACCGAAACCCATAATATTTCTGTATAATGATATACCAAAGAACAGAAACTACTAGTACATAAATATAATTAAGTAACCTGTTTTAAGTTGAGAAATTTCAAAAATATGCTCAAGCACTTCTAAACCACTCACCAGCATGTCTTTCATTTCTGTCTCTATCCTCCTCTCTTTCCCGCTCATCATCCTGCCTGTCCACAGTCATCCTCTGGTCACCGTCTCCCCCTTCGTCTCTGTCCTCTTCACTGTCCTCCTCAGAGTCGCTTTCGTCGTCGTCCACATCATCTCGATCTCTGTCGCTGTCACTGCCACTGTCCCGATCTCTTCCCAACTCCATGCCAGAGTCCTTTTCAAAACCAGGAATACACGGCTCTGTTCAGGAAAAAAAAAGATAAAGGGCAACAAGAAGAAAAATGAGCAACAACAAAATAATGAAAGCAAAGTTATTTTATCATTAAATGGAAAACTGGCATTCAGAAATGTATTCATTAAGGGAACTGTTTGTATGTTACCTATGTCTGTGCCATAATTTCGTCGGGCAGGAATGCCGTACAGTGCCAGGACCTGTGGAGGTGGAGGTCCAGGTGGGGGCCCAGGGGGCTTCTTCCCTGGAGGTAAACGTGGCACCCCTGGCACTGTTGTCACAACCGGTCCAGAGGATGCAGACAGAAGCCCTTTACTGAGAGATACATAAAACCAGAATTGCTTCAAAAAACAATGACCTCATCGGCACAGCATCATATACTCATATACTGAGTTTTACCTGCAGAGATCTTAAACGTACACAGGTTAAAACTTACCCAAAAGAGGAGCTCTTCTTCAGTATGGAGGGAGGCTGAGCCCCTGGTAGTGGGATGTCCTGGATGTGGATGTTTGAGGGGGCATGAGGCATATCTGGTAAAGGGATACTGTCAACCTCCACTGACTCTGCGTTCTGAAAAAGAGGACATACACACGACAGTAAATAGAGAGTCACCACAAAACCTAAGCAATGTAAAAGGAACTAGAATATCAAATAGAAAACATGCATATGCATGCAAACAAATACACATATAAACACTATACAAAAACACACCTTGACTGAGTCAAAATAGAGCGCCAGCTGCCCTCGTTTGGTTTCATAGTCCAATTCCAGTTTACGTAGCTCCTTGTAGGTGTCGGGGTTCTCTCTCTCATACAGACGAACAATGCGCTCAAACGTCTCACGTAGCTTCTTCCTCTTGTCCCTCAACACTTTCTCATTCAGCAAGGGCTGCTGAACTGGGTTGAACTCTGTTGAAGGGGTTACAGAAAATCTTTATTTTTTAGCAAAAGCAGACAATTTTCTTGTGAAATTTAGCAAAATGTTTTTTTCCCCCATAAATAAATGAAATAGTCCAAAAGCCTTAAATCCTGGGAAAAATATAGACATCATTTAAAAATAGGACTATCCTTCTAATTTTACAGTAAGGTATTAAGACAATACACATATTAAGGACCACAGACCCATTTTTATCTGCACAAAACCCAGTTCAACAGCAACATGCAACTTCAGCCGCCTCACCCATCTCATCCAGCTTCTCCATGTCTCTGATGATCTGTCTGGGGTCCTTCATCTTCAGCACCGCCGCTCTCACCATCATTCTCTGCTTCTTGTTCTAGCAGGAGTATTAACAAATGAAGCAAAATGTTATCAACACAATAACATTACCGCTGTATTTAAGATGAAAGAGAACATTAAAAGTGAATCTGGCGTTTCAAGACCATTAGTACCTTTTTCAACTCCCTTTTCCTGGCCTCCTTTCCTGTAGGGAAGGTAGAGAACAAGTACACATTAGTTATCATTCTGACACCGGACAACAGCGGATGGATAATTCTCCAGGTGTTATCCAGCAGGTCGGTGCCAGAGGAACCAGCTCTTGGTCACGGTCGGTACTTACTGGCCTGGTCGGTGGGGTTCATAAACTTCCCACTCTTGGTGGAGGAGGTTGAACGTCGCCCCATCTTGCCGGTGCGTCTCCTTCACCCTGCAAGTATTACAATATTAAAATCCCAGCAATGATGATATATATAATATTTGCATTTCAAAATCAATTAAAAGATGTCCCTGATAGAGGAATAGATCATATTCGAGGGACTAACGTCAACTTTACACTACTGATAGAAATACTAGTTAACTTTTGACACACAGATGTGACATTTTGGTACCATTATAAATAAAATTACAGCTTTCTGGGAAAATAATTATTAACTATCTAAATAAACACTTCCTGCCTTGTTGAGTGTGACGGTTGGCTCAGCTAACAAGTTAACACAAAGTAAACAGCCTCTCTCTGCTGGACACAGCGCTCAGACGCAGCGGAGGTTTTGAGGAGGCTGGGAAACATTATAAAAGTTAATAAAAATCACTCGTGGCGGAAATCTAAATCTCACGCAGTCGTGCAGCGTTTGTTAGCCCGCAGGGCCGCGTTAGCAGCGGCGCGCAGCAACAGGAGGCTAAACTCCACTTTACCTTTTATTGGAGTAAACACAACTGTGGAGAGATGCACCCGACACACGCAGCCCCGCGTACCAAGAGCAAAGCGAAGCGTGTTTGTTTGAGCTCTGAAAGAGAAATCCAAAGCGTTCAGGACTGAATGCAGTAAGCGACTCCGTTAGCCGTCCGCCATGTTTGATGCCGCGAGCCAGACCGGAAGAGGATCATCTGACGTCATCAAAACGCGTCACAAATTTCTTTTTTTTTTAAAACATTATTGGTATTTTACATCTTGATTGATTATTTTTGTATCAATAAATACTTTATTTAATATATAATAGTATTAATAATACATTTTATTTATAGAACGCTTTTCAAGGTACTCAAAGACACTTTACATAAATAATAATAATAATAAAATCATCATTAAAAGTTAAACATTAGAAACATATATGCACAACATTCATCACACATTAAAAGCAGTTCTGATAAAATATATTTATATATGTATTATATATACGATAATTATGGCGCAATGCTCGTGGAGTGTTCCTGACCTAATGATCACAATGAGTAGCTGCAACCCCACTCCACTAACATGAGGACAGAAAGGAGACAAAAAATAGCAACCGTGGGATCAGTTTACAACTGTTCATGCACAGACCTCCCCACAATCACAAAACACGTGTTGAATTTCCCCCTGCGTGTCCACCATGTCCTCACAAGCCAGGTTGGCCTCACACACTTCCCTCAGGCTGAGTGGAGGAAGAGAGGCAACACATCCATGGTGTTATATTCATGATATTCCACATGGTTCTGCTTCAACAGATCGCCCATCAACACTTTTAGGACATCAGTAGACTATCTTAGATATAAAACACATACTGTACATGCTGCTGGATTTAATATGACAGCATTTTTGCCAACTGTGTGAAAGCAGAGGAGGTGTGAAGTACCTCTCCAGCTGTGTCAGGGACAACTCTCCAGCAGCTCTCTTCTGTCTCACCACTGTGGACGCCTGCTCCCTCTCCACAAACAGACCTGCACAGCATGCACCTTTTTTTTTTTTTACACAACTTTGTCTCATTGTATAAATAAATATATATACATATAATGATATGAATCGACCAAAATCAAATGCATGTGGAAGATTGATCATTATCATTATTCTAAATTTATTAACAAATTTTTATTTTTATTTTTATTAACCCAAATGTTTATTATTTTATGTATGCAGCACTTGAAAGCGTTTTACAGTGCACCCACACACTTTTACATGTCAGTCCTTTGTGCAGGCTGCGGAGAAAACCATGTAATGCAAAGTGAAACGGAGAAACCACCGTCCCACATTATGTAACATGATTTTAATCCAGGGCTCAATTTTATTACAAACCGCAGTGATTTCCTACATAAAGAAAGTAACATTTAGTAACAAAACCCAGTGTGTTTGAAGATTTGTAGGAGGGTAATTTGAAATGTGGGAGGATATTTTTACCAAAACAAGTGGGTGGTTTGCCAATAAAGTGGCGGAAAGCTACATACAGCAGAGTGAAACATGTCATTTAAGTTTAATTAAAACACAACTCACCAATAGGAGGATGTTTCTGTAATCTCTTGAAACATCTAATTATTTTGTATTTTATTGGTTTATTAGAAAGGAAGAAGACAGGAAGAGTGTTGATCCTGAAATACAGTATCTGATGCACTGCAGCTACTATATAAAACATGTTATTAAATTTCAAAAACCAATCCTTTGAACTTCCTTAATTTATGATATGAAAATGTCCTCTTGGATCGTTTGCTCTCCTGCTCTTCTTGTTGCTTTTTTTGACTGGATGTTTAGATTCTGGACTGGTCCTGACAGTATTACATAGGGTGTAATTTCACTGTCTGGGTCAATCCTGGTGCCTTGTCTCGTTTCAGGGACAGACTTCAAGGATTCAACCTCAGGACAACTTTAATTGTGCACATTTGCGGCCTTGTGGCAATATACATAATGCATGTGCAATGCATGAACATTACTTTCTGACATCACAAGTTTGGAAACCAATTCTGGTCCAGTTTGGCAACTTACAAAGGTGTGATGGGGAAACTTGAAACCTCCAGTGCACATACACTGGACTATTAAGTGAAGGAGAAGATATCTTGTGTCAACAAATTAAACTTTAGAATTGACAAATATTTTCATCGTCATAGATTCTGGATTTTCCAATAAGGGAGAAACAGTTGATATAATTTTAAAACCATCAATGAGGTAATTTGTGTAAGGAAATCAGTCTGAATGGGAGACGGGCCAGACGTATCTGCCAGAGCAAATAAAACATGAGCTTGCAGATTCGTCTGGTTCCCAGGCTAGGGGAAGGTGATTGATAGGTGCCAAATACTGAAAGAAACTAATGAAATATTTCAGTAATCACAAGATGTATTGACCTTAAAAGCTCAGATGGTGGCAGTGAAGCATCACTTTTGATAGCTGAGATTTTTCCTGAAGTTTATTCTTGAACCATATATATCTGTCTAGTATCTTCTTCAAATCTTGGATATCTTATTTTACATTTTATTTTTGTTTATTTTGTTTTTAAATATGTTTTACAGTGTGACACAATACAAAAAAGTCTGCTTTCATCAGGTGATTGTGTTAAATTGCTTCACATTCAATGGTCAGCTGCTATTTCACACCAAACCAGTCACACCGCATTGTTTGGAGATCTGGTAGCTCAAGTCTAAGTCAGAACAATAGCTACTAATGGCAATTGTAGTAAAGGGAGTTTAGAAAGCCATGCACACACAAATCATTTCTATTTGAACAAAAAGCTTTAGGAAGAAACCATTCATCCACAACACACACTCTACATTGTTTTCTCATACATCAGCAATTGGGTAGCACCAAGTGCAGAGCAGTGCCACTGTGTAACTGCAGGATCTATGTCTCACCTATGAGATGAAGAGAGAGAAGAGATCAAAGCATTAATGTGAACTGTGTGCTTTTATTGAAACTGTATGGGATTGACTGAGTTGAGAGTTGAGAAGAAATATAGAGCTACCTTGAGTTTCCTACAACTGTATTACTATTATTAATGGTACTGTTTTTCTATAAGATCACTGTAAAGTTAATGTACCCTATTGGATATTTAGGAGTCATTATGGTAATATTATACAATGTTTCTGAAGATCAGTGGAGTTATTGAATCCAGATAAATATGTATTTAAATGTATAAAGCTTTTCATGCAACCAGTTCCTTCATTAATCATTGAAATCTTTCTGCACCATGACAGGTTCGGACAGGATTTAACAGGATCCAACAGTAATTGACTTTCAGGGGATTTCCTGTTTAACACAGATTCTAGGTTTATCCAGTACATTTTTTTGAATATATTAGTCCTCATCAGAGCTTGTGGGAGATTTTTCTTAGAAGAAAATTAAATACATAAATGTTAAATATTTTCTGCCCTATCAAGTTTATTATTACATGTCATGCAGTGGTGGTATTGTTGTTTGCATAGAAGCGCACCATATCCATCATGTCCATATACTAAATGCACATGCTGTAAAGTAGATAACAACAAAACATAGAAACAGAGAGTAAAACGAAATACATTTTATTGTACCTCTACAATGCAATGTCAAGTTCAGGCCAATAGATGTCACTATATTCACTGAAGGCAGATGTGTTGTTACCCTCCAGTGACCTTTTGCTGAACCAGCAGTTCGAGGTGATAATATGCAAAGAGTTGTTCATTTGCAAATCAATGTGAATATCAGCATAATGTTTTTCAATTTCAATGATTTATTACCGTCCCTTTTTGTTAAATTACTGTGAGAATCTGTTTCAGTGGTACTTATTAAAGTTGAACTCTGTTTTTCAGGTATGGTATGGAAGAGGAGAGTGGAAACACCTGAGAAAGGTTTTCACATTGATTGTAAAGACTTGAGACAAAAGCTTCAGTGTCAGCAGAATACTGTTGTACACAACAAGTGCTTCATGACGAGAAACACTCAAAAAACCCCATCTACGTTTTTGCAGCACCACTGACAGTGCTCGAGTCGTCCAAACACACCAGGGATGGTTAACCAACTTAATTAAGGAAGCAAAATAACAACCAAATGAGTGCCTTCTACAACTATGTTTAGAGCTTATGTATAAAATAGGATTAATCGACATTCTGATAAATCCTTCAAAGTTGGCATTTCCTGCTTCCGTGTGAGAAGAAGTCAAACAGGTTTGACAAATTATTCAGAGAAATTAGGTAACCCTTGTTAGAAAGGATTTCCCCTTGTTACAGAGTTCACTGTTTGTTTGTAGAAGCCAATTAAACCTCTGGGAAAATGTCGTCCATGTGAAATGTTTACATCAGCCCATTTGCTATATTGAAATATAAATAATATACAGAAAATGTCAAAAGCATTTTTCCGGTTAACCACCACACCTTCTCACTATTACTGGCAAAACCACCGCCAACAGAATTCACCTAATCATCTGCCAGCGCTCCGCCTCACACACTAACAGGCAGACAGCCGGAAGCATTCAGAAACACTCTTCCTCACACGGGTTTGTTATAAAAGATGCACCCTCACAGATCAGTGAATTTTTAATCCCAGACATTTGCAGGTCTGCTATACATATAACATATATATTTCACTTAAACCATGCAATAAGCCAAAATGTCTGCAGTAGTTATTGGAATTGATATGAAATACATACCAGTAGTTCACGTCTAAAGAGGAGATTTCTTTACCCAATGTTCATAGCAGAAAGAATCAATTAATTAAATACAATTAAATTCAACTGTAAATAAATCTTACGAAAGCACCAGTTATTCCAAAATCTTATTTGTTTTACTGTTCTCCCTTCACAATAAAACATCACTGCTAATCTTTGTTATATTTGTTGTACAAAATGTTATTTCAAAGTGCCCCTTTCCAAAAGTCGGTTTTTATTTCATAATGGCATTTTTTGATGACAGTGGCGTTCTCACCGCCCTCTCACCTCACGCACCGCCTGATTCGCTTAAACCAACAATGCCAACATTGTTCTGAATCAACCAGCTAGAGGCTGCTGCTGTACATAAACACAGTGAACTAAACTAAACCTCTGGAGCTTTCCATAACAATAATCCCAACAGAGAGGAAGAACAATTTGGAAACATAACAGAAAAGGTAAGACTGATGGATCCAACATGACTCTCAATACTCAAATCATCAACAGACACAAATCCTTTTAATTTTCTGTAAGTTCTTTATTGTTCATAGATAATTTCAAAGCAAAATGTAAACAATGACCGACACATATACATTTTTAAAATAAAATCACACCAGAATAAACAGTTATTCACAACAGCCCGTGACGACAGATAATATTTACACTCTGAGAAGATAAAGGTTCTGCATGACTACTTCACAACAAGTGTTTCTTTGAACTAAATACAGTGTAAACAGTAAATACAAGACACAATTCTCTTTTAAGGATTTTCTCTGGTGACTACCATGCTTCTATTGCATTTAACTGCATCAGTTTTATGTCATCTCAATCCATTCAAAAGTCCAGTGCACTTTGTTATATCACATTTCATCATTTAATTTTATGCTTAATGATGGCGAACATCAGTTGCATCTGAGAGACTGAAGCAGTCTTAGAGTGGTTATATTTTACTGGGCCCGCAGGTGCATTGGTTTTGGGTAATCATAGATGTTCATGTTCCCCCAGGTGCCTATCTGGGAGTCCAGCCAGCTGCTTTGAGCATAGCTCTGCACCCTCTCCGGTCCCTCCTCTTCATCACTGGATACCTCCACATCGTTCTCCTCCTTCCCAGTGCTGTCTCCCCTCAGGCGGGACAGCTCATCTTCCTTATTCCTTGTGTGGCAGATACGGCAGACTCTCAACTTCTTCCTAGGGTGAATGTGGCCTATCACTGCTCGCTGTTTGGAGCACGAATTGCAGACCAGAAAGCCGCAGCTTCTGCAGTGGTGTCGCCGTTTGATTCCAGTGAACTTGTTGAAGCAGCGCATGCATTTGAAGGCGGCCTGGTCTGGGATCCAGGAAATAGCAAAGAGGGAGCCAGGTTGGATGCTCCCTCCTGCCAGCAGGTTTGTCCGGCAGTCTTCGATGTGCTCAATCCAGGCCCGCTTCTCCTCGTACGAAGGGGCGGACACAAAAAAGGACTTGCGTGGTGTACGGATCAGCCATTGGTTGCTCATTATCGCACCGTCTTCCATGTCCTCCACCTGGATGTCCTCTGAAATGAAGATGAAGATGGCATATTACATTAAAACATTTGGATTTTTTAAGCTTGTCTACGAAAACAAATCAAATCTCTGGGTTTTCACACCTGTGAATAATATCATGAATAACAAAACTTCCCAACAACAACAAGACTAAAGGCATATATTAAAGTTGATTATATAGTTATATTTTACTGAGGTTTTGAAATATCCACCTTTGAAACTACTGCAACTGCGTCAATGCAATGGAGGTGAATGGAATTACGTTTTGTGATGTCCAAAGCATTAAAAAATTACATTTAACACATAACATTTTAAAAAAGGAACTGGCATTTTCCCAGAGACAACGTCCAGTTTGCTCAGTTGAAAGTAGTTTCAGTGGTCTGTGGATATTTTATCTTGCCATTGTTTTTCTTTCCTGGGTTTATTTTCTGTCTGGCTGGACCAAGTTTTCCCGTCAGCCACATGAGAAGCAGATCAGTTGCTCACCTAGAGGGATAATCTTCTGTTTTTTGTGCCAGCGGCCGTTCAGAATGATGCTGCCGTACACCAGGACATCATTGAAGAGGAAGAAAACCTTAGACTGGGGCTTCCGACGACCCTGCTTCATCAGACGGCCCTGTCCCATCAGGATCCGGCCTGGCTTGGAAAGGGGCCTCCCTGATGGACCAAATGAGCTCTCCACCGCCTGGATACGCTCCCGGTTCTCCTTATCAAACATAAGCATATCCATCTTGGTGATCTGATATCTGTCGAAGTACCGTGATCACAATTGAACAACTAGTAGCCTGAAGAGTCTTTTATATAGGCTCTACCACTTGTTTCCTGATGACGCAGTGGAACTTTCCAAGTTAAGATCGAGGGCAAACATGTTGTGCAACAAAGATAAAAAGGGAGGGCCATGTGAGGCTGCATGTGGACAATTATAGCAAATAATTACATGAGAGGTGATATTGTTTTAGATTAAACACACAACAATATATAAAACTGTTCAAATTAGCTACATCTCATTCAATTACAACATTAGTTTCATGTTATGTATCAATAACAATGATCCAGTAACTTCATGCTATAACTCTGAAAGGGGCTGCTGTGCATAACAAGTACTTTTTCTTTTGGTACTTTTATTCTGTATGTTTACATAAGTAACACTTTTAATGAAGTATGTCTTTCCTTGCTGCATGGCACATTGAATATGAATTTGCAGTATATTGAAACAAGACTAAGAGTCTATACAGCCATGCAAGCAGCTGTACTTTAAAGTTACATTTTAAAATTTATATATATGCTGCTATTATATACAATTTTGTTTATTGACTGAGTCAGATTTTGTTTTTACGTACAATTACGTATTCTGGCCCTGTCACATCAAAGTAACAAATAATCAGTGAAAGAAAGAAAAATAATTCAAATTTAAAAAGACTAAACTAATTAACCATTTGAGCAGTTATGACAAAATGGGATATTTGGTGTGAATATAGCTACAATTTGGTGGAAAAGACGTGAAGTTGAAGGAACAGAGCTGCAGTCTACAATACAAACGTGCCACAAGAGAGGGAAATTCTCTTTCACAGTGAGAAAAACAACTGGGATATTACTGTCAGACTGGTTAAGCACCAATGACAGCATGTGCTCTGCCAAAAGAAACTATCTTTCATCAAACTGCACTGAGAACAGATACTATCAACGTACATCAGCCAGATACAAACAGCATGCTTCCAGTCATCAAATCAAACACTTCCTACACAGTGTGCAGTGTCCATACTGATGGGAAAGGCAAGGGGAACTCCAAGGCTGCAGGTTCAGATTACTGGCAGTACTACATTTGGACTAAGTTAGGGAAACTTTCTGACAGTAAAACTCACAGCTGATCAGTTTTTCAAACAATATTTTTTCATTGTTACCTCATTAGCATAACACACACCGTAGGCCTGTTACTTTTTCATCTGGACAAAATAAAGCTTGGTTATTCAGTTGATTATTCAGTATGAGAAAACATTACCTAGGCTATGTGAAATAAAGCATAGTTTTTGAAAACCATCACTAGAATCAATGTAAAGAAAGTTAAAGGAATAGTTTGACGTTTTTGTGAAATGATTTACTTTCCTGCTAAGAGTTAGAGGAGTAGATCAATACCACTCTGGTATCCTGCTTAGTTGTTCATGTTCTCTCACAATCGCTTATACACACATACACAAACATATTGCTATGGTTTGTTTTTCTTTTAGTCTCATTGGTTGGTTTTTGGTTGCTTTTTTTTCTTTACATTTGTCTCATCTTGGTTTATTATTATTTTTTCTCCGTCAAGTCACCGTTTAATGTAGTGTCCTTCTGCACAAGTGAAGCGACACAAAAAGAATAACAATGATAGGGAGACTAGATTGTAAAACAATATAAACAAGTACAGTTTCATCTGTAAGAGGATCCTGATAGACTTGTCTGACTAGATACCTCAGTGCGGTACACCTCAAAGCCAAGCTGGCACAGAGTCTTACAGGGAACGAGAAGCCACGTTGCGTCAGAAAATGTCCCCAAAATGTCACTAAGGGGCTTGTTGTTCATGTTATCATGTGTCAGAGGACTTTTGTGACACTTTCCCTTTGTGTTAACAGAATATTTATAAGGAAATTAATAAGCCTAATTCAGCAACCACTTTCAGTGTCTAGTACATATGTCGAGCCATAGACTTAGACATGTCAAAAGTACTACTAAAGAAATTGCATTTACTCTACATTTAAGAAGTATTTATCAACTATAATAACATCAATGGTTTGATCAGAGACAGTGGGTTTCGCTGTGTGTAAGTCAGAGAAATATGACTACTGAAAATAAGCTTTTATTGAAGTTTGAAAACGTGGAAATTAAGGATATAAGGAAATTAAGTTGCACAGCTGATAAATGGTATTCTTCCTCTTCCTCGGGTTGGGAAATTCAAAGATATTCGTGATGAAAACAGATTACGTGAGGAAGCAGGGAAGTTGAAAGTTGAAAGTCCCAACATTTCGGCCTACACCATCATCAGTGACCAAGCAGCAATAATGGTTTGAACGAGGCATCCTGTATTATAATTGCATCATTGTGTAACCAAGACATCATCTGTTTACCTGTATTCTTACTCTTCTTTCCTTTCCTTTGCACACTGTGGCATCATCTTAGTGTGGTTAAATTAAAACAAATCAAACAAGCTTAAAGAATGAGCAATAAAATAATAAGATAGTGTGTGTTATTCATGTATCTGAAATGCTTCCCTTTGTAGAAGCAATGGATCCAGGAAGTGTAAACTAGACATTGCGTGACTGTGTTTTAGGAAAGATTTTGTTTCAGGGGACGTTCAAACTTGTTTCCTTCTGGCATTTTTATGTTCTGAAACACACATTTTCAATTGTCTATATGTCTTTCCCACATATTTAAAGCCACGTGGACATTTTAGCATTTGAACAACCCCACTGGTGGCACAATTAAAACTTAAAGGTCTGTCCTGAATCACGATGCCTTAGTGCGTCATCGCAATGAGGACATGAAAAACAAGGGCTATTCAGGATATAATGGACTTTGGAAGGACTTCTCAAATCGAAAGAAACTAAAATTTCCTCTCTTATATGCAAATGATTAGTTGTGACCCCACAGGGACATCTAGTGGCCACAATTTGTCAAAGCAGTCCATTAGTAAGTGGATGTTGTGTTAATGCATCCAGAATCACAGGTGAAGCCTTATAAAAGAACACACACAGCAGAGTTTTTATTATTTTTATTTAATTCCATCACACTACTCTACAGGCAAGGAGAAATCATAGAGAGAATTAGAGAGACAATTCTGTGGGTCCATGCAGGATGGAAAATGCACATGCAGATATTATTCCTCTTCCTCCGCTGTCATGCATCTGCCTGCACCTTGATCCCCACATCTCTCCTTTTTTTAATTTGTGGAACAATTTGTACACACTGGCACACTTCTGGAAATGTTTTCTCATGCTCGGTGGCTTTACTGCAAAGAAAAAAAGCTCAAAGACGATAATGCGAATTAAAAAACAAACAAAAAAAAGTTGTGATGAGCAATCAGTTGTCGTGGTTTGGCTTCTAATAGGGGATTGGTCCGTAGTAGGCGGTGTAGGCGGCGATGATTCCCTGCGTGTCCATCATGTCCTCACAAGCCAGGTTGGCCTCACACACTTCTCTCAGGCTGAGTGGAGAGAGAGAGGCAACACATCCATGGTGTTATATTCATGATATTCCACATGGTTCTGCTTCAACAGATCGCCCATCAACACTTTTAGGACATCAGTAGACTATCTTAGATATAAAACACATACTGTACATGCTGCTGGATTTAATATGACAGCATTTTTGCCAACTGTGTGAAAGCAGAGGAGGTGTGAAGTACCTCTCCAGCTGTGTCAGGGACAACTCTCCAGCAGCTCTCTTCTGTCTCACCACTGTGGACGCCTGCTCCCTCTCCACAAACAGACCTGCACAGCATGCACCTTTTTACACAACTTTGTCTCATTGTATAAATACATAAGATGTCAATCAGTAGACCAAAATCAATTCTATGTGGAAAATTCAATTTAATAGCAACTGGACAGAAATCAAGAACTGTTTTATGTTAAACCAGTAAAATATGGATTAATATAGAGTTCTTGCAGCATGCAGAAGAGTCTTTATCATCATTACTCTAAATGTATTTAATGAATGAGACTAGTATTAAAGCAAAATGTTAAACTAATAATCAGTTCATTATTTTATGTATGCAGCACTTGAAAATGTATATAAAAGAAAAGGTTTTCTAACCTCTAACTGTGGGAATCATCAATTTCAGTCAAACATACAGTATATTGATCAATAATATTAATGATACAGTCAAAAATCATGATCTTACCCTCCTGAGCAGCGTTGTCACTGGCAGGGGAGGCATCTGTCAAACATGAGGGGAAAAATATGAATAAACTTTTCTTTCCAAAAAAGAAAGTACTTAAAAAAAAAATCAGTTGGCTAGATCTTTAGAAGTAGGGATGTTTAAACTTGCAGAGAAACATATACTTGAAATAATATAAAAATATACTGTAGTTTTAGTAGGTTAGTTTTAGTAAGAGCTTTTCTATCGTACACAGTTGTGTAGCTTTTACCTGAAGTCAGACAGATGACAGCCAGGGAGCAGAGAACCAGGATGGCCAAAGTCTTCATCTTTCAGCTTCTTTCTTCACTGTGTCAGCAGTTCAACAGCTCTGTCACTCTCTTTCTTTCTGTTACTCATATATATACATAGATACACACTCGCTTTATAGATGCGGCCCTAACTATGACATGGGTATGTGATTGGTTAGGGAATCATGTATCACACACCCACAAAGATGCAGAAATACACACCTCCACAAAAACATATGCAAAAAAAACATTTTAAATCTCAATCTATGACATACACTCACACAAGTTAACACATAGAGAAAGAAAGTCTGCTTCCAAAAGGTGGTTATTTGTTTTAAAGCATAGGTGATGAGAAAACAAATGTGGGTGACTCACAGCCACAAATATCAGCCACAGTTGGTGTTTTTCAATGAAAAAATATTTGACACCTTGTTTGGGTCAACTTACCTGCAGCTGAGAAACCAGATCTTTGTGAATCATTGCTCACATGTGCATCTCAGTTTCTTCTTCTACATCTTGAAAATGTCAGGCTTTTAATACAAGGATGAAAGAAAAGTAATAAAAAAAAGACATAAAATGATGTGATTTAGCTGCAGATTAAACACAGAGACTCAGATTTAGTAATAATGATACAAAGATTAATTGAATTTAAGGAATGCAATACCAGCTGGCAGCCTGGAGAGGTCAGAGTTTTACAGTGCACACACACACTTCTACATGTAGGTCACTAAGTGCAGGCTGCAGACAAAACCATGTAACGCAAACTGAAACGGAGAAACCACCGTCCCACATTATGTGACATGATTTTAATCCGAGGGCTCTCTCTTTTATTACAAACCGCAGTGATTTCCTACATAAAGAAAGTAACATTTAGTAACAAAACCCAGTGTGTTTGAAGATTTGCAGGAGGGTAATTTGAAATGTGGGAAGATATTTTTACCAAAACAAGTGGGTGGTTTCCCAATAAAGTGGCGGAAAGCTACATACAGCAGAGTGAAACATGTCATTTAAGTTTAATTAAAACACAACTCACCAATAGGAGGATGTTTCTGTAATCTCTTGAAACATCTAATTATTTTGTATTTTATTGGTTTATTAGAAAGGAAGAAGACAGGAAGAGTGTTGATCCTGAAATACAGTATCTGATGCACTGCAGCTACTATATAAAACATGTTATTAAATTTCAAAAACCAATACTTTGAACTTCCTTAATTTATGATATGAAAATGTCCTCTTGGATCGTTTGCTCTCCTGCTCTACTTGTTGCTTTTTTTGACTGGATGTTTAGATTCTGGACTGGTCCTGACAGTATTACATAGGGTGTAATTTCACTGTCTGGGTCAATCCTGGTGCCTTGTCTCGTTTCAGGGACAGACTTCAAGGATTCAACCTCAGGACAACTTTAATTGTGCACATTTGTGCCTTGTGGCAACATACAAAAACAAACATCCAACATCCATGACTGTCTTTTAAGGACTGCGCCATGCTGACATTGACTGTGCTGACCCGTCTTTGTCAGTTTGACTGTCTGCAGCAGCGAGCAGGATACTGATACACAGCTGTGAGGTGCATTACACAGATTCCTCCGCAGATTACAAGAAACCAGATCTTGTCCAACATATTAAAATGTGTTGCTGTGCTTGTGTGCTTTCAGTGTCCTTGTTTCACCCTTTTAACAAACTTTTTTTCTTGAGTGCCTATCAGATGTCTGAGTTGTTAGCAGTTCCACCAAAGATAGATTTCCCCTTTTCAACCTCTCAGATGGTTTCATTTCAATGACTGTTTGAGTCTCAAAGAAGTACAAAAAAACAAAACCCTAATAATACATAAAATCGAATAAAAACGTGTACAGCATAGTGATTTTTCTTGTTTCCAACTCCATTTATCATCTGACAAACCTCAGATTTATATTGTGACCCCTTGAGGACCTGACCGCTAAGTTGTGCACCACTGGACTAAACTACCTAATGGTATACACTGTAAAGCAGAAAGAAATAAACCTCTCCAGCTGCTACAACAGTATAATGCTGCTTACACTTTGATGCATCAGTGTAACAATCTAATAATGTCATTTCTCTTCAACATTTCCCTTTTTTCCCCCCAATCTCTTAAAACAAAGAAACAAAATATATTTGTTTTACTTGTTTTCTCCTTCACTCTATTCTTGGTTTAGCCTTAAAACACATGTAGCTTTAAAATTAGACATTTCAACTAAATTGCTAAAATTGGACCATCACTATCATTGTAACATCTGCCATGCATTGCAAATGCTGGCACTGAAAGCCAAATGTTCTCACACACCCATGTGGTAAACAAATGGCATGAACAGGATTAAAAGGATTAAGACAAAACCCAAAAAAAGGGAATTTTATTTTTTTCAAAGCAATGGAAATAATCACTGACAGCAGCGCTCGCCTGGATAAATAGGTAGATAATGTAAGAACTGGTTAGTGGATAGTGCGCAAAACACTTCATTCAAGCATATCACATGAAGCTCATAAATGCTGGGAAGGTGTGATAATAGTGGATAAAAGTTATCCTGAGATTACATGAGAGATGAGCCATGAATTTCTACATGTGTATAATGATGGGTTACTGTAATGTCTGAGCCACACTGGATGCCTCTGTGTTTATAAAATGTGTTTTCTTCTAGGAGTCATTTCACATCCAGAAGAGGCCACAACAAGAACTAGGCCTACATAAATTACAAAAAAAGTCATGATATGTGGAATGAAGGAACACGCATTCATTTCCAGACGACAATGACAATTCTGCATTTTGACAGACAGATACTTTTTAGTATCGCCGGGTCACAGCCGGTCTCTGGGGCTGATTTCTGGGGCCAAAGTATCTCTGGTAGGCCTGTTGAAAGCCGTGGCGGTAGGCGTAGAAGCGGCAGGGAGAGTAGTCCTCACAGGTCTCCGCACGCCTCTCCGCTGGAGACTTTACCTTCCTGGACAAGAGGGAGGCGGGGAGCAGACATACCGAGGCAGACGGAGATAGTTAGAGGGCATGGGAGAGAATTGTAATCAGAAACAGATACACATTGTGTCTTTGTGTCGTTGCATTTCTTCTTTGGAGCATTTATGCTCAGCTTCAGGCTCTGTATGTTTGTGTCAGCGTCTTTTCCAGCATATGTAGATGTTTAACGGTCTAATTAAGTTTTTTCTTAATGGTCTATTATATGTATGGGTGCATTGTCCTTGCCATTTTCTGTGGGTGTGTGGTTTTACAGATGTACAAAATAAAGGAAGTGTAATGTGCTCTGTATGCATGTCTGCGGTTGTGTGTTTTACCTCATGAGGTTGAAATTGTTTTGGCTGTTCCCTCTGGGTGGGCTGTATACATTGCCCCTCCGTGGCGTAATGAATGAGTTGGCTTGGTTTGGTGGCACAAACAAATCTGGAACCACAAATCTTTACTAGACAAAATGTTCCTTGTTTTAATCAGGTCAGGCAATGCCCATCGTGCAACTAGTCTGGGTCAGGTGAAATAAAGGCTGGGGGTACGTTAGTCAGGGGTAAAATGAGGATTAAATACATGATAATGTGTAACAGAAGCTGTGTCATATTTGTTAGAACTGCATGCATGTTTTTCCATAAACAACAGACAACATTTAATCACCTTCATCGGACTCTGTGCTTTCATGAGAGTCTACGGGAAAAACATGGAATCGGGTTAATCATAACTGATGAATCGCTGCGTGAACTGGATATATTATATGTTACAAATAGATAATGACTGCTGAATGATAAGACAAGTGAGCATGTCGGGGAGGATCTGTACCATAGCAGACGCAGACAGAGACCGCAGTGCAGAGCGCCAGAAACTGCAGAAGGCTCCTCATCCTGTGGCTTGTTTATCTGCCTGTCTGCAGGAAAAGAGGAGAAAGGTGTTTCAATTGAGTCATGTCAGCACCCAAGTGAGAGCTAGATAGGAAAAGAAGGAGAAAAAAATGAGAGAGAAAGAGAGAGAGAGGCTCACATTTTGAAAATGCGGGTAAACAGGAAAGAACCGCAAGCAGGGATAGATGGCTGAAAGTGGCTGAAAGTTTCTAAATCTGTTTCCTGTGGTTTTGTGCATGAAGGCTATATCCAGTCATAAAAAACCTGCTGATATAAGCTATCCTGTAGATATACTTCTGTACATGCTGGCAAGTTGCTGCAGAAATTCTGCATGAGACAACTTAAGTTATACACTGTGTATTCATGAGAACAGACTGAAGATCTTCACTGAGCTAAACAAGTGTCCAGAGGTCTGGAGTTAAGTCAGGGCCAATCCACGAACAGCATTCGATAACTGGAACCTCAACAAGCAGAAGAGAATAGCTGTGGCTGAGAATAGCTGTCTAACTGCCAACTAATAGAGTCCAAATAGACTCACGCTTAATGCGGGGAGATGATAATGGTAATTTTGAAGAGGCAGGTTTTCTACGTGGCTCTGCACAAACACACACACATATTGCACACATATGCACTCAATCACATGCATAACTGACCTACGGTAAGGTGTGTGGCACCTGTACAAACAGCAATGCCAGATGTCTGTAACAACACACACACACACACACACACACACACACACACACACACACACACACACACACACACACACACTGTATTCGCATGACTGCACTGCAGAAAAGCTTTCATCCCCATCTTATGTTTGTGGGATTTGGACAGGATTCTGGCTCACTCCTTTTTCACCATCAATAGCAGCTTTCATTATGCATAAACACACACACATGCACACACACAGTGCTCATAACATCAGCCTCTCAGGCATATCTTGGCTTCAGTCAAACCCAGACTCACATTGGGCACAGAAACAGCAAGCCTCAGGCCCAAAGTTCAAAAAGCAACTTCCATAGACTGGCAAGGACATCTAGACGAGTGTGTGTGTGTGTGTGTGTGTGTGTGTGTGTGTGTGTGTGTTAGGTGCTGACAACAGTGTCTACAAAGTTTAATGCCTGTCTGAGTCTTAGTAGGGGTCCTGGAGGGTTCATATTCCCAGCAGGCAGACCTGAGGTTACATACTAAGTATTCTATTCTATACCCAAACAGACATGTACTGTAGGCCTACTGTACTAGGATTGCATGTTGCATTATACTAAAAACATTACAAGAATGCATGTCAGCTAATAAATAAAATGACCAGTTTGTCTAAGTTTGGCTTGTTTAAAAGTAACTACTTCTACTTTTCACCTGCCATTAGTTTGAAGAGATGATTTTCTTTGATTTACTCACCGTGAAAGATAATTATGGAGTGAGAAGTCTTGGAAATATCTCTCTGTGTGTATTTTCTCCCGAGGAATATTCCCTAATTCCTCACAGCAAGGCTTATATACACACCTCTCATCCCCCCACCCCTTCATTTCTACCCACCGACTCCCTCCCCCTACCTCCCCTTAGCCCTCGCCCTCTCTCCTCCCTTCTCATACTATCAGCCCTCTTTTCCACCGTTTAATCAGACCGGGGTATTAGCTCACTCTCTCCCCAACTCCCACGCCTTCACCGAAAAAAATACAGCGGGTGATGGGTAGGCGAGGAGGAGGAACAGAGGAAAACAAACAGGGGGTAAACAGAGGGACAGAGAGGAGGGTGAGGGGAGGCTGGCACGGGGAACATCTAACCTGCTTCATAACAGGTACTTGATAATATTCACTGCTGTTTGCCAGCTTGGCAGCATGATATGAAAAAACTAATCCACCATACAGACAAAACATGGACTGACTCAACTTCCTGGCCCCAGTGTGCCTCTGAAAAACATCTACAGCAATATTTGGGTTGGTATTTTTGCTGTTTTAGAGAAACAGACACCCACACTGGCCATAGTTTGAAGGGAGATTTGGGGGGAACTATTCCTTTAACTTTCATGAACGGAAGCTGTGATCTCATATAGGCCATGAACTCAGCATGTCAGTCCACTGTATTACTGTTGGTATTCTAGCAACATAACACAGCACCCTTATGGGCACGTATTAACCCTTTAATGAGTCTAACTAGAAAGAAAAAACAATGGATTTTTTAATAAATTTCTTAGTTCCTTTGGGCTTTTTTTCTCTCCAACTGACCATGGAGAGTGCATTACAGTAAAACTACACTTTTAACAATCTGCATTACGTTTTCTCCATCAAAGTTAAATAAAAGAGAGCTATGTGAAACATTAGAAAAGTAAAATGTTTTACATAAAACATGCATATTTTAAAGACAAAAAAGCTAAAAATGCCTTAATTATCACATAAAACAAACAAAAATTCATATAATCTGCAGTTTAGTCTTTGTAGAACCAGGCCAGACACCAGCACAGCAGTTTTTTGGGTGATGAATCCACAAACCATTGCTGACTTATTTTACTGTAAGTATTTCTTGTACACTTCAATCTAGATACACCCTTTAGGCAGAAACTGCACCGACCGCTGTGATCAGAGAAAAATATGTCAATGTCTGAAGAAATGGCTCAATCAGATCGAGTTAAGACAAAGATATCATGGCTCAAATTGTTATGTACCGGTTGAAAAGACCATTAAAGAACTCATATTTGTGTTTCCCAGGTGTATCTCAACACAAAGAAAAGTGCTTCTGCACAGGCTGCCCTTCAGTCAGCAAGTCTTCAGTGCACCTACGCTGAAGTTAATGTAGTAATCACACAGAACAACACCCCCATGGTGTATATCTGAGAGTTACGTAACGCCACATCACATTCAGCTCACCATGAACACTGTGAATAGCTGTGTGAAGGCAGACCCTCGCCAGCAGTAAACAAACCAGAATAGGAGGACAGACTCTGCCAAGAATCAGCAGGACTCAGACAGACAGATAAACATTAAGACAGACATAAAGATGGAGATAAACCCAACCCTAACAGATAAGAGTGATACAAGTGGAATTCAGCATTCAGAGGGGAGCGATGGAGACGGAGTCAGATGGAGCAGGGAGAGAGAAAGCACATGTTGTTGCGGTCCTGGATGTTTTTGGCGCTGGGGCTGCAGACATATTCAGTGATGTGGTCATATTAGGCTGTTAACTCTGGAACCACTGAGCGGCGGTTTGGTTCTCGAAACACAGATATTAAATGTCCAATTTCCACAGGCAGATACCTACACTGAGGAGGGAAACAAAGATGAATGAGAGGGATTGTTTTTCTTCTAGATTTTAAAGATGTTTACGATGGCAGCAGGGATTTGGGACTTCAGCTTAATAGCTTCATGTGTTCCTAAATTTATAAAACAGGCAAGAGGCAAAGAGAGCATGAATGAGAATAGATGGAGAGGGTGATTGCATGGAAAATAATTGTCACATTTTTTCACCCTTCTCCTCCCAGTGTTCTCTCCCCATCTCTATAGTCATATTAAATCCTTCTGTGCTTCCCCCTCTCTGTACCTCTGCACTACTTTGGTACTTTTCCCTTTTCTCACTCCCTCTTGTGCAGTTAATGTCCTGTTCTGACCACTCACCTCCTCAGCCTTCCCAAGTCTGTGCGGTGCAACATAATATCTAACTCTTGAGAAATCTTATGAATGCACGTTGGAGGGCCAGAATTGTGTTTTTTTGCAAGCAGCGAAGTGTGCCAGAGGCCCAGATAAATGATAAATGAAAAACAGAGGGAAGTGAAAAACAGGATGTTATACGCCCGGCGGAGCTGAACATGATGGTTGTGACTAACAGAGCACACCTGTACAGTATGTCTGGGTTTGAACCGAATAGGTCATTACAGGAAAAGGAGGGGATTGAAGGCCAATTCCAGTAAGGCAGATGGAGGGAGCGATAGATGTGATATGACCATGGAGGGGGGAAAACTACTGCATAAGACTCTATTGAACATTATGGTAGCAAGAGACGTGTCTCTGGTAGAAGTGCAGGAGGTGGATGGAAGAAGGAGGAACGGAAAGAATGAGCACTTAACGGGAGAAAACAGAGAGATTGAATGCAGAAGTTAGCAAAGTGGATTAATTTCATAATGAGGGCACGACCACAAATGTGTAAACTATCCAAATGATGTCTGCAAAAACACACATTCTGACCTGTCTGGGCAGGCTTGTATTTCCCGCAGTGGTTGAGCAGGTGGACCTCGGGCCGCTCTGTGGTTCTGTCAGTCAGAGCGGACAGAATACAGACAAACACTGATCCAGCAACAACTCCCAAAAAAAGGTTTACCCCGTTGCTGGCAAGCCAAGATATTTTTCCTGCTATTTTTATGTCTTGTTTTCTTAATGGTCATTGCTGTGATCACATTTTAGAAATCTGTTTGAAAACAGCAGACACGTTTAGGAGTGAGTGACTCAGATAGAAAACATCATGTGATGTAAACTTGTCTCCGGCTGTGGGATGGAGGGCGATCCGGCCAGACTGGATGAAGGACAGACATTACTCAGGACGGTCCTCCTTCTCTCAGCCTCTGATGGTCCTGTTGTCCTTCGGCTGTGAATTTTGCCATATGAATGTCAACCAAACTGCATGTAGATTGATGGGTGTTGCATAACACTGGCATCCTACAGGACACATGGATCTGTCAGTCTGTTTTTTTTTTTTTTTGGTTATTGATGGATTTTGAAATCTAAATCTTGGGGATTTGCCATGAACAGAAAAATCGTTTTATGATCTTCCTTTTTGGGAAGTCAGTTGAAACGAAAGGCCTCATCAGGACACACAAACAGTGTGGGTATGTGGTGATCAACGACTTCAGGCCGAACCTCACCGCTCCACTCACTCTCAGCCCTACCTCCATGCCTACACACACTACACACTACACAAAATAAGTCATTAAAAAAACATTTGCATTTGGCATTTGCTTGAACTTTGTTTTAGGCCGATGGCATCGCAGCTCTTGTTTCGAAGGGAGGAAACCAAAAGCGCCAATGCATCGTGCTTATGTGAGAAACACAAGACATAAGTGGAAAAAGTAAAGGGATAAAAAAAAAGTATGCTTGGACAACAAAAATGGCTCATGATTCAAAGGAGTAGTTTGATATTTTTGGGAATTACACTTTTGTGCTTTCTTTCCTAGAGCTAGTTGAGTAGATCAATACTACTCTCATTACACTTCTAAAAAAGCAAAACTCTCCCCGCTGGTAAACAGACAAACTTTGAACAGAGTCAGGCTGGCCACCCCCTCCTGTTAACAGTCTTTATGCCAAGCCAAGCAAACCGGCTGTATCTTCATATTTACCATACTGCACTGTAACTCTGTAGTGTAAGAAAATGAATAAGCATATTTCCTAAAATGTTTAAATATTCCTTTAAAAATAATTATTATGCTACTTTGCAACTTACTCATCATTCCAAAAATGAACCGTCTTTTCTTATATTCTTTATATTCATTGCTAACCAGTGCATGTTTTAAATTATAGTAAAGAACAGCTTCGACCCCGGCGATCGTGTAATGTAATTCCAGCTGTTACATGACTGAGTAGGAATATATTTGGATTGCTAACTCCTCTGGCTGAATCAATGTTTAGAGGTCGATGTCAGATCTTGAACCACAAATGACTCATAATATTTATAGACATTGTCCAGAATGTCCTTCTCTCCAAACTCTGCAAAGATTGTGTTCCACTTGTCGTTCCAAGCGTAATCCTGCTTATTTAACTCCTGTGTGTTGTCTCACCTCCTTCCCCTCCATCTCCTGTAATCTCTCTCTCCTGCAGCCAACCTGTTATTACAGAGAAATCACATAAGTACATATAACTCCAATTAGGAAATACTTTGCATCTGTACGAGAAAATGGCATCAGGTTGAGTCCTGCATAATTTGGGGGTTTTAATCTTCAGTGAGAGAAAGGTTTCATAAGATTGTTCTACATTCATCTGCAGCCCACGCAGATGACACACGAATAAACATCCATGCATAGTTTTCTGTTGATCTAATTTAATTTTCAGCCTATCTAGAAGTTCTGAAGTAATCCTGCAATGACCAGGATTTGGTTTGTGTGTGAAGGAGTTTTTGTGTTTGGCTTTGGAATGCGAGCTGTTAAATTTTAAACACAAACAAAATTATGTGAAGTATGTCTTAAATGTGTCAATAATTGGGGTCAATTCAGGAGATGCAGCACGTTTGTGTGTGTGTGTGTGTGTGTGTGTGTTTCTGTTGCTGCGTAGCTCAATATAATCTGCGTCTATTTTTCAGAAGAGCCCAATCCAATTCTTTCATGTTATGTGCTATTTACCTTGGTGACCCACTGCCAACTCTAACAAACTGACCTGCAGGGCATGCGACCAACACCCACCTACCCGTCAGGAATCTCACACACACACACACACACACACACACACACACAAACACACCCACACACACATTCACACACATAAATGTACAGCACCAGATAGCATTCTCAAACAGACAGCACAAACAAGGATCACAAGAGGCAGCTCCGTTTATGAGAGGCAGGTAAGTGCAGTGATTTGAAAGCACAGCAGACTGCTCTGCCCTGCATGTGCACGCTGCTGTGGTGGAATTTCCTTGACAAAGATCTCCACAATGATTGTTATGCATGACCACGAACACTGTAACTGCAACAATCTGCTCATCTATAAATAAGAATCAGCTATGCACCCACTCTCTCTTCTTTCTGTCTGTTTCCCTCTCCTTCTACCTGCTTTTTAAGGAAATCATCTCATTCCTTTTCCCTTATATCTTTCTTACCATCATATCATTTACCCCACTACATTTCTTTTTAAACAAAACTGAACAATTCTCCATTGTTGTTCTGCATCCTTTCCTCTTGGCTATGCATTCCTGGTAATTATACAAAACCAAAGTCCAAAGTCCTGGACACTACACTGGTTCTTTTTGGGATTCTAAACTTAAACTTTACAGCTGGACCTCAAGCTGAAGCAAGACAAAGTATATATATATGTAAGTATACATGGCAGCAAACTGTATGGAAATGAAATGTATGAAATATATATAAATATATATATATATATACATATATACATACACATATGGCTATTCTGGGAGCTTTAGTTTAAAGGCCTGGCCACACCAGCATTTTAAACTTTAGTTTCAAATCAATTAATTCCTGTAAAATTGCCACAAATAGTAAATCTGCATAAATTTTTTATGTCAAGTTCAACTTGGGTGAACTTGGACCTGAACTGGAAATTTGTACCTTTAAACAATAGAAGGCTGTTTTAACAGTGTTGACCTTTGAGGGAACGGAGGAAGCTATTGTAACTCATTACGCCATTCACTTTAATTTAAGTATAAACTGCTCCACAAACGACGAATGTTATCCTAACCCTAGTCGATGGAACAATATGTCTGTTATGTTAAATAAACTGCCTGAACAATAAGCCAGGATAACAAACCAACGAGATTGAATTTCTTCTTTATTTTCCTTTACAATAACTTTGTATTGAACAAAATGGTGCACAATGGTGAACAAAAAAAAACTGGAAGCCCAGCGAGTCGTCACAACGTCACCAAGACTCTACAAACAAATATTCCTGCTGCTGAAAATTCAGCCTGTCATCTGCATTTGATTGCCTGGTTTCCCCCCTTTTCTTACCACCTCTGCACTCTTCCCTCCCTCAATACTGATATGACAATAAAACATCTCATCTCTTTTTTGTGTGTCGCCCTCTCTCTTTTCTCTCCCATCTTTCTCTTGCCCCAGCCCTCTATCTTTTCCCTCCCTTTGTGGTTGTCACAAGCGGTCAGTGTAATCACATGTATGCGGCCACCAACACAACAGGCCAAGCAGCGAAGCAACACGTCGTCTGCAACTGACTAGTGACACGCAGGCAGCCAGTGGCACAGAGTGACGGGAAGCCACGGGGCCCGCCGGCTGCACCCAGCGACCCCTTCAGCTCCTTTCAGGCTCACTTTCTCTCAGCCGTCATCTTATTTTAGGGTAGCGCACTCTCTGAGAACAAAGGTACCACCTCGTTAGAAGCGCTGTATCCCCGGATGACCGAGGCACGACGTGTAATCATACATTTCCATAATCTTGAGTGCTGAATAGCTCATTCCTCATCAGTAATTTAGAGATCAGATCAGAGACCAAAAAAAAAAAGGTTAAAACTTTAAATTTCTAGTTTTCATTTTCACATTAACATTCTCCATTTTCTGACTTGTTTCCAATGAAATAATAATGAAAACAATGATGGCTAGTATCCACTTCTGCCCCTACACACAGTTTATGAGAACAGCATCACATATTCTCTTGACACAAACTGATCGTACAAGAATGAATTAAGGGGAAATAGTTGCATTGACATGCATGACTTTCATGGTCCTCAGAGGTTGAATTCTACTGACTTTGGTGACTTTTCCTCTAGCGACTTTTCCTTTATCTTGAAATCGCTTGATAGCTGTTGGATGGATCACTATGTTATTTGGCTCAGGGGTCTCTAGAGGATGAATTTGATCACTTTGATCCCCTGACCTTTCATCTACCATCATCAGGTCGAAATTTCATTTTGTCTAATTTACAATGGTGAAAACGCTTTTTGGGCTGCAGGGGGATTTTTTGCTGCAATACCGCGAGTGGCCAATGGGAAAACTTGAAGCGAGGCTGAGCGGCGGCACCGTATCTAGTTCTTATAATACATAATACATGGTATTTAGCTGAAGTACAGCCTCACACAGCTGCTACATGGCTGTAGACTCTTAGTCTTGAAGTTAAACCAACATGGAGTCGCCCCCTGCTGCCCATTAGAAAGAATGCAGGTTTAAGGCACTTCCACATAGGCTTTACTTTTCAGGCCCGGAGGCTACGTTCACGTTATTTATACAGTCTGTGGTCAAACTCCTGAGGCAAAAACACGGACAACACCCAAAAAACACCCACCTCTATCTGATAACAGGTCCCAGTGGAGTCGATAACAAGGTAGCAACGCCCTAAAGCTTACGCAGCTTTATCGTCTTTTTTACTCTAAATCGGAACATAATTTACTAAATGAACATCATGCTGTATTAGAGACGACTTGAAACTACTGACTGAGAACATAAACTCATTAAGACAATGTTCGCTGAGGTAATAAATCCAGTGAGAAGTCGGGTCATTTTCTTACAGGCTTCTATACAACCGGACTTGTTTTTGGAGCCGGTGGAGTCGCCCCCTGCTGGCCGTTAGAAATAATGCAGGTTTTCAGGAACTTCTGCTTTGGCTTCACTTTTCAGACCCTTGTGTCCAACACAGCACATAAGAACTTTATAATCTGATTGTTTGAAGTTTGCCCTTGTGCTCAGAATTGATATAGTGCAGCTCAAGGCTAGACATCAGATATAACTGCTTACCAGATATGGTAGAGCATAAATCACAGACTGTATACACAGTGTATGTCGTAAACCAAACCAATTAGAGGTTTGCATAGTGGAGTATAACGTGTCATGATCTGTACCAATGTGCACAGGTATATTATAAGTAAAGCAATAATGCATAAGCTCAGGGTTTAGCAGAAGTCTATCCACTGCACCTAAAGCCCAGATAATATGGTGCAGAGGATTGGAGTTGGACTACCCACAAAACCTCATACTGTATTCATAGCTGACTCTGGTATGCATGAAGTGTGTGTGATGCTAAGCTGTGGTCAGATATATAGCAGTGTGAAACCTCAGTAATCTGTCCTCTTTCACCCTCTCTGCCACAGTGACAGACTAAAAGCTAAAGCAGAGTTTTTCACCTGCAGACGGCTGCAACACTGAAGGGCCCAGGCTCTGCTGAGTGAAACTCATCTGCCCCCTGCAGGTGTAAAAGAGTAATTACCAGTTACAATGGCATGCTTTGTGGAATGTTTTTTACATCTGAGACTGAAATATGCATAAAAAGAACACAATAAAAAATAAATGTGATATATTTACAAGATATAGCCCTTATGCAAATGATTGAGGTCTTACTTATTTTTGCATTTTTTGGTTCCCCTCTTTGTCTCTTTCTGCTGCCAATGCTGTAATTCCTCACTTAAAACTTAATTTCCTGTATACTTGCACGCCATCTTATCTCATCTCCTCTCCTGCCAAAGTAAATGAAATACCAGACATTCCCCTTAAAATGAGACAGACACAACACTAATGAGCTTGCAAAGTCTCCATTTTTGACAAATGATGGCTTCTCCGCTTATTTTAAATCAACATATGAATAGGTGTATTCATGCAACATATACTTTAGTTCCCACAATTAGCTATATGAAAGCATCTCCTCATGAATCCTCTTTTGAGACCACTCCTCAGAGTCTTTCCATGTCTCTGGACTTTTATGCTATTAAGCTCAAAGAGAGCCTCACTGTTGGTCTGTCTCTCTGGAGCTTTCCTGACCTCTCTCTGACTGCCTGAGAGCCGCCAGCTAAGACTAGTAATGAGATATCAGCCCTGACAGTGGTAACTGGGGAGGTGTGGAACCTGCTATTCCCTAATCTCTTCTCCTCTTTTCTCTGTTCTCTCCCAGCACCATCTGAAGATTTACCTCCCTTCACTCTTGCAGGGAGCTGTGCCATCTCTTCTTTTTTTCCTCTCGCTCTTTCCTACTCGCTCTTGTTGTTCTGCTCTTTCCCTCCTCTCTTCTTTCTTCCTGGTTTTCTGCAGGACCTGCACATTTCAGTGTGAGTGGGTGAGGGACCAATGTGAAACTTCCAACCTTGGCTCCACATGCCTACTGCTGGGATTTGGGCGCAGAGGAGGATTTCTAAGTTCACTGTAGTGTATAGGAAGCGTAATATACTGTAGCAGAGCTGTTTCTGAGCCATTTAACAAACTGTATAAATATACAACTGAATGTCCCCATGGATACACTGATCTTGAATTCTTGCAGCTGTTTTAACAAAATGATATTGCACAGGATGAATGGCCTGATGTAAAAGGTTTTTACACGTAAAACGTTTTTCTTAATATCACATTTTTGGAGCTGTGTTTCTCTGTTCGGTAAGCCAAAAGTGCTCTGTGGGGAATTAGCGGGAGCAGATTTGATAAATCCCTGTGTAACCATGGATGGATTATGAGACAATAGGCCTCTGGGCATATGGACATGTAAAAGGTCGCCCCGTTAAAGCAAGACATCCAGACTTAAAGAGAGACAAAAATGACTACCAAGTCAGTAGTCTGTGTAGCTGTTTTGAGTCTCTATGTCGCCGTTTTGCATCTACTTGTGGTCGTTTTTTTTGTCTCTTTGTAATCATGCGGATGGCAAATACTCTTCAGCATTAAAATCATAAAACATAATATGGATTTTCCTAATTTTAAGTTTCCAACAAGAAATGTTAAGTCACTTTAATTAGAGGCTCTGGTCGACAGGCCCACTGACCCGTTGTATTGTGCCTGTTCAGTAACAAATCCATGTAACATTTCAGAATATATCTAGCGTTGGGTTTCTAATAGACAGAGCTTTTTTGTTGAAGAGAGAAACAACTTCTTGGACCAGACCACAGGTTTACTTTCCAGGGTCACAGGGTTTGTTTTCTGTTTTAAAATGCTCGGCATGGTGTCGATTTTATTATCTCACAGCCTCACAACATATAGGATGTATAATGTGTATTCCTCTGCTTCCCGGGTTTTAATGACTGCCTAAAAGCAGGCAATCACGGCATTGCATTGTTATAGACTTTGTTAAGTATTAATGAGTACATTACCACACTGTGGGCTGGAAATGGGATGTTTAACTAGCCAAGGGCGTATCCTGCCCTGTACACACATGGGACTGAATAATGAAGCTGAACAGATTGTGAATTTATGGGCTACAACCGAAGACGTAAACAAATAAATAAGCATTAATCTAGTTCATTAACAGTATATCACGTTATGTGGCAATAACAAGCACTATGAGGGATCAAGACATCTGTGTGATGTTGTACGTGTTTGGTGATAGAGAGACACAATGTCGAACACAATTCTGTAAACAGATGTTCCTGTTAGAAGCTCTCAGTATGTGTAAAGCAGTAAAATAGTCATTAGTTAGTTAGTTAGTTGTTATATATCTATATCTACATATATATATAGATGTTTTTTGTGGCTGGTGGAAATAATAAATAAAAAAACAGTCATTAATTAGCTTTTCCTTTTTATGTATCATGCCTTTTCATTACAATCCAGAAATGAATGCAGCATTTATCAGCTCTGCGGGCAAAGAGGAAAACACAGGAGATATGTGCAATATGTGCATAATGGGAGATTAAAGGGAGCAGAGAGCTGCAGCAAAGCTCTAGTGTGTGATATAAGACTGAAACATGACCGCTTGACACTGCAGAATGTAAAATCACATCACATCAACTCAAGGACTAATTTCCCCTCGGTGGCACTGCGTTTTATCGTCCTAGTGTGCAAAGCCTGAGAGGGATGCCTCTGAGCACTGAATAACCTTTCACTTCTTCATTTCTCCTCTATTCAACCCTCTTTCTTTAATCTTTTATCGCTCGTTTCTGCATTCAGAATATCCACTCTCTACCTGCTTTGCCCTTTTTGCTCCCGCCTTTCCCTCCTTCTCTTGGTTGCCTCACAGTCTTTGCAGCAGTGTAGTGAACTGATCTGCAGGCAGTGCTGCTCCTCTGCTTGAGATTTGTGTGATAAGCAGGCAGCGAGGAATGTAATTAGCGCAATAAGAGTCTCCTGACGCGCATGCGAACACACATTAATGCACACATTAACACCTGAACGTGTTCCTCCTATTCCTAAGTTTTGACATGAAAGCATGCTGTACGTGTTTGCATTTGCTTGTGTGTAAGAGAGCTTGAAAAAACTACACTGCACTACATATACGTGTGTGTTGTGTGTATTCCTCTTCCTGTGATGCCTCAGCATCATAAGCCTCTATTAATTGCTATTGATGCTGTTTCCACTGCTTTCGAACCTGCATCATCCACCTCCGCTGGCCTGAACTGTGTCAGTACAACGTCAGCATCTCTGATTTGGTGATATCCAATTAGTCTCTCCTTCTGAGCTCACTGTTCCAATCTAATAAGTGTCCTCCCTTAATACCGATGGAAGCCTTAAAGCCCAGATTAGAGCTCCAGCTCCCACTTTCAGCCTCACCCTCTCTTTTCAAATCTACTGTACCTCACTTTCACTGTTTTTGGCCTCCTGTGCTTTATGTCTTTTTAAACCTTTCTCTGTTGCTCTACACCCACTCTGAGCACTTGGCTCGACTACTATCACTACGTGGGCATCCCAAAGTGTGAAGGGAGAGTTTTTCTGCTTTTCAGGAGGATGAAAAACCAAACGCTTCCCTCGTCAGGTCAAGTTTATTCTCAGTGCGTGTGGTTTCCTCTCTTATCTTTTAACAAATGTTGGCCCTTTGTGATTCTCACACCGCAGGCGTATGATGCAGATGTTCCTCTGCATTATATATGCATTGAGGAAGACAGATGAAAGTATTTTCTCATGTAATGATTTTGATATTTGTTAAGCCTGTATAAGAAATCTATCCAGGCCTCCAACTACCTTCTATCTACCTCTCTGCTCTGTTAATGATCTGCAGAAAGGCCCGTTCCTCTGCCTGCTTTTGTTTCGTGTTGGACTGAATTTGCTCTCTGACAGAAAGGATCAATACCACTCTTGTATCTGTCTATTAAATATAAGGCTACAGCCAGCAGTTAGTTTAGCTTAGCACAAAGGCTGGAAATGTCTTGGTAAACATTGTACCTGCTGAACAGCCTCATTGTGAGCGTGTTAACTCCAAGCACAAATAAAGCTATGGGATTATACTACTACAAATTCAAATTAGAAAATATAGTATAATCTAATACAAAATCTGGTTTTCTCTCTTCTGCATCTATATAAATATTTCAGGTTTTTTTTTCTTCAAATAAATCAAATGCAAGACTGTACCTCTGTTAAAAAAGAAGTAAAAACTATTCACATGATGCTCTTAACACCAAAGCCAAGGTCATGTCTGCACCAGTTTTCTCTTTTGTACTACCTGTGTCTTTAGATTTCCTAAAGTTTATTTGATTTTTCTGTTTTCAATTCCAGCCAATAACATTCTTTCCTTTCACCGAGATTGAAACCAATCATCCTCCATGTCAGTACAGCCTGCGCATACAGAAAGTCTTTTTCTGTGTGGATGGATTTTGATGCAACATTGTACAACCAGGGAGGCATTTCAGAAAACAGCAGTAAGATTAAGAAGAACTATTTCTTATTTCGTCCTTGATTTCATTTCTGATTCATACAACATCAAAGCCGAAGCTGGGGTTTCAACAAATATCATATACTGTGCAACATGAGTCCCAATGTTAATTCTCCTGTTTTATATTCTGACTTTGCCATAATGGCTGCAGGATAGCTAAGTTGTCCACTGCCTCCTTCCTTTCCTTTGCACACTGTTTTCACTCCTGCCTCGAATGAAATATGGCATATTAATAATTGCACACCCACACACTTGCTGCCGCACATGTAGCTCACAGCTCGCCTCAGTCTGCGAGGCGAAAAATAACAGGATTTTATGGCAGAGGGGACCTTTCTGTGACTCCTCTGTGAAAAGTTCTGCATTTATGCACCGTTATCCCAAACTCACCGAGGAGTTTCACAGAAAAATGAGGCTTAGTTTGGCAAAGTGCCAGCCAGGGAATAACACTCGGGCTGTATCTAATGTATGGGCACACAGGAGAATCAAAAGGGAAGATTGATTTTTCTTTCCTCCCCAAGTGGATATGACTGCAACAAATTCTAACTGACAAGTTTCAGTGTGTTGACAGTTGAGATATTGTGTCTTGACGTGACACCTCAGAGCAGAAATCATATTTTTTATTGCTTCATGGATGCATAGCTCTTCATGTACTATGTTGATGGATTTTATTTTGTTTATGTGGTCAATCAAAAATCTTATGAGTGACTGTTAAATAACTATACCTATTACTACTAGGCCTATATGATTTTCTCCTGATGGACAAATATACGCTGAAAGAAACAATATAAAGGAAGGAATAAAGGTACAACCTTCACAAAGTATCCGTGCTCTGAAAGGAGGAACAACAGTTCCTGAAAATGCTTCGAGAAATGCCTCAATGACGACAAACGACATAAGCCTATGAAATGAGATTCGGGTCAATCTGCCCTTCAGAGATTTCTTCCCAGTGTTCAATTAGTTCAGCACGCTGGCTTGTTAAGGTCTTACATAACATAACATTGACATACAAAGAAAATTCCCAGCATCCCTGGAAAGATACCAAGAACAGAAATAGGTTTTTGCAGTAACAATGGAAAGAATAAATTGTCCATTTATTACTGCAATAAAAATTTGTCGGTGTTTACTAAAAAAAACAAAAAATAACAAATCCAAAAGTAGGCTAAGTCTTGTCCCTTGGTGAAGAGTTGGTGGTAAAATAACGCCACAAGTTATTGTAAGCAAAGTACCTCAGTCGATATGCTAAAAAGTCAACACTATGATTTAATGACTCACAAGGAACACCAACATCTTATTTAAAGGCGTATACAACTGCAGATAGATCATAAGAAATTGGAATGCTTTTAAATGAAAATATAAAGTTTATGAAGAAATCCTGTTAATAAAATAGAATGAAAATGAATATATTTACTACAGGCAAATCCACGCATGAAGGAAATTTTCTAGTTGCCATGAAAGTAAAAGATTTAGGCTAAAACTGAAGGGATTTTACATCAAAGCTTAAAGGAGCGGAACAGATAGAAAATGGAAATGCATAATGTGTTTGTATGAATGAGAAAAATCATTAGTTGCATTTGAAGTGAATTTCTGTAAGCCAAGGCATGGAATTTCAATAGAAAAAGGAGAGGAGAGGCCTGTGAGTACCAACTGAACTGGAATTAAAATGACTTATGTAAAATACAAAGCACGGATGTTAAGTTTGTATTATTTAATTTTAATGCATCAACAAAAACAACAGTGATCTCTTCATGAATAATATATTTATGTAGCCCATCTGAAAGCAGTTACTCTTCTAAATCAAGAGATATAAAAGAGATGGCAGATGAAACCAAAGTGCAAAATGTAAAAATATAAAACTGAATAAATAGAAGATCACAGCATCAAGGCCATAACAAATCAAATAAAAAATCTAATAAGAATAATAAACATGGCAACAAATATCATCAAAACAAATACAGAAATAATTTTTAACAAGGGTAAAAGAAGAGATTGAACATTAATTAGAAAAAGCTTGATTAGCTTCAGTTTTTAGTCTGGAGGATCAGGAGATCAGAGCCAGAGGAGACAGACTCCCATCTCATAGCTATGGTTAAGTTTTTATGAGGGATCAGCCTGAATTGAAGCTCATAAAAGTGTATTTTTGGGCTGAAAATGAGGAACTCTGTCACAGAAAACAACGCAGAGGATTTCACGAACATGGAGCAACAATTCTGACTAGTTTGACCGATAAAGACACAAGAGAAAAGAGAATGCATCTGTGATCCACATGTAACATTTCACGTAGTGTGCATGCGACCACGAGCAGCGATCACACTTTGCTTGTGAAGTGTGTCACTGTTGCCAGGGGAAACATGGGGAAATTGTGTAAGTTGCTCACCTCATTTCGACAGATAGAGACTGAGAATGTGTGAAAATTAGTATGGAAGCAAACTTGACCACTGACAATTCAACTGTATGAAATCTTAAAATCAATTAAAAGGAGCACGTGACTGGAACATGACTGGCGGTGTTGATGAAGGGCTACTGTAGTTCATCTGACGGGGTGTGGAGGCACGGCTGGAAAAGAAAGAACAGCCTGGGCACCTCTGACTTAGTGTACTGAATGGGTGTGTAGGACTGCGGTCAGAAGTCAATATTTCCGTCAATGCCCAACGTCACCAAGTGTTCAAATGGGATTAGGAAGTGTCAGAGTAGGCTGTATGTGATCTGCTGTGCATTGCTCTGCTGCGACGGTCAACACTAATGCCCCACCACCACCGCCTGACCTCATATTCTGCAAAGCAGACAGTCTGAGCTCTATGACCCTGCTCATGATATGATATGTTAGGATGTCTGCGGTTCAGGCACAGGGCTATTTATTAGTCAAGGTGCTACATTATACATAACATTTTACTAAATATTTTATCACTCACCCCTTGAACACTTGAAATGTCACTGTTAAAACTTTCTGTCTTCATGTAAGTATCAAAACATCCATTAAAACCTCTTGAATCGCTCCTCCAGGGTTTAATCTGCATCTTATTTTCTCCAATATGGCTAAATACCCTTCTTCTGTGCCTTCTTTAGTTGTGTTTTTGCCGAATAATGAGTGTTTAAGGCTAGAGTTCTCGTTATTCAGACCCTTTGCTCTATCCTACTGTAACCACAAACACAGGCCACACCGTAGATGGGTCATTATTTATCCATACAAAGCTGCTGGGAATACATTTTACATTGTGAATGTTTATGTGTTTGGTGCCTCTACCCTTAAATCTATTCTATTGATACATTCTATGTATATTTTTCAAAAATACTTCAGACTGTGTGTGCTAATGGTCACATTTTCTTATTCTGGGGAGACGGTTTAGAATTTAAACCTATAAATTTATCCAAAAATGACACTAGAGACTGCGGTTCGGTCCTGTCTAGACCGTTTTTGATTAAAAAGAAAAAAGGTATGTTCATATACTGAGAATAGTCACTCATGGTCTCTTTGAGCTTTTTGCAGGGTGGGAAGCAAATCTTCATACACCCCACAGATCATGTATGCCTGCACTGTATATGGTGGTCCTAACGCCAGAGAGCTTGGACATAAAAAGAGTTTGGTTTCCTCTGAACACACACACACAGAGGAATTCATTCATCATTTCCATACATTTGACAAGCAGCAAAATGCTGCCTGTGAAGTTAAACATGTCACACACACACACACACACACACATATATATAAAGTACAGTGCAGCTTGTGTCAAATTGCTGCCCCAGTGCTATTTTTCAATACTGAGTCCCTTCATTAATCTAATTAGCAGCCTTAGAGTGTTATATGCAGATAGAGGAAGGGTGTGACATATTAACCTGCAATCCAGAGATGTCAACACTGCACAGGTCTGCTGTACAGTTTAGTTCAGTTCATCGATATTACCCCTTAACTGAGGAGTGTTTTGTTAATTATCAGATAAAAAAGCTCAGGTGAGTTACTGTACTTACAGCAGCATTTCTGGAAAGTTTCCAGCGTACAGTACACACACCACTACCTGTGGACTACAAAAAAAGAGACGAGGGATCTGATGTGTTTCACTGTTTCACTGGTCTGCGTTGTTAAAGAGGCCAGCTCCTTCCAACCTCCAGCCTACATACAGTTAAAGAGGCTTAGCCACTGTGCTGTCCTCCTTTAGGACCAGGTGCCCCTGTTGTGATTAATAATTACAGCCATTAAAGATGTAGTTGTAATCATTTTGATCATTTGGTCATTTCATTTGTGAGCATGTTGGCATTTAGCTTCAGGAGTTTGCGTGTTTTCTCTGTGTTTGTGTGAGTTGGAATTGAAGTCTGTAAATGTCTCTGGAGTTACAAGAAATGGACGGGTGAAGAATTTCAAGAATTTAGACAAAAATGTCTCCTTATGCAACTTTCCATCAGCGATCTGCGGTTGTGTCATCGCCTTCCCAACAGGCTAATCCACGATCCTCCGTTAAGATCAACATTTTCCACACAGGGAGGCCAAATCATTAAGACAAAATGTTATGTCACGATTTGACGCCAGCCTACATGTAGAATTCGGATCTTTCACTTGTCATTTCATCTTGTCATTTTACTTCTTTTGTTCCTTAAATACTGACAATGACATTTTAAGTACTGGTCTTTGAGGATTTTCAGTCACCAGGTCCGAGGAAGAATTAACTCTCTAAGGCATGAAGTCAAACGCAGCTGGACCTCATTGATTTTGCACCTCTAGATATGTGACTGGTGTTTATCGGTTTAATGACTGTACCACTGGCCCTCCCACACTGGCCGCAGCACTCTTACAGTGCGGGTGCCAAACCCATGCTGTGACGCTCAGGCTCAAATAGGCATGTAATTAACTCTAATTTGGGAGAAATACTTGTAAAATGAGGTGTACTTAAAGCTGAAAGTGGATGCAAAAATGTGATGTTTGACAATGCTTTCAGTTCTCAAGCTATAAAAGCATCGCAATCCAATTCCAATCATAAAACCAAAGGTTTAAGGCAGTAATTAGTATTAAACACTTAAATGAAAGAAGAAACTACATGTACCGAGATTCTTTTTGTTTTTATCATATTTTCATATTACAAATGCTGTTTCTCAAGGGATGTTTTAAATATTGCTGAGATATTCAAACGTCTACGCAGTTAAATAAGAGTTTGGCCATTGTTCACTGGCTGCACAGAATCAACAGTGAACAACAGCATCTCACATGTACCTGAAACGCGACCAGCAGGTCGTCTCTTCACAGCAAAGCTAAATGCAGGCCTGCTGAGGTTTAGAGGGATAAGCCTGATCAAATCCCTCCAGATTGATCTTTGACATCGTCTACCCAGCAGGTTGCACCGCCGGTTAAGGAGGGCAGCGGCGGGCGGGCGGGGGGGGGGGGGGGGGGGGGGGGATGGGAACAAGGACAACAAGAGTCAGGGAGGAGGGGAGAAGGTGCTGGCTTGGTGGAGAAGTTTGGCTGACCTTTTCTGGTGACCATGTGACTGGAAAGAGGAGGATGTGGGGATTAGAGATGAAGATATAAAAGCAAAGTCACGGACAACACACTTCACAAACTCAAAAACAAGAAAGCTCTGAGCAGAGATCGGCGGTGGCCTATTGGGATATCTGTGACAACAGGTGAGAACAACCTCATTGACTTGACTTACTAATGAAATGATTCGAACTTACACTGAACCTTTATCATCACAGCTTTGTTATAATTTTTTTATGGTGCTGAATTGCTAATTGGAACTACTTGTGGATTGGTTATAGATAAAATGAGTCATGTCAGGATTAAACTAGTAGGAGAAAGTGCAAGAATTCAGATGACTTAGACTTTGATGATAAAGATGAACTACTTATTCTGTGCTACCAAAGTGGTTTGATGTTGCAATTTAAATAGTTAAAATCGACAAATTGTAGGTTGAAGTACATATGCAGTCCAGATCAGAAAGTGCAAAGGCGAAAGTCTAGAAACGTAAAGGAGAGAACAGGTGTGTGTAAAGAGGAATGACTTTAGAGGCAACAATCACAGCAACAGATGGCTAATAACACGTCGGGCAGCGTCTCCACAGATAGTCTGCTCAGGAGAGCCTCTGTGATCCCATCCAGGGCCAATCTGGATCTGTTGCTGCTGCTGAAGCAGGCGGCTCACACCGAGCCTTAACAGGATTACCAGTGTCAGCAGTCAGAGGAAGGGGAGGGGGGAGGGATTGAGAAATAGGGCTTAAGCTGGATACTGTTTAAGATCAGGTGAGAGATGAGGACAAGAGGGACAGATTTTGTTCAAGAGATTGGCTTTTCCATGCACGGAAAACAACACCGGGACATGATTTGGCACTTACTGGTTGATGTCAAACAAATATACACACTGACATTCACTGACGATGTGACTGTTATAGTTAATAATTTAGCATCTTGAAGTTTGATATCTAAACCACTAAACATCAGCAGTTAAAAGGGTGTCTGAGTTCAAGAGCTTACGGTAACAGTTTGAGGTTAAGAATAGAAGCTGCTGTCCCATTGCACATGACATCCCTGTTGTTCACGATGGGCAATTAGTCCACTGTGGATCAGAGTGGGATTAGAGCTAATCTGTTTGTTAAACCTAATCTGTGTAATCTCCATTGATTGGCATTGGAAGGAAACAGGATTAATGGAGGGCAGCAGCGAGAGGGAGGGGCAGAGGAAGCCGCAAGAGGACACTGCGAACTCTGAGGAAATGCGTGGCGTGACGACACTTTTTCCAACAATGTCTTCTGTCTTTTAGAGCCCCTCAGCAAAAATGAACTCCGCCCCCCCTGCAGGAAGCGCCCTGGCCCCTGGCGGAACAGTTGGCCCCACCACACCCAAGAAGGGACCACCCAAGTTCAAGCAGAGGCAGACCCGTACATTCAAGAGCAAGGCCCCTAAACCAGGCCAGAAGGGGTAAAAACCCTTTTATATTATAATCTTATATATGTATATAAACCGGGACCTGGGCCACTCACCTCTTTGTTTTCTCCTCCTCTCCAGCTTTGGTGACGATATCCCTGGCATGGAGGGTCTTGGCACAGACATCACAGTGGTGTGCCCATGGGAAGCCTTCGGCGACATGGAGCTCAGCGACTTGGCCAAATACGGCATCATTTAAACCTGCTGCCTCCTGCCTTCCTTGCCTGCCTGCACCTCTCCTCTGTCTAACCCTCTCCACCCTGCCTTCTCTCCACCTCAGCTCGGCACGCCGTGATAAGGCTGCCCGGGACCCCCCTAACGCCCTCTCGTCTATCTACCTCATGATTCACTCCACTAAGTGGACGCGATAATAATGCTCTTATTTTTATATTATTATTATTATATGATACTGTTTAAAGTATAAGACGAGAAAAAGAACTCCACATACCTTTTGCCCTTCATCCATCTACAATAGTCTACTCCTGACTTCCCCTCCCTCCTCATGTGGACTTCCCTCTCTCCCTCTGCCTCTCCTAACCCGCGGCAGTGGACGCAAGCAAAACACTTGTTAATACTAGTTTGCATTTGCTTCTAGCTGTCTATTAAAATGTACATATTTTGTTCTCAGCGTTGAACCTTTTTACCTTGTCTTCTATCCTACCTTTTATACTTCTTCCCTCTTTTATTTCGCATTGTATTTTCTACTCCTTGTGCACAAGGTTACTGTGAACACCACGAGAGCACGCAATGTCCTGTAATGGTGAAAGCTACAATGCACTTCCACGTGAACATTTTTCCCATCTTACTCTCTCTCTCCTTGCTGCTATGTGAACCCAGGCCCCTCCTTAGAGAAAATGAAGGCATGTATGTTCTGTGTTGCAAGCACAATACCACAGAGAATGTACTGTGAAATGGTATGTCCTGATAGTTGCAGTAAAATGTATTTATTTTTAGTACTCATGTTGTCCGTTGTCCGTTCTTTTTCCTGGAACAACTAATAAAAGCTGAAAAAAGCATAGTGGGCTTGAAATAAATCATAGGTTAAAACATATCACTAATAAAGCATTTTCCAACAGTCCTGTAACTCAAATTGATGACATTTCCTTCTGTCTTAACTACAACACTGTCTGAGTACATCTAATAATAATTGTCTAATTTGAAGGAAATCGAAATCATCACAATCCCACAAGGCACAAATTTTGACCCGATGACGGCCCTAAAGGGAAAATCAGGATTCATCGTCTGGGGACCATGAATGTTTTTACAAAATGTGTTAATAATACATCCAATAGAGTCATGCTGCTACCGTGGCCTAAAAGACCCAAAAGACAAAGAATTTGGCAAAAGACCTTAAACTGCAAAAACACCACCACATGGCTTCTGTCAACATCCTCCAACACCGTTGTCCATCAACAACTTTCCCAGACACTTGGGTTGGCCATGGTTTTCTCTTATACAAATAATGATCCGCTGTTAGCACTGAGCGGTTGAGTATCTGTACGCAAACCTTTCCATTTCAGCCCCAACCTAATGACAGTGACGGGGGGGTGGCGATTGCATCATTGCTTTGGGATACTTAAAATAAATGATGTCACGCTTGAATTCTTCTGGTACTAAGTGACACATCAGGGAGACTTGGAAATATTCAGTAGATCGAAGTTAATGTTGTTACATACCGTGTTATGAAGACATATGTGCATGCATTCTGCTCCTGCAACAAAACTCTGTCCCTCTGTGTTTAGAGTTGAAGAGTGACTTAAGATTCAACTGAACACACCCTATACGCTCTGTACTTGTACAGGCATGAGTTGAGGCGTTACGTATGGGCTTGTAAATGTCAACAGTAGAAAGCTCTCTTTTATTCTTGACGCAACTCCCCCTGCGGCAAACTCAACAATTCCCAATGTTGTTGCTCTGATTTAGCAGTAACTAAGGTGATGCATGGTCCTGTTCTGTATCCCGGTGAGACTGGGATGAGTCAGTTACACTCTCACCTTAACTTCCGTACCACAACGTGCTTCTCACCCCTTCTGAGCAGCTCTTTCACATAATAGAATATCTAATTATTGCTCCAGTTACTACAAATAAAGTGCAGATTATCTGGAACGGGATGCGAGTTCTTGGGAAATGGGTTCATAAATAGAGAGGAGTGAACTCTCCCCGCCTGTGTGTGTTTGTGCGAATCATCACCTCCAGGTGTGTGAGCCCCACCTTTAGTCCGAGGGAGGGACACAGAGAGAAAGGGAGACAGGAGGGGTCTGAAAGGAAGGTATGAGTAGGGATGCAGGTTTCTCTGCTCTTGCCCAACCTGTTGACGCGAGGTGAAAACAATCCCCTCTCCCAGAGGCTTCAGACCTCGGCGACTTCATCGCTTCCCACTACTCCTCATCCTGTGCTCTTCCTTTTACCTCGGGCTGGCAGAGATATGGGCGAATCAACAGGATAGAAGGCGCATGGCTTCACGCTGAGCGGCTGCCGGAGCCCCACGCAGAGAGTTCATTACAACTTCAAAACAAGACTTTTGGAGTGGGATTTAGAGGTGGAATCTGGGAAGTGTCTAGACTCACATCCAAAAGGAGAAAAGGTACGTTCCTCTGTTTTTATAACAGGTTTGGTCCAGCTTTGGACATGGTCATACTGTGAGGTGTGGCTTTAATAGTTTAAGTCATGGTCACATCATGTGCAGCTACTTTCTTTATAATAATCATTAAAACTTCTGGAATTTATGGGAAATCTTATCAGTTTTGTCTCATAATAGCTATTATAATTGGCAAAGAAATCTGTCAGAGCTAATGTTAAAATCAGCTGATCAAAACCTCAGTGCCCTTATATTAAAATGGAAATAATCTCCCATAACTGTGTGCTTTCCAGTCATTGTTCTACAAATCTTTCCTCCACTGTATGACTCCTGACCGGCTACACTAATGCAGGCCATTGCTGGGGCAAAGTTGAGGGCCTGGGTCGTATTTATCAGATGATAAACCTACTAAAGGTCATATTTGAATCTTTGATGTGGAAACAAAGGCTCCGTTATGGGCTGGAGGAAGTGGCAATCTGCTATCAGGAGTGAATATCACTCATTGTCTATTCCCCAACTGAACCACAGCCTCCGACTGTCTACAGCAGTTCTATGAGCTCATGCAGCAGAATAGTTACCTTTCATGTCTGCTGCTCTGTCCCAACCTCACCTCCATGTAACAGTTGTTTTCTCCTTCATTGTGAACCCTGACTAACACACTCCTCTGCCTTGTTCTGGCATGTTTATGCACTCCCTCCTCCGGCACTCTTCCCTCTAGCTGTCAAACCGCTCTCCCCGTTTTGCCTTTCCACGTTATGACCTCTGTGTTATCCTGTCTTCCATTTCATAGCGCTTGTTTTGCACCGCCAGTCGACACGCTGTTAAGGTGTTTAGGGAAACTTCTATTTGACGGCGTTGTCTTCAAACGAACATGTTCTTGACAAGTGTTTTGTGCTGACGTGTGCTCTTTGTTTCAGGAGAACAGACTTTCTATATCAAAGGACACTTAAAAGGAAGGACTGAATTCTTACAAGGATTGCTACACTAAATATGGCCTTTATATCCAAGACGAACAAACCCCTGTCCCCCCTCCTCCTCCTCTTCTATTTCCCTCTCATCTATCTATGTCAGTCAACCAACAGCAGCTCAGTCAACTCCACCACCAACACCCAAGCCACTTCCGCCCCTTTCTCAAATGTAACTTCCCTGAAGCGTGTGCCAGGCTGCGGCACGGGACTGCACCCCATCTACCGGTACCTGTGTGACCGTCGGGCAGCATGGGGCATTGTACTGGAGACCCTGGCCTCTTCAGGCTTCCTGTTCAGCATGGGTCTCCTGCTGGGCCTGCTGCTGTGGTCCCTGTGGACCTGTGTTTCATCAAAGCACCAACGCAGCGGCATCGGAGGCACGGTGGCCTGCATGTCCTTGTTCCTGTTGGCCACAGCTGGGATCTTTGCCATCACCTTCTCCTTCATCATCCGCCACACCCCTCAGACCTGCCCCACCAGGCTCTTCCTCTTCAGCGTGCTCTTCTCCCTGGCCTTCGCCTGCCTGCTGGCCCGCTGCCTCGCCCTGCTGGGATTCGCAGCTGCCCGGGGCTGGGGGGAGCCCGCCCTGGCCCTGGGGCTCTTCACTGTGCAGGTGATCATCTCGACCCAGTGGCTGATTCTCGTGCTGGTGCGGGAAAAGAAACCCTGCGAGTACAGCCAGGAGGAATTTGCCATGCTGCAGATCTACGTGCTGTGCCTCCTGGCTATCAGCTTGATCCTCTCCCTGCAGCTCCTGTGCCGCTCCTGCTTCACGTACAGCTACAGCTACACAGGGGCCTCCAACCAGCAGGGGAGGGTACAGGCCACGCTGCTCTGCCTCACACTGCTGCTCTCCGTCTGCATCTGGGTGGTGTGGATCACCATGCTCACCAGGGGAAACCCTGAGCTGGGCCGTCGGCCGCGATGGGACGACCCGGTGCTTAGCATCGCCCTGGTGGTAAATGGCTGGGTGTTACTGATGGGGCACGGGTTGTCCCAGGTCGCCTTCCTCTGCAGGGGGGAGGCCAGGTCCAAGGAAATCCCCCTGAGCTTCGCAGGCTGGACCAGCCCCAGTGCTGATATGCCAGGACTGAACAGCCCGAAGGAAGGGAAGGAAAACGGAAGCTTTGAGAATGATGGTGAAAACAGGAGAGGTGAGAAAATGTCCCCATTAACCAAACTGAGTGGTGCCTAATTGAAAGGTTGTCAATTATGCTTAGGGGGCCAAGCTAGACGAGGGTACAAAAATAATTAGGGTTAAAACAGTAGCACAGCAGCAGAGAAAAGTCACAGAGCCACAAAACTGTCTCTAATGCCAGTTACACAGCAATGTCAATCTAAAGTTTACTAATGTTAGATAACAAACATCTTTTTTTTTTACTAGTTATAAATTCAACCTTTCATTTTTCAAGAGAAACGTGTTATTTCTTTGTTAAAAAGTGACATTTTTTTTTGTCCACATAACAGTGCAGCTACTGCAGCTCAGCTCTCAGTGTGGGCCTCTCTGATGAACAGTATATAATGAACCGATAATTAGCTGACTGTGTCATGTGTCCCCCTTCAGGCAGGAGAGCTGAACAATCGCTACGATCGCCCTACGAGTCTGGATTCTCCATGACAGTGAGTAATAAACCATTAGGATTAACAATCTGATTCCACATGTTCTGCAATTAAGCCCCTGTGACCTTTTACTACTAGAGGCAATTATGGCCAAATCATATTGTAAGGTTAATGAAAGCACAGTTTATCATAGGTACTAACTGCACTGATGTGATGAATGTGTGACTGTATGATTCTGTGTGTGTTTTTCAGGAAATAGACCCTGACAAAGATTACACCATCCCTCGCCCCAAGACCACAAACTACAGGGAACCTTATGATGAATGTTATGAACAGGATTAAACTCATTTTCATGTCTTCTTATTATATATACACACACACACACACACACACACACACACACACACACACCCATGCACATAAACCAAAACCAAAGATGAGGGTGACCCTACTCATGCACTAATCTGTACTTAAAGCACTTAGCACAAAATTATGGTTTTCAGTTTAATTTTCTTGTGCAAATGTAAATATATTCCTTTGTGTTATAAGAAATGTTATTTCAACTCTGCCGTTAAACAGAAAATCCTCTGGTCTCAAAAAGAAGAAGGAAAAAGAAAAAAGACTCAGCATTATGACTCATCTGCTTGAGTTTCATCATCGAGGGCTGGATGGGTTCAGAAAGCCCAGCTTTCTTCTGCCGGGAAATTCACAAAAACTGTGAGCCTCTATGATTTTGTGCGTGCGTGCACAGTGTTTGCTACTCTGGGATGGTATGTAATGGCCCTGAGGTGATAGAAGAGGCGTGAAACTGTCAGTCTGAAGGTGCCAACCTGCTGAGCCGAGCAGGGGCCTTTGTGAACGGTAGAGAGCAGGGATGAACGGGGAAGGAATGACAGAGGAGGGGAGAGGAGAGGGGAGATTAGATGAGATGAGACAAGACAGGAGGAGGGTAGGACAGGAGACCTGTCAGCACTGTGGGAGGCCTGTGCCACCACTGATTAACATCTTCATATTCAAAGTTACAGTACAGTTGCTGGGTTTAGTCAGTGCTGCTGCGCCAAAAACAAGGGATGTGTTCTGTGTGTGGAGAAAAAAGCGAGGTATAGAAGGTATCCCTCCTTCCAGCAACACATATTCTGATGATTTTCTACATGTGCTTGTTACCAATAAAAGATTCTTCTATAAAAGCCCGGATTTGTTTTTCATATTCTCAAAGCTCAACCCTTTGCTTCTCCCACTTCATACTCTGCACAGATGGCACACCAAAGGCCAATTACTCTCTCCACCAGATTCAGAGCCATGCCTCCTGGCACCTGCTGCAAACCGGAGGCTCAGCAACACAGGGCGCAGAGCCAGAGTTTAACCACCAGGGGGCAGTATCGGGGCGCAGCGAGGGAGCCTGGCCTGCTCAGGGTGGAGGAGACACTCAGGAGTGACTGCCACACTTCCCCAGAAATATACTGTCTGAAAGAAAAAGATAATGTGGTAGCAACAGTGGCAGTAGAGTAACAAATAGTCCCTCTTGCATGTGATATTATAGTGGTCCCTAAATTATTAACACATAACATTATTTAAATCCAACAGCAGTAATCTATAGTTTCAGATAGATTCAGTTTGTGATGGCCTGCAGTGACTCTGCCATCCACAAAGGTCAACTCCTCACTTCAATAGATGCAATCTTCACACATGCCCCTCTTATCAGACGGCCTTCAATCTATTCTTCCAATTAGCCTGACTTCAATTACTCAGAAAGAGCATGCCATCAAATTGGCAATTGGCCTCTTGTGCATTAGAGCAATTAGCAGGGATATGAGGTTTCCCGCCACATCCAACCCATTTACGGCCATTAACTCCAGATGCAATTAAAGATTGTTCCAGATTGTTCCCCCTTGGCAGCGATGAGAAAGTTGTGAGGTGGCGGAAGAAGCTTATCGTGCAGTGGATTTAGTCAGTGCAACCCAGCCGAGCAATGTTAACCGCACGCAATCATTGCCTCCATCTATCATCCGACTCTCACTGGCTATCGAGAAGGAAAAGTTTGCGCAGTCTGAGAAATGTTCCTCAGCTGACCTGTAATCAAAAGGTTGCAGCATTCCTCTCACCTCCTATATACCACGTTTAATCAAAAAAAAAGTTCTCCTTTATCTCCTTCTGGTGGTTGGTACTGTTTAAAGTGGACTCTCTCCTGATTGGATAACCTCATTCCAGCCAAACACTGGAAAGAAAATGATAAGATTCAGACAATCATGGGAAGGAAATAACATAATGGTTCGCAGCTCCAAAATCAAGAAGCGTATCTGGGAGTGTGCTCTATCACCTTCTGATAAGCTTTTCGTACGAGTGCTTTGGTGCACAACGTTCAACCTGAGGAAACAGGGGCACAGGTAGTAAGTATTCAAAGACAAGTATAAAAACCAAACAGTTTATTTATTATATACATTCAATAATAATGAAGAGAATAAACAGAAGGCAGACACAAGGATGGCAAAAAAAAAAAAAAAAAACATTGTGAGAAAATACATGTCACTTATTGAAAAAGAAATCACTTGGATAAATGAGCTTTTAAGAGCATGTGACATAAAAAAACAAATCCACATGCAATTCAAACTCATTTATTAAATCCCTGTACAAAAAAACCTCCCACTGGGTTGTCTTGAGCACAGTGCAGGGAGTCGGGGGTCAGCGGCGGAGGATAACTTTTGCTTCTGTGTCATTGCAGCACGCCTCTGCAGCCTTCAGGTTAAGATTTACTCCAATTAAAAAGAGGCAGAGGAGCCAGACGCCACCGGCAGCCTCTGCAGCTGCACCACACTCGTTGCTCGGTAACAATTGCGCCACCTCGACGCAAACTTTTGCCAACTGGACGAGTGAGGTGGAAGTGTTGCTAAATGAGCATCTCATGTGGGCAGGCTCATAATAATACTCTACTGCTGCTGCCAGATCACCTGCCTCGGCTCTGCATACAGGCATTTTTATCACAGAATTTAAGGCCAAATTATCAGTGGGTGGGCCGATGTCTTTATCGTTTTGGGGTTTTATTTTCATTATAAAATGCAAACCACAGGGGTCCAGACATATCAAATTAAACTTTACACATCTGAATATGACTGGTGATTACCACGACTACCACAGCGGCACAGAGCAGAGATAACCCAGATTATTGAAGCGGACCGAATCTGCTTTCGTAAAGCGACTGAGGGCCACTTGCTTCTCCTGTCCCCGCCCAGACACTCTCTACTGGAACTTTACTGAGACCCCCCCCGTCACTCCTGTCTCCTCTCATCACATAACGTTCGATTTCTTTCCTCCTCCCGCTATGTAAACACCCCATCCTCCTCCTCCTCCTCCAGCACTATGATTTGAATTCATGCACAAATGAAAAGTTCTCTGACTGACACCCTTCCTCTTGCACAAAAGCATGCATAGCAACACTTCTGATAATACTTGTAAAAATAAGACAAAAAAAAAAAAAGAGGTAATGTGCGTCAAAAATACTCATTGGACCTACTGCACACAGTTTTCACAATCATACAAAACAACATTACCCCTCCTCGCACCGTCCGCCCCAACCTGAGCGCGCTGCACCCCCTGGAAAAAAGCTAAAAAAAGACAGCGGGGGACGTTGTTATCCTGTCAGCTAATGATTAATGGCTCAGCTTCTCACCTTCACTGCCACAATTTCCCTCAGCTGACCACCCACACATTGTTTCATTGTTCAAAAGGTGGCCGCTGCCGGGCCACAGGGCCCTTTCGACATTGTGTGGACGTTCCCCTCCGTTTACTTTGCCTGCAATTTGGCCCTACTGGCAAACGCAATTCAAAATATCCTCTGTCTTTCTGCATTTCCCTCATGACTCCATCTGCTCTGAGTTCCCTTGTCTGCAGCAAACACCTCTGCATCTATAGTGTGTTCATGTGTTAACAAAAAGAAAAGAGCCAAAAAAATAGTGTGTGGACTGAATTAAATCTACCCGGGCCGTTTTGTTTCACCGGTCAGAATTTTCAAAATTGCTGCAACCTTTTAAACGCACGTTCGATGTCTTTTTGTAGACGCTGTCAGTGACATTTCCCAGGGTGCTGTTTCAGCACTGTACTGAAGTAATCGGTTTCAACCCACAGATACAAAATATAACAAAGAAAAAAGGCAAAAACAATCAACCACAAAAATAAGAAATACATCAGGACCAAAAATGTGCTTTCTTCTGAAATCTTTGGAACCAAAAAGGCAAATAATAGCAATAACAACATAGTGAGAGTATATGGAGATGTGATACATACAGGACAGAGACTTGGTCTATAAATTGTCTGGCTGCCAGTCGTTTTATGATGCCTTCAGACAGACTGGTAAAGAGAACGTTAAAACTATTCAGACTGAACAATCCCAGAGAGCATGATGAAGGATTTAAAATGACAAAATGACAAAATCACACCTACTACTGTATGTGGCGTCCTGTCACATTAAAAATGATGAATATAAATAGAAAACCGATAAATTCTCATTACTTCAAGACTCCATTACATGATTGCTATCTCTTTGTTTCACTGTATTCTAATCTGGGCTGTTCTGCTGGGATCTGATGTTCTGCTGAGTTGAGATCAGAGACCATTTCCCCGCACAGAGCTCGAGCACAGAAGCAGCTCCGCCTGAAGCCTGCAGGCATAAATATCTCGATTGGCCAGAAGGGATCCCCGCTTGGCTGACGGGCCGATGATTTGTTTCCCATGTGGGTGTTCCCGCTTCAGATCCCCTTTGCTAAATCTAGTTCATTTGTGTTCGACGGGGTTCTTTGTCCATCTGAGCCGTTCATTCACTGCGTCGCTGCTACAGCTGGAATGTCTGACGGTTTACGAGATAGAAAAAGAAATGTGCCGAGTCCTTTTTTGGAAGAAGCACTACGAGCAGATCGGGGATGAGCCTTAGAGGGGGAGGTGCACTGAGTTCTCCGAATGGACATACGTGTACATACAGGGTCGGTTCATAGCTGAAATGAGAAAAAACTGATCCGACATCCCATGTTAGTGTTGCAGTTTCAGTAATAAATTGAATATGTGCAGATCAGCAATAAGGACAATTGAATCGCTCTGTCACTGAAAGTAATGGACAGTTTCAACGCGTCCACGTTATATATAATGACGTTTCTATGCAACTTCTTATCAATGGCAGCAAAACACAATAGAGGAAAGAAAAACTGAGGTAATGCAGAAAAAAACAAAGTCACTTGTTTTTTTTTTTCCTTGTCATTTTCACACTTCTTTTTAAATATTTTTTTTTAAAACATTAGTTTTGTTTTCTTGTGTTTCCTTTTAGGGGGAAGGAGTTTGAAAATGTTGGAAAATGACCCAAAAAAAGAAGAGACTATTTTTTCCCATGCTGTGTTGTTACCAGGGCAACAGTGGTTTCTGTCAGTCAGATGCTCCCAAGTTCCCTCCGGCTGAATATCCACTGTCCCAGCTTCACAAAATAACAAGAATAGTTCCTACATCTTCTGTATTTAGCAGTCGGAGTTTGATCCATTTTTTTCATTATTACACCACGATGCTAAACCAGAGGGACAGTGCTGTAGAGGGGATCGCTTTACGTCAACGTAGTGTTTAAAAACATCAGTACCTTATTTAGTAATGCTGTGCTGTGGCATCATTCTGTGCAGGCCAACGCTAAAGGAAAACACAGAGGAAACCGTATACTTGGTGTTGAATGTAAGTGTGTGTATATTTAGGTCTAATTAGGTCTTACAGGGCAGTGGATATACTCTAAGTTCAGAGATGTTTAGGGGAAATAAAGGGTTTATAGTGTGCAGGATCACACAGGAACAGCAGTCTCTCTCCTTCCAGGTCCCGTAGTGTTTCTAAAAACCATCCGAAATTGTGCCCTGAAGTTCAAAGAAGTAGGCTCCGGCTTTTAATGTGGGAGACACTCGTGGCAGTTTTGTCATTGTTTCCATGTCAGCGACGGACAAAGGACAGAAACAGAGTTTGAGTTGATGATGTGGCAATGACCTCTCTCTCTAGCCACAATAAAAAGAAGAAAAACAAAACACATGAGTTGTCACTACAGTCCGCCCGCAGAAAAATGGAGGGGAGCTGCTGCCAAACAAAGAGCTTGAAAAAGGGTTTTGGAGCGATGTGAAATTCCTTGGGTGTGATTTGTGGTTTTAGTAAGGAGCAAACCTGCTGTATCCCGCCCGGTATAAACTGGCCTGAAAGAGACAGAAGGGACAACACAGTCACTGAGTGGAAAAAAATGAAGTTACAGCTACAGTATATCTTACTGTTGTGAAAGATCTGGAAAAATATAGAGTTCAGCTATGAAATGTAGCCTACACAGTTATACTACAAATCCCCAAATGACACATTTACAGACCCAAGACTAGAAATGTATACATGTATTTGTTCATTATTTTTTTCCACTTATCATCCACTTTCAGTGCGATGCAAGATCCAAAGAAGATCTTAACATGTGCAGACGTTGTGCATCTACTTTGTATTCCATTTTCCTCTCAATTAAGAGAGGTCTGTGTATGTTAAATTTGTTGGATTTTCAAAGAGGGAAGGTTTATGTTGCACGCTGGTTTCTTTTGTAGAGCATGTGTCAGTTTTCTCACCATGGCTCCCACTCCGTAAGCAGCAGCAGCTGGAGTTAAAGCGTGGTAGGGGTCTGTAGTGTACACCCGGCCATAACTACAAACACAAACACAACAGACAAGAAATTACTCATTTGAGGTAAAAAAAAGACAAAGAAAAAACAGCATAAATGATTAAAAAGGTGCCCTGTGGAGTTTCTGATCACTGTTAGTGCTATGGTTTATGTGTTTCACATGGCACGTGGTACATATTTCTGCCAATGGATTCATAACGATTCCTCTCATCTACAGGTGGTGTTAACACACTAAGAAACCTAGCAATGCACCAAATAAGAGCAGGAAAGAAGAACACAGCTAAAACAGCGTGTAGATGTGCTCAGAATGCCTTTGGTGAACAACACTTAATACAAACAGAAACGTTGTTTACAAGAAACCTCCACGGGGCACCTTTAAACCAAATCTCCACTTTGTTTTTGTGCTGTATTTAATTCATTGTTTTGTCGTTTCTTATATGCAGCTGGCACAGAATGCTGCTGCAGGAGGCACATTTAAAGATGATACTGTTCTCAACTGATTATCAGACTTCATATGGTTTCATATATTCAATTTATTAAGAATCATTGCAATCATTTAATCACATTAATTTAGCTAACTGATCATGTTGCCATAAAGGTACATTTTATACTGCATCTAATCTAAGACACAAGATTACATCTTCATGGTTTAAGTCTCGCTGGCTTTCACTATTATCTTATCCATTTGTATCCATCCATTATAATCTTACGTTATTGAACATAAATGCCCTTATAAATGTATTAATCCTGGAGCCTTGGGTGCTTCTTCAGATTATCTTCAGACAGTTAATTCTACTTGTGCCTCGTATCTGCATTGAAACTGACTTCTGTCACTCCAGGCCATCTTTACAGTCTGCGCCTCAGCAGTTCTTTTGTACAGTAAGCTGTGTGTGTGTGTCTCTGTTCACGGATGTGTGTCCTGCGTTAACCTCACCTGTCACTGTAGGCGGCAGCTGCGGCGGTTGCTCCGGTTACGGCCGTGGGCTGGGCGTAGCGATAGGCAGCGGCGGCGGCAGCAGCAGCAGCAGGGTAGCCTCCCTAGAGACACACACACATACACACAACAGAGCTAAAGCACATGCCTCTGAGGAAGGAGACACCTGGGCTAAGGTGTATAAATGACTGAGGGAGGGTGGCGCCACACAGAGCTGTAATATACTGACATTTCATTCAAGAAATATATAAAAGATATGCAAATATTGGTGACCTTACAAAATGTAAATCTTTTCTGGTCAATTTTTGAATACATTTTGCAGATATTACACTATGATTACTGTATATTTCTACTGTATGTAACATCTGATGCACAATTTAAAGGTGAAATGATAAAATATAGCATTTAAAATATATATTAATAATAAAATATCCTTGTATTCAGTAAAAAGTAACCTTTTCCTAACATTTATAATAACATTTCCTTACATATACTGTTATTTATGGCCAAACCTGGTTATCTCATATATATATACAAACACACACACAAACACACACTCACACACTCACAAGTGAAATATAGTATTTGTCAGTATATTGCATTTCTGTGTGGGGAAAGGAGGAGGTGGTGTGGTGTTGAATGTGGGACACGAGCTTTATCAGTGAGACAGAGAGAGGAAATTGGACTGTCGAGGTTGAGTTAGATTGTATTATTTCACCACTACGGGAGAGGAGGAGGTAAAAACAGTGGGAGACAAAATGTTCACACAGTTGAGGCCTTATAGAAATCTCGTTGTCTTGTCTGGACGTAAGATTCAAGTAATGAACAGATACGACAAGAGACTTACAGTCTGAAGACACTAAAGGTTACTAGAGTCAGAAGTTCTAGCTGAGACACATTTACAACAAAAACTGTATTTGTTATGATTATTCTTCTTATTCTTATTATTTGTTTCCTTTCCCATGGAATCAGGCGACAGAAAAAAAGGAGAGGAAGATGGGGAAAAAAAGTCGCACACACAAACACACCCACACAAGCCTATACTGACTAGAAATCATCTCCTCGCACTGCGACTGCATGCATGACCCAAATTAAAGTTCAAACCTCAAAAAACCACAACACCACTGCATTTGGACCTAATCAGAACAGAGCAGAGCAAAAGCACAACAGAAACACCCAGGCATTCTCCGAGGCGCCTGCGGGACACGGAGCAAAGGCGGAGGGTCGGGATAGGGAAAAAAACGGTGTTATTAGGAGGAGAGAGCAAGGCCTTCTGGGTGAGTGGAGGGAAAGGAGCAGTCACACAGTATGTCAGCATGCAGCAGCTGATCAGCACATGCTTCAATAACCATCCTGGTAGGGGTCTGGGTGGTTAATTCAGGAAGAGACCATGTTCTCCGTTCAACTTGAAAGAGTATCTCACATCCCATGGTTAACATTGACTGGACCCTTGCAGCGAAATGGCAGCCTCCAATTTTAAAAGGAATGATGCAAGAAACTTATCGTTTAGAATAAACCATCATGGATGTATCCAATTAGAAAATATGCGCTGACAATTTGTTCTTTTTTTTTATGTAGGTGTATTGTCATTTTTGCAGACAAGAGAACAAAATAAGGATCTTTTTTCTCCAAAACTAGCCGACCACACAAAAGAGACCAGGTTCTCTTTTGAACAAACTGGCAGGAAAAAACACACTCAATACAATTTAGTAGTTTAGTAAACAAACAAAGCCCTTCCCTTAAATCGAAAAAAGTGCACATTTCAGTGAGTTAGTAGACAAAGAAAAATTCCAAGCAAGTGGTAATTTTGTTTTAAACAACTAAAAGAAAAAATATGTTCCAGATCAGATCAGAAGATGATTCATAAGATCAGAGGAGGTAGTACAAGTAAAACAATGCACACTGTGGGTTTGGTGTTGAGTTGACCCTACCTGAGGCAATCTGGGACTAAGGACTGAGTCCTGAAACACTAGTCTATAGAGAGAACAGAAACAACCGTTGTCAACCTGGATACACACACACACACACACACACACACTCTTGTTCACACGCTCACACACTTGCACGCTACCGCATCCGCCCACAGAGCAGCCTTTATAGTGGTGTCACTAAGATTTCCCAGTGATTTATTAGATTAGAGAGCTCAATACAACCTATTTTGACCCAAGCTGCGTTCAAATTGTATAATAAGAGACGTTTTTGTCACAACAAAAAATAATCCTGAGGCAAAAAATGTCTTTTATCGTGAAAGAATCTTCTGTTAATTTGTTACAAGTGGTGCGTTGTGTTTCTAAACAGCTCCTCGTTGTGGGCTCATTCACCTTCACGCAGGCAGCTCTGTGCAGCGCATGACTGGACGCACATGCAGAATCACCCCCAGAGGAAAAAAGAGCAGGAGAAAGCCGTGAGGGGAGGGACAGAGAGGGTGTGTCGGACGGGAGGTTGAGTTTACTTACATATAAGTCTGCGGCTCCGTAAAACCCATCCTGATACACCACACTGAGAGCAGAAGAAAAAGGGAAGGGGCGGAGAGGGGAAGAAGAGTAGGAGGAAGCAGGAGTGACGGTGTAGTTGAGGGGGTGCAAACAAAGTGGTGCACAGTCCCAAAAAAACAGAGTGGATGAACGTCACAACACAGCAAAAACAAGAGAGGGAACAGGAAGAGAGGGAAAGAAAGAGGGAGAGAGGGAGAGAGAGAAAAAGTAGTTATTTCACACCCATGCAGCATGCAGAGGAAATACAACTTCCATTTAAGCTCCACGACAGCAACCAAAAACATTAAACAATAGCCTCTTGGGGCTAATAGATAAAGTTCATTGAACTGAAATGAGACCATTAAATGCTATTGTTCCCCAGCTACAAGAAAAATCAAAGCAGTAAAGGTTACTTTGAATGGACCGTTTTATGAGGAGAGGTGCTGTTTTTCAGTGAAGCAGATATGGAGAGGGTATTTCCTGCAGCCCCCATTTCATCTTGTTCAGCTTAATTTGATCACAGTAAGCAGCCGCAAGGCCAATAACCAATCAATTTCTGCTTTGATCTGAATATCACGGCAGTCGCAACCCCATTAGCCGATCATGACAGCACAGCAACAACATGCACAGTACACATACTGAGAGGACAAAAAACAGATCAGAGTAAACGTGAATCGGTGTGCAGGGTTACTGCATCTGCATAATGACTGCATGTGGCTTGTGTGTGTTTATTCAAATCTGCTGATGGTGGAATCTGTGTGTTTATTCAAACGAGCCTTCAATGGTGCAATCCCATCAGTGCGTCATACTCTGCTGAATAGCTTGTGAACTGACTGACAATGTGCCAGTTGGACTGCTCAAGAGAGTGAAGTGTGAATAATGTTTGAGCATGAGAAGTGTATGAGCACAGCTGTGTTAAACAGAGACCTGCTCAAATACAATTTGGAAAATGATTCTGAAAATGGCTTTCATGACGTGTTCCTCGATAGATTTACTAGGCTTAAACAAAACAACTGATCTTGACTTTTTTTATTTCTAAACCGCGTTATATAAAACGAAGAGCAGATCGGGGACAGCTACAGAGCGTGTGAAGTCAACAACTCTCGTTTATAAGCGGCGTATCTCTCTTACCCAGGGTAGGTGGGGATGGCAGGCTGAGGCACAGCTGCCCGCACAGCACTGTAGACGGGCCGGCCTCGGCCCCTGAGGTGGGCCCCACGAAATGCTGCTGCTGCTGCTGTGGTGGCTGCTGCTGCTGCTGAAGGGTAGGGAAACCCTGGGACTGAAGGAGGGGGAAGAAGGGGAAAGGGAGGGGGGGAGGTTATGGAAGGAGGTGGAGAAAAGGAGATAAAAGATGGAGGGACAGCAGAGTTATTAGGGAGGAAAGATTACAATGCATGCAGGAGAAGGACAGCGTGAATAGAGAAGATAGAGGGAGGCTCAGGATGAATTAAGGAGAAATGAAAGAGCAAAGAGAGAAGGGGAATAATCCAACTATAGCCTTGAGGGCTTGGTATCAATAAAAGTGTCAGTGAGGAGAAACGCTAGGCAGGCAGTGCATTAATATAAATTAAAGATAGGAATGAGACTAAAATTTAAAGTATAGACAGATTCTAGTGTGGGTAAAGGAGATAGGGACTGGCCTTACCTGCGTAGATCTCTGGTCCATACACGGCCCCCATCATAGGACTCAATTTCCACCCCGCTGATAGTCGCACAGAGGAGAAGGGGCAATTAATTAATATGGGCAGTTTCAAAAGAGCAGAGGGTCCCATATGCCTGCATGCTCTTGAAAGTACATTGTGTTTTTATATACAAACTTATTTTATACACACATTTCACCACACCGTTAGAGCTGTCATTCAGTTATTCATTACTATTGGCCTTCATAGTTCACTAGATACTTGAGGAGCAGTTTTATCGAGTAAAACGTGATAAGACGGCGAAATGAGACATAAATCGAGCACCGCAGAGCAGCGTTTCTTTAACAACTGATTGCAGTTGAGCCTGTCCAACAGAGCGCTACCTGGGCCAACAGAGGACAATATTTCAGTAGTATAGAAAACCTTTAAATAATGGTTTATAACACACTACCGTAGCTGTACGCAATATAGTAAAACACATTTAAAATAATATAAAATATGTCTTCATAGGAGAAGTTCTGATTGCTGACAAATACTACATATTAATAAACACTTGAAAATGGCATTATAGCTATGTATAAAAACACTATAGTGTGTTATAAAACATTAGTTAAATGGTTCACCAGTAAATTTATTATTTATTAAAAGTCAGCTGACATCGTGGCTGGTAGGGGTGGTGTACTTTACCCTGCCTATGTCTGCCTCCCCCTGTGTACCTATGCTGTTTGGATTATTAGGCACGTTTCACTGTTAGTGTGTGTGTGTGTGTGTGTGTGTGTGTGTCAGTGCGGTTGTTACCATAAGGCAGTGTGCTGAGAGCCTCTCCGTTAGGGTAGGGGCTGACCATTTTCTTGTTAGTCATCACCCTGGCGGTGGCGTTATTCACCTGGGGACGGAGGAGCAGACGGTCAAACACACAGACACAACAACTCCACAGAGGAAACTAAAGTACAACATAGACTCAAACACAGAGTACTAGATCACAAGGCCATGGCTGATATATATGTTTTGGTTTTGTTTACAGTAAATTAAAGTTATGTTCAGGTGTTGGGCTTGTATTATGTGCATCTTGGTGGATGTCCAAGATCGACAATGTTATTATCCGTGTTCATTTACTGTTACTGCATGATTAAAAGTAAATAATGGCGTCATTTCGAGGGGACTTTTTTTCAATCATTCTGCCCCATAATTAGTCTGTTACATAACCTTGATTTTCATTGTGAAATGCACACTTGACGGTGTAAATGCAGGTTTACCAGTGACAAGCTGTAACAGTTTCTTTCTGTTGGTGTCATGTTTAAAATACTGTGCACACATATATATAATAAATCTACTTCTGCAGAATGAAAAAATAATGATAAAATGCAGCCAAAACAACTGGCTGTATGATGTTAAAGTCACTGGTGTTATACCATAGAGTTTATGTTGGTTTACATGTCTATGTTTGTGTGTAAAAGTAGGTGGGGACTGTTAAGGGGAATTTTAGTCATCATGCAATTAAAAGCGAGTTGCCCAGTAGAGATCTGGTGATTCAGAGTGGAGAGCTATAAGGGCCGCCATGGGTGACATTATGTTATGTTACGTTACGTTGCTGCGACTTCACATAAAAGGGGTGCAGCAGGAGAGACTGAGCTCTTCTTGTTTTTGGCATGCGCAGGTGAAAGTATTGTGGATTTTTTTTTTAGATGCGTGTGCATGTTCTGCGCATGCTGGCTGACATTTCGGTCTAATGCTTAGGCTTTCTATTCAAGATGGCTGATAATCTCCTCTCTGAGCTTCAAAGGCTCACACTCGGGTCCCTTGATCTATCCTCATCTTCCTTTGATGGGCTTTAAGAGAAGGAGATTGTGTCTCGCTGTAATAACCCATACAGTCCGAGTGTGATGTTCAAGCCCTACATCTGACTGTGTGGCGAGCTAAAGATTAATGACCTTTTGGTTAGATGGGGGGAGAGTGCGTGGCGTGTGTGTGAGACAAAGAAGGAGAGAGGCCGAGAGACTGAGGAATGAAAGTGCTTGTATGCGCATACACGCTGCGCTCCCATTTAGAAGCCCATTAAGACCTAGACTGCCGTTGGCATTGCCTCTCTCAGTGAGTCATGTTCTTTATCTGCCCGGCTTCATTCAAATGAAAATGAGGTTTACCTCACTTTCCCCTCATTGCCAATGACAAGGTCACCAGCAAATGATTCAATTAGCCCAGCCTGGCTACCTATCTGAGCCATTTTTAAATGTAAATCGAATTAATGAATCAAATCAATGTCTTAACATTTTTTGCATCAGTGAAATTTCCTGACTTTTAAGAAGACATTTTATGTTTACTAGTAACAGTTAATGACAAGTTAGCCTCATGGTGTGTGTACAGTATACACCTGTGTTTGTGTCATGTGCAATCAATGAAATTGGGTTGACAGGAAAAACATGCAAATCAACAGAATATGGAAAGCAAATCTTAAGTGTTAACGATTAATAAAACACTTTTGCCCTCCCAGTCCAGCCTGAACAATAACTCCGGACAAAATGAAGTCACATTTCCATATGAAACCAAACTTGTGGGGTTTACATACCTAAAAAAGAAATATTCAAAAAAAAAAAAAAAAAAAAAAAAAGATACAGGGGAGAGAAAGAGGGAGTGCAAAAACATTTGTTTGACAAAATTAATAATCATATAAACACAGAAATTACACGCAGCCAAATATGGGCGCATCACATGACCAAGAGTGAGTAACAAACCAAAAAAAGTAAAAATTCAGCCAATCAGCAAGCGTCGGATGCAGCATAGATACCAATCAAAACAATCGCAGCACTCCCACATCGAACACATACGAGACAAAGATGGGACAGATAAGTTAAGAGGAGGGGATGCAGGTGAGAAGTAAAGAGACAGAGCCAGTCCGTATACAAAAACAGGAGAACATAAAGATGGAGTGAAGAGAAAGAGAAAACAAGGGAGAAAGTTTACATGAGCAACAAAAACAAAAAACAACTAATAACAATTACTGTTTAACAAAACATATATCCCAAGGTGCATCATTCAAATAAAGCAATTAGATTTGGTGACCATTCTCCTGAAAATCTCATTATATGTGGTGGGTTGAGAAACAGAGCACCAAAGGATGGAGGGAACAGAGAGAGAGAGGGAGAGAGAGAGAGAGAGAGATATATAGAGAGAGGGAGAGAGAGAGAGAGAGAGAGAGCAAGAGGGGGAGAGAGAGAAAGAGAGAGAGCAATCCTCATTCCCAAAAAAGGAGAGAAATAAAATAAACATGAGACACTATGCCAGGCATTAGAACTGTGTGTCACAAACTAAGACCAGTACACTACGACTACGACTACAACTACAACTACTAGTACACAGACAATCCACTACAAGAAAACCAAACCAAAAGAGAAAAACAAAATGGCAGCATAATAGAGACCCAAAAAAAAAAAAAAAAAACAGTAAAGTAAACCCCATATCGGTTCAGAAATGCATATGGTTACACAACACTGGCTGATTTGATAAGTGACCACATCTGGAGCAGCATGGTTTCTACACAGAATTTTATTTTTACATACAGTAACAGAAGTACCCCAAATGAGCAGATCCAGTTTAATTTTTAACGGTACTGCAAAGCATACGGTGTGCCAGGATGCTGGTTAACCACACGTTGAACAGTTCTACGTTAGCGCTCAAAGCCTGGAGAAACTCCTTAACTAAATCTGTGACGTCTTAACTCACATTATTCAAATGTACATGGTGTCCAATTGGCTAATATTTGACAGATGTGCACGATGCTGAAAGCAGGCAGGTCAATAAAATAATAAAATTCAAAACCAGCGTTATTTGCCCTGCAGCTCGGGGTCTGCATTCACTCAAAGCAATCGTAGGGAGCAACAGGGAGCAAAGCTTCATATCATTTCTGTTGATTTTTTTAATTATTAATCAAGAAAATGAATACTACATACATTCAGTCCAATGGAGAATTAATAAGATGGATTGTGGATAGCCGTGTCATTGCATAGAGGAGGGTGATTACATTCGGACATTCCCAGTGAGGTGTTAATGACATGGTGGGGGGACGGGCATGTGGAGAAAATATTACTGTTAGAAGATCCAATCTGTTGAAAGTTGCTTTGTCCGTCTGCCTGTGTGCCTGTGATACTGTGTTTGTGGATTGTAACATTACGTGACAGCGACAGCTTTCTGGGGCATCACACTGCGTGGGAAATCATTTCGATAAAATAGAAAAATGCAAAGGCTTGAAATATTGTAATACTGTACATACTCTCTACTGTATCAAATGCCCATTTCAGGTTGTGGGGTGGGAAGGGGATCAGTTCAGTGATAGATGTTTGTACACAACTTACCGTTGCCGTAGAAACAGCGAGTGGTTACCGTGGAGACTGACAACAACACACAGAAGTCGTCAGGGAAACAGAAAAAATATAATAAATAAAGGAACAAATAATCCTAGGAACAAAAGAAACCTAGATGCCCGCCCCTCCCCGCCTTTGCCCCCATGTGAAATAAAAACCTGACAGCAGTAGTGTTACAGCTCAGAACAGAGTATAAGAGAAAGAGGGAAGAGGAGGGAAAAGGGAGAGAGGATGCCGGCTCTCGGGATGCTTAACGGAGCTGTGAGCATCATTACAACAGTCAGGAGGTATTCGGTGCTCTAGAGAACCAGAGAGATGCTGAAGGAGAATGGAGATACGGGGCAACCTTGACCTTAACCCCCAAAAACTAACCTACTGAATGTGCAGCGAGGGACTGAAGTGCAGCGAATTGGAAAAAACTTCCAAGGGAAAGTCAGAGGAGCAGATACAAATGCACACCACCCTCCTTCATAAGAGCAGAATTGGAAAGGTTGGTTAAACGCTGTCTGGGTTTATTACAGTCAGAAGGACAATTGGAGGTATTTTTGTTAGATTTTGCAAGAAATGACTCATTCTTGTGTGGTAAAGTTAGGCCACAAGAGAAGAGTGTGTGTTTGGAAATTCAGTGTGGGTACAGTGGCTATAATTTCCTGTTTTACCAGTCACCACAAAAAAAAAATAAAAAAAAACATACTGAAGGTTGTATGACAGTCAAACAATAAAAATAAGACAGAAAATTCAAAACAAAAGAGATAAATGGAAACACAATAAGGCAGACAGAGATGATGGCGAAAAGTAGACTATTAAAGTTAGAAAAACAGCAATAGATTATTTTCAAATGAAAAACAAACAGACAGAAAGACAAACCTGACTGGCAACAAGAGAATGAAGGGATAAGGAAGAGAAAGAAGTGAGCAGACACACAAAGAAAGACCGAGGGTTGGAAAGGGCAAAGTGCAAACTCTCTTTCCCCTTTTCTTTCAACCGTGTCTACATTTTCACTCATGTACAAAGCAAACACACATGGATACTCACACATTTCATTCATTAATCTGCTCTGGGGCAAGTCATGCAGTAACAGAAAGTTCTGATAACAAAACACGACTGGTCAAATCCAAAGCCGGGGAGGGGGGGAGGGGGTTGGGTCATCTATGAAACTGGGACACAAGGAGCTGGTAAGCCTTCACCTCAGGCCATCGCCCACCCCACAACTCACAATCAAGTTCTTACCAATTCAAACGCTCGCAATAGGAATAATGCGACTGAATAAAAACATGCAAAAAAAAAAAAAAGGTTCATAACGTTTATGGAAAGGACTGATTTAAGGCCCAGGCTGAAGGCAAACTGTGTCCCACTGACGAGTGTGTGGTGGCAGCATCGGTTGGTGTGGAGTGAGCATGCAGAACCGCAGGCACAACTGCCTTTCATCCTTTTCACCGCACACATCCATGCAGTGATGATAACACTCTTTACTCAACAGTCGTCGTTCCCAACCCTTTGCATGCAGCGCTGCACCACTTGAGACACACACACACACACACACACACCTCAGCTATTCTGCGCTATTGTGTTCAATTGTCTGACTAAAACTCTGCGCTGCGGAGGAGCCGTCACTTCCTGCGACACTCCAGCCACACAGATCAAGCACAAACACACAACCGTAGGGAAGGAGTTAGTGGATGGGAGTCTATAGGGTTTGGCATGGTCTCTGTGGCCGTAAGCACTTTTATACAATGCTGAAAAAATCCTGAGTTCACTGCCGTCTCTTATTTTGTCTTTCACAGAGATGGAAGAGTTAAACTATTTCTATTTATGTAATATCCAGGATACAGCTTGACCTTCAAATTGTCACCTATTGAGAAACAGGTAAATAAATATAAAAACTGTGTTACCTGGACAAAAGAATATTTCTCTGGTGGTGGAGGTGCACAAATGAAACCATGCAGGGACCCTAATGCACTTTCTGTACAGCCAGTATTTGCAGCATAAGAATGAAATATGTGACAACACACGTGTGACTGAATGGTCTGGAGAGATTTGTTATCATTAACTTTGTAAGGCGTCACACGGTAAAAGTAACACAAGTCAGTGGCAGCATATAATGTTATTCTCCAATGCAGGAAGATGTTATGAGTGAAGACTGCTTCACCGTTTGTGTTAGAGCATACGCACAATCACAGACAGCCAGGAGTGGGTGGAGATGCATCGAGGTCTGTGTGTATTTGAGTGCATACTAAGATACACACCGTCACACCTATATATAGACCTATAGGACTCTACAGTCTATATATAGAATTAATAGTGATGAGATGGGATCACAGAGAAGCAGGGAGAGACAAACTGAATTGTAGTTGGGCCACTTACATGGATACAGTGGAAGCGCACAGGAAATTGACTTCTTCAAAGCGCAGAGTTTTATTCCAGACAAAGACAAGTACAGTATAACTTTAAGCACAACAATTATCTTTTTTTAATTTCATATAGGCTACATACATGCACACTATGGGCAGCTAAGCTATAAGAAAAACTACAAAGCAACTCCCATTGTCATGCACCAAGGATAAGAAATGTTAACACTCGAGTTAAGTGTTCCAGCATATAAATCATTCAGACAAAACTTACTCTGAAAACTAGGAATTCAGCTATTTGGCCTTTTTTCAATGAGCAGAGCAAGACTATGAGGCACCCAGCTGCAACTGATTTCATGCTAACTGAACAAGTAAGTCCCATCACCAAAACCAATTCAACAAATAGCCATACAGAAAAAAAACATGCAAGAAAAAACATCTAGCTGTCTGCAGTACTGCCTCATTTAGGCTTCATATTTCCATTTTAAAAAACCCAACCATGCACACTTACGCTACATCAACTAAACTCATGCCAGTGGATAGCAGTGAACTGCAGGATCACACACAATATTTAAATATTTATGTATAACCGGGGTATACAGACGGCCTATATTTCAGAGTTTCTGAATTATTGCACAAATATTTGACTACTAGAGTTATCTTTCTGCCATCTTCATCTCTGAAAACATAGTTCAACAAACTCTGAAATGATATGACCAATTAAAGCAAAAGTTAACACAGCAACATCTGCAAGAAAGGAGAACTGCCGGATAGCATTGCCTCAAATAGAAATGTCCGGCCCTTTCTCCACGGTTGAAGGAATGTATAAACACAAATCCGCGATTTGTCCCGCGCCAGCCTTTTGTTTCTTCAAGCCCATGCACCATAAACAGACAGAAAGAGACGCACTCTACGGACTCTTGTTGGTGGCCCACCATGCAGCTGATACAGCTACAGCCCAACACCACTACAAGTACGACAGAGGACATGCAAAGTGACAACTAAAAACAAGGACAAACTGCCCGCTGATTGATAAAAGTGACTGATTTCATGCACAAACTTGGGAAGAAAAACAGAGAATCAGGTTAAAGCAGTGCCAGGGACAACATAGGTTGTTGACTGAACACAGAGGCAAGACTGATGCAGGGTAAACTGGCTCCATCAGTATCCATTCAGCTTGCTGATTGACTGAAGGTGGAGGTGGTGGAGGGAGTATGTTGTACCAGTGGATGCAGGTGGCGGTCTTTCATTCACGACCACGCTGCAGCAGAACGGAGAGTACAGAACTAAAAAGGGTCCAGCCAGCCTCATCCATCATGCAGGAACTGACTCGCACACACCCACACACACCACAAGGAAATCACCACAGTGAGCCCATGCAGAGATCCTGGCTTACAGTGGTTTAGGTTAACACATCCAATATGGACAACTGGCTGATTAAAACCCCAATTAAAATAAAAGAAGAAAAACTGCTTTCAAAAACTCCGCACATGCTTCATTAAAAAAAAAAAAAAAAAGATTTAATTAAATCAAAATAAATAACCTGAACGCACACAGACTTTACATACATAAAAAAAAAATCAAAAGCACAGATGTTTGGTAAGAATCCAGACTTCCATAAAGTGAACATGCATCAGTTTTGCTGTGATTCCCAGCATGCTGCTGTTGCACCAGGAGCCATACGCCTGTCACAACCACTTAGCCACAGCACCGGGAGAGGGGAACACAGAAGGATTTCTACACTAGGGAGGAAAATAAGAGCATCTGACAGCAATCTGCCATGCATCATCCTTTCACTGCGTTCCCCTCGTGCCCTCCGGTGCCAACTACACAAACATCATTCCAATTGTTGCAGAAAAAAAGTTGTAACATCAGTGTGGTGACAAGTTGTGCATCAGTGGAAGAAAAAAAAAAAAAAGGCGAGAAGGCAACAGCTTGATGTGAAAAAAGAAAAAAATGCTGCAGAGGAAAAGTACCCAGCATGCCTTATTTAGTGTTCTTGCACCCCCAATCATTCCCACCACAAAAATAGAAAACAACAAAAAAAACAGGAGGAAACAAGTCTTTTAAGTTTAAAAATGAAAAACTAGGGATACCAGGGGGCTGCATCAGAGCATATCACTAAAGGGAGGATGGGAGCTAGCAGTCAGTGATCAAGCAGAATTACGATGGGAGTACAGAGAGAAGACAGAAGAGAGGAAGAGAGGGAGAAAGAGAGAGAGGAAAATTACCTCAATCTTACGACCTTCCACCAATGTGCCGTGGAGCTTTTCCCTGGCTTTCTCTGCGTCTGCGCTGTTCTCAAATGTCACAAAGCCAAAACCCTGTGGTACACGGCAGGGGTTAAAGAGTTGGCGGTGAGTGAGGGGCACATCATAAGGGATTGTGGAAAGAGAGAGAGAGAGAGAGAATAATCTGTGAATCTTTAGACCTTGGGGTGCACTCTCTGACATTGTTTAATAGATAATTGGAGTTTCATAACAATGATTTCCCATGTGGCGTGCTGATACCACATCACAAAGTTTAATTTTTACAGAAAAAAAACAAAGCAAAGTGGGAATGACTGTCCGCAGTCAGGATCAAATGTCTTCTGTGCACTTACCTTTGAGCCCCTCTCATTGAAAATAATCTCTACATCCAGAATCTTCCCAAATTGCTGTAAATAAATTTGAGGAAAGAAATCAGCAAACATATATAAGAAAAGAAAGCAGTCAAATACATCTGTGAGTTAATCACTGATCATTGGCTTGGTTAGATCTCAGTTTTGCATTACTGCAAAGGTTATGGCATTGTGTGAATTACAACTGCTTTTCACTAGGTGTCACTATTACACAAAAGACAACAGTCACTTCAGTGTGTTTCTTTCTATCCATTTGCATTGAACTCTGCTCTGTCCCCCTTTTTCCTCTCTTAGTCACTCGTGCTAACACACTGACACACATAGCAGCCAATTGCCCCCTCAAGCACCAGGAGAACAACCATTAGTGTCACTCTTTTGTCTGCCTCCAAACCCCACCCCAGCGAGCCGGCTGCTCCGTGGAGGACCCGGTGTGTCTAGACTGATTTATTGATCCCGTTAAAAATGAGGCCCACAGCATTCCCAGCTTCTTACCCCAAACATCTGCCTGAGGTCAGGGTCCCGGAAACGGAAGGGGATGTTTGAGACGTGGAGGCGTTTCGGGGTCCCTTTGGCCTCTGTGGGGTCTCCCACAGAGCCTCCTGCTCCTGTGCCTCCTGTACCACACTGTACACCTGGCTCACCCGGGGACGTGTCCTCTGCCTTTCCCTGGGAAGACGAAGATAAAGGTAATGAGAATTATTTTTCCTAAAGTCCTGCTAAACATCTTTTAAATTCAGCACGAAAGGAAACAGTGCAGAGTTTGAGTACACGATGCAGAAAGCTTTGTGTCCAGTCTTGGTATCATCATGAAATAAACATTATAATCTCGACTGCATCTTCACTGAAATAAAACAGCCATGCTTGCAGCTCAGTGAGGCTGTAACCAGCCACTGAGCTTCGAGCTAAATCATAACGTCAGCATACTACCATGCTCATAATGTTCACCATCTTGGTTTAGTTTGTGATGGGAATGTCATTAGTTTTGTAGGCATTTGGTCACAAACCGTGTTGGGCAGCAATTTGACCTCATGATGGCGCTATAAGAAAAAGTGATGGGGATCACCAAAGTTGTTGGAATTCATCCTGAGTAGGGGCGTGACTGCCTGTAGCAAATTTTGTGGTAATCTATTCAAAAGTATTTGAGATATTTCGCTAAAGAAAAAAAAATGTCCACCTGCTAGAGGAAAATCAGGGGATCAACAAAGTAATTAGGATTCACCCTCTGGGCACCATGAATGTCTGTAAAAAATGTAATGGCAATCCATCCGATAGCTGGTGAGATATTTCAGTCTGGACCAAAGTGGTGGGGGGACAGACTGACATTGCCTCCCTACATGACTTATCAATAGTGCAGCACTGCAACTGCAATTTTACTGAATAAAAATAATTAAAATCTTACAGTTCCTTCACAACTTCAAGACATCAAGATCAGTTATGAGAAAAACAGAAGTGTTAAGGTCTTTCCCTCACAAACACCACCACAACTTGCTGAATACCTCTACAACAAATAACTCAATATCCCATATATCCGACAGACAGCTGAACTACTACCTAAGGCTTCATAAACACACAGTGCTTACGTTGTTGTTGGTGGTGGTGGTAGTGGTGGTGGCTCCGTTACCAGCCCCTACCTCTGCTGTACCTTGGCCCCCAGCACCAAACATGGCCCCAGGGCCAAACTCGGTCCCTGGTAGCCCGTTTTGAGGAGGGGGTGGAGGGGGGAACGCTGCAAAGGGTGGGGCGACCAATCCCTCCTGTCCTCCTGTTGAATCCTGAGAGCCCTGCAGCAGTGGGGAGGGGAGGGAGAGGAGAGGGAAGAAGAGAAGGAGACATCTTAACTTATGAACCCAGTAAGCCTTTTACACTGGTTGTAGCGTCCTGATGAAGGTGGAATGAGGGGGTTAAAATCCTGCCTATTAAATTTCACTCTCTCTCTTTCACCACTCAGCCACTCCCTCATTCCCTCCCTGCTCTCCTCTCCCTCCATATCTCTGACAGCCGTGTGTTTTCAGTCAGCCGACCATGAAATATTCACTGCAAACACATCTATTATTAAGAGTCAGAAAATTCGATACAGGGTCTGAGATACAAAGATGCTTATTGTGCCATGTTAACCGTGACATGTTTAAAGCTTTTGCTGCATTGTGATGACCTATTCCTGTATTTTATTCCTGTATGTTTGGATTTCTTTTAGGGGCCATCGATAGTTCAGATTAACTGTCTATCAGCGGGGATTGTGATGCCTCAGATTCCTTTTTTTTCCTGCACTGTTACAACTGTATCAGCAGCAGGATTGTCTACAGATTCTTTACGGTTGTGCTGCAGCTCCAACACATACGCCTTATCTTGTATGTGTTTTTATGTGTGTGTGGTCACTCTGCAATATTGCCTGCTTCAATCATTTCACACGCTCAAGGACATCTTGGACTAAGTTTCACAAAGCCCCTTTACAGCGAAGACAGAGAGAAAAAGAAAGGGAGACACTGTGGATGAACAAGGAGAAAAATGCCAGTGGGTTAGGGCTCCTTCCACACCAGGCCAAATGACACACAACATTGAACACCATTAACCACTGGTCTGGACTCTGCCGTGGGCTGGATCTGGGCTGGGTGACGCCTAGAGATACTCGGTCTCCAGACAGCCTTTTTAATTAGACAGAGTTACTAAGATGCCGCAAAGCAAACGAGCTCTCTCTCCCTCTCGCTTTCCCTAATCCTATAGCCCGACTGCTCACTGTTCTCCTGCAACGTCGACCGCGCTGGCAGCTAAGGCTAAAAAGGCCCGTCTGCAAGACAGACAGCTTCTGAGGTCTCTGCCCAACAGATAGAGGAGGCATCAGAGAGGGCTGCGTAATCCAAAAACAGGCAAACTCGTCCGCTGCCAATCTTATTATGGTAAAGCTGAATGTATGTTAGGAAAGAATGTGTGAAAGCTGACTGTGTTTTGCATCTGCTTCAGTTTGTATAAACTGAACTACTGATAAATAAGGAACCATCAAAAAACCTGTTCAAAAAGGAGATGATAGGCCATTAAAATTTAGTGGTTGGGCCTCAAGCTACCCCGGCTAGGATATATCAAAGCCCAAGTGTGCTTGTTAGGGCATGTGAGCTCATAAACACGCAGTAGCCTGTATTCAGCCACTTAAGGGTGTGTCCTATACGCATATCCCTGCCCAGGGCTGAGTCACACAAACCAAAAATACTAGGCAGAGGGAAAGAAGAATGAAGAATGAAAGAATTAGAGAAAAGAGTGACAACAGAACAATAAGGTTAAAGCTTGTAATGGGGGAGAGGGAATTAGACCTAATCATGTTTTAACAGGAGTGCTCATTTATGTTTTAAGTCTCACTGAATAGGAGAGAGTCTGGGAGAGCAGGTCAGTGACCGGGGTCTCCCAGAACTGAGATATTACCTTAACAGGGATGCCTAAACATAAACACTGATCATCGAGTGTTGTTCAGGGAAAAGCTTTAGGGTACCAGAGAAGCAGCTCATGCTTTATAAAAGCTTTGTTTATTCTGTCTATTCTAAGCCTGAACCAACTGGACTGGATGCCATTACACAATGCTCCCACATGATTAGTCATGTGAAAAAAAACATTTCAAGGTGTTTTTAGGCTCCTACTGCAGAGGTTTACAGAACACAGACACAATGCTTGTGGCCATGTTTGTTATTTTCATTTGCAGGTTTGTGGTGATTAAGCCTACCAAGTATAAACGATAAATGAATGACGAAGTAATAAACAGAGAGACGGATGGAAGCTGTCAGTGGGATTAAGATCAGAGTTGAGAACAGCGCACCCGTAAGTCTACACAGGCATTCCTCACACGCTGACTAAGGAGCAGCACTGCCCTAAATGGCAGCATCATATAGTCAAAAGGGGGAGAGAGGGAAAAAGAAATAATGGAAAAAGAAAGAGGGGGGGCTTACCAGGTGGGGGAAGGGGATTATGGGAAATAATGACAGGCTCTATTAGAGTTATGTCTGGTCCTAACACAAACTTCCCAGACTGAGTTTTGACATCGTGAGATAAGGCACAGGATTAGCTGAATCTGTGATGCACCTTAACAAGTCTGAAAACAGAGAGGATCAAGTAACGACTCAAATGTTTTTACAACAATCTGATATTACAATAAAAAAGGACCATCTGGAGTGCACACACACACACACACCTTGTGTTACCTGAGACACCATATGTTTTTCCATACACGGAGAGGATGAGGGGGAGGTGAGGCCTTATCACGGCAAACCATTCAAGCGCGCGTCTATGTCTGTCTGCTGACTTTAGGTCTGCTGGCTTTAGCCTCTAAACACCCAAGTAAAGCACACACCAGCCACAGAAACACAGAATGAAGAGCCAGGAGGTGACGCTACTAAACTCATCAATCATGCAAATTCATAACACTTCATCTGCTGGAACTATTTATTGTCTGCAAAGTTGCCTGGCTGAAGATAGAAAATACTCTCTACAGTTTCTTCTCCCTCTGCAATCCGTCTCTTTTTCTTTTCCTGTGGTTGGAGAAGTAAGTATGCCTGCCTTCACGCCCCCTACCCCCTCCCCTCCTTTTTCCCTTTCGTCCTTGCCTGCCACGCTTGATGAAAGCCAGAGGGAGATTTCTTTTTTCCTTTTAAAACCACGAGCACCCGCCCCTCAAGTCACTCAAAGCTTCTGCTGCACTGTGATGCCCATCAAAGCGTAAGCCACAGCCCATCTCCTTATACGGTTGCTTCTGCGCAGAAGCCCCCGCCTCTCCTTCCTGACTGTGGGCCAATCAGATTACACAAAGGTTGTCCCTTTAGAGACACATCAATAGCTCACTGGCTCAGACCCAGTGGAAACATGGATTAAAAATAAAACAGATTTTTAATACAACAAATAGGTTGTGTATTCAGTAGCAACATGGCTTGCTTGCACAATAACAGAATGAATGATTAAAGAACAGCACCACTTGAAAGGCTGCCATTATTTTTCTGACTTAACCAAACAGCTGTCAATAAAACAGCAATAGGGCATGGCATTTGCATTTGTTGGTTTTAGCTTTTGAAATGTGAGGATTTTATGCTTATCTTGGTCATTAATGACAGTAAACTGAATATCTTTGGGTGTGGACTGTTGGTCGGAAGAAAACAAGACATTTGAAGGAACTATGAATGGCTGTTAATGAACCTATACTGCAGGTAAATACCCCAGACTGCAGACCACCCTCAGCTCAAACATGATTAAGTGCCTATACTGTTTCTACTAAAAGATGAAAAAGACAAACTCAGTTCAAACACACTTAACCCCCCTCCAGTTCCTGGTCTGACTTCATCCAGAGGCATGATGTTTCATGCGTCAGGTTCATGAGCAGTGATGAGTTCACTATCTTCCAAATCACAATGACTATGTCTAGAAATTGTTTTTTGTGTCCCTATGACTCATATCTAATCACAGAGTGACATTTACTTACAGAATGTCCCGGATCTTTGATCCAAATTGATTTACAACGGATGGAACAGCAGAATGAGATTTGCACCCAACAGCACCAAGGATCCATAAACCCAATGCTGCAGACCACAATGACCAATGGAAAGATGCAAATCAAGCCAGTGCAGAATTTGAATGTTTTAACATATTTGCTGCACTGCCAGTTCCATGTTTCATATTCCATCCACAGGAAGAACTGTTTGGTAAAATCTTTTGCTCATTTTGAGTAGATGCAGCAAGACGGGGAGTTTTCACCCTGCTGTCATGACGTTTGGAGAAGTTTAAATTTAAACCCAACAGCACTGACTTACTGCTGCAGTGTAACACAGGGTACAGGGTCTGCAGAGGTACAATGTTACAGTGCTGTTTTCAATGCAGGAGTAGGTAACCTAGGAGATACTGCATATATTTAGGGCTCTACTGCACCACATCTGTGCATTGCATCGCTTGCTATGTGCCGTTCTGTGTGTATGTGTGTGTGCTTTGGTGTGAGGTAACATGCGGAGGGTTTTCACACCTCTACCCACTGCATTCAGCCTTGGGCAGTGGCAGTTAGAGAAGCATTAGTGTTGGACAATATCATCATGGCTGTATGGGCAGAGGGAGAACAGTTAACCCTGAGGTGGAGTAGTGTCACACAGTGCATTAGCCACCAATACCGAGGACTCCGCACTTAAGCTTTAGTGCTTAAATCTGTGGTAACAGGTGAGAAGGTATTTCTGTCTGTGTTATTGTGAGATGGGAAGTCACTTTCTAATGTGAGAGTTGCTACACACAAAGAAATACCCATAATCCCACAGGATAATGAATAAAGCCGTACATGCCCTTAGTTAAACTGAGTGTTGTTTGTGTTGTCATGTATTACTACACACACACACACACACACACACACACACACACACACACACACAGGTACTTGTCAATTTGTTATGAGAGTGCAGCTGCACAGTTCTGGCCATTTCCCATATCCGTGCAGCTACAGTCCCACAAACAGACACACACAGAGGCCTGGGGTAACAGACCTGGGTGTGGATCCCTTGCAAATTCCTCGAAGGCCTGTTGTTGTACGCTGGCTAACCGAGCAGTGTTGCGGGGATAATTAGGAAGGTGGAACAGTTAAGCAGCCTAAATACTCAGATGTCACTTATTGCTTAGCAAGCCACTTAGTGTAACAGCGGCTTGACTCCTTTTCCTCATGGGCTCAGCACTAAGCAGATGGGTTAGAGGGAAAATGTTTCTGGACGTTAAAAAAAAAAAAAAACACGCAGATGTACGCAGGGATAAAGACGGAAAAATGGGAACACATATTTTCAGACAACCGGCTGTGAAAAAATTATATAGAATTTAAAATAGGCAGGCTCAGTGCTTCTATGCCATCCTGCCCGCACTGTCAATGCTGACTAGACAATCAAACAGAAGTGTGTTCAGAATCGGCACATCAGCAAGCTCGCTGTGAGAGGGTCCACTGTCCCAAGATCACACCCTGCCTGGAACATCTCAACCATTATCAAACATATTTGGTATTTTCACCAGACGTGTTGTCAAGTAAATGGCTGAACGAACTGATTTGTCACTCTGAATAATATCAAGGTAGAAATTAAATATAATATACATATAATAAAACCTCGATCTCAAAGCTTAGGGACAATTCACAATTTTAAGCAATCTTTTTTTCCTGCAAAATGCTGGAGGACAAAGTCAATATTTAAATACATTTATGAGGCTAACGTGCAAAACAATTGTGCAAGAAAAATACCACTTGCAAGGCTGTCAATGTTATGCATATAAAAACAAAAAAAAAACAGGCTATGTCATACAGCCGGGGATGGTCAGTAAAAGATGCTTTAACTAATTTACAGATTCACAGATTCAGCACAGATAAATGTTTGTGATTGTTGACATCAGCCGGGTACGGTGAGTCGTCTTGAACAAGACATTGTCCAGCATGCAATTTTAAATACTTAAAATGTGGACAGTGTTACTTCAAGTCTTGCTTGACGGCACCATTAAAGCTACCACTAAGGTTTTAACAGTATCCACAGTGTAAACTGCAGCAGGGAGATGTGTCACCAAAATAGAGCAGTACCATAAATTTTACAGGACAGTGTGGCTGGTGGTGTGTCACCTTTAAAGTGCATTCCCACATGGAACTAACCCCCACCCCCGCTCTTACACCCTTCTAGTTACTACCGCCATCCTCCATTTGGCGTCATTCTCTTTGAAGAGGAATAATGTGTTTAGCTTACAGCAGCTGCAGCCTGCCGGGGGGGTGACACATGAACAACAACTGGAGCCGTCAACTTTTGGTCGGTTGGTCGATTGTCTATTGATATGCTCTTGCGTGACCAAATTCTCATTGGTCGGACAATTGCTGGTGTTACTTTCATAAGGAGAAAGCGCTTCTTAATCCATTATTTTTGGGGGTGGGAGGGGCATACATGTCTTCCATTCATTGATATATTTGTGTCGGACCGCCATTTTTTATTTTTACAATTTAAAATGGGTTAAATATTATTAGATTGCTCAGCCCCTCCTCACTCCACCCTGTCTCTCTCTCTCTGACAGTGGACCCGTCTGTGAACAGCCCCTCCTGCACTCACCGGCGTCGCCAGGTCATTTTGTCAGGGCTTAAGCCCTTAATGTTTTGAGTGTAGCCCCGAATATAATTTTAAATGTAAGCTTACGGCCTGCTTAACTTTCCCTCTGCTCTGCCCACTCGATCTCTCTATGCTCTTAAACAGGAGGGTCTGATCTCAAGTCAGGTGGAACTGTGCATACACCCGAAAAAAAGAGTCTACAAAATAACACCACTGTCCACAACTCTTAAAGAAGTATACAGATCAGTCTTTGTTGTAATTCTGTAATTTAGCTGTGATGTGGTTGGAACTGCACGTGATGTGTTGACACTGATGACCAGGGAATACCCAATGACAGAAAGTCCTATAAATCAGTGCAATGACGGTAGTGGGTATGTGTATGTAGTTAATGTACATTCATTATTAGTTATTATATGTGTCTGAGTTTGTTGTGCCATAAAAGAGTCGGGGTAGTAAAGTACCCCTAGCAACAACTGGTGTGTGTGTGTGTGTGAAACAACTGTGCCTTGGCACCTGTCCCACTCAATCCAGGGACAGATGAAGTTTAAACTGCTTGGACAGCTTGGATGGCGACGTTGAATCACTTGACAAAATCTCAGCCTCCACCCTCTGCGCACATGACATGACATGACAGACACACACACACACACACACACACACACACACACACACACACACACAGCCACCCACGTATGAAATATTACATGACACTGTGTGCAGTCAACATGGCGACAGCATGCAATACCCACTGTACATGCATGTTGACACAGGCCACCAAGAATTGCAATCTCTTGACTGCATCCACCTCCCTGTCACCTCCCCCAAAACCCAACACCTCCCTTAAGGCCCAAAGGAACCCAAGACCAGAGATCAGGACATGCTAGAACAGAGCCAGAGAGCAGCTCTCATCCTCAGGCTGTCTCTCAGCTAAAGTAGCACAGACACGCCCACCATATGCTAAGAGCAGCCTAGCACACATCAACTGTGTAAACATTGTATGCAACTATTTTAATATGGTGACAAAAATGCTGTCAATCAGTAATCCTTGTGAGGACATACAATTCGATGGGTGCCTCTCCTTATGCTGTTTCTACCCCGGTAACACACGGATAAAATGTTGCATGTTACAGTGCGGTAGCAAGCCATGAGCATGATCTCTTCCGAAACAATTAAACAGGCTTGAGTGCAAAGAGTTAAAAAGTGAAAGGAGCAGAGCTGCAGGGACGAGCCCTGCTGTTACGCTGATGCCCTGCCAACTATGTGACAAAGGCCTCACCTGGGCCAAGACACCGCAAGACAAAACAGGCCATGCCATAAACAGCACACCAATTACTGTTTGATGAAGCCAACCTGATTTTATGAAAATAAATAAAATAAATAAATAATCTCTTTTTTTTCTAGTTCTGATCTTGCAGTTCTCAACATGTGCGAGTTGTTTATAGAAAAAAGCTCTTCTGAAGAAGTGAACTTACCGGCAGCATTGCAGGGTAGTACAGCCCCATCATTGTCTGATCTAGAGGAACAACCGCTGACCAGCTCTCCACTTTCCCGTTCCTCCTCCTCTCCCCTATTTCTCCTCCAGTCCCTCCTTTCCTCTGCCTGTGCTCTAAGACCATGAGCTGACAATGGCTTCAGTCCCTGTCTGTCTCACACATTCAAATTCTCCCTCGTTCACTCCCTCTTCCTCCACCTTCCCTTCGCCGGTGTCCCTTCTTCTCCAGCACGCAAAGCCTCGTCTGCCTGTCAGTCTCTGCCTCTCCTTTTTCCGTCTCCCCGGCCCTGCTGCTCTGATCCCCCTTGGGCCTTTCTGTCTCTCTCCTCCTGACAGCCTGAGTCTCTTCTCGCCTCCTCTCTCACTCTTCTCTTTGCTCTGCGTCTGTCATTCACACACTCGCGCTGCCCCCCCCCGCTCCCTCTTGTTCCCGCCCCTCTTTTAAAACTTTCCCTCCCTCTCAGTCCCTCCTATCCATCAAAGCATCCATCGTTCCATGTAGCCATCTAACCCTGTTTCTAGATGGAGTCAGAAAAGCTGTTGTTGCTGTGTCCTCAAACCCCTGGAGTGAGAAAAAAGGAACAGGAAGGAAGAAGATGCTCCCTTCTATCCACGCACTGGCTGCCTGAGAGTACAGAACACCAACGTGACCCCCACTGCATTGCAGCTTTTTTTGATGATTTATTTATTGCGTGGCAGCCTGTCAGCTCCAAAAAGCAGCGGTAGGTAGGCCAGTCGGTAGACAGCTAGGTAGCTATCTGCGTGGGTAGGCTCCTAGATCACCATCTCTCTGCTGCAGTCGCCTTCATCACACAGATGGAAGTCTCACAAAACTGAGGGAGCGCCAGCCCCGATTCCAGTATTTAAACCTCAACCTGAACATGAATCTGTATTACGCTGCATTGCGCCTTTTTCTTCTGGCTCGGGCTCAGTTCCCTCACTTCCCACCACTGTACTGTTAGGGGGGCGCTTAATTTGCAGAGATGAGAGTGCAGTTCCTCGCACCGCATTTTCATACGGGAGGGACTGAACTCTGCGGAAAAAAAGCCCTGATGCCAAGCTTTCAGACATCTGCTGAGTCTGGCTAGAACTGGGTCCGGAGGGATAGAGGGATGGAGGGAGGGCAACTGACTGGATGTGGTGGGGGGAAAAAGGGGAAAAAAGAAGGGAGCTTGGCTGGAATGGGGGACACGGACAGAGGGCCAGTGGGTGCGAGCGAGAGATAACGGGATAAAGAGATAAATGGATAAAGGGCTGGGTGAAAAAAAGAGCTAGGGATGACAGGATTAGGGCTGTAAGTGAGGAGGATGAGGGGATGAATAGGGGATGATCTGAGGATTAAGCACACAGACTGAACATGGTGATAAACACACATGCGCAGTCACACACAAACACATGCACATAAAGTACACAAAGATGTGCTGTGATCATATTTGTGCTGCTGCACCTTGGATGGCACAGAGACTCACATGGGCTCAAACAAAGGGCTATATCCATCCCACACCCAGCTAATTCAAACAAAGGCCTTTTCCTTCAAACACAGCATCCACAAATAATCAATAGCTCAACCTGAACTTTTCTATAGGAATAATCCAGAACATTTTCAGAGATTTGCAATTACCCATGGGAAGGTTGTGACAATTAGATTTAAATACAGTATCGCTAAATTATTTGAAAAAAATGCTTAGGCGTGTAGCCTCTATGACTTGTTTGTGTGTGTGCTTGTGTGCATGTTGTTAACCCTGATCATTTCTGTGGCCTAAACAGCGGGAGACTGACATGTAAGGCCCCACAGGTCAGAAACTCCCACACACACACACACACACTTACCCACGACAGCATGCAGCAGCAGGGACCCACAGCAGTCTGTCACCATTTAACACACTCATATTGACACAAGCAGACCTACAGGCAGTTCAGACATGCATACATAACATAAGACAGGAGCATTACCAAGACAAATGTACTGCAGCAATGAGCAAACCAATCCGGCTGAGCTAGGCTTGGCAAGCTGCATTTGCATGATAACCAGCAGTTAGGGTCTTGGAGACAGGAATATATGTGCTCAAGGGCAGAATATATTAGCGGAGACGAGTTTTAAATCATTTATAAAAACAAACGCGGCCGTGTGCGTTGGCTCTGAATATAACAGATGACAAGGGGAGCTCAGACGTACTGCAGATCACACGTGTTCTCTGCCCAGGTGTTTGTCTTACAAGCAGATGAACCCAGGCAGGCGAGGGCCGAGACTGGAATATAAGTATGGTCCAACTGTGCAGCTGACTATTGTATGATTTTCCGCCCTGCAGGCAAGCCGTCTTAAATAACTTGCTTCCATTTCTGTTTCACCTCTGCTCCATTTCTCTGTCTCATCCTATCATTCCTTTTTTGTCGGCGCTCTCTCTTGCAATGTTTTTTTGTTGTTGACGTCGTCAGGTCGACTCCCAAACAGAAATCAGAAAGCCGAATTCTTACAGTGTCTGCCTCTTTAGGTCTCAGAGAGCTGTGTTCCCAAGAAAGGAGATACCAAGAGTAGAACAGGATTGGAGAATCAAGCAGAGTAGAGGAGAGAGAGGGGGAAAAAAATGAATACATGAGGGGGGATGAGGCCTATGAGAATCTCCCATGTTGTGATGTGGGGAGGGAGGCTGGGGGTGAACAGGCTCACAGACCAACACTCCCCTCCTGTGGCACTGCCAGAGAGCTGCACATCCCAAAAAGATAGACACGCACGCACACAAAGAGACAAAAGGTGCACACTCTCGAGCTCTCAGATACAGGCTTTTCTCTCAAATGGGGTTTGCGTGCACACGCACACACACACACACACACACACACACACACACACACGCGTCCACGCACATGAATACTGAGCTGGTTTGAGCCGCTCAATGTGCTCTGCTGCTCCGAGGTAGATAAGAAAATAGTCAGCTACCCTGCTGCTGCGCTGCACACATAAGGCACTCATTACTGAGAGCAATATGCACGGAGAGACACTTAGAACGAGAAAGAGACGGAGCGAGGCATAAAAAGAGAGTGAGAGAGGATAGGAACATTATTGTGAGACAGTGCTGCAAGCAGAGTGTGCAGAGCTTAGTTTAAAGAAGGTGATGGCATAAATACTCTCTACTTTCTGAGGGTCAAGCCTTTGAAATAGAAGCTCAATCACTACCATTTCACTCTTTCATCAATTCTTCTAACAGCCATCATTTATAAGCTGCCATAGGCTGCAGCAGAAGAAAAATGAAAGTGCCCCTGCGAACTTCATAATTGTCTCGATAATGATGTCGCGGTGCAGCAGAGCCTATCCTGCTACAGGACTAGATGGATGACAACACCAAGTGCGTCTGGCTTGTTGGTTTTCTGGTTTTCTAAAATGATGTCGTTTATACTGTATGCAAAAAATGTCACACTTTTGTTCCAAATTTAGAGGAACCAGACGATCAGGTGCAACTATGCTTTAAGAAGTGCCACTCTGTTTCTATTTTCTCACACAACAGTTGATGTCTTCTTTCACATCCCACGTGAAGAAACTGAATGAGCGGCATTTGATTAATGTCTGTTCTTTGAAAACTAGCATATCTCAAGAGTGTCAAGGATTCTGTATTACATTATTTTTAAATTTATTGTTCCAGAGGTTTGCAAGCAGTCACTAATGTCTTACCTGACTGTGAGGTGGGTATCCATGGAAACCGGGGTTTAAAGGCTCATTGTTCTGCAAGAGACAACAGGAGGGAAGAGAGCGGTGTAAGTGGCTGGGCTTTGGGAAAATGAGTGATGCAACATGACAGTCCAAAACTTTTACACTTTGAGTGAAATATACTCTCGGACAATAATCTCTGCTTAGCTTGTTTTCAAAATAACTAGAGGGAAAAATAATAAAGAAAGAGGTTGGTATAACTTGATTTTTTTCAATATCTTGTATAACTGTCATATAATATAAATATAATATGTCATATACAGCACAATTCTTTACCATATCAATGATTTTAAAAACACTGAACGATATACACACATCTGCAGGGTGCTATTGTTTTACAATGCCCACGATTATGAACAAAAAATTATGCTCAGCAAGAGAACACAGTTCAAACAAGGACTGAAGACATTTCCCTGAAGGAAAAAGACTAAGGAGTGAATTAAGTTAACAGTTAACAGTCTGTGTGGATGCCATGACTGATGAACCATTACTGCAGAGCTTTCATATCCAGCCATACTAACCAATCAAAATCCACTAAGAGAGGGTGAGCCCCCCATCCCTCATCGACCCTGCCCCAGAAACCAGTGTTGTGGTTAATTGCTCTGTAATTACTTTTAATTAGATTATTTCTGTCTCTTTTCTCTCTGACAATTATTTTCCCCTCCGTGTCATTTTGCCCCGGCAAGAGCAGCCATTGTTTGCTGCAGAGCTAGGTGAGAAGGAGGAGGAGGGGGCAAAAGAAAAGAAAGAAAGACAAAGAAAGGGAGGGGGGGGGGGGAGGACGGGAACAATGGGGAAAGTTAACCAAACGATGATATTTTGACAGCAGTGAGAGAGATGAAACCGGCACAGTCTAGCCTGCTGGCATGCCTCGCAGAGAAAACATGACCGCCTAGTGAGACCCATGCCGAGGCATGAGTCTCACTAAGCGAGGAGGGAAGGGAAGGGGGGAGGGGAGGAGGAGAGAGGGAGAGGACGAGAGGAGGTCTGAGGGGGTAACAGAAAGAAAGATATGTGTGTGCATATATGTATGTGTTGGGGGATGGGGTGGTAGTCTTGGTGGTAGAACTGCTGATGTTTTCATTACATCTAATCTGCAGGACTGAGGAGTAGACAAAATGTTTCCATGTATCTTTGTGCTGCCCCTTGGCCCGAATGCACTCGTCCATTCGGCAAACAGCTTGAGTGTGGGCCGTGTGATGCCACAGCGATGAGAAGGGCAGATTTGGCTTCTGAGGAGTGTCAACAGAGTTAACCTCGCGGCCCTGACCTCGAGCTGCCTCCTGCGGGAATCACTTCCTGATGGCGTTCATCCAGCCAATCAAGGGCAAGTGGCTGAGACAGAGGGGCCACGGTGACAGCAGACTGACACACTGTTTATCTAAACATACAGTCAAACAGCCACCAAAACTGATCCCGAACTGCGAGCTTATGCAGTAGAACTATTCGTGAGACTAGGGCTTGGAGATATGTTGGCTAAGACCAAAAACAGATGTGGTGTGGTGGATGGATGAATAAAGATGGGGAAGAAGTGTCTAGACGGAGTGGGATGGAGGGAAGGCAAGGGGGGAATGAGAGCATGACGTTAAAAAAATGGCCAAGATGTAACGAATAGGTAAGAATGAGAAAGAAAAAATGTCTTTTGATGCACAGGCAGTAAACTCTGACTGTGTGTGTGTGTGTGTGTGTCCAGACTCAGGGCCTGTCCTCCCTTTCCCCCTGTCTGAAACAACCCTTTCTTTGTCTCCTCTCTCCACTTCCTGTTTCATCTGGAACCAATTTCCCCCTCGTGCCTCGTCCCCAGGGGGAACACTCTCCTTGGTGCGCCGCGTATACGGGGAAATGGACAGGCTTATATTCAGCAAAATACTGTCTTGTGTAAAAAGCTGCTGCCACTCACCAGAATCTCAAGTCTACAAAGCCTTAGTTAAATGTCAACAGGATTGAGAAAACTCTGTATCTAAAAAGACACGCATGTCGGGAGTTACCAACACTGTGCATTTCATATAGAACAGAACTGACAATCTGAGCTTAATATTATATTTGATCAGTGTTTGTGTTATAATCGCTCCGCTGCAGTTGGCCACCAAGGCAGCAGAGGTAATGTGATAATTTAGCTGTATTACTACAACCTATATACAATTACATGAGTGTTTTTATCACATTTGCAGTAAAGTGAGGCTGAAATTGTGCAATAGCTACAAAAACTGGGAGGAAAGCTGGAATGCCAGTGAAATCTAAACCAAAATTATACCCAACCATCAAATCATAGAGTCACTGTCGGCTCTACAGTGGAAAAAAGAAAGAGAAAGAGGAGGAGGAGGAGTTTACGTGGAAGAACAGGAGGAGGGAGAGAGGGTAGAGTTTAGCAACATCTGGAATCAATCTGTCTGCAAGAGAAGAGGGAGGGAGAGGGTGGATGGATGGTAGAAGGACAGAAAGAGGAGAAAGAAAAGGAGAAAAGAAAGAACAGAAAGAGATGAAAAAATGGTATACAGACACACACACACACACACACAGGAGGAGGAGGAATGTGGGGAATAAGGCGGACAAAGCCAAGAAAGGGGAGAGAAATATAAAGCAGTAAAACATTTGCGAAATGGAGACAATGAGTCATAAGTGAAGAATGCCATGTGACTTATATTTTCTTAAGGGGTGGGGGAAGGGACTGGGGGTCTGAATTTGATCCCCTAGGTTTTAGAGACTCTTGTTTACCCACACTTACACTAGAGCACACACGTACACACACACTCCCTTTGCCATATGGCATTGCTTATATTACATGCCTGCGTGTCCTGAAAAAAATACACAAAAAGGCATCCACATTTACGCCTGCCACTTTTATCTTTTTTTTAAATAAATAAATGGAAAATGAACACAGCATGCTGCACTAAGCCTGTCCAGGTTGAAAGCTGGGCTTTCGTACTGCACTTTTGCAAGTTTCCATTAAGTTAATTCCATATGGTTTGTGAGCGAGGAGGAGCCTTTGAAGGCGCCGGCTGGCTGACTGTGAGGGCTTCAGACTGCACTGGCAGGGATCAGCAAAAGCACAGAAAACCAGTCACACACACGTAAACACTCTCTCTCTCTCTCTCTCTCTCTCTATGTCCCCCTCTCTGACTCCGCGGAGGGCAAAACTAAAGGGCGTCTCTCTTGTTTATTTTCTCTCTCTCTGACTTGCTATTTTAGGAGAAGGAAAGAAGTTGGGGAGTTGCTGGAGCAAATGGGTTGGAGCAGGGGAAGAAAAAAGGAGCAGCAGTGGTGAAGGCAGGCAAAATGACATGAGGTCAACAGATGGTGAGAGGGGAGGGGAGACAGAGGGAGGAGGGGAGCGGGGTAATTAAGGGGGCTGCTGCAGGCATCCAGTGATCCCTAACAGAGGTGGACTGTGCCGATGTTTGGCTTTATTACGGTCTCAATCATATCACCAAATGTAAGAAAAATCCCACCTGCTACCACCAAATCCTGAAACTTTTAGCCAAAAGAAAACGCCACACAAATCCTGCCTTTCACCCAAACAGAAGGTGTGATTGAGATCTACGAGGCAGAATCAACAACGGTCAAATTGCTTTTAACAGCCTCACAAACATCAAAAGATCTGAGAGACGGAAAACAAATTATTCATCAACTGCTGTCAGCAGGAGATTCTTGCCAATCTGCGGCGCATTGTCATCAGCAACCTCAAAACTCAATGAAGTCAACAAATCATAACCAAGTGGGAAAGACTGGAGATGAACAAGGCACACTCAGAGAGGATCAAACACAGTCACTATAAAATGAAGAAACTGAAGGAGCAGGAATTAACATAACAGGCCGAAGGGCACAGGACAGAACATGATGGATGTGATTTGTCAATGTGATAGGCCCCAAAAGGCATATCAAAGCCAAACGGTGAGGTTGAAAATGAAAAATGCAATGGAGATAGTTAAGATGCGTGGACATAAAGACAGACAAAGACAACCAAGAGGAAGGATGGAAAGCCAAGATGAATTGCAGTGATTAACCCTTAGACTGAAGGCTTATTCCTTATGACAGCACCTCCTCAGATAAAATGGGCCCACAGACTGGGACAGCTACAAATACCCATTCTTCTTTAGTAATAGTGTATGGAGTCTTAGAGACCTCTAAATATGAACTGGATACAAGTAATATTTTCCAATCCCACAGTAACAAAACGTGTGGCTCTGGGGCATTTGCTCGATGTGGAAGAAACAGTGAGTCTTTCCTCTCCTCCTACTGTGTGGCCTGCTAATAACAACAGATGGAGTTCAGGTGCAGGTGCTGCTGTGTGGGCCTACAGGTTCCTGCAGTAGTAAACCATATGCATTTACACTGTAACCACTGCACATCATGATGGATAAGTACAGTTCCATCTTATTTTATGAATCACATCCATAATTGTTGTTTTTTCCCCGCTTATGTTCTTATCTATAATGCTGGCTTACAGATAACACCATTAGAAATTCAGTATGGATGGGTAGATTTAAAGGTCAGTTTAAGCAAAAATGAAGAAGTTCACTGAAGTAAAGCTCTTTATTAGTCATACTCAGCACTGGCTTATTAATTTGTTTTTAGATACCATGACAGATCATTTTAATCACACGCCTTATGTGGAATAAACATCTTTTACTGCAAGTAAAAATATCTGTGATGTTAAACTTCAATGCCAGTAATTAATTATTAACTGAAATTCGGGCGACATGTTTTATTTATTTTATTTCATTATCTTGTTGTATTTGAAAGTTTTATTTCATTTAAAAAAGTGATACAGTGTCTGTTTTTGCCCCATAACCAGCACCAATACGCTGCACAGGCAGCTTTAGTGTTTCCTGTCGGATCTAATTTTTTTCAGTTTGTCGTGCCAAAGCCTGTAGTGCTTCACGGCCCGGCATTACGTCACAGCGCCTAATGAATGAAACCAGAACACACATCTATGTGAGATTATTAGCAGTATACTTATTTGATAATGTGTCACATCAGCACTCAGCATCAACCCAAGTACCTGGTGCTCGGATCTGGACTCAGTAGTAGACATAGCTGAGGACAAAGCATCACACACAACTCAATGGATCCAGTGTATATTCACAAGTGAATTGTCATTATTAATGACGCTGTGGCAGCTGTGACAATACTGTGGCAGTGCAGCAGAGATGACCCCATGTGAGGGAATCACTGAATTGACATTTCCCTGTGTGTGCGGCTGGAGATGGGAGCACATATGACAGTTTGGGGGCAGCCTTGGGGTGGAGGCATGTAGGGTGGGGCGAGTGGTGGCATGATGACCATAAAGGGAGAGTTAACATGCGAGTGTCATGTTAAAGAGCTGAAACCGAGTGTGCTTTACAAGAGGGAGAGCTATTTATTCCTTTCTTTTTATGAATGGTCGCTTTTCCCTTTTATGTTCAATCTGATTATTCCTTTATGCTTTGGCAATACGGCTGTTGCACTTGTGCCAATAAAGCACGGCGAACTGAATTGGAAACACACACACACCGAAACAGAGAGAGAGAGAGAGAGAAAAAATAAGGGTTGAGCAACTTTGTCTGGGGAATTTTTAGCTTATCGTCGCCGGTTCAAAAGTCAAGGGTGACTCCTCCACTGTGCTACGGCTCAAAGTTTAAAAGCAATGATTAAACAGCAGTAGAGAGCACAACGAGTGAGACTGGCTGGGACTGTGTGCGACCCTCTGTAACAAATATTAACACACATCAGTACAGGCTGAACACACAACCTAACCTAACCCACCCCTGTGACTCTCTGTAATACTGTCCCCCTTCTGTGGATATTTCTTCTTCTCCGTGAATAATTCAGGCGTCTGACCTCTGAAGGACATTTAAGACTTTTAAGCTACAGTTACACACAGGCTGTCTGGGAACATCCGGGTTACTATTGTAGCTACGCAACCACTTGGCCTATCAGCAGTTATCAGTAAAGGCAGTAATAGTATTTTATCCTGATATCTTAAGCCCCTTTCACACAAAAAAACCCACTAACATCTGGCTTTTGTCTTCAGTGGGAAAGGGTACAATCGTCGTTCACTGCCGGGTCAAATGACTCTGCAGTAGTTACGGGTATTTATCGGCTCCGGTGCCGATCGGCAGTGATGGAAACACGACACCCGGGTGGACATGCTAATTTTTGCCCCTTTTCCAGCACAATCCTGGTATAACGCGCCTCGTCGCCTTCGCCGAGAACTTCTGCAAATTAGTCTGCGTTAAGTTTTAAAAAGAGACTGAGGTAAAAGATATAAAAAGTAACCACTGTAACGCTGTCATTGCCCTCCTTGCTGCTTTCTAATGTCCCTCCAGAATAAAAACGCCAAGGAATTGTTATTTTCATTGTCATTAAACGTATGAATTATTTTATAACTTTGCATTGGCTAAATTCACAAATAACAACAAATGCACCTAAAAAAGCTGATATCTTCCCTTTGACTAACTAGTCAAATAAAAGTGATTTCCAAATATCTGAAACTGACAAAAGCACATTTTCACATTTATGTAGCTGGCCAATATTTGATGTTTACTTAATAAATGATTTCAGTAAATAATCAATCATAAAGATATAGATTTATGGATTTTAAATTCCAGAGAATTACATTTTGTAGCTACGCTAAACTGCAAAACCCATTTTACATTGTCACTGACTGTCATTACCAACAAATATGACTGAATTCATCACTGGGCTCCTGGGTGGACTACAAAGTTTACATAAGTACACTTGTTCTACAGAAACAAGCAACACTCAATGTAATGAGTACTGCTTGTAGTGAGCATTCTGCAACCAAGATTGGTAATAACCTATCTCAGTGATCTGGCCATTCATATCAACCCACCCCTTGCCTGGCCCCCTCCCTTTGCTCTGGCCCGTTAAAGCGATCAGTCTGGTTAATGCCCTCTCCTAAATGAGCTTTGATCTCGTTAGCGCGACACAAAGCCTCTTTACTGCCAACGATACGACAAATCGGCTCCCCGAAACAGAGAGAGAGAGACAGACGGAGAGAGAGAGAGTTAGAAACTGTACTCCCGCTGCATCCGAGTGGACCACAGCGCTGCCTCGGGGGACGCATTAATACTACCAACGGAGAGTGGGAGAAAAATAAAAAGAGGCAGAAGAGGGAAGAAACACGAAGGAGAAGGGCAGAAAAACAAAAAAGTGATAGATGTTGCATAGATTTGAGTGATGCGAGAGGAACAGGGAAGGTGGGGGTAATCAAAGATGGCAGGAGGGAGATGGGACAGCGGAGAGACAGAGTGGGAGGGGGAGGGGAGGGGGTTGGGGTGGTTCACTTCACTGGCACACTGAAAGCCCGTGAACCAGGAGTCAATTAGCAATCTGGAAATATGCTTGGGGGGGGGGAGACAGGAGGGGGAGAAATCGGAGGACAGCTAGAGGGGAACAGGGGGAAACGGGGAGGGGGGGGGTCTGCAGTTTGTGTGTGGGGGAGGAGAGCAGGAGCAACAAAAGGGAGTAGAGGCTGCACTCTCATTTATTATTACTGTCCTGATTTACAGTCAGCCTGGAAGGTCAGCAATCAACCTCCGGCTCTCAGTGGGAATACTACGGTAATTGTTGGGTGCATTTATACGAGCATCTATTGAACTCATCCTCTCCGTCCTGAGCTCGCACGCAGCTACACTGAGCGACTGCTATGTCATTTTTCTTTTTTTTTTAATTTACCCGATGCATTAAGTGTTATTCAACTCTTCCTCTTCATTCAGAGCCTATGTTCCATCTTATCTCCCCCCCCCCCCTCCAACTGATCATGACACCCCTGCCGTCCATCACTTTCCCCTCATCCTTTTTTATCAAGATCCCCGATGGATGCAAACTAATGGCTCTGATTTAATTTCTATCCGCTCTCTCCTCGCCTCCATCTTTTATGTCTCCCTACATCCACCCATTCACTTCACATCTGTCTGAGTCTCCTTTCTCTCCTGTTTAAACCTAAATATTGTGTCCATTCAAACCCCACTCTGAACGTCTCTTTCCCCCAGCACGTGTTTCCATAAATCACTTTCTACCTCGCCTTCCATCCATCCATCAACTCACACTCCATCCTGTTTCCAGCCTGACCCCCCCAGTGGCCAGCGATCAATACAACTGATGGGCAGCAACCCCCCCGCCACCACCACCACCACCACCACATTGTCACATCATCTTTGCCGGCGGGCTATAACCTTTTCCCATCATCAGCATCCATCCTCTGTGAAGCTCGCCGAGCTTCACGGCATTACACAGGACCCATTTGTCACTGCAGCAGGTCAGCCATACAGCCAATTAAAGTATTTTACCAGGTCCCCAGGATTCAATTACCTGCAGATGACCTCAAACCATGTCCGCCTGCCCTTCGTGTACTGTTAGTGCTTTATTTTTTTTTTCCTCCTTCTTCTTCCCTGGACTAAAACACCAGACGTCAGCTGAAATTTCCCCCTTGTGCCGTGGGATTATGGACACTTCAAAGCATATGCCGGAGTGACGTGTAGTGCGTGTGTTTGTGAGAGGGCGAAATACACGGCAATAGATCCGAGGAGAGCAAGCGAGAGAGGTGCCCCCCGGTGCCTCGGCGGTCCCCTGGTTTACTGTAATAAACACAGATTAGTCCTTCAGAGGGGCAGGAACGGTCGCTGATGCTTTTGCTTGTCTAAGCAGTCCGGCCATGAAAGCAGGGAAGACCCACGTTAAGGAGGGCCCCCCATGAGCCCCCTCGCTCCTTCTGCCCCTCTGTTCTTTGTCTTTCACTGTGGTGACCCCTCCCCCAATCCCTGTCTGCCTCTCTCTTTTAACACCTAGCGACAATCATGGGAGGGGGGGGTGGCGGCACGCAGCGATTATAATGGCACATGTAAGGCGTGTATCAGGATTTGATGTGATGACTCACTGCAAATTATCATCCCAGGGTCTGAGTGATTTTCTCCACGTGAATTAAGACAAAATACAGTGTGCGCTTGCTGCGTGTGAGAAAGCACCGGCTCGCTTTGCACAGGACGGGCACGATGAACGGGGTCTGATCTCTCCTGTCTGTCATAGCAATGGAGCCTGTATCATATTACCTTTGTCTGGCTTGGTCATGCTCCCTCGCTGAGCAGCTGCAGGAGCTACAGCTACAGCCTTTCAGCAGAGCCACATATGTGTGATTCATAAAACGTCTCATTTCTGTTTTTAATTTAAAAAGGTTGTTTTGTTTTGTTTTTTTTGCATTTGCTGCACTGATGCATGGTTATGTGGCTGAGAGAAAGGAGGGGGGCCTATCAAAACATTATCATCATCATCCTTCCCTGCTGATGCATGGGAACAAAAGCTTTTACTGGAGAAGAAGAAGGAGAAGAAGGAGAAGAAAGAGGAGGGCAGATGATACTTTTGCCACATGAAGCAGCTGTGATGTGATACTACGTGTGTTTGCATTCCTACCTGTCCAATGTCACCAACGACCACACTCCCGGTCCCGTCTATCCGCGGTCTCTTGCACTCCGCCACGGCCAAGTCGGTGAGGGCAGCCGCCGCCTGAGCGTCGGGCTCCGGGTCTCCGCGCTTCATGCCCCGGACAGCTGCGGGACCCCCGGCCGCGTTGGCGAGGGGTCCGGCGGCCGTGTCAACGTCCCTCTCCCGGTCCATTATCCCCCGACTAACGGGCAACATTATAGAGGCAACGTCGGTCGACATTAACATCGGACGGGCAGACAGTCACCGGTCAAAAAAAAAAAAGTCTCTGTTTTCTCCTTCTGATTTCACCCACAGATCGATATTCACAGCGGACCTGGCGTTGACGGATAAAGCTGATTTTTCATTAATAAAAAATAAAAATAAAATAAAGAGAAAACGAGGCAGTTTACACTGTTTATCGTCTAACTTGGCGTTTCGCTATTCGAGGCGGAACATAAACCACCATGCCAGGTTTCTGGACAAAGCACAGTCCCCCCCTCACTCTTTCCTTTTTTAAAAAAACAAAAAAAAAAAAAAAAGAAAGACAAAAAAAAGACGTAAACCGACGCCAAACAACTGACCCAGTTAAATAAAGATCACACGTCCGATGCCCGACGAGCTAATCAGCTCGCTCACAGTAGCCACCGTGTTAGCATTTACATTCCTGGTGAATGTGGCGTCGCCGCTCCTCCGTCTCAAAACCTGCCGCTTATTTTGGATTTTTCTTCGTCTTTGTTGTTTCCTACCAGCGTTTTTTTTTATATATATATATATATATATGTATATATATAGTTGTTGTTGTTTTTTTTTTCTGTGTGTGTTTGGTTTCGGTCCCTCTCCGGTCGCGGTCCGCCTGCTCTGGATGTGTCTTGGCGTGCGGGCTCGAAACACGGTTTCCACCCGCCCCCCTGCCTCCGTCCGTCCGCCGGGTGCTGCGTGGAGCTCCGAGCCGGGCGGGAGGAGCTGATCCGCGGTCAGATTTGTGCGCGCACGCCGGGCTCCGACAGACAACCAGTGAGGTGAGGCGGCGCTGGTCTGAGGTCTGCGTTTCCTCGGGTCTCCTTCTCCTGCTTTCCCTCCCTCCCCTGATCCCTAACACACACCCTCCACCCCAGAGCCCCCTCCTCTTCCTCCTCTTCCTCCTCCTCCTCCTCCTCACTTACTTCAATGTGAATATAATATAATATATATATATTAAAATGAAGATGCTCATAACTGCCCACAGATGTGCTACTAAATATACCAGAACAATGAAACACAAATAAATAATAGTAATTGTGTGTGAAAATGTCCACAATACATTTATATAAAGTATATACAGTAAAAGCTCCTGTGAAGATATTTTCACATAGTATATAATGTGTGTTACATACATATATATTTAAAATAAAAGGTCTGCAACATAGACTCATAACACAATGTGCCTCTAGTGTTTCTTTAAATTCATAAAAACACAATTCACAGATTTTGGAACTTATAATTTAAATGTATTTGCACTTTGAGTGTAAAATCATCTCTCAACATGGTGAGTTTATACATTAATTTCTATTCAGGCTCGGTTTGTAGGCCTATGTGTGTTTTTTGGAGAATGGCCAAGTCAGCTAAAAAAAATAATAAAATAAAAAGGCCCTAATAAAGAGAAGATTTAAGGACAGAAATAAAATACGAATCAATATGAATCAAAAGAGCAGCAGACTGGCACCTGCAGTCTCTGAGTTGGATTATTTTGAAGACAACAAACAGAACAGTCCATGTTTTGTTATGTTTTTGCGTCCCCTGGTGGATCTTCAGTGACAGAGCGCCTGCACGGAAAATCACTGCTCTCTGGTGAAACTGCTGTAATATAATTCATACAAAAGCCACACAACTCAAATATGGCTGCTGTTATGTAGAAAGGTTTATAGTGGCAAAGCTGCAATAACTGAGGGGGGAGGGGGGATACACCAAAGAGAGAAATACTCAACAACACACACACACACACACACACACACACACACACACACACACACATACACACACCTGATCACATCTGCAATGATTCCTCACGTCACCTGTCTGCCTCAGAACAGATGATTGGCGTCGACTGCCAGTGTGTAAATGTGTGAGAGTGTGTGTGTGTGTGTGCTCTTGTACAACTATCTTTGTGAGAACCAGTTTGAGTTTTAGACCATGGAAGTGAGGACATTTTTGTTGAGTGAGGACATTTTGGCCGGTGCTCACTTTCAGAGACACATTCAACGGGCTGTTTGAGGGTTAATGCTTGGTTTTAAAGGCCAGGTTAGAATTAAGTTTACATTAAGGTCAAGGTAAAGGTTGGGGTCAGGCATTTAGTTTTGATGGTTAAGGTTAGGGTAAGGGGCTGGGGAATGCATTATGTCAAGGAATGTCCTCACAAGTATAGAAGTAGAAACGTGTGTGTGTGCTTTTCTCTCTCCCTCTGAGTCACTCACCCGATCAACCTCTGTCTCTCTCTCCTGCTACCTGTCCCTCCGCCACCCACTGAACCTGCAGTGATGGACGGCAGCGAGGTCACATCACTCCACGCCGCCGGGAGGCAATGATAGCCCCCGGGAGCCTTTACTCTCTTAATACAGCCGCAGAAAAGATATCGGTTGTGGAAAAACACACCACAGTGTCTGCAGGAACATCTGTGTTTCAGTGGCGCTGTGTATCCCTTCTACAGTTTTAATAGTAGTTTGTAGTCTATATACTGCACACTATAAAATATGTAATTCAGTCTTATATAACTCTTCAATTTTCATTTTTTTTTAAACTTTGAACACATGTTCTGCACAATTTGTTTTGCACATTCAGTGTGTATTTGTGCACATCGGTACTTTTATAGGCAAAAACAGGTTCCTTTGTCACAAAAGGTCTGTTCAACACCCCCCCCCCCCCCCTCAATAAACAAGTTGTAGATTTATGTCACACACACCCCACAATTTAGTTTAGAGCTGAAACAATTGGTGCATCAACAGAAAAATTCTAAATTATTATGATGATCCATTTAAGTCGGTTCATTTTCAAGCAAAAAAGGTCAAACATGATCTGATTCCAGCATCTCAAACTTGAGGATTTACTGCTCCTATTTGTAGAGAACTTATTATATTTCAGTTCTTGATAGATAAAACAAGGATTTTAAAGATGCTGCCTTGGGCTCTGGGAAACCGTGTGGGACATTTCAGAATCAGAATCAGAATCAGAATTGGGTTTATTGCCAAGTAGGTTTTCACATACAAGGAATTTGCTGTGGTGTATTGGTGCGTAACAAGTACAGACAATTACAGACAAGTACAGAAGTGACAAGTAGTGCAGTTTTTTCCATTTGAAGAAGCAACACTCACACATTGCTGATTTTAAAGACAAATTTGAGGTAAAAGGTAATTTCACCTCCCATATAGCTCTGTTTTACAGTTCACAAGCTTGTGTCTCAGCTGCCAGGTTGGGTTGAACAATGTCTGAACAGTCAGCTTTCTGGGAAACCATCCACACATTGATGACTTCGGGGATGAATAAAGTAATCTATCTATCTATCTAACCCTGAGCATGCCCCTTCAGAAAACATGTCTCTCTATCTGTACGCTGTCCACACATGGTGGAGAAGATGGTGCAAGTGGGTTGGTACATTTTGACTTTCACATTACAGTAGCTACAGTTTATTTAGCAACCATATGACGACCATTCCTGTCGTTTTCGTTTCCTTTCTTTGCCCGCAGGTGGGTTTCAAGTTTCACTATTACAAGAAATCAAAAATGTGTTATCTTGATTTATTTTTCTATGCTAAAACGATGATAGGGAAATAAGGAATTGCACTGGGCTACAATGAGCTGTCTGGTCCCTCATTTGTCAGTGAATTCCTGTTGTTTCTCATCAATGAATATGTTATTATCCTAATTATCTCTCAGAGCATCGCATTCCCTGTTTCGTTTCCTTAACTTTCATTGTAGTGGACCCGCCCTCTGCACGCCACCTCCTCTGCTCATAGGCGGAACCTGGCGTCGGTCACGCCCCTCAGCCAATGAAATAACTGAGCGAGGTCAAAGAGGCGGGGCGTGGCGCATATTGGGGCTATAAACACAACAAACAGCAGCGTTAGGGATTTTCTAGGTGTAGCTTGGTGTTTTCATTCCCACTAATCTTCTGAGGAGACAGAGCGCAAAGCCTTCAACAGACACAGGTAATTATTTATTCTGCAGGCGATGTCGTGTCTTGCACGGCTGCCACATTACTCGAGGCTACACACTCTGTCTTTCAAAGAAAGACCGCTTTTAAAACGTTTAAACGTCTTACCAATTGCTTAATGCGCAGTTTACGTGCACAATATAACCCTGAGAGGTTATAGCACGCGTGTGTGTGTGTGTGTTTTGAGTGTGCGTGAAGCCTGCCTGGGAGCAGGCCTGCAGAGGTGATGAGGCAATTCGTTTATTCACCTTACAGACTGCACAACTGGACGCACCGCAACGACCCGCATCATGGCACTGGACGGATGTGGCCGATTCTGCAAATATGTCCTCGTCGTCTTCAACCTCATCTTTGCGGTAAGTTGGTCAAATTATGATGCTGCGCAGTTTAAAAATAGAAAAAAAAAAAAACGCATTTTGCTTTATTTATTTATTTTTTATTATTATAGTATGTTTTTTTTGTAAGAGAAAAGGAAAAAAGCGTATTTGTGTTTTCATTTAATTTTTTTTTTTATTTGTAAGTCGAATTAAAAGTTGCTACAGTGTAGTTCAGTTCAGTCTTTAGGTGTGTCATTGTTCAGGAGAGGTTTCGTTTCTGATGAATACCTGCTCAAGTTTCCTGTTGAATCTATTTCCTGGATCTAATAAAGTATGTCAGTAGTTACTGACACACTATCCCCCTCTACTGTCTAACTAGCAGTCAACACGATGAAAGTAAAAGAAAAAAACAAAGAGAGATGGCACTTACTCTTTATTAACCTGCTTTTTTGTGCTTTTCATGTGCCACGTTTCTGTGTATTTTTGTTTGAAAGCAGTTGAAATGGTTCTCTTTGTTTGCCTTGCTGTCCCACAGTTGTTCTCTCAAAGAACAGATTTGTGTGGCATGAACCCGCATGCCACACGCTATTTAAAAATAACACACCACCACAGTTGAGGTATTATTGAATATATATTTGAAGATGTGAAACCATGTCACCAGGTGTACTGCACACTCACACTTTTGTCCTGTTTTTACCTGTGTTTTGGTAGGTGGTGGGCTTTGCCTTTTTGGGCCTCGGTCTGTGGCTGAGGTTCAGCGGTAACACCAGAGCCATCTTTGAAATACCAGCCCTCAACTCAAGTGCATTTGTCATGGGTCAGTGCATATGTTACGCAGATTTGTGTAATTTCTCCTAAAAATAACTAAAGTGAAACAAAAAAAGTGTTTTTATTTTTTGCCTCTGATACATATTCAATCACATATCTGTGCCAATCTCTTTTTTTAACAGCTGTGACGGTGCTGATATCTCTGGGCTCCGTGATGCTGATTGTGGTGGGGTTTGGCGACCACGGTGCATGCAATGAGAAAAGATGCTCTCTGCAAGTGGTGAGACGGGTTTTTTCTTCACACAGCAACTTCCTTGTAAAGGGTTTGTTTTTTTCCCCTGTTGTGTAAATACAATATCCTGCCAGACACAGTGGACATACTGTAACTACATGTGAAGTGCAGACGTAACGTTATATTTTACAAAATAATATAAACAGCAAATGTGACAACATTATTTTCCTATTATTTCAGGATAAGTTTAGCATAATCTAGAACTACGTTGCACCTGTGCTGACTCTAAGTTCTGCAATCACAGAAATACTGTAAAAGCAACAAGGCCGAGCGTTAATTTTAACTTTGTCCACCTGCATTATCTGTGGTGGAAAGTACATTTAATAAACTACTGTACTTAGGTACAATTTTCAGGTACTTGAATAATGCCATTTTAAGTTTTACTCCACCTCATTTCAGAGGGTAATATTGTACTTTTCTTTACTTAGTTACTTTACAGATTTACAGATTACAGATTTACTGAAATTATGATATTTTATAATAGATTAAGCTACACCACAGTATAGTTTATTTGAATGCAGGACTTTTACCTGTAACAGTATTTCTACACTGTGGTATTGGTAGCGGCCCTGCGATGTTTCAGGGCAGCTCAAAAGACTGAAACATGAAACCCGACTGAAGGCAGACACAGCACAACAAACCATATGAACCGCTGTGAGTTAACAGGTCTTACAAGTTTTATTGGTCTTTTTCGACGTGATCACGAGTTTTCAAATGCTCTTCACAAAGACGGGTGAACTGCTTTCTTTCAGAGACAGAAGCCTGTTTTTCATTCAAGGCGTTCAAGTGTTAAGAGTTATCTAGTAGATAAGAAAAGCTGCACATCTGCACACGTTTCTGTTGTGCCCGTTACCTCTTAGTTCCTGTAGTCGTGCAGCTTTAACTGTTTCAGTTTCATGTAGAGAAACCCCGGCTACACACCGGTGGGAAACTAATGGATGTGAGGGAGGAATAATGAACGTAAAGAGATCCTTCAGTTACTCACAGCTCGGCCTCTGGTGAGCGCTCTGAATCTTTGGGATTCTACACGTTTGACCTTCGTCTTTATCTGGCACTCTCTCATCTTTTTTGCAGGTGACAAGATTTATTCTCTGTTATGCGCAAAGTGGGGTTATATCCCCAAAAAGTGGGTATAATAAACCATCAAACAGTGAGGTTAAAAATATGTCGCAATAATCAAACACACGTACATTTGTTAAAATATCTGTGATTACCTCTAAAAAATATTCAAATGCCTCTTTCATTCTTTTTCTTCTGATTTCCTGTTTATGATATTTTCCAGTTTTATATCATAGCCTCGTCTCAGTGTCCCTGTAGGAAAGTTTGGAGGGATTCATGAACTGTTACATAACACAAGGCTGAGAAGGCTTTTGTGCTGTGCGAAGAAAACAGGTTGAAAACTTGAGTTGCAACACGGAAATGTAATGAAACAAAGACAACTGCACAACAACAAATTGCAACACTTTGTGAAACTTAACTATTTGTGAAAATGAAAAAAAAAATAGCTGATTTCAGGCTCAGGGCAAGTAAATAATGGGGAATAACATGACTTAGTGACAGAAAATCTCAAAATCATTAGTTATTGCACTTAGTTAACCAAGTTATATGCCTCAGTGGCCAGTGAAATGAATAGATTATATATTATACAACATATTTTTCAGATGGCCTCCAACCTTGCTTTATAAAAGAGGTGAAAATATTGTTCTTTAAATCATTTTAATGGCATTTTATATTTCTATTAAGTGCAATGTTAAGCACCCTTCCTACTGGTGAGAACAAAAACAAGCAAACATTTACATATCCTTGTTATTATGCACATGCATAATAGTGGGAGAAAATGGTGGAACAAGTATTATGCCGTTTGTTTATCAGTTTACTAACCTGTTGCATTAAGGTGTTATGATTAGATTAACTTACCTCTTCTTCTCCTTTCAGTTTGCTGCCCTTCTGACCATTCTGGCTATAGCTGAAGTTGCCATTGGAGTGCTTGCCTATTCCAGGCGTGATGAGGTGAGAGGGAAATGGAAAAACAGAGGGGGGTGGGGGGGGCACAAAATATGATGAAAAATAATAAATAAATCAGTTAATACCCTATATTCATGACCATGATGTTGTGTTTTTATCACAAGGTTGCGCTGCACTTTGTGGAGTTCTACAGCAGCATGTATGCTCTGTATTTGACTAATGGAGACCCAGTCATTGGTTTCACACTCACATTCATCCAAAAAATGGTAAGCACAAACTCTCTTTCCTTCCTTGCAATTTGATAAAAAGCAAACTTTATGTGTTTTTAGCTGTTTTTGTCCAGTCTGTTGATATGAAACAGTAAAATGTTCATTATTAAATAAATAAAAAAGACATTATGTAATAAGTTACTATATGAATAAATGGTGTAAAATATATAAATGAATCAACAATTTGTGAAATACTTAAAGAAATTATGAAGTCATTTTCATTTTTATTTAATGATGACACATTTTATTTTTCACGACAGTGGCGTTGGCGCCGCCCTCTCACTTTTCAGCCAATCACATACCGCCTGACTCTTTTAAGATAGTAATATAGTAAGAACAGCAATGTCAACATTATGCTTGATCCACCAACTAGAAGGGCTGAACGCTGAAGGGCTCCTTCTACTGATGATATAATGTGGGATGTGAAATATGAGGTTTTGCTGCTCATTAATGTAACTTCGTCTCCTCCTCTGTAGCTTCACTGCTGTGGAGTGACCGGGCTCAAGCTGATCGAGGCGACCTGTCCCAAAGCAGATGGGTTTTTTGAGCACATCCTCATGCCTGTAAGTTGGTGCCAAGAACTGGAGCTCTTTTAATAAAGTTTGTATACGTGTTAAGTATTGTGTGGTTTTGAGTTCATCTTTGAGTTATTATCTGTGTTCACTTAGGACGATGTATGGGGACTTTTGTTCAAAATGGAGAATAAATTAACCCTTTTTCTTGTTCCTACCACTGGAAATTGAATTGCTGTAATCTGTAGACTCTGGGTTAGTTACAGTATGGAGGGTGCTGACTGTTTCTTCTGTCTTGCTCCTCCTACAGAATTGTCCTGTGACCATCGCAACTGTCTTCGACAGTAAGGCACCACTGGTGATGGGCATCTTTGTTGGAACTGGAGCTCTTTTGGTAGGCAAACATATATATATATATATATATATATATATATATATATATATATATATATATAAAAAAAACATTTCTACAGTTAGATGCAGCAAATAAAGTTAATGTTTCGGTTGAAATAGGCTCGTGAATGAAGATTTTACGACATTATATGCCGAACACAATGATTAATTTGCATTTTTATGTGAAAAAAAACACTGCACATTTTCACTTCTGTTTTTTATTTAGAATCAAATGTTGTATGTAAATAAAAAAAATTGCGCACGTAATACAGATCACCATGAAGTGCAACCAAATGCAAATTAGAGCAGAGATGCACTGTAGCTGCTACTGAATTGTGTAGAGCCACCAAAGCAGACAGCCAATCAGAGGCCAGACACAGATCACCTGCTCCGCTGTGCTTTTTACTGGCTCATAGTCAGAGCAGGTACGGTGGCCTGCAGGGACAAAAGCTGAGGCAATGTGTTCTCTAAAAACATCTAGAGGAGACGATACCAGACCCTACATTCAAACATTTCATACCAATGGCTCATTATTTAGGTTTTTTATTTAAAGTATATGATTTGTTATTGTGTATGCTGCCCCGGGGAGGAAAAGTGAGACTGATATCCTGGTGAAAACAAAACGCTCCATTCAGTAGCTTGCCTATAGACAAGCTTGAGTTTGTCTTTTGTTCATAAAGTGAATGACCATGTTCTAATCCCTCTGCACCTCTGTCTCTCTGAATGCTCCCCCTCCTGCCTCGCTTTCCAAAATCCCTTTTTTCTTTCTCCAAATCATTGGTTCCCAAAGAGCATAGCTGTGATTTGCAGCTCAATCCTCAGCAAAAAGATTCACCTGTCCACATCAACTCCTCAGTACATCTTCCTGACTCAGTCCACTCCTTTCCTGGCTAACCCTCAATCACCCCAGCATGAATTTGTCTCCACCTCCTACCCCCCCTACCCTGACCAGGACCCAGTCATCTTCACCCCTCTCACTGTGGCCAACATCCCTGTGGCCAACATCCCTGTGGCTCAGGCTTAGTGCGCGCTTGTCAGTTTCCATGTTGCCTTGATTTTATTCCACGTTGCTTTGGCATAGAGAATACAAATGTATGTTTTTATCCGTTCTCTTCCTAGTCACTACAGGGTGTCGTCAGCTTTCTTTAAAAGGAAAAATCCACCCTAAAACACTTTAGGCAAAATTATAACCGCAAACCATCTATGGGAACTGTTGTGTTGTTGGTGTGTTTTGTTTGTTCCCACAGATTTCTTTATGTGCCAAGAGTTTCCGAGCACAGCTACAGTGGGGGAATTTGACAGCAGACAAGTTTTTAAATCAAAGAGCAAGGTCTTGTCATTAAGCGCACATTAATTTTGCACACATTTTAAAAAATCATGTATCACTAAGCTACATAAAAACAAAATTAACTCTGCTCTCCTCCCCCATTAGCTGGAAACTGTTGTTAGAATACATATGCAGGGTTGGATTTTTCCTTAGTGTCACCTTATTACTCATTGAATATTTGGCTTTTTAATTTCACACAAGCTTCTCTTCATGGGGCTGCATGCTAAATGATTGGTAGCAGGGGCTTGCAAGAGCAATCTCTCTCTCTCTCTCTCTCTCTCATTCTGTGGCTGGTTTTATCCTGGGATGTGATCAGGAAGGAGAAGCAGGTGATTCACCACCCAGCTCTTTGTCCCATCCCTACTCTTTACTTCCCCTCCTCCTTCTGTGTCTGCATGACAGATTACTGCCCTGGTCTGCACGGTTATCCTCCTGAAACAGACCAAGAGAGGCCAGCAGGAGGTCACTGCATACTATTCCACTGTGTACTAAGAGGATCCAGTTTCCAACATGAACCCTCCTCTGCCTCATCAACGAAGACCATCGCTGGAATTCAGGCTCAACCAGCAAATACATGTTTACATGTTTAAAAATTGCATTTTTATATCCTAAAATATTACATCGTGCTAAAAACTGACCCATTGTAAAGAGAAGCAAATACCTGCTTTGTTCAGAGCTGTTGATCATCAGTGTTCTTGTGCTTTTAAAGGGACTCTTGGTGAAATAGATGTTGCTTATAATGAACTATTATTCATCTAGCTAGAAACTGTCACAGCAAGACAGCATGTGCGTTCTAGCCTGACAGGCCTCTAGATCATTGTGGGCACATGAGTAATCCGAGGATGAGAACACCACATCCGTTTCATAAAAGCCACTAGGGAGAGAATGGGAGACTTTGTTTTTATCAAATTTCCACATGTCCGTGACACATTTCAGCAGTTATGTTGTACCACGATGACAGCAGCTCTGTAACACTGCTGCTGAAGTTTTGTGCTTTTGTCTGTTGCTGCATGAGAACAGCTGAGAAAACTCACTGAGCCACTGTCTGAGTTAGAAATGTATGTTAACCTGCAAAAGGGATCATTTTCTTTAAAGTCCATTTAAACCATTTCATAAGCTTTTATTTGATGTTTGGTCAAACAGTGTTGACACATTGAAATGGGAGCTTATTGCATTTTACACAAGTCATTATCTGCATCACACCAGTCATTAAGTATGTCAGGGTGTAATGACTAGATAGCTTTTTTTAAATTACTACAAGAGGTACGTTACTGTACATTGGTACGCTAGAATAGTTTTTCCTTTGCCATAGTTTTGCAAACATTACATTCCATTTTGATTTCATTGACTTTTGATGACTTCAGAAAAAGTAAAGCACCTTCTTGAGTGTGACAGAAGTATTCTGCAGGCTTTCCTCAGTCATCAAGGTTCTGTTTGAGGCGGTTGAACTGATTTTATAAACATTTCAAGTGCAACGCTTCAGAGCTGTAAAACATTATGTGCTGCCTTCCTGTAGAGGAGAGTTTGGTACTGAGGGAAACATCTTGCCATCACCTGACAGTGAAACCTTTTCATTCCCTCATGTTTCTGTTCTTGCCAAAAGCTCCTGTGTCCAAATATAATAATATGAAGTGTCCTGTTTGGAAAGAAAACAGCTGGATGCCTTGGCTTTCTTAGTTCTTACTAACTATTGCATTGCACTGTATTGTTTTAAAGGTCAATTTTTAAAATAAATATTCCAGAAGGCTTTTTCCTTCTTTACTAAGACTTGCGTACTTGTTATTTCCATAAAACAAAACAAGAGTGCAGTTGTGTAAAAGTGTCTTTATTTCATTGCTCAGATGTCATTGTTGGGACCTATGAGGGGGAAAAAAAGAAGTTAATGTAGTGATGTACCAGTCCTCAAGACTGACTGAGAGGCCAGAGCAGATCAGTCACATTTTTAGGCACATGTCTGTTTGCATTTGATTCTTCTGTAACTTATTTGTGTTGAATGTGGTGTATTGTGCTATTGGCTTTTAGCAGGCCTTGTTTGGAAATCTCTGGTGTTATGCAAATTGAAATATAAAGACTGGACTTGGTAATGGGAAGGGAAACTATGCAGCCACAATATATTTAGTGCATTCAAAGGAATCCAGCAGTGCAGTATTTGCGTAGCCACTCCCCAGTTTCCCCTTCATATTCCCACTGTGTTGAACTCACTGTTGATGCAGCCTACAGTGCAGTCACCTTCTGCAGCAGAGCACACTTCTGTCAAGCACAAAAAGTAGATCTGAAGGGAAAGAAAATAAAAATAACCACCTTGAAATGGTTTTACTACATAATTACAGTAATCGTAGTCTACACATAGCCAACATAATGGATGGCCTTTATTGTGTTTTAGAGTTTTAAGTCAGCCTGAACTTGAAAGAATAGATGTTTACTGTGTGAGCATGTTTGTTAAGTGGGACGTACCTCTGGCTCCTCCTGATGAGTGTATCCTCCTTTAGCCATGTAGGAGGGACTTTCTGAGGGCAGAGACAGAAAGCTGGGTAATACGATCCTCCGGATGTGGTGGGGGTCAGAGTGTGGGGAAGGAAGTAGCTGTGAATCACCACGGCTGGGACAGCTGCATAACACAGAGAGAAAGGGCAGTTACAACCGAATCATTCTAAAGAAATAACTCCTTTAGATTTACAGATCTCTTACACTACTATAACTGAAAATGAGTAAACTTTTACAAATGTTAAGGATTGGTCCTGAGGGTGGCTGTAGTAAAGATTTATTTTAATTTGAAAAAAAAGGAGTATGAGCATAAACATACCCTGTCGCTTTGATGGTCATTTGCTAATTACATTTTGATTAAATTTCTCCAAAACAAAAAGACCATTAATGTTCACAGACTCTTATGAAAATCCAGCTATTAGTTTTTGAGACACTTTACAATTAAAATGCCACCAAAGCCTTGTGAAGTGTTTCACATGCAGAATTAGTTGTCATTCACTATGAAACAATATGGGAAATTAACATTTGACACTCATTTTTATTCACACCCCTGATGAGACAACCCCGCCACGTGTGTCAGATCAGACTGTCATCGCACGGATACCCTGTAGTCTTTTCCATAATATGCAGATAACTGTTTTCGATTCCATCCAAATTTTATGAAAAAACAAACTATATTTGGTACATGAAGGTGAATATATTAGAATATACTGACATGGCCTGTTGACTCTTGCTACTGCATGTGAAAATCAGTCACTTAATACAACATACTGTGTGGATAAATATGAACCGATAAAAAGGTCAAAAGCTTGGTGTAGTACAACAACACACTAACTCAACAAGTATTAACATCTTATGTAGGCATAACACACTCCATATTTAACCAGCCAAAGGAGATAAATTCATTGTATGTTATTAAAACTCTTGAACTCTGAAAAGATTCAGGGGGAAATCAGCACAGAATGACTAAAAAGAAAAAAAAGACAATCCCATGAATATATTGTACCAAGTTGAACTCAATCATCATCCAGCTTAGTCTCTGTTCAACGCTCATGACTCAAGCTGCACAGAATGATCACAATACGAACAATTCAAATTTCATCATGTTAACTCCATTCACTCCCCTTTAACATACCCATCATAAACGAGCATCCAGCTGGTGTATGGAGCTTGAATGTAAGCCAGGCAGGAGTGAACCAGCAGCACCAGGCCGGGCTCTGGGGGGTCCAGCAGGCTCACCTCCAAATAAACTAGTCTGCCGCGGATGGCGCTGAGAGGCAGGCGAGCCTCAGGGTGGAAGCTGGTGAAGGACTCATCTATGAGGGAAAGAATACTGTAACATTAAAAAAAAAAGAAAAGTTCAGCAACCGTTGCTCAGACATCAACTTGCTGGTTGTAAAGAGCAGATGAAAATGTCAAAAGGCATGATGTGCAATTTAAAAGAATACAGAGAAGACACTCACCTGTGGCAATTCTCAGTTGCCCAGTGACAGTGGCTGGTGTGGACTGAACGAGAGGTGGAGGAGGTTGATCCATCACATGGAGCCTAACTTCACCTGGAGAACCCGAGGAGGAACTACCTTCCACCATCAACCTTTGGATCAACACAGGCAGCTGGCGTACGTAAGATAGTGTGGAAACAAATCCAACTGTACAGTGGATGCAGAGTGTGTCAACATCCCAAACTAAGCTGAGCAACTTTGACAAACAGTTATTATGTAATATGGCTATGTGTCACATCTTGTTTATTTTCAGACAATGTTTATCGTTTATCCATTAATGTTGCATCTTTTCTCTCACTGCCCCAGAAGGTGGAGATGCGTCTGTGTATATCTGGTGGTGTTTTGGGAGCAGCTGCTTCGAATGATTACAGTAGCATTTCCTGACAATTAGCCAATGTTAATTTCTGCCTTTCACCTCCCAGCAAACTAAGCAGCAGCTCTGTAGTCTAATTGCAGTGAATTCAATAACTTTGAAGCTGTGATTGTGGGATAATTGCATGTATCTGTAAATACCTGTATACCTAGAAATTATTGGCTCAACAGCAGGAAAAAAAAACAAAAACAAAACAGTAAAAGACATTCTTGAATTATCAAAAAAAAAACATCCATGCTACACTGTTTGTTGCAATGCATACGTTTGACTTCATAGATGAACAAAAAAAAAAACAACAAAACATGCCAAAAAAAAAAAAAGGTGGCAAAATATGTCCCCTTGAAATAAAGTGAATCTCTTACTCTGAGTTAAACACATTTATAAGAAGTTCCCTTTAAAACAGCGATGCCATACCTGACAGGAGAGTTCTCACACACAGGACTGTGGTCCTGTTGAAGAGAAGGGATATGGACTTCCAACAGATGAACCACTGTCTGACCAAACACCTAACACAGATATGAAAAATCTTTTCACAAGGCATCATCACAGTGGTCTGCCTTTGTCGGGCTCTTTGTTACGTGGAACACATACAGTAGAAGTGTGGCTTACGTGTTTGTTTACTCCACAGCCGTCCAGGGGGACAATGTAGACATCAGGGTCAGAGGTCAGCCTCTGCAGTGTGCAGGACACATTACGGACCTCAGAGGGATGAGCAGGGGGGGAAGCTTTGGGCTCCATCACAGCAAAGATGAAATGCTGTCCCATTGTACAGTCTGTTAACACACACACACAGTATTATTTTCAATTCTGTGGCTTTGGCATCCAACTTTCAGATTTTCTTCACTGTCAGTTAATTTTTGTCAGACGTGTGTTGGCAAGATCTGTTTTGGGAGAGACTCACCCTTCACAAGATATGAACAGCAACCCAAAGAGACGCTGCAGTCGAGATTTGACACAGAGCCAAGGCCACAGGGTGCGGGAGCGGGAGTGTGAAGGCTGGCCTTGTGGTGATCTGAGATCAGGGAGTAAAAAAAAAAAAGGAGAGCTCGCTACACTTGAACGGCCATATTCAGCAGCATGAGACATGTCAGAGCTAGAGCTGGACCTTTAGCCTGTCAGGACTGAATAATGTTCTGCCCCTTGTGGTGATCTGAAGTCAAGACACTGACACTCACAGCTACTTCTTAAAAATACATATACTGTATTAGCTCAATGAGACACTTATTTACTAAGCAACTAAAACATCAGAAGATTTTATAGCTGCTTTTTCTATGTCACTATTTACCTTTTATGTCACTATCCAGCCTCTCTTCTGTATCTTTGCCATCAGGATGTCCAAAGGGATCAGATGGCTGTTGCTGAGTGATATAATGGGAATAGAGAGTATGAAAGGGACTGTGCAGTTGCTGAGGCATGCTGGGATATCCCGCCTCAGCAGCATGAACTGGCCAACCCATCTGCCTGTAGTCAGAGTCCGAGGGAAGCTGAGATTCTGATTTTGAGGATGCTTTTTCAGAGTTCATACTGCCTGCAGGATGTAGTTCCTGGTTGTTTACAGACACTTTGGGCTGGTAGTAGAGGTGGGGGTAAAAATAAGGGTGTAGTCCGCTATTATAAACATCAGACGTTGATTTTGTGGGTGGAGTAGTGGTTTGATGTTTGCGATAGGATGGGTGCTGTGGTGGGGCGGAGGATGCTTGAAGCAGAGGGTGTAAAGCTTCTTTGGATGCAGTTGGAGACACGCGACCGTCAGCGCTGAGTAAGCTCCCAGGTCCATAATACATCTGATAGTAGTGATAAGAAGGGTAGTAGTATGGGTGAGGAGGAAGGTTATGGTTGGGTGCTGGAGTGGGGAAAGATGGTTGTTCAGGAGGAGGAGCTACAACAGGGTAACTGCGTGGGAGGGGAGGATGGACTGCAGAGTGTCTCTTTTTGTCATCTGCTTTCACATCATCATCATCATCAACAGACAAAAATGGATGTTTGATCCTTTCTGGGCTATGTTTCTGAAAGTTAATCATTTTATCTGGCTTTGGAGGATCTATGTAAGAATTTACGTTGTATTTGTCGTGAACTTCTGATGAGTGAGGAAGTGGATTATCAAGATCATAATCAGACAAATTTGTTTTTGCAGCCATGTCGGGACTGAGAGGAGCCAACCTTTTTGCCTGGCCCCTAGCAATATGTGGGAAGTAATAGAAGCGGTGGTATGGATAGGGCTGCGGAGGATAAGGTGTACGAGGTGCACTTGTTGGAAAGGTGTAAGGATGAGAGGCAGCCTCAGGCACAGGCTGAAGGAACTGTTGTGAGTTAACACTGCTGAGAGGCTCAGATTGTTGGACGCTGGGGGGCGACATTGAAAATTCAGGGTGGTGAGGATTATTTAAAGACCGTTCTCTAGGATCCACAGGGCCTGGATCAGGGTCTTGAGATGGGCCAGGAAGAGGGATTTTAGGGAGATGGTAGTAGTGATAGTATTGATTGAAGGCATGGCTGAGGGGCTGGAGAGGAGGCGCTTCAACCTGACTCTGAAAGCCTGTTTCTGAGGAGGGAGAGTGTGCTGCACTGCGCTTCTCAGAGAGACCTAAGACAGGAGTTTCTTGCTTTTGTTGCAGATCTGGATAAATCCGACTTGAATCCTCCGTATCATCTGTAGATGACAGAGAACCGTGGACACCGAACTGTTTATAAGACGCCCTTACAGGAATCTGGTGGGCGTAGTAGCCCTGATAGTCTGGCTGGGAATCCATATGTGGGAGAGGCTGTGGACCAAATGTAGGGTCAGGAGATGAAGATGAGGGAGAAGGAGGGTTAAACGCATCGTGTCCATCAGGACTGAGATACTTGTGGCGATGTGTAGGGTGGGGATAGTAAGGCGGGGCCAGGTAGAAAGGTGGAGCCCATGGAAAAGGCTCCAGGGATTCTGTTGGGCCTCTGGGTAGATGATCAGGGCGGTTGACCAGAGGCTGATGGGTTACAGGGAGTTCTTCAGGGGGATGGACAGGACAGGCCAGTGTGAACGTCCTCTCTCCTATTTGAATAGAAAGTGTGTATTTTCCATCCTGAAAAAAAAAGACCAGAGATTTTCTGTGTGAGACTGTATAGAAAATAACCACAAACATGAAGTTATGTTCAGGACTGATAGATATCTGTTTCCATATGAACACAAGGATATATTCAGTTGCAAATTTTGTGCAAGGAAGTAAACAATATCCATATTTAGCAGTTGAGGTGAGGAACGGTGTGGAGGTTATTTCATACATTTATTCATTCTCTGTTGGAGGAACCTCTGTGTGCTGAGGCTGGTTTAAAGAGTGGCTCACTCTGACTTAATGCTTTGAGTCGCTGATCAGATAGTTAAACTTCCTTTATGAGTAGGCTGCATGTAGTTACATGTATAAATGTTCTGGAGCATTTCTAGATGCCAAATATGACTTTAGAGTGCATTTAGTGGTTCAAGATAAAAACATTTAAGTCTACAAGTTTCTATACAACAATTCAACTCATACTGAATTTTGTATTCATATTTTAGTCAGTTTTTATCATTTTCAGTTTTTGATTGACACATTTAAAATGTAAATTCAATGTCTTTTCAGAAAATCACCTTTACTGTGATGCCACACGTAATGAATGGAGCAGAGATTACAATCTCTGCATCTTCTCTGTCTAAAGTGTAGCCACACTGCTTGGCCAACGTCACCAAAGGGGTCCATTCTCCTCTGACTGTAGTGAAAAGGAAAAAATTAGAATCATTTATATTTTAATGGGGAAACCATAGAGAGGAAGAAAATCATTCGAGTGCGAATAGCATTGAAAGTAAAAGTTAGTTTTGGTGTTTACCATTTACCCTCAGCTCCTCTGTAGCAGAAAGTCCCTGCACTTTGACTGTCAGACCGTACGGGAAGCAGCAGAGGGAGGATGGGCCCACGTCCTCGGGCTGGAGCTGAGAGACTGGGCAGGACATCTTGACTGGAGTCCCCCTCCACAGCAGAGGCAACACATAGCTGTCGTCCTGCACACATGTTTTAACAGCTTTCTTTTATACAGTTCACATCCACTAGAGAAGACATGTCTATGCTTAAGAAACAAGCACCTCCCTTTAAATACAAATTAAAAACATGAGTCAACAATCCATGAAAGTCCCTAACTATCTTGTAACGATGACATAACAGTGTACTGAGTCATTTTAGTTGAAATAACTGATTCATCTTAACCCTGTTCCAAAAAAAAAGATTGTGTTTGGTTCAAGGGAGTGGTAATTTTCACTGTGAAGATCAGCAGAAAGGCCTCAGTAGGATTAGAAATCAGCCAGATTAACATCAGAAACAAAGAGTAAATAACCTAAAAATAACGAGTCCAGTTTCTTCTTCTCAGGTGACACTCGAAATGTGCGCAGACCAGAGCCAGCACCATCTAGTTGGAACTCTACAGTGGTAAACTAGTCTGTGAATTGGTGTCTGGTAAACAAAATAAAAAGTGTATGGATACCACACCTCCTGTATGACTTGGCAGGCATCATACTGAGCCTTCAGACTAAAGTCTCTCCACGTGGTCTGAACTGAGTAGCCACACTGAGGCGGCAGCTGGGACAGGGGCACGGATGACTCGTTCACTGAGAGGCAAAAAAACCCACCAAAACCAAACTTATTTTACTCACACGAAGAAAAAAAATAGAGAAAGAAATGAACATAAAAACACAGGTTAATCTACTTTTACATAAGGAAAGAAAAGACCTCAGAAAACAGATGCATGTCTAAGCAATGCCACTCCTCCAGGCATTAAGCTGGAGTACTTGTGAATGGAGAAGCTGTAGCCTCACCCCGGCCCAGCAGCAGTTGTACAGCTCGCCTCCTCCTGACTGTGAGGGTCATGGCGTCGTCTCCACACTCCACCACAGGCTGCAGCCTCTGCCAGCTCTCCCCTGAGCCGCCGAGCCGCTGACCTCCAGTCCTCTTCAGGTCTCCCTGAGCCCGGACTGGTAAACAAAAACAAACCACCTCAGAGTTCACAGTGGAGAATAGTGTCTGTATTTCTGTGGAACGGCAATTGTTGGGTCTGATTTCAGATACAGTAAAATATATACTTTCCATCATATCATATCTCATATCATCAGTAACGAATATATAGAAGTAAAAAAAACTGTACACACACCCTTTGTAAAAGGGAATCGATTCATCAGGACAACATTTCTGAAATACACGGCCTGCACTCCATTTTATATCCATTTAGGGAGGCTGACATTAAAAACCATTACTCTGCACTATGTTTCCTGCTCCAAACCAGGCTTAATTTACAGAGTCAGAGTGAACCTCATCCAACACAAGACACATTAAAGCATTGCTGGGAAAAGGAGGGGAGGGAAACAAAAAGCTTTGGCTGGACAGTTATACAGAAACCAACAGAACTAGAAATATCTCAAATAAATGTTAGTCCAGCTGTAGCAGCAGCACAACCATGGTTACTTCCTGATCCTAGATTTTGCATAAATATAAAAAGAGAACATAGATAAGGAGTATATTTGGATTCACAAACAATAAAAGAACTATGCAGAAAGTTAGTACTACAGTTATATTCAGATCTATAGAGATGCTCCAAAGAATTAAATCAATACAATCAGAATTGCATGAATTGTTCCAATGTGTTCCTTAAGTAAAAAGTATGTAAGTATGGACGCAGGGGTGATGAGCACAATAAAACAATTCATAAAGAAGTTTAAACTTGTGACTCTTTTACAGGGATTTGTATGTGTAATGCAGTAATATTTGTTTTAGGAAAGAGTTTTTACTGTTTTTTCCCCCCCTCTTAATTATCATTATGTATTAGTCTATAAACACATTGGGGTATTTTTTAAAAGGAGTCAGAGTCATTTCAAGTGTCCCACAAAGAGTCTGTCGCCCCAGTGTTCATTCATACATGTACATAAAGTAACTGCGAGTACTGCCGCCCTGCAGGGACACGAGTCTGTGTGGATAACAGGGCGTTGGGTTTGTTTATAGCTCTAGATTATGAAATATGTGGAAACTAGAGCTTTCTGTAAACATTTGAGGTTTGGCAGAGTATCAGTTTAAGGATGTTGAAAGTGATATACTCCCTCCTGGGGGGGATAACCTGGTGATGGGTCCAGGTGCTGCCTCACTCCCTCCTCCTCCTCCTCCTCTCCTCGCAGCCTTCATGCATCAGTCCTGCCTGTGCAGTTTCTGTTTCTCCACAGACTGTGTTGGCGCTCATGTTTGTTGTTTTTAACTATTAGACATAAATCATCCTGACCATTTAAATCAGTGCAGCTCACCTGACACAGCAGCATCTGACTGGTAGCCCACGGTGGGGAGGTCTGCCTCCAGCTGACCGCTAACGTGGAAGTTTCCGCGGCTGACATGTCTGATGTCGCCCTGGCCACAGTCTGCATGCGGAGGGCTCAGGGACACCCACCCCCCCTCGGGTTCCCGGGGCTTTACAGGTGTAGAGGACGCCAGTCCGGGTCTGGGTGTCCGCTCGGGACTACTCGGCTCTCGCCCCCGCCTTGAGTCGACGTGTGGCCGCTTTGCTTCCTCCCCTGGGTCGGAGGGAGGATGGGGGAGGCCTTGGCCACTCTCCGGGCCCGGGGGAGACGAGGCCACGGCGGCCCCCGCTGGGGGTGAAGTTATTGTTGTGATGGTGGAAATGAGAAGCACGCCGAAGCGGCAGAATCCTTTTTGTTTCAAATGCATCGCGAATAAAAGTTTCTCTCTTACACACCAGCACGCAGCGAGCCGCGCGGGACTTATAGACTTCCTGAACACACACCTGTTCACTAATTGGCCTTAATTGGCGCATGCTCAGTAGGCAGCTGGTGCTTCTTGCAGCTGCAGGTTTCTCCCACGCTGCAAATCCATCCTGTTTCTGATCAGAGCTGTTGAAAGTACTGTAGTTGAAGTTTTCAGGTACTTGTGCTTTACTTGTACTCCTCTACAAAAGGAAACATTACACTTTTTAATTCAACTCCATGTTAAAAAAAATAATCATCTTACAAAACAGAGTGCATTGCTAAAGGTCAAACCAGAGCCCTGGAGGTTGTGACACCTTACAGAAAAGCAGTGTCTGGAAACACTTTGATACATCAGTATTAAATTAAATATAATCAGTCACAAGGGCCATTTTTCTGCATAAGGAGATCTTTTACTTTTTATACTACTAAGTTAATTTAGCTGATAATATGTCTGTACTTTTGCTTAAGTAGGATTTTGAAACACACATTTACTCTACATAAGTACAAAAACTTTAACACAATCTACTTTTCAGCCACTAGAGGGCGGCAATGTATTGCACAAGTCAGCAATTGTAGGGTGTTATTTTTATGAACACTGATACATTTATGTAGAATTATCTATTGTCTATCAGTCAAATGATCATTTATAAGAAGAATTTAAAGATATAATTTAAATTAAATTAAATAGATTTTTCAAAAGACACACACACACACACACACACACACACTTACACACTTTCCAATAAATATATATCTTGAAAATAGCTTGTTTTCCATCTGTTTAATACTATTTACCATAATTATTAGGTGAATTCTTCTCAAAAAAAGACATTTCGACATGCATTTAGTCAAACAGCCAACATCTGCCCTTCTGACAGATCATACAGGTCATTTGACCTTTGCCCTCTTTTTAAATAGTCTCCTCTCTGCTTTGTCAAACATCATCTGATTGATAGAAATAAGTCATACAGCAAGTCAAGCTGGAAGATTCATCTACCTACCAACTCCTGCATTTACATTAATTTGCATTTCATTCTTTAGTTTTTTTTTTAAACATACTTTACTGAACTCTCTGTTGTCGATGTTCTTCCCAGCTGCCATCTGGCCTGAACATAAATGTATCTAATAAAAGTTTAATAAACTATAGATGCTCCATCTATTTATGAAAAAAGACTGGTTTAGTGTTATTGCCCGTGAACTTTACTGTACTGAACCAAACAGCCGAGAGACAAGATCACTGTTAGTCCGCTGCCAACTCCACCATCTGACAGTAAGTGACTCTGCCAAGCTGGGATCAGTCATCACACTGTGGTCATGATGTTATCAACTGAGGCCACCCTGGTAATTTTCTCACAGTGTCTCACTTTTCAGGGCCGTCTTTCCACATCTACCTCAGCGCTAGGTTAGAGGAGTGTGGCGAGGAATTTGACTAAACCACACAGCCGCACAGTTTCAATGCTTTGAACAACTACACTTCCTAGAGAGGCTCTGAAGCTGTGTGTGTGTGTGTGTGTGTGTGTGTGTTGAGGAGTGGTGGTGTGGGGGGGTTGATCAGTTGATGATGGGCGCGGCTGTGGGATGACTCATATTTGGAGTTGCCTAGCTACAGCCAGGAGTTGTTTTCTTTAGACCGCGAGCGAGAGTAGGCTTACAGTGTGTGCATGTCTGGATTTCATTGAGAGAGCGAGGCTTTGTGGGGGCGGCATAAACGCAGGGGTGGCACTGAGCAGGAAACAGGAGGAGCACAAATGTTCCCAGAGAGGAGAAGAAATCACATGAAGAGAAACTGGAGTTAAATGTAGTAATGTCAGCGAGGGAGGACAAAAAAAAAAAAAAGAAAAGAAAAGAAAAGAAAAGAGTGAGGTCTACAGAAGGGGCGCTCAGGGTGAGGAAGTGAATCAGGACTGAAAACCCCTGGCCAGTAACCATGGAAACGGGTCGGCTCGACTAAATATGAGGAATTCTTTTTTTATTGAATGTAAACGGCGGCTAGGGCACCATAATTGACACGCACAATATTCGCACCGCAGGAAGCTGTACTGCAGCCTTCAAAAAGTACAGTGGCTCACATGTACTGTACAATATCCACCACGTCTGGTTCATGAGAGGCTCCTGAGGCTGCTCCTGTCTGATCTCCATTCAAACCCCAGGCAGGCAGCCAATGGGGCACATGCAAATGCTTGGAGAGAAATTCACTTAGCATATTCTTTGATGTCTTAATTTGATTTTGATTGCCCGTTCATTCAAAGTTTACCTCTGTCTGTCTCCTCCTGTCTCCTGTCTCCACCTCCTACATGGCTGCTCCTTCTTTTCGCTTTCTCGGATTCCAGTATTTCACCCTCAGGACATTTTTGCACAACAATTCAACACTTCTCTCTACATTTTGCCCAAATGTACTGTATATGCTGAAAAAAACAACACAATATAGGTAGTATGGAGGTGTGTAAAGAACAAAATATTGTATTAATAATAATAATACTGGTAATAAATAATAAACTTTATTTGTATCGCACGTTTCATACATAAAATGCTGTTCAAAATGCTTTACATCAAATTTTATATAATTTTTTTTAAACAAATACATTAAAAGGTGGCAAACAAAACATAATAACCAATAACTAATAATAGAATAATAGGAATAATATTTGAAATAAGAAGTGAATTTAGTAAACTTTCAGTAAGATTCAATAAAAGCTAGGATACAGACTAGACTAAATAAAAATTTGCTATTAGCTATCAAAATGTACACTGTGTTGTTGTATAATTTGTGAGCGGAAACATATATGTATAACATATAATGAAAAAAAGGAGTGGACCAAGTATTGAACCCTGTGGAACACCATATTGAATATTATGGGTATTGAAATTTTTTCCAATACTTACAAAAAACTGTGAGTCAGTACAATCCTAAACTGACCCAGTGGTTAGCGTTGCACTTCCTGTACGTCCACAGCTGAACACTTCAACTTGTAAAAAAATGTATGTTTAAAAAAGTCCTTGATGGAGTGGGATGCTGGGCAGGTGACCATTACTGGAAAATGAAACTGAGGATCATCTCACTCCTGAGAAACTGAGAGAAGGACAGTGAAGGAAGCTCTGTGAGAAGTTTTTTTTCTTCCTCCAGTGTCACTCCCTCAGAGGATGATGATGCAGTACGTACCATATTTGTTTTTCGCCATTAATGTGTCACCACTGTTGGAGATAGATGAGGCCGTGTGTGAATAAGTGCATGTATGCAGTGGCTTGTCCTCCAAACCGGCCCGATGACGGTGGGCGATGGTCGACTTCTCCGGCTAGTCAACAGCCCTGGGCGAGGAGAGAGTTTCAACACAAAACGTCACTGACACTCAGGCCCATGTGTTTGCTCTGCCTCATTTAAAAAAGCACTCACATCCAAAGTCTTTGAAATTACCCGTGCAAATCCTGTCAATACACACTCCAGCTGTTTTTATGATAGGAGTTTAGAAATCTCAGGGCAGGGTGCGACATTGTGTAAGAAATAGAGGGAATGTGCAGAGTGAGACAGTCAACCACAGACAGGGAGCTTTACTATTGTGTAAAGCAGCAGTGACTTGGCTGTGGTCAGACTCACTCCCCTGGCATGTAGGCACCGCTCTGCTGGTTTTGTTTCACACAGTCGTGTTGAAATCCTCCCTCACTGAGACACCTTCATTAAAGGATTTTGACATTACTCAACCAAAAACAGCTATCTGTCCTGCTTTAGGCCTTGTTTGTCTATTTCCTTCCAATTTATATTTTCTTTTGGCATTTAGCTGATGCTCTTTTTCAGGGCAATTTAACTTGTGTCAAAGAGATGAATGTGTAACATTGCCAACTTAACAAACAGTAATAAGGAATGCAATAACCAGTGCAGCAGCTTTAAGACAGAAGATGCGACAAGCAATCTATGATAGAGGAGTGCTTGTTGAAGAAAAGTTACAGTAATTGTCCTCCTGACAGGCCACATAACTCATTTTCCACAATGTAAAATGTCAAAGTGTAGCACAGTTCAGTTCTGGGCATTGCAGTCACTTTTGAATAGCAGATTCAGCCCTGCATTCAGGTCTTTAATGACACATGATGTGCAGGAAACTGTGCACTGGAACGAACAGAACCACCCTGAGCCAGCCAACCCTGAGAAAGCACTTCAAGGTTTTATATTTTAATACATGTGCACACAACACTTGACAGATCAGACAATATCACAACTGTTCCAAGTGATCCTTTATGAGTCTGGTTTTTCCGGTACTGATCAGCAATGGCAGCACCACAAAGGGGTTGATTGTTGAGCAAGCCACCCTATTGGTCTTCTACAAGAGTTATGAAGGCATGTGATTTGTCAACTTGTGTTTGGATCTAAAAAACCTGCTGCAGCTAAGCTCCCGCCCCGCCCCCTGATACACACAGCGGTAGACAGTAGTGTGGTCAAACACCCACTAAGTTTTTATTCTGTAAAAATGATAGCTGACTGATGCATGACTCATGGCATTTCCTCTCCCGAAAATATACCGAGAACCGAAAAAAGGCAGGATTCTTGCGTAAGAGTTTTTACTCCACAGGCATGTCAACTGGTTTCACTCACTAACTCACGTTGTGCTCTGTGCAACAGGCCAGAGGGAGTGCCGTATCACACTGAATGGTGGAGTGCAAACCTTAGCTTACCTCACATATAAGGTGGGGTCACAACGCTCAGAACAGAATCAGGTCCGACCACATTCTCCGTTCTTCTCTCTTTTCCACAGAGTGTCTCTGTCATGTCTTGTGTTGAAGATGCATCACTATGTTGTTGTGTTTTTTTTTAAATCTAAAGTCAAACTGTAAAAGTCCTGATATGAGCAAACGCACCACCACCCTCTTGTTCTGTAGATCTAGACGAAATTAAACAACTATATTCCAAACCTGAATTTCAATGCACTGATATTCTTTCCCATGGTGATTTGGGTGCGACACTTGGGACGTTAAGTGGTACGATCAAGGTGTGGTTTCTGAAATTCAAACAGTTGAACATGAATGGATGGACTCTCATTTATGCCGCCGGTATATTGACTGTGGCTCCTATAGAGTTTGATATTGTTGTCATGGAAATCGGTGATGTGGATGAGGCACAGAAACCTGAAGCGTTACCATGGCAGAGTCATCATTTAGTTCAACATTTCAGCGCTGGCTATGTTTAGCATTCCAGCTTTCTGAGTCCCTTTGTCTACATATGAAAAAGGTTATTTTCCATGACAACCACAATAAAACACAGTGTTCTTCTTCCCTTTCACCGAAGGAGAAGTGCCTTCGTTTCATCCCTGAGTTGGATGTCAGACGATAGAGTTTTTTGTACGTAGGCGTGAATATGCATGTGTGTGTGTGTGTGTGTGTGTGTGTAAACTCATGACCCCACCAGAATGCAGCAACCCAAGTAGACGCGCTATAAACTCAAGCAGGCTCTGCTGCCGCTCAAGGCCACTGTATTGCCAGGTGAATCCTTTCTGAAGCCTGTTATTGTCCTGCTGGCTCATACCTGAGGCTGAGGCAGCCTGACATGATACTGACCAGGTACTCTGCTGAGCCTTTGACTCAGACTTCTGTTGGTGTATCGGCATATTTTTAACCTCACCAGAAGCAAACAAGTGACCTCAGTCTCCCAGTCCGCACCCAGAGTATTTTTGTCTGTCTCTATCTTCTTGCATGTATCTGACTTTCCTGCCTGACTTTTATCAGTGTGCTCATGCACACTCATTTTCTTGTATTTATATCTTTATCATTGTTTTTATTTAAACTGGTAGTCTAAATAAAGGACCATTTGTGAGGAGCATAGCATTTGAAATCAGTTCTCCTGAGCTCAGTTTCAACATGTAGTACAGCTAGTGTTAAAATATCCTGTGACCTGACATAAGCGCTGTATCTACATGAGACCAGAGAGCAGAAGTAATGAGTAGAGCCTAAGAGACAAATAACATACAATGCAACTCCCTTCTATCAGTTAAGGAGGACCATACCACCTTTCTATTAACGTGTGATAAAGTACAGTGTGCAGTGATACACAGAGGCAAGAGGCTTTAAGGTTATAGTTAGGTTAGGAGATGCATGCATATAAACACCATCAGAATAATCAAGAGCACGCATAATTGTAGAGTTGGTCTTCCAAAAGAGAAGAATAATTTGTTTCCATACAAGAATCCAATTCTGCCCCTCAGTTTGCTTGTCAGGTGCCACATGGGTCTTAAAAGTGAGGCTAACACTCAACAATTTCAATTTGAGAAACCTAAAGAGAATGATTAGGGACAATAGGCTGGATGCTCTTGAGTGACATTGAGAATAGCATTCATTTTGTTTTGTCACAATTTATTTAAAAAAATATTTATATTTGATAAAAGAGGTTTTGGGAGGTACTAATTTCCTTCCCTTTTCCCATTTAAATGAATGAATATTAATAATTTTTTTTAACCATGTCAACCTCTCCTCAACCTCTTCATACTCATTCAATCACTTAGAAACTTCACTCAAACTTTAAACCAGTGTCCTTCACTGCTTCTTTTTGTGTGTGTGTGTATTGCACATAATGTTCATCACATGGCACTCACTGTTGACTTCAGCTGTCACATTATTTTACACTTTAAATGATATTTAAGTGCTTTCAATAATTACATTTTCACTGGCACTTCAGTTGCTTTCGCACGTTACACTTCAAGTGTGTTTTGATCTTACACTGACAGTTCAACTAATTTTAGATCTTTCATCAAAACTGACATTGTAACTGCTGTCAGGGCTTATTTACCATCTCAACCTTAAATGCTCACGCTTCAGCTGACACTTCATTTTCTTTTCACACTTCCATTTTAACTAACTCACCTTCTTCCAGTAATGTATTTTGACTACAACTTTAACTTCAACAGTATTTTTGCTATTTAAAATGTTTTCAGCAGCAAACACACATACATTTTCTTCAGAAAATGTAGCCTTTACTAGTTTACTAGTATCATTGTTGAATACTGAACAAAGTTTTCTTGTTCTTTATGGTCTCTACTTAACAGTTGTCCCCACCCAAAGCCTTTTACAACAGCTTTGAAATCAAACCACATCGTTACACTAGACAGTCTACCTAAAACCAGGTTCTGTGTGTGTTGTCTGTGAATTACTTTTTAAAATTCTGTGTCCATTCTGAATGAGTACAACATAAAAATATTCTCATATCTGAGCCTGATGTAAGACATTTCTCTTTGGCCTAGTTCTCTGAGGACAACAGTATAAAAAAAAAAAAAAATTGTGACTCACACTGTAAGGGGAACTTGTTGAATTTTTAGACATGGTGACCAATGAAGCGCTGACATTCGTACTAATGTCAGTGACTTGCCACAGAAAATTCAACCACAATTTGGAATCAATGAGTCTACGATTAACAAGCAAATGTTATCATGTGTTATAATGACAGTATGTGACGGGATATTAGTAGATAAAGTCTTTGAAAGATTCAAACTGTAAGCCAGCGCATGTGACCTGCTGCAGAGGCAGATGACTCAGTGGAATCATTAGGAGCATATCAATCACCACCAGCTATAAACAATGCTGTGAGTAATAATTAATGAACTTGCAGCAGTGTGAAATGTCTCCAACAACCCCCCCGCCCAATCCAAATTCCTCTCTCACTGCCTTCATGTCTCTCTCCATCTTCCTCCCTCCGTTCTCATGCCCTCCCTCTTCCTCCTTCTCCCTCAGTCAAGCCATGACTTGCACTCATTTGCCCCCACCTCCTTCTCCCTCGCAACCAACAACATTCCTTCATCCTGAAACTCCTTCCTCTGTAACAAAAGCGGGAAAAAGACGGAGGGCGGTGATCAGGAGGAAACACTACACTCATCGGTTGTGTGTGTGTGTGTGTGTGTGTGCGTGCCCCAGAGTTTGACTGTTTGTTTATGTATTTAACAGCAACGATGTGATTGTGATTCGGCTGGCCAAGCTGTTGCCATGGCAGCATGCGTAGATTCATTGTTTTTGGGAGTCCCCCCCCACCCCTCAGACTTCACTGAGTCATCAGCTGCCCTCCCGGAGAAAATCACCACCATCAGCTGAGTGACAAAGACATGAGACACCCAACACAAAAGGAAAATCTGCCCACAAAAGTTGTTGAAATAGTGGTTTGAGGCATTGCATGTGTGTAAAGTAGACAGGAAGAAACAGTGGGTGGGACGGGGAGCACAGAGTAGAGTAGGAGGGGTAAAAAAGAAAAAAAGAGGCAGAGATTTTGTGATCAAGTAAGTGAGAAGCTTGTCTGGGGTGTGGACTTAAAAAGAGGGAAGGGTAAAAGTGGGCGGACGGGTAGTTTCTAGTGTTTGTGCATTTAGACTCCGAGTCTGAAATTAGTATCCTCAAGAGGAGCAGGAATTAGACTTGAAGAGACACACAGCCATCAAACAGTAAGTCAAAGATTCTTCTTCTGCCTTTTGACTCCCTCTAGGCTTCTTACTTCTCTGTAGCAGCTTCAGAAAGATACATCTGTGGTATTTGAATATGTGTTGTCCTGCAGTTTTGCTGTGGTATTTTCTATTTTTATGTAAGAAAAGCAAATGATGATGAAGAACAGAGTAAAGGCAGGTGTGTCTGGGTGTGTGTGTGTGTGTGTGTGTGTGTGTGTGTGTGTGTGTGTGCACCCTCCACAAACCCGTTCACCTATATAGGAAACTTTGCTGTTGAATTATTGAATCAGGTGAGGCTGCTTTCCAGTTGTTTTCAGTTCCAGAAGTGTATAGTTTGAATGTTAAATTTAAGAAAAAGGCACAGGACTACTTTCTTGCTTGCTTTTTAAATTGTTAACATTCTCAAACCTAACCTCAACCATATTTATTCCATTTTGTGTAATGGAAAATATGCCACATCCAGGCCAGATCTAAAAACCCCAGAAGAAACAGTTGACAATGTCTTGTTTTCAGGCTTTTTGGAAGACATTTGATCACCGTATTCCACAAATGTGTTTCGAATTAAAGCATGCAACTGCTGAGCATTTCACTTCACTTGTTATTTTTTCCGTCCAGAAGTTGTTCATTAGAGTTTGGTCATCTGGCAGAAGACAGCTGAAGACTGGCAGAAATTAAACAAATATTTAAAAGCTCAGTCTTTCACGTCATTGAGGCTATTTGAAGCCGATGAAAGTCGGGGAACTGTGGTAAAGATGTGTCAGGCATTATCACATATGTAGCAGCGTGCCCCGGGCGCTCTGTGCCTGTATGTGCGAGTGGTGCGAGACGGGGAGCTGGTCAGCATGCGAGTATATGTGTGGACCCAGCCCTTGACCACTCCTTTGCCGTGAAGAGAACACGCACATTCCAGATATATCCAGTGCAGCCTCCGCACTGGGTACAGCCACAGGTAGTTCACACAGTAAGAGTGAGGGATCAAACCTGTGCTGTCTCAGGGCAAAGCCACCTGAGAGGTAGAACGAGTGCAGTTACACTTAAAGAAGCCCAAGAAACTGTGGAAAAAAGAGTTTGTTGAGTAAATGCTTAGTATGTTGTTTGGGCTACAGTGTGGGATCATCTGTAGTAATTCATACAAAGGGGACTGGGCGTGGACCAGTTAGGCGGTGGGACAGCAGGTATTCTCTACAGTTATTTTAAGGAGTGGCTGGTTTGTCGGGAGCACGAGACAAGCCCGAACCCATCTGCCTGCCATGAGCTTCCCTCCTTCACCAACAGTATCTATTTGCCCAGGGATAAACTGATTTTGTTTACTGATCGCTCTCTGCGTAAATATACATCAACACCTCTGCGTTTGCCTGCTCTGCGATCCCTGAAAGGAACATTGTCTTGCTTGTTTATTTCCAGGCATTTTCACTGGGAGTGCGTTAGCTGTAACTCTAAGTAATTAGAAGTCGTGAAGCCACGCCCTGAGTAAGTGCCAGATTTTGGCCTTCCTTGCTGCCCTGAATGAGTGTTTATGAAGGTGTGTGTGTGTGTGTGTGTGTGTGTGTGTGTGTGTGTGTGTGTGTGTGTGTGTGTGTGCGCATGCTTGGAGCTGTCATTAATGGCTGCCTCTCTGAGACCAGGCAGGAGGTGTGGAGCCTTTGTTATAGGCCGTTTTTTTCATTCTTTCAGCCCATATTGGCTGCCAGTCTGTTGTGTGTGTGTGTGCTTGTCTTTACTTATTAGGCTGAATATGAGTTAACCCTCCGGTTAAATTCACCCTGCATAATAAAAGGGTGGAAAGTGGTGTAACAAGTTTTCTCTTGTGCCTCCGTCTCTCTCTCTCTCCAGAGCAGTCATCATGCTGATTCTTCTCGCTGCCATCTTTGGCATTCACATCATAGGCATCATCCTCCTCCTGGTGGCCACTATTGACAATGTAAGTATTTAAATGTTGCTGCGTTTTATTTCCTCATACCTTTTACAATGCATCACTCCCCTATAGACTCCATACATACTGAAGGCGTAACTGCCCCAGCATAATCCCCAACTTCCCAGCATGCACGCTGACAGCAAGACCGTCGAGTGATTGGCGGCTCACCTCTCTTTCATCACTGGAGGCCATTCATTCATTCTCTGTCAGTGGTCCACTTGTTCTTGCCAGGACATATTTGACATGTCTGGGTGACAGATGGGCCGGCCACGCCGTCGTCACCCGCTGCCACCGTCTGTGTGCACGCGTTTAAACAGCAGTGCAAGGTGTCAGACAGACGGTGCACACTCGATGTAAATATGTGAGATTCTTGCATACCTGTGGGAGTGGGACACTGACAGGCGGATGTGCATACCTCCCTCTGATTGTCGTCCCATTGCCTGCAGCTTCCCCCAAATACAAGTCAGAACACAGGGTGAACACACACACCGCTATGTTTACCTTTATTACTGTCTTGAATTCTCCCCATTCTTTCTCCCTCCCCTGGTACTGATTCATACATTTCCCTTCAGCATGCAGGGAGGTTGTCCATATAACTGCAACAAAGTTTTATTTGAAATGTAAAATGTTGTCTCTCTGCCCTCTTCTTTTCAGGCCTGGTGGATGACTGATAACATTTCCACTGATGTGTGGGCCCGGTGGATAGAAGTAAACGGAGTGTGGAACTACACTGACCTTCCCACAGGCTCACACTACCCACAGGGTAAGCCAGACACACTGCCCATGCTGCAAAGAAGCGGAGTGAGGGAACAGTCAAAGTCATATTTACTCCTCAATAAAAATGCTCTTACATTGGCTTTATTACATTGGCTTTAAATCTTCATATAGGTATCGTTTATTAAGAGTTTAACGCTCAACAACGAAGCCAATCTGCTTTTTCAGGGCTTTGTGGGACTGGTTTGATCAGATTTGATTGACAGTAACCAAACAACCCACCGACTGTCATCAGAGTTTGATTCAAATGAGACTAAATTGGTGCATGGAAATACATGACATCACCTTTTTCTAGCCCTGCCCCCCTTCAGAGCAGTGAGAACAGCACAGAGAAAATAAAGAAACACAGAAATCACTAGTGAAATAATCAAAGCTGTTCCAACTTTAGCAGAAAATAGTGTGCTCATGTAGGATCCCATCGCTCATCGTAAGAATCTGATTAAGAAGACATCATTTCGACTGATTGCTTCCATTGCTTGACTTATCTCTGAACTCTTTGAGTCATCTCAACAACAACAGTATTTTTGAGATCGTATTTTGTACAAACATGTAGCGGCAATCTCATCTGATAGTGCTATTTCTTTCAGCATCCTTTCACAACATTTGCATGTAAATAAAATAATTTTTCTTCACATTGCAAATGAAGACCAGTATAGTTCAAAGTTATGCTGCCATATAACACAGAAGAGATAAAATTGTGAATCAAAATAAAAGTAATGACTTATGTTTATCTCCTGAACCTTATGTATAGTTGGGTATAGTTTTATATACGTAGTTTTATACAGCAATGACAACTTTAGACCTTCAAAACAGACAAAACGTACAGTAGTTGTTGTTTGTCTTTACATGGCATCATAGTCGGCGTGTTTTAAAATGGATGTTTGAACCAGATTTTTCGAAAACACAGTGTCACCTCGGCATGACTATTTCCTGGGTGTGTCAGTGTGATGTTTAGCACGTATTTAAGATGACACACATACCTGCACACCTGCAGCTTCATTGTGTTGCCCTCTCTCTGTCTCCCCCTGCAGATTACCTCCAGGCAGTGCAGGCCAGCTCCGTGCTTGCTTGTATATTCTCCATCCTGGGCATCTTTGTGTTTGTGGCTCAGCTCTTCACCCTCAGCAAAGGACAGAGGTTCACCATCTCTGGCATCTTCCAGCTCCTTGCCTGTGAGTATTCTTATTCTTTCCTTTCCTGTCTTGTTTGACTCCTGTCTCTCTTCACTACTGTTCATGTCCCTCTTCCTGTCCTCGTTCCCTGCACTCACCGATGTCCACGCCTCCTTCCCTCCAGGCCTGTGCATCATGATCGCAGCCTCCATCTACACAGACCGCTTCCACCTCGATGAGCAACATGGTTGGTACGGTCACTGCTACATCCTGGCGTGGATCGCCTTCGCTCTCACGTTCATCTCCTCCATCACTTACTTTGTGCTACGCAAGAAGACTGCATGAGAAGGACACTAGAGCAGCTCCAACCAGCCCAAAACCTTTGGCTGAATCTACTCTTTCAGCTGAAGTCTGGTTTTAGTCACAGATGGATTAGTGTTTATATTTGGACATCAGATTTGAGCTGCTAGTGTATATTCAGCTACAGATATAGAAGACCCGTTGATGCGCTCAAATACATACTAGTGTTTGATTGAGTCTGCTGTCAGATAGTCAGGGTTTCACACTTTGTGGAGTGTTTTGGATATTGCTGCAGTGAAAGGCAAGCTCAATCAATCACAGTTGTATTTGAGTGTATTTTCAAGCCAGAGTTTGGGCTGGATTTCCTAAGGACATCTAAGGATTAAGGATATGTTTGTTGTTAACTGGACAAAATGTGCCTTAATGTGTATACGATGCTATGATAAATTAAGATCTATCAATATTTCCGGCTTATAACAGAAGCAGGTTGAAGAGTAAAATCTGTGGTGTTTTTATTTTTTTTATTATTTTTTTTTTGTTTTTAATGGATGTGAGTGTTGGATAAAAAGGGGCGACTTTTTTTTTCCCGTTATTTTATTGTCAGTTCATAAAGTTTTTTTCCATACATCTGCTCTGGTCTTACTTTATAAAATACGCCACTAATTAAACAGAGTGTTACTACAACATAATGGCACTGATTTTCAAAGTATTTGGCAAAGCTGTGACTTTTAAAGTCTTAAAAATCTTTAAAAATGATATGTCACCTGTTATAGATTTGTGTGTGATCTAATTATAAGATTAGGCAATGATATAAAGGGTAAATTCAATAATATAATGCAGTTAAGTGTTTTAATGATTGGGGAAGAAAACAAACTGGTTTAACTGTAAAAAGAAAAAAAAAAGGCTAATCATATACGTAGTTAACATTGTAATGGCAGGCAGCCTGCCCAGAAACTCTTACACTACATTATTGTATGGACTGTTTATACAAAGCTTCTTTTAAATAAGTCAGAGTAAAGAATTATTTTACAGTTCTAAATCCAGCAAAAACAACAATATTTCAGAGATTTTAATATATCACAAGATATATAATAATATATGACACCTTTCATAACCTTTCATATACTTTCAGTCTTTGTCAAATCCGCTCTGTTTCCACTCGGTGTGACAGAAAGGCAACTGCCTTGACTCTTCAAGCGTGAGATATAATATGTAAATAGGTTTCGTTTCCCATAATCCTCTGTATGTCTAATGCTGATTTATTTTTGCTACCGTTATTTCTCATTATGAATGACAATGATTTTTACTATATTAAAACTTGATTTTAAAACAGAAGTAATTTTATCTTTTTTCTGCATTTGTCATGATTAGGAGTAAACAGTAGTTGAACATTTGTTTAGTTATGTTTTATTGGCCCCTTTGTTAGAAGACTTTTTCTCATCTGAAGCTTGCAGACAAAAAGCAGTGAAATGTTTCAAAAAGTCTGCAGTCTGATGATCACATTTATTTAAATGTTGTGCATTAGTCAAAACAAGATATCTACTGTTTAAACTATCAAATTACAAATTGTTTCTATATACACAAATTAAATTGTCAGAGTAGATATATACAGTAGTTCAAAGTGGGCTGTAGTCCTCCTCTGGCTCGTAATGGTCCTCCTGGTGTCCCGGCAGGGTCATGTGGATGGACGGGATGGGCGATGGAGATGGAGAGGGGAGGGAGAGGCGGTGGAAGGGGGATGAAGGCGCAGGGTGGGAGGGGTGAGGAGGGAAGGAGTCAGAGTTGGGGAGAGGTAGAGAGTGGGAGTGCGTGAGCCTCGGAGTGGAGGCCGGTAACGTCACAGAGGGGGGCTCGTAGTAGGGAGACAAGTGGGAGATCCGGGGGGGAGACGGGGAACAGGCCAGGGTGATGGCTGGGTTTGCAGGGGTGTAGTAAGGAGGCAGGAGCCCCGCAAAGGTAAAGCTGCAGGGGTTGAGGCCAGAGTTGCGTCTGGGTCCCACCATCAGGACCTTCTTGGTGTAGTTGTTCAGAGTGGAGACGCCGGCCGACATGCAGACAGTGAAGGCGAACCAGGCCACACTGGTGGAGACACAGAGGAACAGGAAGGAAATCACAAACATGCGCTTTGCTTGTGTTTTTGTGTTGACATACCTGTGCAGAAGGTGTGTGTGCGTCTGTGTAACTGGGTCCGCTCAGACTTTGACCTCTGGGACAACACTTCAAAAAGCAAAAAACACAACACAGTACAATAACATCAAAGACACACACACATACACAAAAGGTATGTATATATATATACATACACACATACATACATATATACAGTATACATATATGTATATACACACACACATACACACCTGCATACATTATTTGCAGGAAAACTCCAATTAGACCCTGTTCAGAACAGAGGCTCTGTTGGCCCTTTATTCTATATTTGGAGGTTTTTTTTCACTGGTATAATAAATGTTGTCAAGTGGAATGACTAAATTTCATTTAGCCAGCAAGATATGGTAAGTGGACAGATTTTCAATTAACTGTGATACATTGTGCCTGACCCAGATGAGCGGCAAGAAAAGAAAAACATATTTTTATGCCATCATTCAAATTGACAATGAATTTAAATTAGTCAGGCAGAAACTCAACAAGAAAACATGAAAACAGACAGCATTTCCATACCGATGGGAACGACAAATAGGTTTTTAATATTTGCTTTGCAAAGGAAACACACTACCCAAACCCTCAGTACACTCTGGTCCGAGTACGTAAGGGAAGGATTAAGTTGACTAAGGATCTCAGCATGCTCGGATCCTTGTGACTCAGTAATACATTTCAATCAGGACCCGTGTGTGTGTGATTTTAACTACAGAATGTTAAATGAACTCACTAGAACGCCCACGAGTAGCCATAGCTGTGAGGCTTGAAGTCTTCTGGTCCCATTGAGGCAGTGGTCTGAAACACCTGCATGAACATCATGTGACCCACCATCCCGAGCAGACCTGTGAAGACGGGAGAGTAAACACACCAAACTGGTTAAAGAATACAAAGGAAACTCATACTGGTCATTCTATGTTGTTACCAAAGTCATTCTGTTACAAATATCTATCAAAAAAACAATATCTCTACCTCCCAGGACGGTGAAGACAGCGGCAAAGGCGTTGAGCAGCTGGCCCCAGCGCTGCGTGGAGGGGCACCAGGCCCTGATGCACAACTGCACAGACAGCAGCATGCAGCTGACGAACAGCAGACCGATGTACATGAGCTCCATCGACAGCGACAGCCACATCATCGCTGCAGAGGGACGAGAAGAGGCTGAGCTCAAACACAGATGACACAAACAAGCGGCCCACAAACAGCAAAGTGCCCCCCCAAAAAAATGCAGGAGCAAGCCTTGAGTCCACTTACCTTTTTCAGATCCGGGAGTCAAAGTATGAAACCCTCGACACTTCTCCTCTAGGAAAAGAAAGACAAATGTAAATACAAAAATAAACTCATTAACAATAGATTAGCTTTATACTGACAGGAAATGTTACATTACATTAAACATCTCAGCAGATATTTCACTGTGCAGTCAGAATTGTTTCTCCATTTCCAAGAGAAATCCTCCAGCATGTGTGTGTAGTGAATATTGTACATTTAAATGAACACTGCAATCTAATTACTGTGTATATAACCAGATTAAGGTAACCGTTCACAAAATGTGTTTACATGGCCTCAAGTAACCCGATGGAAGAAGAAAAGATTAGTTTGGTATAAATCTGGAGGGACGGGGCCCTCAGGAAAACTCTAAGTAGCACCACAAAATGAGACCTTGTCCTGTCGTGTCTGGTTTTTCATTTTTATTAATTACAACTTGAAACTATTTTGTTTTCACTCCCAAAATGTGTTTTTCCCCCCACTGCTAGCAATGCTATTTAAAAAAAAGAAAAAGAAAAAGGAAAATAGTAACAGCCTGTTTCTGCAGTCGGTTAAGCTTCTTTGTGGCTTGTTTACCAATGTGTTTACATGACAGCTGCAATAATCAGAGTATCGTAGTTGGCTCTAAATTACAGTGACCCTGGAAGCTCAACACACTGAGATTTTTTCCTTATTTGCTTGTGGTTTTTTAATTGGATTGTATTTGGTTGTGTTTCACATTTCAGCACAGTGTTTCTGTATTTGAAACATATTCCGGCATTTGGTTGTGTTTCTTTTCAGTGTTTTCTTCTAAATGCTGTACACATGTTGTCAAATTGGCGGTAACAATAGTGTTAGACTGATAAGAGATTTTAAGCTTTGTTTCATTTAAATTGGGAAGGATGGGACAGAAAAACTCAAAATTAAACTTTCAGCGTGCCTACTATAATTTTAAATTTTGGTTTTACATTTTTTTTTTCATTTCACACATAAAAGCTTGTTGTTTTCATCCCCAAAATGTTTTTACCTCCACTGGTAGCAATGCCATTTAAAAAATAAATACTAACAGCCTGTTTCTGCAGTCGGTTAAGCTTCTTTGTGGCTTGTTTACCAAAGTGTTTACTTGACAGCTGCAATAATCAGTATCGTACATAGATTAAAGTGGCCCCTAAGCTAAAAACACTGCGACTTAAGAAAACAGACGCAAATAGACAAAGCACAAGGAACTGAAGAAAACATTTTCCGCACAACACATGTGCGGCATTTAGAGAAAAACACTGCAAAGTTAAAAAACACAACCAATGTCAAGTTGTTTTTTATTTGCTTGTGCGTTGTCCAGTGCATTGTATTCGGTTCTGTTTTCTGCATTTGAAACATATTTCTGCATTTGGTTGTGTTTTGTCACATTGCAGTGGTTTCTTCTAAACGCCGTGTGCCATGTGTTGTCAAATTGGTTTCCTTCATTTGCTTTTGTTCTGTCTGTTTGCATGTGTTTTCTTAAGTTGCAGTGTACTGAGGGTCTCGGAGCCACTGTACTAAATCAATTAACATTCATTCAAATGCTTTGAATGATTGTATGGAGTTACCTCACATTTGATGTAAAATTACATTTGAATCTGTAAAAATACAATACATTTCCACTAAAAAACATAATATTAATGTAATCTTGAATTATGGTTAATAACCTGTAATTTTAAGGGTACACTTTTAAATTACAGCAAATATCTGTAAGTCCACAGGCATTTTATTTTATTGTTTTATGGAATAAACTGAAAAATCTGTAAAAATAATACTGACCATTTCCTGTAAAATCACTTTTTTTACAGTGTATAAAATTACTCGGATACACATAAGCTACAATACAGTATTCCAGAAAAATAGTATTATAATATAACATTGACTTTATCAAGAGTGTCTCTCAAACCTGCAGAAACAATATTCATACAGCAGAAACAAAACTGTGAACATTAACAGTGACATGAGAAACAGAGAGTGCATACTGAATATCAAATGCATATTTAAAAAAACACAAATTATAGTTCAGCAACATTTAGAACTCTCCATAACAAAATACCACCTTTATTACATCAAGAGGTAAATCAAGGTAGCAGGGGCAGATCAGGAAGACTGGTGTTTGCTTTCACCTCTGCCAGCCATTACACACCAGACTAATGCGGACTGATTTATATAACTGACCACATAAGTCCGTTGAAACTTTTGGCTGAACTTCAGCAGCATTCAAACTCAAGCATTAAAAATCAGTTGCAAATCAGCTGCAAATGAGACGGTGAAAACCCAGCCGATGTTTGTGAATCCTATTAACCTTTCTCTCTCTGGGTTTCTAATCCATAATTGAGTCATGCTGTTGAAGTCTAAATCTCTATGAGCAGAACACACACTGATGATAATCCTCTTTGGGCTGAGCACAAACACACACTCGCTCAAGCACACGCATACACACATGCAAATGAACACACCTGAGGCCTCAATTCATATTATCACCTTGGATTTCCTCTCCTCCTGTGACCTATTTCAGTGGCTGTCGCACTAGTGCCACACTTGTGATGCAGTTTGTTTCACTTCCTGTTTCTGTGCCGGTCTCACCTTGGGAATATCCTCGACCAGGCACACGACCTGATCAGCACATATGACCAGGGGCATGTTTATGAAATCCCTTACAATGATACTGATTGTATACTATAGATACTGCTGCATGTATTACTGAGGGCTGTCAATGCTTCTGTATAGATTTCTTTGTGCAAATCCAGTGTTTTCTCATTTATTAATTTCCTCTACCTGCTTAATCCTTTTCAGGGTCACTAGTAACACATCTGGGCTTTTTTCCCTTTGAGAGAAACTGAGCATCTTTGGCTTTTGACCTTCCTTTGTGATCAGTTTTATTTTCAGCTGACTGGACAGGGAACTTATTTTCCTCTCACATTTTCTCTTTTAAGACACGACTAAACAGTCCTACAGAGATCCATAATGTGTTTTTAATATTTAAAACCTGTCGTCCTCTCTCACCCCATGCGTCTGTGTAGATGTTCTCCTCACAGGAGACGAACAGGCCTGTGTGAAAGGTGGGGAAGACAAAGCGGTCGTCCCCGGTCTCCCAGGAGAACTGGATGCTTGAGGAGTTGGAGATGCCGGGAACAGGGATGCAGTTGCTGTGCTTGGTGGGCGAGCAGAGAGGCTTGGGCACCTTCTGTTTACCCACGCACCAGTAGGGGGACAGGAGGGCCATGCCACCCAGGACGAGAGACACAACCGTCTGGATGAAGGAGAGGCGGGGGGAACGCATCTGCTGCAGGAACGCCATCATGGAGGGATAAAACGAGGGCTCGGGCTGGTGGAGGAATAGCAGGGATGGAGACAGACATGCAAAAATTCAAATAAAAGAGGATATGGGCTGCTTCACTCAAAAAACAAAAAGTAACATGTCAGCACCTTATGTTAAATGTCTGACAAGGTAGTTTTTCCATTGTTAATCTTCTTGACTTTAAGCACTCCGAGAGTGGAGGTGTGCTTAAAGTTACTAAAAATATCACCAGCATGTTATTAGTCTCCAAGGAGCAGCAGCTCTGCCCAATTGCCTGAGATGATTAGTGAGGTGTTTGAAAGAGAAGGTGCGGGGGAGCCAGCGGTTTTACATGACTAATCACATTTAAAGAATAAGAAGACTGTGACAGAAAATCAGCACACTGCTCGTAATTGGTGGGAAGACAGACGGCTAAATCAGAGGGAACCAGAGGAAAATTGCAGTCACCATGGAACCTCTCCAGGAGACAGATGCTCAAACCAGCACCTCCGAGCACTTGACGTCAAGAAGTGAATTAAAATTTGAACGAAGGGAGAAAAAAAAAGAAAGAAAAAAAAGCAGCACTCACCTCCTTCAGCCTCTCTTGCTTCGTACTTCGTCCTCACTTCCCTCATCGAGTTAAACGTGGAAGGTGAGAGAAGCATCCGGCCCCGCTCCTCCCTTTCACTCTTCAGCAGATAGTGAGAGTGATGGAGGATTTTGGCCGTCACACTGACCTCTGCGAGCAGTGTGGCCGTCAGTCTTTATGATCCCACCCCAGCGGTCAGACACAACTGTGAGCATATCTCACACACACACACACACACACACACACACACACACACACACACACACACACACGCCCTTCTTCTTTAATCCATCCGTATAAATCCAAAACAGACAACTCTGTTCCATCTGTTTTCATTTTGATTCCTAGACTCATTTTGATCTACATCGTTCATCTTTCCCCCTTTTCCACTGCTTCCCAGCCTGTAAAAGCAGGCGGCACAAACTGTTTCGATGTGAAAATCGACATGACCTTGAAATGGTGAATAAATATGTCGGATACATACTGTTACCGGGTATTTTGCAGTACCATATCTGTACGGCAATTTTCAGAGACAACTATTTGACTGAGAGGTGGTGACTGCACAGCAGGGGGGGGGGGGGGGGGGGTATTCAGTCAACCACAGTCACCTCAACACACAATTTATCTGTTATTTATACCATTTATACTTTAAGCTATTTTAACTGTTTATGCTTTACTTTTAGGCAATTCACCATTTCTCCAGTAATTTTAGCCTTTTCAATCATTTTTCCATTACCTTTAACATCAACTACCCTGCATGCTTGCTTACTAGTTTTCACGCATTTTCAATTCAATTGTAGCCATAGTGTTGGGGTTTCTGTATCTGTATATATACAGATAAAAATCTTATTGTAATTTGTTTTCATAAAAAAATAAAAAAAAAATACTCATAATTCACTGCAGCAAGAAAAACCTGACCTAACGCACAAATCTACAGGCAAATTTAAACATCAATGCCACTATGATGTTTAAAATGTTGACAATCTGCTTTCATCTTTCACGACCATTGCATTTTAACATCCATTTGAACTTTTACCTAAGCTATCAGACATTTTGCTTTTAAAATTCTATTTTTACATTGAAGCTGGCTAGTTTCTTTACATCAAAAAGTCTTCCCAGTGTGACACTTTTTTTTTTTCCAGACGCTGACTGACAGAAACACAGAATCCTTGACCTGGTACAACAGTTTCTAGACTCCAGAGAGTGCATTCATAACCCGTCTTCTAAAGACATCTGAAAGAGTCAGAATGGGGTTATGCACTCCTCTCCAATTGAAAAGACAGGAAGAAGAAACAAGGGATAGATGAAGCGTGTGTGTGTGTGTGTGTGTGACAGAAATAGAGACAGAGATAGCTTTCATATGTGAAGAGAGGCAGAGTGTTTGGTAAAAGTGGAAAAGAAATTGGGGCAGAAAAATATCAGATGAAACTAAAACAGGTGGTTTTATCAGTGCAACAAAATGTTTCAGAAATAAGAAGAGGAGCATACTCGAAGCATTTTTTAAGTGTATTCATAATTCATATACATATTGACAGGTTTCTAATACAGCATGGTTTTGATAGTGTAACTGTCTTCTTCTCAGCTTGACTTTTTTTTTTTTTTTACAAGAATAACAATAAAAAATGATAAAGACAACACCATGTACGACTCACTTTTAAATTTATGGCAATGCTTTTTTTTTTTTTTTTGAATGGATTTTGCATCTCCCGATCAAATCGCTGCTGTGTCACTGAAGAATGAAACCATTCAAAAGTACTTGGTAAGGCTTGATCCCCATTGGCCAGAACGGTTGGCCAATCAAAGCCATTCGTATGACAACCTCTCCAAAGTTTTCAGTTCCAAAAATGTTTCATCACTGTCCGAGGGACCGACACCTGTCAGTCAGACGTGACTTCCTAGGTAGAACATATGCACTTGTGCTCCCAGTACACAGCTCCACACCGATGAAAACTCTCCACTGTCCTGCTCATCTTTTTCCACTCAGCATGGTTAAAGATGGCGGACACGCGTTAGTCCATAGTATCTCCATATCTCCTCCTCTTACAAGGCTCTGTCCTTCTCTTTGCACATTACGAACGTTTTGTACTTGAAAAATAAGACTGTGTCCATCTGATTTTTCGTGAATACTATCTGTACCGTAAAAACCCCAGTGATGAAAAATAAGAACACTTTTCAAAAGGACCAAAATGGAATCAAAGACCCAGATATCGGCATTTTTCAGCTTCTCACGCACACACTCACTTGTCATTCATACACGTGACTTTTGAAAGGCAACAGATGTCCGTTCTCCAAGGCAATAATGTCTTTGTGGCAAACTCGACCCTGACATTCCAGACAACACGCTCTGGCTCCTCCTCCCTCTCCAGGAATGAAAAAAAAAACAAAACATAAATCCAAATCATGTGTTGACTGAATATAAAGTGAGATACATCCATTTCATTTTCATGAGTAAATAACAATGAGGATACAAAATAATAATGAGGACTAAAATAATAATTGTGATCATCCTAATATAAGATAAAATACTACTTGTGAGAGGATACAAAATTCTCTCCTTTCCTTTTCTGGGTTTGACACCCAACTTGCTCCCAAAACGCCTCTTCAAAGCAATCAAAAGAAAACCAGAAAGCAAAAGTAAATGATGATAAACAATAGTTTAACACTTCGAAGGTGTCTGAGGAAAATCAAAGTAAGCCTAGAGAGGAAGGTTGTTTCTTTTGTTCTTTACAGAAAAGTTATTTTAGTTCTTCCATCGGTTTTGACGTCTCATTTTATTTCCGCTTCGATCTCTGTAGTTTTTTTTTCCTTTCTTTTTTTTTTTTTTTAACTTGTAGCTCCATTCCTCTATGTTGCACGTCCATGTTTTTTTTATCTTTTTCTGCTTTTAAGTAAAGAGCAATAATTCTCTTGGGGAAAAAAAAAAAAAAAGGTTTCTTTTCTCCATTGTCTTAAATGTAAATAATGCTGATTCCCGTTGAGAAATTGTACATTCCCTTTTGTTGTTCTTTGTCACAGATGCCAGTCCTGTCATTTCACATTCGGGGCTGCCTAACACCAACAAGTCCCATTTGTCAGTCTTGCATTGTCCAAACTAACCTAGGAAAGGGAACACAAACAAACTGAGGTTAGCATCATCACCAAGGCCCATACGTTTCAATACAAAGACTGAAGAATTGAACTAATGGCAGAAAATCACAGGTTCTGTTCTTATAGACTTTTTCACGGCAGACATTTGGGTGTGTAAAAGTGGGAAAAGCACAGGTGTAATTAATAGCATTAATGATGGCTGAATTCCATTTAGGTAAGCCATCCAGGGTTTGGTATTGTACAGGCACCCGAAAGGCTTCCTGGGACACTTAATAGAGCACAGCCATTGTTAATGTTAGTAGTTGCACCTGTACGTTTCCTGCAATGACAAGTTAAAAGGCCGGCCAAGAAAAGTGAAAAGTCCTTTACTAATTATATGACTCACTGACAGGCTCCACATTGTTTAAATGTAAAAGAAATTCACAAGTTGAGGCGTGCACCCACATTTCTCCTTCATTCCCAATTCAACGGATTTGAAAAAATGGATTTCAATAGTAAAACAAATCAAACACCTGTTACCAAGTACTTCACCCAGGTCAGGCATCTACTGCTTTGTGATTGGCTATAATCAGGAATATATTTGCACAAAACGTGATGAAGTAAAGAGGAAAACTTGCTACACCCTTAGTATACACTGAAGAGAAAGAAAAGGTGAGATACTGTGTGGTATGTCTTTAGTTTCCATGAAAACAGAATGGATTGAAAGTGAGGGGGAGGTAGAAAAGGGAGTGACAGGCAGGAGTACAGCCACTAAGGTGTAGTGAGGAGGAGTGTGGGAGCAGCAGTCCAAGAACCAGCCAACAAAGAGTACGGAGGAGCTGTTGTATTCCTGCGTGAAATTACATTGACTGAATCCAGAAGGTAAACAGCCCTGAGGCAACAAATTAGTGTGTATTTACTGAAGGTGCATTAATGAGAAACCAGTTTCCCACCAAATACTGAAAAAACAGCATTTGAACAACAGATGAACACTTATTTGTGGCGATCGAACCTGTTGTGTGGTGAGTTGAGCTTTTACACTAGAGAACTGGCAGCAGAACAGCATTTCATTACATGCTAACATCCAATTAGGGATGCACCACTCTGCGGACTAGTTCACACTTTTCCAGTTTCTGAAAAGATGAAATAATAGTAATAAAGACAGTTTTGGATGTGGACATGATCTGTAAAGATGGACTGCCCACATACTTGTTGTATGTCCGCAACTCTGAACAGCTTTATGAACAAATAATGTGTTGCATGTCTGTGGCACATGCTTAAAACACACACGTCTAAACCGAGTCTAAACTTACAGCTCCCAGACTCCTGCGTCTCTTCTTCATCTTCGTTCCCCTCAGCCTCTCTCTGACTGCTCCAGGTAAACAGACTTGGCTGGCCGGATGCTCTGGGTAAACTGAGTGAGGAAGAAAGGATGACGAGGAGAGGTGAGAGAGAGAGAGAAAGAAAGTAAATTGCTGGGCTTAGAGGAAGAGATTTAAAAGGAATGAAGCGTAACGGCTCAGTCAGTGATTGGGGTGTGAAGAACTAGAGCGGCTAACAAAAAAAGAGAGAGGATTTTCACTGAATCACACAAAAGGAAATTTCCCTAGAAATGGTATGTAAACCAACCTCTCTTTCTTTACCTTGTGCTTCGGACACCGCAGAGAGAAGTTATCTTCATTCAGGGAACAATCTGAAAGAGGGACAGAAAATACCATTACTGTACAGATGTTGCCACACAGAGCTCATTGAGCACCGTGAAAACCAACATTTGCTGCTACTTTAAACAGACACAAATATCCATTATTGGAAAACTGTATTTTGACTTTTTACAGTGAGCCTGTATTTAATGAATTCGCTCACCTGCTTCAATGGCACACAGGTAGTGGTAGCGAAGTGTACAGCCTTTACTGTAGCAGCCCAGGGTGGAGCCAACCATCTCACAGTATGAGCAGCACTGAGCAGACAGATTGGCAGAGGAGAAATCAATACATCTTAAAAATTTACCGGATAGTGGTACATCTTTACACTATTGCAGAGCATTTGTTACCAAAACATATGGTCCACAGACATGTCTGTTTATCAGTCAACACAGGAAGACAAAAACTGCTACAGTCAACACAAGAGATAACAAGAAAATATAAATAATATGAAATGTCCCAAAACAAAACAGATCAAATAGATACAGAAGACACTCACTGTTTCTCTGGCGCCATCTAGTGCCTCCTGCAGGCCATACAGTCTCCCATTGACAAGGTACACTCCACTGGTCCACACTATACATCCTTCGTGGACCCACAGCTCCTCCGGGTCCATGGGCATCTGAGGCAGCTGGGCAAGTTGTGCCAAGGGTCCCAGGGAGTCCAAGGCTGGTGGAGGAGGCTGGAAGGGGAGGGACGCCTTACTGTTGGAGGGCACCATTCTGGGGGAATCCTCACTAGATTTGTGCCTCCTTTTAAAGCGGGGATGTGAGGTCAGCTTTCTGTGTTGAGGTCGTTGTTGAGTTTCGTCTGTTGGCTGCGGCGGCGGCGGCGGCGGCGGCGGCTGCTGCTGCTGCTGCAGCTGTTGCTGTTGTTGCTGTTTTTGCGTCTGTTGCTGGTCAATCTCAAGGTCTGGCTCTCTCTTAAGCTCAGGGATAGGTCGGATATCTAGATTCATATCCCAGGTTAGGGAGGTTGTTTTACTGGTGGTGGGGGAGGAGGAGGAAGAGGAGGCGGTGTTACTGAGTTTGCCAGCCATATGCATCATCATTTCCTCTCTAGCAGCTATGGAGGCAGTTCTGACTGTCGTGGCAAGAGACGTTGGGTTTGACTCTAGGCTGACGCTATAGTCACTCTCAGTTGAAGGCTTGGTAAACTGAGCATCTTGTGTTTGCGTGTCTTGGACGGTGCTCAAAGCATTTGAGCTTATGTCTGAATTTGGTCCTGTTTTGTTTGTGCCTGTGGTTGCTTGACATTGTCTGACCTGGGGCGGGTTCTTGGGGAGCTTTGCAGCGTATTCAGCTGGATAGAAGGGCCCATAGAGATCTCCAAGGTGTTTGTAATTTGCCCATTTCTGACACAGGCAGCAAAGCAGGCGGCCAGAGTGATTGGTCTCTGTAATAACGGGGCCTGAAACAACATACCCAGATGAGGGAAGTGCTTTTCCTGACTGAAGTGTAGTTTCCACCTCGTCTGTCTCCCTTTTCTCTGATTCTCTGTCTCTCCTAGATAACTGGGAGGAAAGAGCTGAGGTCAGGAGAGAATCAGCTCCACTCCCGCTTGCTTTCCCTGCGACTGCACTACGCTCTCCTTTCATCTTGTCCTCCTCAGCATTGACAATGGTGCACACTGCCCCAATCTCTGGTATTTTTTTCTCCACATGTATGTGTGGAACAAACGGGCCCTTTCTATTCGGATCCACAAATGCTCGGTTTGTGCCAAGGCTCCCTCCTGCCCCTAAAGGTGTATCGGGGTCATCTTTGGCCACTGACGGCGACGTCGCTGCTGCTGCTGCAGCTGCTGCTCCTCTCCTTCTCCTCCTCTGTCGTCCTCTTGCTTCTAGTGGCTCATCTTCATCTTTCACACCTCTGCGTCTCCTTCGCACAGGTTTGACCTCAATCTCTGGCTGTGTGTCCTCGCTCTCAACATCCACTTTCACTACCTGGGTTAGAATGGGTGGGGCCAGCGGGGGAGTGTTTATATTGTCTGTCGGAGTGGGTTCGGCAGGGGCTGACGTGCTGCCTGTAGTCTGCACTGCCGGTGGGGTTGTGGCAGCAGCTGTAGTTGGAGTGGGTGGGGCTGGAGGAGCACTCAGAGTTGTGCTGCTCTGAGCCTGGGCTTGAGACTGGCCCTGCGCCTGTGGTTGGCCTGGGTTCTGGGCCCGTTTCTGTTTATTCACGCTCCCTACGGGCCTGCCCTTCTTCTTGCCAGATGGGAAGTAACCTTTAGGCACGACATTCTCTGTTAGCTTTGAATCTTGTGGCGAGAGACTGGACCTACCAGAGGACATCTGATGTTGTCTATTCAGCATGTGTCCTTGAGCCTGACTGTGGTGCGGTGGGGTGGTTCCATAGTAGTCACTGCCAGGATAATCATCAAATCCCATGCCAGATTCTTGAAGTTTCTGTCGAAGAAGGTTAGCAGCAGACTGCTCTCCTCTTCTCGTCTCGAGCTCCTGGTAAGTGTTGGTGAAATGCTGAATGTCTGACAGGGCAGACGAAGATGGCGGTGGGGAACCCTGGACTGGGCGAGGAAGAGGCGGGGGAGGGGGTAAAGGTCCGAGCAAAGCAAAATCCTCCTTGTCGCCAGATGCTGATGCCACAGCGGCTCCTAATCCAAAGTCAAAGTCTTGTTGTTTAAGGGCTTGGGACGTCTGATGTGGATCACATGGGTAGGCAGACAGAGGTAAAGGCCCAGTCTCATCGACTACTCTGAAGGGAATCATGTCGTTTAATGAGTGACTTTCATCCATGTAACTATCATCCCCTCCTGCAACCCTAGGGAAATGCGCTAAGTCTTGGTCCTGTGAATCATTAAACGGTGGTATTTCTGAGTGAGAGAAGCCTGGGTAATGATTTGAGTCATCATCAGCATGGCTTGCTGGCTTTTTAATATTTGGTGTGATTTTCTGCACTATTGCCTCCAGTTTCAAACCTCGCCCTTTCCTGGGAGTCAAAACCTTGGTATTACCACTTGATGGAGATAGAGGTTGTGAATAGGTATTCTCTCCAAGCAGAGGGGACGAGAGCCTGGGACATGGCATGTCTGAACTGGATGAGTCATCTTCATTGTGATGGCTGGACTCAGACTGAGCCCCAGGGGAGTGATGTGAATTTGTGGCAGCCCTGTGCTGAGACGCATCCTGGAGTTGCCTTTTGGCGGGAATAGGAGAGATAAAAGAACGAACTCTCCTTCGCAAAATTAATGGATTTGTGTCTCCAGAACCCCCAGCTTTAGTTTGACGCTGCACCTGTGGCTGAGTGGAGTTCATGTCAGCAGAAGGCTTAGTGGAGCTGGATGGAGGGGCCGGGCCGGGATGTTTGGCCTCCTCCGTGGCTCCTCTGGAGACCTCAGGTTCAGCAGCATTTTGGCCATGAGTCATTTGTGAAGGAACAGGGCCGTGTGAAGCCACAGGAGCAGGAGGAGGAGGTGGGAGAGGAGGTTGTGTTCTGTAGAAGGAGTCTCCCTCTATCATTCTCGCGCCTTCTCTTCCAGGGTGTGTCGACTCCCACATTTTCAAATCAAAGTAAGCGCTTTGATGATGGAGTGAAGTTTTGGCTGCATGTTGTTCACCAGACATGTCAGTCTGGGAGGTCATCCTCTGTCTCTGCTCTGATTGGCTGACCTTATGTCTTCCTGGAGAAGGACCAGGCTGCATCATCATCTCCTTTGATGGCCTGTTCATTGCTTTGACCCAGTCATTCATGTCATGGGGGAGATGAGGCGGGCCACGAGGGTGAGGATACATTTGAAGCTTATTTGTCGACTGAGTCTGGGGGGATAAATTGTGGTATGGATGGTGGGAGGGAAAATGGGGGTTACTGCGTGGCATCATATTCCCTTCTCTTGTATCTCCATATCGATATCCAGGAAAACTGCTGCCACTACTAGTTGATAAATCAACACCATGAAGATATGGCGGGTGCCTTGAAGGTGAAGATAAAGGATTAGTGCTCATAGGATGAGAAGGCAAGGGTGTAATATCAACATTACCTCGCCTATAGGGGTCAGCATTCATTACAACAGATGAGTGAACAGACTTGGAATGATACTCCACATCAGCCTCATTAGCTCCACCACTGCCATGATGATCAGTTTGTAAATTTGCAGCATTAGGGCCAGCCTTTTTTGATGCTGTTTCCATTTTCACCACTTGTTTCTCTCCAGTATCCTTTTTACTCAGATCATTGGCTGCTGCTGGAGAGGAAAATGGCTGTTGAATCACAGAGGCTCCACTCTGACTTTTCTCCCGCTCTCTCTCTCTGTCACTTTCCCTGTCCCTCTCTGGTGTGCTGCGTCGGTTTGGCGACACATCACAGATGACAGAGCGCCGCTCTGATGGGGCTAATATGGAGCCTGATGATTTTTGAGACTCAGTTTGACCAATGCTGCCTGTGAGCGGCTCTGGCTCTTGCAAGAGGAGCTCCTGCACAGCAGAGGATGGAGCAGACACATTAGTTAACACTTTTCTCTGTGGCAGAGAATAGTCAGCTAAGTTTATATGTTTTGGTGGGGTTTGCTGAGACTCTGTAGCCTGTGGTAAATGACTGCGGGGCACAACTACTTCTGGTTTTTCAGCCTGCAATATCTTAGTGTTGGACACTTCTGACTTCACTGAGGACTGAGGATCTGTGGTAAAATCAGGCTCACTTCCATGCCTCTGGTTTGGATGCGGGGGCTTTCCAGAGCCACCCATCTGGGCAGAATGAGCCGAAGCCTCAGTTACTCCACTTTGCATCCTCATACTTTCAGTCATGCTATACGGGTGTCTGGTTTGAAACTGTTGTTGAACTTGGAGATGGGCAGGAAATGCCTGTTCTGGTCTGCCATAACGTCTATCTAAATTGTAACCTTGAAGAACCTCTTGTAAAAGGCTTGGAAATTGCTGCATTTGTGAATTATCCTCATGACCTTTAGCTCCTGCTCCTTGTCCTCTCTTCACCAAAGCCTCTGCTATAGAACCAACATCTTTTGGATGCCCGGGGCCATAACCAGTTTGTGATTGTTGGTACCCCAAGTATCTGGAATTTGATTCCATTACACCCGCTGGGCCAGCCCTCCCTCTGTTCTTCATTGACAAATCTGAGCCATATGTTGATTCTGGGTGGCCATATTTATGTGGTCCAGACTGGGGAGGGTTTTGAGGCCGTCCAAAATTTGATTTCTGGTGAAGAGAGGAATATAAACTCAGATCTACACCTTCATCCCCATTATGACTGCTTGACTCTCTGAAGTAAGAGTGCGACTGTTTCTCTTCTATACAGTTGTCTTGGGGATGCTTGCTTTTTTCAGAGTGACTTCCCTCAGACCGAGCTGAAACAATAACGGCAACACTACTGGCACTCTGCTGTTCCCCAAATGTGTGCTTTTCTTCCCTCTCATTATTGTGTAATCTAGATGCAGTGTGCAACATATTTTCTTTGTCCTGACCATTCTGTGTATTGACTTCTCCATCTCGTTGCATTTGGCTGCTGACTTTTTCTTTTTTCTCAACTGTGCCTTCACTTTCATTTTTGATGACCTCATTTTTAATTTCTGTTGTCTTCCTATGGCCACCTCTGTGGTCATTATATGCTAAACCAGGCTCTGAGACACAATTTGGCTGTGGAGGAGGAATGCTGGAGGAGGTGGATGAGGGGGAGGAGGAAACTGGAGGGGTTGAATGTGTAGTTGGGCCTGTGTCTAATGACTGACATCCAAAGGATGGAGATGATGATGAAGAGGGAACGTGAGCTTCGTTTGCTTTTGTTTCAGAAACACTTGGTTCTTTTGACGGTGAATCAGAGGTGACCGTTTTAACATTTGATGCTTGACCAGTCTGTGTTTGGTTCTGAGGCGGAGGGGGATAGCCAGTTGGTTCAGATCCACTGCTTGCACCACTCATCTGCCTCACTCTGCCATGTTCCCCCTCAGAAAACTGCTCCTCCCGCTCCACCTTGGTCCCTGATGAGCCTCCAACTGACATCAGTGAGGAGTCTTCATCAGCACCAGCATCTAAGCTGGCACCATCGCCAATCCCCACTGCACTTCCATCTTTAACCGTGCTAGTGCTTGAGGCTGCACTTGCATTTCGACTCCTTGGTTGTGACGGGGGCACGCCATGTGTTGCCTGTTGAATCTGCCCCACATCTTTCCCCTTCTTCTGTGAAAACACCGTGTCAGTGAGGAGCATGTGTTGAACTGTGTTTGGTAAATTGGCTACTTGGGAGCTCAAGGCGCTAAGACTATTCAGGCCAGCATCCTGCATTTTGTCAAGCGGAGAAGATGAATAAACAGAGGAGCCCTCCTCTCGAGATCCAATTCCTGTTCCTAGACCCATTTTGTTGCGACCTGTTGGAGGAAGACTGCTTCCTCCGACTGCACTCATGCTGTGAGCTTTATGACTACCACTGCTACCACAACTACTGATGCTGCTATTTGAGTTGGGCGTGGGACTTAACTGAGGCATGGTCTGCAGTAATCTACCCTGACCATGGCTGCTACGGGGGTTTGATGTAGGAGGATGTGAAGGACCATGACCTGAGGGGTTTCCATGTGCCTCTGAGACACCCATCAAAGGGGAGGGAGAGGAGCTACAACTGGGAGAATGCACTGCGGAGGCGGCTGGAGAGGGGTTGGATATCGGGCTAAAGTTTTGGTTAATTTGGGTTTGCTGGGCATTGGGATGCATTGGGGATTTGGCTATTTCTTGAGATGCTGCTTGAGGTATACTGGGATTGGAGGCCTGATGATGTTTAGCATATACAGAACCTGGAGACGGGCCCTGGTGCTGCATCTTCAGAGAGTTGTCATAACCTACCCCTAAATTGTGCTGCGAGTTGCGGTGCTGTAGTGTGGCTTGCTTGTGAAGTGAATGTGTCTGCGGGGAATATCCAGGATAATTTGAGGCATGGTAACTCTGTTGAACATTCTCCATTGGGCCCACATTGTTAGCAGCAACTGAACTGGAGACTGAGTTTGAACTGGAGTTGACACTGGGGGAACTGTTGACTTTGGGATCGAACCCGGTGCTCGCAGCCCCGTCGAGATATCTCTGTGGAGGGGGGCTGTACATTCCTGATGACCCTGTGGATGCTCCACCCTGTGGGGAGTAGTGTGGGTACTGAGGGGTCATCCTGTGCCCAGAGTGTGGATAGCTCCTATGCTGCTGTCCATGATGGACAGCTGGGAAGGTCTGCCCATGCTGGCGATGCTGCATCTGAGAACCTGGCACTGACTGCATTGCAGGGTTCTGACTCATATTGTACTGATGAGAAGGAGAGAAAGCTCCAGCACCAGCACCGGCACCTCCACCCGAACCAGCACTGGAGCCATAGTCTACTGGATATGGTGACATCAGGCCAGATGATGGTGCAGAGCCAGATCCAGCATGCCGGTACTGGTGAGGTATATGTCCATCAATATTAGGATACCCAAAGCCTGCTCCATAACCCATGCCCCCCCTTCTGTGCCTGTCCTTTCCACTCATTGAAAAATAATAATCCATGACGTCCTTCCTGTAAGGGTTGTTAGGGTTGCCACTGTGAATGTTACCCTGTGTTGGCGGTGGCTCCACAGCTCCTCTGTTTCTAGCACTGTAAGCAAGCATGTGGCTGGCTTGGCTGGGGTGGTGATGGCCTCTGTGCAGGTTTTGCTGTTGCATCCCGACGTAATCGTCTGTCATCCTTGGGGAGATCTGGGTATCTGCTGGCTGAGGGGGATACGGAGGTCCTCCTCCACCCCTCCCACTAAACCCCGGGGGGAGAGAGGGGGGAGCTGGACTGTTAGAAAAATTCTGCATTGTTTTTCCAAGTTTGGATTAAAAACGGAAATATCTGTCAGTGTCTATACCAGGGAATGCTTCTGATCAGACACTGGAAGGCTTATGGCAGTAACCATGAATGACAAAGAGAGAGTCTATGGCCTGGCAGTAAAACAAGGAAATGCTTTCGAAATCCACCAAAGAGTTCAAGCTGAGGAATATATATCACAGATGTTATAATCACTTTTTTGTAGCAGAAAGTGGTAGGGAGGTTTAACAGACAATGATTTTATCAATATATGAAAAGGCCAAATGGTAAAAATCGTACTTCTTCGATGTGATGATAGTATGGTTATCACTTCTTTTTTCTTTTTTTAAAGGTTCACTTAACAGCTGGGTTTTAAAAAATTGAATTTTCAAAAAGGAAAAAAAAAAAAAAAAAAGATATGTAGTGAAGCAGGTTTCTACTGCAGAAAAATACAAGATTAAAAGTGTGCAGTCATTTCCACGAAGCTGAAGCAGTTTGGCACTGAGCAGGCAATGATATGGACGACTGACGCACCACCATGTGAGACGTTCAACCTGAAATGTCTTTACATGTACAAGCTCCGCTATAACAACAGCTCAAGCAAACAGAGCTATGTTAGGATTAAACTGTGTTGAGATCCGATAGTATCTTGTGCAAAAAAAAAAAAAAAAAAGAAAAATCTCAATAAAACCATTGAGACTGTGTTCCGTCACAACAAATCCTTCAGTTCGTCAACAAGCGTAAGTTTGCCGGGACCTGACTCACACCTGTGTGAGACGAAAACTGCAGTAACTCGAAACAAGAGGTCTGAATACAGACCCTCACTAATCATTCCCAGAGGCAAACACTCCATTGATATTCTCATCAGCTCTTGGATGCAGAGTGTAATGCTTCTTGAGACTTTTTTTTTTCTTGGTCATTCCCTTACAAATACTGTTTTCTTTTTTTAGTTTTTTGCAACTGCATGCATTCATTCGGGCTGTAGAAGTCTTTGGTCCCTACTAAGTAATTGTTCTTTCTTTGACTTTGTGTTCAGATTCTTCTTGGTGCTCTCCTGTATCTTCAGCATGTAGCTGTCTTACCTTTGTTTTTTTCTGTCAACCATCATTTAATTCTACTTAGTTCCATGGCAACAATTTTCCAAAGGTGGGTAATCCATTTATTCCACTTCAAAATCGGTCTCCTGTTTTTCTTCAGTATTTCCATGCAGATACGTTCATTTTCCAGGAGCTGCTGACCAGAAGCCTTCACAAATCTGCAAATACAAAAGATGAAACAAAAAGGTTAGCATGCAAAAATGAAAAAGTATCATTTATACACACCATACATTGTGCTAAAGCTCTGTTGATGTCATTAAATAATTATAAAGATAAATGCAGTGTGGTCATACAAGTAATACTAAAAAGCCTTTTGGGAATAGTTTAATATTAGTATTTTTATCCATGGATCTAATTTCGACAGTTAAAATTAAATTACTACACATTTACTAATACAATGTCATGACCATATTGTGTTAATTGAAAAAGGAAAACTCAGTGCCGATGTAGGATCACATATTACAGATTACATCAGCATTCCCAGTAAGTGGATTTATTTTTAGTGGTCCACTGCAACAATCACACACGTCCATCACAAACAGATTCCCCAAACCAACAACAACATTAACGTTACTTCTTTGTTGCATACACGAGCCGTTCAACTCCCTAATTCACTACTCAAAACGGCTTTCTGGCCTCATATCAACGCCCCTACTTTAACATGCACTGAGAGTACAGCCTTGAACCGTGGCCAGAGCTTTAACAATACACGCCTGAGCTGTCTCTTCTGACTGATAACAAACAGGCCTGGTGGAGAGAAAAAGTGGGTAAGCGGCAGCATGCAATTAAGGCAACAACAAAGTAGCATGGACAAGGTCACAAACATTACTTCACATGTAAACAAACAACCTCGTGCAGCCAAGACAGAGGCAGTCCATCTCCCACCTCTTTACAATGACACTTAAGCCCATTAACTTTAGTGTTTTTAACTTGTTTTAACAGCCTTTAATTATTATAGGTGATAATTAAAGGGATGACGCCACCTTTATGGGGTCAGTACCCATAATTGCCTTTGTGTGACACGAGTTTAAAACACACAGTAAAACGGTTAACGGCCTTAAAACAACTTTGGGTGACTTTTGCTGGAGCAGTGCAGAGACCTAACTCTGCGCCACACAATAACAAGCCCCCACTGTTTACGATTATGACTAGTGGTGTAACCGGTGTAATTCCTTAATCACGATTGTGAAGCCATCCTCACCACTGTTGTGCACTGTGGCTGAAAAAATAACTAACTACCAGGAGCAGGAGGGTAACAAATAACAAACAAACCCCTCACACCTTGCGAAATCAGCTCTGTGCCCAAGTGTCACACTTTTAAGGCTCAGGGCTGCAGTGGCAAAAAGCTGTTGAAGTTAGAAGGACACTATTGATCCCATTTTTTCTTGATCACTAAATTAATCACAGCAGCTCTCTGTCTCTGCACGACCCCGGGCAGCAGCAATCACACACACACACACACACACACACACACAACAGCTGCAGCATTCACGAAAAACCCTGAGCCCAACGCAGTCTGTCAGCAGCTCAATCAACTGCACAGCCTAATTAATAAGCACCAACGCGCCTTATCAATATTATCAATATTATCCCCGTGTTGTTGTTGCTGCTGCGGATGGAGACCAGCCGCCTGCTCGGTCACATTGAGCTGGTTTCTGTCGTCCCATATTGTCTTTTGTGTGCCACAGCTTGAGCAGCTACGTTAGCCGCCAGCGAGGTATACGCATTACACTTACCCCGGCGGTGTTGCCCCCTCTCTAACTGCCCCCTTTCTGCCCCTCTCTGCCCCTCTCTGCTCGGCGTTAGCAGCGATTTTAGCCACAAGCCGCCAGTTAGCATCTTAGCCAGGCAGCTAATTTGCGTTTCATCCCGTTTGAGACAGAGAGAGTTTCAGTAAAAAATAAAAAATGGAGGCACCGGGGCAGCGTTTGGCTACGAGGAGAGAAAAAAGAGAGAGAGGGGTGATTAGGTGCAGATGTTTGCCCCCCTCGGAGGGGCTGTGTGTGTGTGTGTGTTGGTGGATGAGGGGGGAAACGGGGCAGCTAACGCGGACACACAGCGGCAGGAGACGCGGGGCGCATCGCGAAAATATCACCGACACGCAGCGGTGACATTTCCCCGGAAAACACGACCCGAGCCCGGGCAGAGAGGCAGAGACAGACGCGGGCAGGCGGACGTGCGGTCCAAACGCATTACCTGGAAAATAAAAAATAAAAAAAAAAACACAGCCGTGGCAACAACACAAGGCCCCTCGGAAGGCAAGAAGAAGGGAGAAAAAAAGGCTGTTTTTTTTGTGACAATCCCCCGGGCTGCTGTGGCAGGAAACCCCAGACTCGAGTCGACCGCTCCGCCGCTTTCTCCCTCACCCTCCTCCGGGTCCAGACGAGCCCGAGCAGCGGCGGCGAAGTCCGGGGGGAAGCGAGGGGGCCCCGTCACGACACTCCGATCCTCCCCGCGGCCTTTTTTTTTTTTTTTTTTTTTTCCTCCTCTCCTCCGATATTCCCCCTTTTCTCTCTTTTCTTTTTTCTCCCCTCTCTCTCTATCTATCTCTATCTCTCTCTCTTTCTCTCTCCCCCCCCCCCACCCTCCCTTTTGTCCTCACCTCCAAAAAATGATGAGAGCGAGAGCACAACCGGGGTGCCTGTAGGTCCCGTAACCAGTGAGGTCCATACACCCCCGCCCCCTCCCCTCTTGTTCTCCCCTCTCTCTCTCACACGCCGCTGAGGTGTTTCCACCTATCTCCCACTAAAATTAAACACATTGCCATCTCGCAAGCCTCCACTAACCCATGCGGCTCTCCGGGCGTCAGTTTCCGTCCCTAAATTTGCACATGCATGCCTTCATCAGTGGCTCGAGCTATTCGCTTTCCTGTTAAGACTACTGTTTTTTTTTTTTTTTTTTTTTTTTTTTTCCTCTTCTTCTTCTTGCAACAGAAAGACCGCCTTGAAAATGCATACACACTCATATTCCTGCACCCCCTCCCTCATCCCTCTCCATCACATCCCTCCAGCTCCCCTCCCCTCCTCTGGAGCTTTTGCTATTTCACTGGTTTTCACCAATTTCCACCATAAAAATCTAAGATTAGAGTAATATTGCAAATGCAATTTTTGCATGTCTGGGCTTAGCGTTTTATCACAGCTCCTTTGTTCTTATTTCATCTCATGTGAAAATGAATTAGGGGGAGCCTAATAAAGGCACTGGGGTACAAAGGCAATATGGAGAGGAGACAGGGGTGAGTGGAATGGCAGGTTATGGGAGTCTGAAATGAATAAGCCAATAACAGATAAAAGACAATTTGTGAGGTACGCCTGCATTAGAGGAAGATTGCAGTGCAATGGATGAAGCGTTTTAAGTTTATTGTGGTCTCCTGATGCTGAAATGCAGACCCATTGTACACACAGTGCAGCTATATTGTTGTTTTTTTCACAAAGAAAAACCACTTAAATCATTACCATAATATCTTGCCATTGGTTAATGTCTGACACGACGCGCTCAGCACATCATCATGGCCAGGACAACAATGGAGGTGCTACAAACAGGATCCTTTTCCCATTAAATTTATTGTGTTGTCTTTGCCTGGGCTTATCTGCTCTCACACAGGGCCAGTGAGTGCAGTGCAGACCCACTCACACTCTCCTACCATCATAATGATGTGCCCTATGCCCCCCATCCATGGTGCTGCACTCTTAATGCACTGCCGCGTGTCACACGTGCACACGCTCACAGACACACACACATTCACCAAGACATTCGTGCATGCATACAAAGAAACCACACACGCACATACAAAGATAACACACGCACACGCACAATCACACAAATCCAGTCTGAAATGCACACAAGCATACACACCCGTATGCAGTCACTCACTTAACCTGTCAATCACCAGAGTAAAATCGCTCTCAGTTTCTGAACAACAGTTCAATACATTTCATTCCCTTGCAGATACACGTCTATTTCTATCATAGTTGCCATAGCAACTGCATCACAGAGCCCTAACTGTGGATAATTTTCAGGCTACGTATCTACACTTGCTTTTTTACATGTGCGAGTTTAATGCAGACACTCATGTTTGCTGGTGGAAATCTTCGGCCGTGAATCACTTACAAGCAGTTGTGTGCCTGTATTGCCACTAAGTCGAAGTGAAAGAGCTGAGAGGCGAGATAAAGGGCACTGATACTCTGAGCCAGCAAGTCAGCCAGCCAGGCCTATCCAATCAACAGGAACGCCTGCTGGGATACACACAGACTCTCTCCATCACGGACAAGGTCACAAAATCTTCTACAGAGGAGGCTCAAAGCACACAGTTGTAAAGAAAGCAACCAGTGAACACACTTAAAGCTCCCAACATCATTTTTACACACACACACACACAGACACACACACACAGACACACACACACACACACACACACAATCATGCGCACCGTCCTCTCTCTTCTATTGTGTTGCCAAAGTTTGATGCTTTTTACAGAAAATGCACCATTGCAACCACATACTGCAAGTTCAGTTCTGCTCTGCCGCCATAGATACAGATCAAATCTTATTCTGATAAATAGTTCCCTTTTCTTTCTAGCATATATCTTAAAATTTTTTAATTGTATTGGTACAAACGTAAAGTCACCTTTGAGACAGATTTTGAAAATTCCAAATAAGAGAGCCTCAATTGACACAAGAAAATCTACCATTTAAATCATTTATACAATTTTTCATATAATATTGATGAAAAAAAAATGTTTTATGCCTCAAAGAAACTCGTGTCTTCCTTTATGAATTGATTGTCTGTTGCTGAATAGCACCCACGTTGGTTTTGTTATCTTATATCTATTGGCCATGGTTTTCAATTCAAACTGATGATAGAATATGAGAACTTCAATTTAATTTTTCTGTATTTTCAGAACAGGAAATGTCTCAAGGCTGTAATGAATTGTGCTATCACAAGCTAATGGCTGATACTGTCATGACTTGTGTCCTGCAGCAGAGTATCAGCGTGAAATATTACAGATCCTTGAATAAATACGAGAACTAAACAATATGTTCACAAAAATATTCACATTCGCAAAGTCTAACATCACCCAGCCAGGTAAATTTGTGAATATACTATACGAGAGACATCTTGGCAAATATCTGCACTCAGTAGCTAAACCCTCACACAAAGATGAAATGCATTGCCCTTGAAACGTCCAAACTAAATAAGGACATTTTGCAGCAGTGCAAACATTTACATGAAATTAATTTAGATGTGTTGAATATGTCTGTCTTGTTTATCTACAGGTCTACAATGTCCACAAGTCTGAGATGCAGGCAAGTACGGTATTACTCAACCAAGTGGATGGGCAACTAAAACTCAGCAGGAACACAGTTCTATAACCTGAGTGCATGGAGAGAGGAACGGTGGATAAGTGCCTGTGCTGTGTGCTCACTGCTTACCCTGAATACACGCCACTCTCAAGTGTCATTTTGATGTGAAGCTGTGAGGCCAGTTAGAAGGTTCTTTCTGACTGAAAGAATATGACTGCTCCTGATAAAATATCCCATTATGACTCCATTTTGAATGCTGATGCTTGATAACATTTGTAAGACTCACTTGCTCCCCCATATGTACACTAATAACACATATTCTATACTACAGGTCACATACCATTTCTGATTGATTTAGTTTTATTTAAGGGTACACATGCATATATACTGTATATGTGTGTGTGACTAAATACTTGTATATAAAATGTACAATATAGCCATTATTTATGTGTGTTGTTAGAATTTAATTGGCTTTGATTTTGTAAGACAGTAGGTAAAAAAAGGATTTGCTCAAAACAAAATAGTAGCCTGGACAACATTAACACCCTGCTGCTGCATCCAATTCACACAGCAACAATCAATGACAAAGCAGCAGTGATTTGCAGTTTCCTTGATGACCACATGGAGTCAGAGTCATACAACAAACATGCAGCTGCGATGCTCAGAAGGTGGCCTTGCATTACAGCAGTAGGCTGAATAAGATGAAAAATAGCCCTTATATTACTTTGTCTGAAATCCCAGTCCATCAATCCCTTTGAAGTGTGTGCTTCTACAGTTATGGTTTGGTACAATTTCACAGTCTTTGATTCTTTTTCATCTGGAGAGTCACAATTAGTGTCCCACGGACATTAAGTATTATATCAGTAGAATGGGCACAGCTTTGATAATACATGGTTGAAAACATAATTCTGAGGACACAGAGAAATGAGATCTTGAACTTTGATTGCTACTAGGTGTGGTGCCCCTCTTACAATCTCAGAGAAAGTCTTCTAGATCAAAGAGCATGATGCAGCCCAGTTGAAATACACTTGCAACAGCGCCAACTATAAATCTGTGACCTTAACAGAGTCTGATGATGCAAAGATGTGTTTCCCTCAAAGGGACACATGAGTGCTACATTATCAGTATTCCCTCTGTCCACCACCATTACAGTGATTGTTCCCACCTAACAAGCGATATTTTCACACAATCTGGCAATCAAATAGCATTAAAAACGTTCACTGCAGCTGTCCCACTTAAACACACAGACACATATACTCACTTTTCTGTGTGATCCCTTTTCTTGTTCCCCAAACATGAGAGCGTTGAACTGCTCCTGTAGGTATCAGTGGCCTGCAGGGGCCAGCAGGGAGCGCTCTCTCCCAGTGTCCCTCGCCGCTATCTCACATAACTCGCTCTCACACTGAGGCCGGCTGCCACCCTCTCCCCGTCGCCTAGCAACCTCAGAACCCTGCCTCCAATCACTACGGATACCGGGAGGGATGGAGGGAGGGTGGGAGAGTGTGAAACATGCAGAGGGGGGAGAGGAGGAGGAGGAGGAGGAGGAGGAGCAGGAGGAGGAGCAGGAGGGGCTGGCTAGGCATCAGCATCCCAAGCAGCAAGACTGAAAGTGTGCAAAGGTAAAAAGTTGATGCAAGGGTTTCGGAGGTGGATCATGTTTGGGGCAGGGGGGTTTTGGGGGGTGTTGGAGTGGGAGAGGTGAATCATGGAGCCAAGGTTCTGAGGGACATATTGAGATCATAATTCAAATCTGCCATATTATAGAATGTGAAGTGGAGGAGAGTGATTGCCCCAATTAAGCCTGTTTGTCTTGAGGGTCCCCTTTGCTAAGCCTCTACAACTCATGGTGCCTCCTCCCCCAGCAGCTCTTCCTGTCTTCTCTTCTTCTATTCCCACCCACCTTCTCCTGTAGCACATTAAATTTGATGGTGCCATCATAGTCTCCGTTCTGTCCTTGTGACTCGTGGAGGGCCCCTGTGCTTTATTACTCCACTCTTCCCCGGGGGGGTCCGTACTCTTCTCTCTGGTAATCTATGTTTGTCTCACGCATGTGCACACAAACCCATAGAAATTTACACAGTACAATCATACATTGCATCACACACGTCACATACATTTACACCGGCAGGCTGGAGATGCCACATGCTCACACGTCACAGTGTATATAACATTCTGTGTATATGGCATGCATTACAGAACACAAAGAAAACACACTTCACACACACACCCACACATGCTCGTCACTCACAGTCACAACACACACGCTTTCACACACTGCTCGTGTGATGCAACAGTGACCTTAGACACTGGATCTCCTCCCCCCTGTAGCGGTTGTCATATGGGGATGTGCCACACAGATACACGCATGACAGGGTTTGGTCAGGAAGACTGAGACATGTTCAATGTCAGGTTGAGACACAACAGGAGTCACTGGAGTGAAAGCCGTGTGTTGTTGTGTGCAGCTCCTAACAAATGCGACATGAGACAGACTATCTGACAGACTAACAGACTACTTACAACATAATCCTACATTATTACACATGTGAGTTATTTCTGAGGGCAAGATTCTGTATGTGTGTTGCAGCGTGAGCTTGTAAAAATATAGCAGAGTGGGAATATTTAACATCACCAGCCCGTTCAATGCTGCACTGGAGAAAAGAGTTGTCAGCACATTGCAGCCTAAAGCGCCATCAATAAACTGTTATTATTGTCTTATTATTCATTGCACCTTGTGATAACTGTACGTTTAATTTAACATTTAATTTAATCACAGCAGGAGAGCAACTGTGCAGCAGTAATACACTTTTGCATGGATGGCATTTTAAAAAATGTGGATTACTTTGTCTGTGCATGTGTGTAGACGTTTGTATGTACTGTAAGACATTTCTGTATTTATACAGAAAAACATAAATACAATTTAAAAAAATGTGGATTACATCTATAAATCTTTATAACAATAATATGAACAACATTAAAATGCATGTTAAATGTACTGACAAGAATGGGAATAACGGTGACACTAATAGCACCACTAATGATGTTTAAATTCACACTTTTCTGACTGCTACTACAATTATTCTGCTTGTGACAGATTACGCTGTATGCATAAGAAGCATATAGTTGCATATTGTATTATATAAAGGCAAGAACAAACTATCCACCTATACGGTCAGAATGTTACTATGAAATGATATGATATGAGAAAACTCATTGGTTGAACTCATTGTACAACACCATTTATTTCAAAGTACATCCTGTGCTTCCGAGTGCTGCCACAGCATCAGGCAAACACACCAGCCTTTGAAGAAATCTGATCCAGGAAGAGCAGCGCGTTAATATACGCCTGCAAAAACTTTAACTCTGAGCCACAGAAGAGATGAAGGGGGAGGGAGGGGGAGAACATGTGTATGTATGTCTGTGTGTATGTCTCTGCGTTTGTGCAAGAGGGATTGATAAAGAGAGAAAACGCTGGCTGCTGTTGCCGAGGCAACCATCTCTCTCCCCTCTCCTCTTTAACCCTTTCTCCTCAGCACTTCCTTTTCACCTTCTGTCTTTAACCATTGCAGCGATCTCTCACTTGTTGATGTCCTATCACTCCATCTGTCCCTCTCTTCGTCTCTACACAGCTCTCTGCTCTCCATCTCTCTCTCTCTTTCCATGTCTGTTGCTCTCTCTGCAATACAAAATCTTGATTCGTGAGCTTTTCAGTCTCACCTTCCTCTTGATTATTCATCCTCATGTCGGCACACCTGTCATTTTGTCTGCACACAAGTGCTTTGTTAGCTCTGAATCATTCTGTGCTAGAAAACAGTAACAATTTGTGCTACACTGCGTTAAGTAGCAGGAAGTAATTGTTTCACTGCAGTGTAATTGATGATTTGAAAACTTTTAACACACGTGTGCAACAACGTGAATGCTGGCATGCAGAGCAGTGACTGACCCTGGAGGAATAAATGCTAACCAAACTGTGTGGTCATTTTGGAGGGTGTGAATGTTTGTGTGTTTGTTATATTGAGCAAATGTTGGAACTTATGCTAAATGCTGGCCAAGTTGGTCTCAGTTACAGGGTCTCAAAATCCTGCAATATCTGGACAACTGGTTGATCTGCCCCCCCTCTATAGATCAAGTAATGCAGGACAGCGATGGTGGTGGCTCATGCAGTCTCTGGGGTTCAAAGTGAACTGGAAGAAGAGCTAAACCTTCTTGGTCTCCACTTCAATTCTGTGACAATGAATGTGTGTCTAACTCCCCAGAGGATAGACAGTTTGGAGAGAGCATTAAGTCACTTCCAGTTAGGGAGGCTGGTGACTGCTCGCCGGGTTCAGAAACATTACAGAGTTCTGCTGGTGGCTCCTTGCTGGACAGGAAGGACATGGTTTCCAGACCTGATTCAGCTGATACAGGATCACCCATGGCAGCTGCCATCCCGGGCGGACCTTCTGTCGCAGGTAGACAGGTTTTCTCTGAGATTTGGCCCCCATACCCAACTGCCCTGCGCTTGTGGCTTTGGCCTTTGTGGAGTCCGTCTCTTAACAGTCGGATGAAACAGAGTACCTGTTTCCGACGGGTACTTATCGCTTGTGTCTAGACCGTACCCTCGGCACCAAGCTGCCTCTTGTGTTGAAATCTCTCACTAAGGCCCCATTTGAGCCTATTGCTGATGCAGACTTGAATCCTCTGTCTCTCAAGACAACTCCTCTTCTAGCTCTGTTGGAGAGCTGTGTGCTCTTTCTGTTAGTGATGATTTTTCTATGGTGGAGGGCAGACGACACAGGGCTGTCACTTTGGCCTAACTGCCAAAAGTACTTGATCCTCAGTCTGTGAATCAGGTACTTGTTTATATGAGAATAGGCGGAACAAGGGCTATTATTCTATTCATACCGTAGTGACGGTCACCCTTCGGCCTCATAGATTCATAGTTACATTTATAACTTACCTTATGAGCAGCACCTGCCAGTGCGAAACAGGACATTTAGAGGTCAGAAAAAAACACTGTGCCAACAACCATCCTCAACTCTTGCCAACTTCCAGCATTTACTCCCTGGCTCTTCAAATGCTGCATCATGAAATAAGCTGCCACCCCCATAAGCCATAACTCTATACACTGTGTATTGTGTAGTGTATTGATCACATGCAGTCTCCCTCCACTGTATAGATCATGAATGCTGTCGAGCTGCTGTGTGAAATCAGAGGCTGCTATTCCTCACACACAAACACACACACACACACACAGATAGAAAGAGAGAGAGAGAGAGAGAGAGAGAGAGAGAGAGAGAGAGAGAGAGAGAGAGAGAGAGAGAGAGAGAACAATTACAGTGTCCAGCCAAATCAAATCTCAAGGAACAGTTTGCTCGCAGTGTGCGGCGGTGAGTGTAATCAGCATGTGTCACACGCATGCATCTGCCTTCCATTATACCAAAGGCAGGAATTAGGTTAAATTAAACAACTCAGCCGCTCTTGTTCGATCTTTCAGACCCCCTGTCTCTGAGCTTGAAATGCATTATTGGTATGTAACAATATTACTGTAAATAATATAATTTACATTGCATTGCTGCCTCTCTTCTCCTCTCTGCTGTTTGAAATAAAAAAATATCCTGTTGCTAGGTAACTGTTAATTGTTGTTAGGTACTTTAGAAGAAAGAGTAGAAAAAGAGGGGACGAGAGATGATAGAAAAAGAGGTAAGAAAGGGCAAGATTATGATAGAGCAGTCCAGTAGATACTGGTGCGACCCACACACACACACACACACACACACACACACACACACACACACACACACACACACACACCAAACTGAGCAATATTCTGCAAACAAAGGAGTCTTTTAAGGTCACAAGTTTCAAGGATAAAGTGAGTTGTATCACTAAAATGGAAACTTGCTTTATTGGACTTATGGAAGAACTGTAGCACCTCCACTACTGTCATCTGTCCTTTTTACCCCTCTTCTCCCTCCATCCTGCTCCCCCTCTCATTCGCCATAATCCAGTGAACTCTCATCCATAACTCACAGGCCACTCTTCCTTTTATTACCGCGATGCCCCCTCCCACCTCCACCACCTCTCCCTCCCTCCTCATAATTCAAGCTGACGCACAATAGAGGGGGGCACTGGAAAGTGAGGGAGTAAGAGTGGGATTAAGAGTGTTGAAGGAAGGAGGAGAGAGACAGGAGAGAAGGGAGGCAAAAGGAAGGGGGTGTTGGAGAGTTTCAGGTAGAATTGGAGAATAGGAGGGAGTGACAGGGCAAAGCAATGGTAAGAGGCAGACAGAGTGGGTGAGAGGCAGGTAGAGAGCAAGGTTTTGCCTCTGACTGGCTGTTGAATTAGAGCTGTCGAAGGTTTCAGCCTTCAGATACATTCATGCCGGGCACTCTCTCCAGCTCCTCCAAACTAGAACAAAAAATACATTTTATTCAGCTCATCCTTGACAGCAGCAAAAATACTAAACTGTAGCACAGTTAGGGATATTTCACATTTAAGGTGCTGTGCAACCTCACACATGAATCTCTATTTCACTAATATATCACATCCTTTTTTCCTCACACCTCTCTCCCTCCATCAATAATTGAATAAGTCTTGCTTGCCAGTGTGACTGAAAAATTAATGTGAGCTAGGAGTGATGGGGGGTGTGCTGTTCCAGTGATGATGGATGAGGAGGTGGGTGTCATCATGGCTGGGCGGAGGACAGGCGGGCTGCTGTGTGCAGGTATGGACTAAACGCTCGGAGTAGGTCAGATATTTAGCATACAGAGTGGATGCCAAGTTAGTTAGTTATAGCGTTGTCCAGCAGGAAGCCTCACTCCTAACATGTTCTGCACCGCTCAACGCCGCGGAGCCTGACTGGGTTTGCAGAGTTTGCGCTTGTCAGCAAGTTTACCACCATGTCTCTGAACTTCCAGGTTCCCTGGCAGACACCTATTTCCTAGCTGTGGTCTGTGGGGAGCGCAGGTGAGAGTCTGCGCTGGGAGAAGCTGCACAGAGACAGTCCAGCATCTTCATCTCACTTTCACTATTTTGGGAGGTAGCTGAAATGATGGTCTGAGTTCCTAAATGCAGCTCTCTCTCTCCCTTCATCTCTCATGCTATCGTTCTCTTTCTGAAAACCTTTTCTCCTCCCCTATACCCTCAATCTATCACTCTTTTCTTAACTTCTCCCAACATCCCTGTAACCCCTTTTTAACCATACTAGCAACATTGCCAGGCTTTTGTCCAGACTGAAATATCCAAAAAAACTGCAGGATGGATTGCCATACGATTTTGTACAGATATTCATAGTTCCCAGGGGATCTACATTTGTGACTTTGTTGATACCTTAACATTTCCTCTCATGCCACCACAAGGTCGACATTTGTGGTTTAGAGTAAAATAGCTCAACCATGTTTGGAAGGATTACCAGGAAATCTGGTACAATCGCAACAATTGGAACAAAGAATGGAACAATTTGTCAAATATTTTGGTTTATGACCAAAAACTAACTAATTGCTAATTAGAAATGTTAGTAGGAAATGCATCAATATTGACAGGTCTGTGTCAGAGCTTAGAGACTAACTGACAGAACTGCTCTCCACATTTTACACTTACACTTACACATGCACTAATCTCATTCTTACACTTGAAAGACAGAAAGCCATCTAATGAGAGCAAAAAACGCCACAGACACGTTGAGTGAAGAGATGGCGTTTCATGAGGTGAAATAACACCGCTTTGCTGTTTTTGGCTTGAGCACAAAATGTGTTTGTGGTGCTGGTTTACTCACACATTGCACGCATCCTCCATCTTTGACCAGCATGCAAGAATTCAATATATGGACAGGAAAGGGAGCGCCTAAAGTCTCAGTGCCGAAGCAAAATAATGGTGGAGTCATTGGTACTGATCAACAACAAATCAAACCCCTGTAGATATATCATGGTCATTTTGTACTATAGGGTAGTAAAAATCTGAATGCATCTTTAAGTCACTCTGGATGAGATCTGCCTGTTAAAATGTAAAAATGTGAAATTTACAAACTACATATCCCCGCTCGGTGCAACAGGGAAAAGCAAGTTTTTTGGGGATTTGACGTGTTTTTGTAATGTGAGAGGTCTAAACAGCGTGATGGAAACAGCTAATCACACCCACAGTCAGTATGACATATTGAATCCGGCTGGAATCTCCATGGAAGCTTCATAATTCAAACTTGGCAGGAAGCTAGTGTTTGTGAGTGTACAACTTAGAAGACATGAAATCTTTTAAAATGCTGAAAAAGAGCTTATATATCTCAAGACATTAGCTAAATACATGATTTTGGCTTTGATTTTCTCTGGGAGGTTTTGCCTGTATCCACCTTTACAGAATGCGCTGCTTATTATTCATACATTTAAATACATTTGCACAAGGGACCTGTTCAGTACAAGCACAATATTACACTACTGGCAGCTGAACAGCGTTGGAGACTGCTGGAAGATAAATGCCCTTCTCAATGTCAGTTTGATGGCAATTGCTGAGACAGGGGTGGGTCTTTCTTCATTTACTTTCATCATCAAAATTTTCCAATCTGTCCCGGTTCCCTGACCTCAGATATTTTTTATGCATTGTGAAAGACATCCTCAATCTCAGTGTTGATCTCTCGTGGATAAATAAAGGTTAAAAAAAAAAAATCATTATACTGTTACAGACCATTTTAGTGCCTCCTCAAAGGTGAACTGAAATAGGTGCGAGTTCCTCTTTTTAAATACAAGAACACACAACAGTTTGTCTCACTTTGACAAGGTCTCCAGCAGGTCTATTGTGCTGTTGCACCGTCCAGCAGGAGCAGCGATGGTGTGGGGGAGAGGAGAGAGCAGCCTGACAGAGCAGCCTGAGAGAACCCCGAGGGGGCTGGATGGCATCAGACGAGGCTGTGTGGAGCGCCAGCAGCAGTGTGGGTTGTTGAGGGGACAGACCCAGACCCAACCACTCCACCATACAGTCGCCATATGGCCCCTCGTTTCTCAGGCAGGCCTCTCCTCTCCCCCTCTCCGAGGAATTCCTGCCACTCCTGCCAGCCAGAGAGAGAGAGAGAGAGAGAGAGCTTGTGTGTGTGACAGTAAGATCATGTATTTGAGAGAATGACAATGAATGCATGTCCGTAAAAGAAAACAAGAGAGAGAGAGTGGGAAAGACTCTGAGGTGAGTGTGTGTGTTCAGACAGTAAAGAGATGTAAGGAGCCAGACAGACTGACTGTGTGTCCACTACAGTGGGCAGACAGACTCAGTCAAAGCCGGGGGAACGTGAGAGCCATGCACAAGAGATGCAAGAACGGGGACACACAGGTCCACAAGTACACCAGTCACATGAAATGAATCAAGCCACATGAAATGAATCAAGAGTCATGGGGTTGCGGGTGGTGTGTGTGTGTGTGTGTGTGTGTGTGTGTGTGTGTGTGTGTGTGTGTGTGTGTGTGTGTGTGTGTGTGTGTTTGAAGGGGGTTGAAGTGTGAAAATTCAGAGGTAAACACAAAAAGCTTAAAAAGACTCAGTGCCATATGCATGAAACTTAGTTTTTTATTATTAATACTCAACACTTCATTTTGTTCATCATGTACAAAGAGAAAGAATAGTCTTATTTGAGCACTTATAATTGTAGATATCAGTATTATCCTTATTAGAAGTACCTTAATGATGTTTTTTTGCAATTTTGTCATGACGTGGTTAATTTTGTTATTGAGATTACTTTGATCGGTTCCATACAAAAAAAACAAGGTAAATGTTTTCCCCAATATTCAGTATTTACACAATCTGTACAATTATTTGTTTTTGTGTCGTTTTCTGTTTGTATGGTGTAAAAATTTTGGGATTATTTCAAAGAAAAGGGCCACAAAAAGAGAAAAGAATGGCCAAGAATAATATTATGTATATCATTATGTATACAATTGATGCCATTCATATGGTACATTTTTGTCAACCCACAGTAAATTTAATCAGGGTATGTAGATTCAGTGAAGATGTTTGTCTTCATCAACCGGTTCACCATGTGAAATACATTTAGTAGCAACCCCTTATGTCATGTAAGCATCACTTTTCATTCAGGTAAAGCAAACCATTCTGTTTGAATGATGACGGTGGAAAATATCAATATTAACAAACAAACTGTACACAATTTAATAGAAAATTTTGTATGCATCAATATAAAGCAATATCAATACAATTTAATACACAGAGATAGAACTTATAGTAAATATAAAATATTAGTAAACCAGTTCTGCAATGAATTAGGCTGAATTGGAAAATTATAAGCAGCTAAATTACATGGACCATCACAACAAATCAATCATATAATATCACAGTATAATTCTTCCTATGTGCATGATAAGTGACTCATTGATAAAAACCAACGTGATTAGCAGTTCAACTCAGTTTGTCAGAAATATTGATGTGAAACATGTCGAATAACTTTCCTCCAAAACACAAAATGCAAAAATACATTTTTCCGAGTCAGTTTAAGCGGGGCATCGATCCCTGTAGCTGACCATGTCATGCTGTTATTTGGTCCCACGTGTCAGTATTCCTAACAGAAAAACACACGTCAGCTGAGGTGATATTTACATCCTCCACCTTCAGGATGTTCCAGCCCACTAACTTGCCCCAGCCGTTTCTTGCGTTGTAAAAATGTGACACAGTGTTTTGCTCTACATGAAGCATTTGAACAAATGTGTTGTGGCATGCTCGTGTGCAGAGAAGTGAGGCTGGGACCAATTTGGCCGTAAGGGAAATAAAGACTTCTGACGAGCCATGCTTACTCTGCATCACTGCCCGACCTGCACACGCTGGCTGCAGAGCAGAGCAGCTGGAGGTGGTAAAGGCCTGATGATAGCATGTTTACCACAGTGTCAGGTGCACCTTGACTTCCCAACCAGCAGCTTTAAACTGGCCCCGAGCTTGCCTTCTAATGCATGAAAAAACAACAGGAACTGATGTTTTGGCACATACAGTGTACAGTAAGAGCATTTTTTGTTTGGTCATACTGTTTATTGCAAATGAAGAGAGGGAAAAAAAAACGCGGTGGCTTGTGTGAAAAATATGCAAACGGAGTTTACGTGCACACGGATACATTTTTCACTTTTCAATCAACCCTCTAGACAAGAAAGCAGTTGAGGAGAAAAAACATAAGAGAGATGAATTTCTTCTCTCAGGGCTGGGGAGAAGATTATAGAGACTTATTGGAATCAGTACCATACAGAAGAAGAGCGGAGGAAATAATTTCTGACTGCATGGGGACAGAATTGCATATGTACTGTACACAACAAATTACAAATGATATTTCCCGTCTCATACAGAGAAACAAGCAGTGCACAAAGTTGCACGAAATAAATTAGAATCCAAAGCATTTAAGTATTTTCAGCTGTCAAATAACGCAGTTTAGTAATATGTGAGCTAAAATATAGCAACAACAGTTGATTCCCCTGAAGCAAAACTCCATATAAAATGAGACATGACAGAACAAATGTTGCACCTTTTCATAAGGGGTTGCACAAATGCATTTCAGCTTCAAATGGATTCTCAATACGACGAAACCACACTCGTTCTTGGATTTCCACAATATTGTGCTGAAATCCTCAGCAATATTAACAACATCAACACTGGGAAACGTCCAGCGCGCATTTGTGTGTGTACATGTGTTTATACATGTCTGTGTGTGCATGTGTGTACACATATATATAGATATATGCATATATGTATATATACTGTATATATATATACATACATATATATGTGTATATACTGTATATCTTCCTTTACCACAGTGATGTCTATCCCAAACACAGAGAGGGAACAGGATAGGCCGGGCCGACAATGGCTCTAAATTCTGTGTGCAATCACCGTTAGAGCCCAGGTCAAAAAAATCGGGCAACAAAAACACAAAGATTTTGTAAGTTTTTAACAAGGATTGCTGCTTAGAAATGAAGGATCACAATATACTGCCTCTATATGCAAATATCATCTATGTATACATGTAATATTGTATTACATAAATGTGTAGATAATTGAATTTATCTCAAAAAGCATGAAGAATAGCTTACCTTAAAAAGAGAGAATCTAACACAATTCAAGGGAAACTTAGCAAAGACTCCTAAAACTAAACTTTCCCCTTTTATCACCAAACGTCTACACCTACAGTAAATTATCCTCAATTTCCAACACTTTAGTGAAAATATGAAAAAGCATAATTCTTAACATAATCAGTATACTGATTGGTAAACTATCATAATTAAGTAAACATGAGATTTAAAGAAAAAGAGGTTCAATTATATCACTTATGATTAGTAATATTTGTGTCTTAACTATATTTTGCATATTTTTGTTTATGTATTTTTAGTTTTTATGAGTTTTTATTGTTGTTTTGTTTATTTCTTAAATTGCTGTAAAACATATTGAAAGTTACATCCTGTCTGTCTGTTTACTGTACAAAGTGAAAAGAGTTTTAAATATATTATTTACAAGGAAAAGATTGAACATACAAATGCTGACACTGATTGATGCCCACTCCAAAGTCTTTCTCCTGCTCGTTCTTATTTCCTCATCATTTCCCGTTCTCCTGTCTCCTTCTTATACCAATCTTGCTGATAATGGTTGACCTGAACTTTCAAAATGTGTGCATATAAAAATTCCAGAGATCCCAATCTATTTATTAGGAGAGGCATGGGGGTGGGGGGGGTGGATGGATCTGTTTGATTTAAGGCTAACTCGATCAGTCTCACTTTAACGGTGTTATCTGTGGAGCGAGGGAAGGAGAGGCTGTTGAATTTATGAATAGTTATCAGCAGGATAGTGGAAAAAAACAGCTGTTATCTTTCCTCTACACACACACACACACGCACGCGCAAACACACACACACGCACGCACGCACGCCAACCTATTACATTGGTGCATTTAGATTTAGGTATAAGATAGAAGTCCGCAATGACAAAGATCACACTCTACACACTCCAGCAGCTCCAACCTCAGGCCAGCACTCCTGCGCAATCTCCCGCAGCCCTTGAACTTCTGACACCGCCAGCTAATCGAAGATCAAACCTTTAAATAACTAATAGAGGCTTCTTTATTCTGTATAGTAAAATGATGAGTCATCACCAGACAGCTCGGGGGGGTGGTGGCGGGGGGGTGATGGGACGATAAGGCATGTCTACTGAGTGCCTACACTGAGTAAAAGGTCCTGTGCAATAAATGAGGCCTCTCCAGCTAAAAAGACTATCTACATCAGTCAAAGTAAAAAGCCGGAAAGCTTTCGCAAGATGGCCGCCTTCCCGGCGCCTCAGTCAGTGTTTAAGAGGGCTCTCTCTAACAGACATCCTCCTCTGCTCAAGCTTTTATCAGCGTCATTGTCATGGGGCCACAACACTTCTCCTACACATTTTGTAGCATTTCGCCTACATATAAACGACGGAGCATATATTAATCATACACAATGTCCAAACGGAGCTTTCTGTGCCTCTCAGACTGCTTATGTGAGTGAAAAGTAATGACGTCTGCAGGATACAAGTGAGAGGCCGAAAAAAAAGTAAGTGCCTGGTGACTGTTATCATGTAACCTGAATAAAAGAAGTGGTCTAAAGGCTGCCGTGTAGTGAAGTCTATCTGTGACAGTGGGACATCCTGAATACAACTGCTTCATAAAGCACTGCCCATACTTGACATATGAAATAATTTTTACGAAGTTATAAAACATCTCCGACGGCATCTTGTATCTAAACTATCAGCAGCAGCGTCTCAAGCCTGCTGTAAATTTTTACTGCAGTTCTGGCTCATAAACGTGAAGAGAACACCGAGCAGCCTCAAAGCATGCTGGTCCGTCCTGGTGCCGCCGCGTAGGGGGGCCGCATGTGAACCTGGAGGACACATCCACTGGAGACCATTAAGGCACGTCCTTCCTCTCAACATCTTCAGCTTGTGACGAAACGGTGTTGTTCACAGTAGCACAAGTTCAGGCCGACAAAAACTGTGTGTGTTTAAGTGTGTGTGTGTGTGCAATTTGATTTGTAATGTCTTGAAACATCAAATAAGGATCCGTCAGCTCTAAACTTGTCTTCGAGATCCTGTTTTTCCACAAGGAGCAAATAAATGTATGAGCATGGAGTAAAATATTCTACAGAAAACAGAAAAACAGGAGTTAAGGACTCAGTCTTTCTGGCTTGTTGGCTGAACTAAAAACAACCTTTCTGCCGCCACCAGGGGCAGGCAGGATTCAACTACAGATACTAGTGAAATATTATACCAACAGAACATAAAACAAGAAAAACTTAGTGATATCATAAGCAGTGTTATCATAATCAGCACTAACATCTTTGTTATTCACAATGTTATCAATATTATTGTTGTTCTTATACCCTGTTTTTTTCTATAAGAATATCTTATTATCATTCATGATTGTATTTCTCATAGCAAACAAGATCAGCTCTTTTGGCGTTAGCGATGAGGAGGAGGAGGAGGAAGAGGAGGAGCGGGGGCTGAGAAAAAGAGGAGAGAGGGAGAACAGAAGAGTGGGACGAGTGCAGGACGGAGAGAGAGAGAGAGAGAGAGAGATGGACTGGCCAGGCTGTCTCCTTCCAGAGAGAGCGAGAGAAGGAGAGAGAAGCACTAGTCATCTCCTGTGTCGCAGCACTGGTAAACGTGACAATGTCTCCTTTCTGCGGTGACACAGGGGGCAGATGGGCAGTTCGCTCCTATCTCCGCTCTCGCAGTCTTTCCTCATAAGCGCTCGGCGGGAGCTCCCAGACAGCCGTCAGATCACATGTCCACTATCAAACTAAGACGAGGTGTCGCCTCTCTGCGATAATAACCAAGTACATTGACTTCTGCCTCACTGGTGGATGAGCTGATGGACTTGGAGTTGAGTGCGTTTGGGATGTTGGGGGGGATGTTAACTGACTGTGTTTGGACATAAAAGTAGAGTAGCTTTGGCCATTTCAGAGAGAGGGTTAACATCCCACAACTCCTCAGGGTGTCCTGATTTTTTACCCAGATTTTCTTGCAAAAGATTTTTTTCCCCTTACTCACATTTTTCTATTTCAGTCTCTACCTTTCAGTCTTTTCCCCTCTAGCTCTCCTCTTTTACCTCATCTTGCATCTTCCCAATATGGGCTAGAGTTGCAGTGTGTGGACAGTGTCTTTAGAATCATCCCTGATCTCCTAACACTACATGCCTCTATTCCCCTCCTCCTCCTTCCCTTGCCATCGTCCGCTCCTCCTCCCTCTTTTTTTCTCTCACACGTCAGACTCAATGCTGGAGAGTTTCTCGTACACATGGCCATTGCTTCCGTTGAAGGGACGCGGGGGGCCGACCCCCAGCATGGAGCCATGGTGGTTCATTCCACCGAGGCTGAGCTCTTTTGGGAACCGGGGGGTCACATTGGATATCACCCCGGCCGTGGCAGACGCTGGCAGATAGGACGCCGTGCTCATCTGGCTCCTGAAGTCACTTCGGCTGTTTTTGGCAACTTGTTGCTGCTGCTGCTGCTGCTGCTGCTGCTGTTGCTTTTTCATGTAATATTGTTTGGCTCCATGCATCAGACACTGGTCATCGCCAAAGGTGGGTATAAAGGGGTTTTGATTTACCCTGTCAGGGTAAAGAGATTTGGATAAAGAGAACGCTCCACCACCTCCTCCTTCCATCAAAGACCTATCCCTGTCTCTCATGTCTCTCTCTCCAATGGAGCGGCGGTGGAGGCCGTCACCGCCTCTGAACAGGCCGAATGGCGAGCCGGGTCCCTTCCGGCCCTCACCGCCGTAAAACAACGGGTCCCTGTCTCTTTCCCTTTCTCTTTCCGAGCCCCCGTGTCGCTCAAATATGTGTGCGAAGGGGCTGGTGCCCTCCATGTAGCGTTCTTTCTCCTTCAAGCTGACACTCCTGGGTGGGGGCAGCATCCCTCCCATACCCGCAGCGCTCATCCCTCCCCCTCCTCCTAAACCCCCCATCAAGCTTCCCATCCCACCCGCCTCCTCTTTCTGAAGGTCGACAAATGCGTCGTACGAGTGCTGCCGCCTAAGTGGCTTGCCGAGTCCTCCACCCTTCCTCCTCTGCTGGCCCTGAGGTTGCGACTGAGGGCCTGCGCCCATACCTCCTCCACCTTTCCCTCCCCCCATCTGTTCCAAGAGGTGGTTGTTGTCCTCGCTGATATCGTAGAGGTTTCCTGTCTTTTTACAGCCCTCGCAGCGCATGCAGGTTGCCGAGCTGGGGCGGCTGTTTCCTCCGCCTCCCGAGGTCCCGCAGCTCATACCCCCACCATACCCACCACCACCGCCTCCGTGCATGGACATCTGCTTGCCCCCTCCTCCCCCGCTAGCCCGACAGTTCCTGCACTCCCACTCTCCCCCCGCCAGCCCAGATCCTCCCACAGTCTTTGAATCTGACTTTTTGGGTTTGCTCTTAAGAAAGTCATCCACAGGAACCAGGGTGGTGCAGGCCCCAACTCCTCCATCTCTACTCCCAGGGCCCTCCGTCAGGTCCACGTGTTCCCACTGAGGGACGCCCTCTTTGGGCCGAAACTGGTCCAAATAAAAATCCCTCACGCTCTCCTTCTCTCTGAAGACATAGTTCCCATCGTTGTTTCCTCCTCCACCTCCACCTCCTCCTCCTCCTCCTCTCTTCCGTTCAGCGGGCAAAAGTGGTGGGGAGGTAGCGCGGTGGCTGTGGTAGTGGTGGTGGCTGATGTGGTAGGGTTTCCTCCTGTAGCCCAGCTCAATCTCGTCCAGCTCCCGTCTGGACTTGGCAGAGGCCGGCCTCTTTTTCAGGCTATCACGGTATTGTTTGCGTTTCTTGGCATTACCCTCCAGGTTTCCATAAGTTACTGTGTGCGTGGAAATGTCTGAGACATCTGAACGTATATTCCCATCGTCATCTCCCCTCCCTCCACAGTAGTTATGGCCAGGGATGTACGTGGAACTTGAGGCACCTCCCTTGAAGGAGAACTTCCCGTACAGGTCCGGCAGGCCTCCCTTGAAGCCGGGGCCCGGGGGAGGCGTCTGTCCGGATAGCAGATCAAACTTGCTCATGTTCCTGTGGGTCAGTGCTGAACAGGGCTGGGTGGTGAAAATAGGGGCCACCCCTCCACCCAGGCTGTCACAGTCAAACATGCCACCCTCCAGAGAACTAGCACTGCCCAAACTATGGGGCCTGTTGGCAGGAGGTCCGCTGAGCCCTAGCGTTGAGCCATGGTGGTGCAGGTAGTGGTCCTGGTACAGATTACTGTCCTTCAGGTGAAGGTTGCCAAACGTCCTCTCCACCTCGCTGATGTAGTCGCTGAACATGTTGTCCTCTGGCAGGTACGGTGGCTTGCAGTCCGAGTGGCCCGCCAAGCTGCGCCGGTGTTCGGAGATGTCATAGACAGAGGATTCACGGCGGATGAAGTCCAGGGCGCTGTGCGGTGAGCCGTTCACCCCTGACAGGGAGGCCATGTTCTTGGCGGTGCGTAAGAGGCGCATAATGTTGGAATGGGTGTTGTTCATGGTGGCTGATGGGGAGTTCAATGCCGAGCTGCTCTTCTCCTCGATCTGCACCCCGTGGATACAGCTGTAGATGCCCTGTGTGGGGGAAATACAGGCAAGAGGCAGCATTAAAGAGTGAACCTTTTGAACATTATTCACTAATATTCTATTCTAAGTTGATAAAAAAACATGAGACTGCAGTTTTACATTTACATTGCACCCCCCCCCCCGCTCTTTAGAACCTAGATGACATAAAGTGAGTAGAGCTGCTTCTGCTGATGCTGTAAATACCTTCCTCAATTAATACAGTATATAGTAAGTAAAAATAGATGTACAAGTTACATGTAATTTATTACATAATTATTAATTTACATATTAATACATAGTAACATGTAGTATACTTGCTGGTGTGAGATACAGTGAGACAGTGCAAGCATTGTGAGTGTACAGTATGAAGACTCAGAGAGGATAATGTAGCTGGATGGTGGATGACTGATAAAGGCAAAAGGGTTGTAAAATCCCCAGGGTCCCACTGGTCAATACATTCAATCAATGTGATTAGAATTCATCTGAACAATATCCTCCGGCAGTTCTAAACACCTCAGTTCCACTACCCCTCAACGCCACAGGCCACAGCGCAGCCCCCTCCGACGATAAAGGCCGAGCCAAGGAGACGCCGGCTGAGCCTCACAGTGACAGAAAGATGAACTGCTGCATTTGCATTCAGTGATGTACGATACAATATTCAGATAAAAATGGATGTACAGAGGAGGAACAAACCGGACATGACTGATCAGGGTGGTAAAGGATCCGATCAACTCCAAACAATGATTTTTTCATTTTTCAGATGAGCCTTTATGTACGTCGTTAGACGACAAGGGAAATAGAGAGATGCTTTAGGCCCTGTTAGAGACCAGAGATCAGCCAACCTCCAACCTGCTCCCCACTGCTGAGGTCAGGACTCTGCCAAGAGGTTAGAGGTCAGCTGACTGTCCAATACTCTCTGCTGTTAAGCCGTGACTCTTCCCTCCCTTCCTCTGATTCACTAATATGACTCGTTGACCCTCGGTTGTCTTTTCCCTGGCCACATGTTTCTGGTAGTTAATTAGCTACATGGACAGTTGCCTGCATTGCAGCAAAACAGCCTTCATCCCTCATTCCGGTTTGATAGATAATGTTATTACTTATTTCAATTTCACAGTCTGTTAACAGCCAAGTATGTAAAGCTTGACAGTGGCTAAAAGCAAGAGAGGTTAACATAAATACAAAATGACTCAACAGTATTCGAAATATGGGATTTGGATGGGAAATCTTGAAGTGGAGGACAAATGTATACGCCCACCTGCGTGATATTTCAAGTTTTTTTTCACTTGGAACCATCTTTCAATGTTTATTTGGTCCTTATCTGTCTCATCTGTGTTTCTTTTTTCCATCTGTCTGTTTATATAATTTGTCATCACTTAATCTCTTTTGTTTTTCTTCTTTTATTGTCCCGATAACACCCCACCTGCTGCTGAATCTGTCACATCTTCCCCCCCTTGACATTTATGACATCATCCCGTTTTGGGCTGAACTTTCCAGTAACATCAACCTTAATCTAAGGATGATCTTGCCCCTATAAAGACGGTGAGATTGTGTTGTACTAAGCAATGATGGTGTTTTAGACCAACATCGGGATGACTATTTGTGCTGGTTTGAAAGGTCTTCTCTCAGAAACACACTCACAAATAAGCAACTACCACGACCGGGAACAACAGCTTAATACTGTAGTGCATCAAATCTTAGACATTTAACAAAGTGATGTGTGCTGCTTCGTTTTCAACAGCAGATTTTGTTCTACTCCACATGCCCACATAATGTAACAGTTGGCAGATTGCTGCCGGCCCAGTGCTACAGTAGCTGATTATTTGGGCAGGATGTGTGAATAGCAGTAACTGTGGCCTGAGGGTTCCTAAGAATTTTTAATCCACCGGGGGATCAGTAAAATCTATAAGTGATTAAACTGGTACAGAGAAGCAGGAAATCAACAAACAACTAGGTGCCCCCTATGTATGATTGCATAGACTGTAGAGGGCCTACTGTACATGCAGCAGCTCATAATTTAATACCGCCTGTGTGTGGTCTAAGTATATGGTGCTAAATGCAAATTAACTTAACCATGATGTGATGTGAGAGCTGTGAAAAGAGGAGTGATTAAACCTCTAATACATTTACTGCTTTAAAGTCATTAGAGGCTTTTTAAATCGATATAATTAATTTGTTTCAGTGTTGCAGGTGGGACCCGGAGGAGCAGGTAACCAGGGGAGAGACGCTCACAAAGCTACTGAGCCCCTCGGAGGGACGGGACGCTAACCGACCGTGAAGCCATGACCGAAGCCACGTGACTCACGCCAACCGTGACAGATGTCTCATTTTTTACACTGCCGAGCTTAAATGTTAATTGCAGCAATAACAATAAAGTTTATTGGATTATGCTGTGAAATTAAAAAAGCGGAATCAATCTGAGTGGCAGAGCAAAGAAAAAAAGAAAGAAAGGAAGAAATGGCAGAGGCCGGAGAGAAAACACTCTAGCGAACGAGACGGAGACAAAGTGAGGCCGAGGCCGAGGATTGTGGAAAGATAATAAACTGTAATTTCCACCGTTTTTGTTTCGCAATGCCCAAGCAGTGTGCTACATATGCAAATGAACACTCTCAATGAATATTGCCCCTGAATATTTTAACATACTGAATCATCTGGCTGTATTTGTGGACACACAGCGATCATTTATGTTGTCACATTGTAGCAAAGACAAAGGTAATTTCTGTAAATGAGAGCAATCACCGAATGTTATACAGAACATAATTGCTTTCAGATCCAGTTCCCATACAAATTATAATGATGTAATAATCAAAGACAACACCAAGCAGCCTGTCTTTGGAAATGAGAAATCAACTGACATTTTAGCAACTGATATTTTATGCTGCTTCTACACAAACTGACGCAGACACGCACACACGACCATAAACAAGGCGACAGCAACAACGTAAAATTAACACCATACAAAATAATCAAAGTTGGGCACTGGAGCGTAATATTGGAGCAGAGAGGGGAAAGTGTTATGATGTTTTTTTTTTTGTTTTTTTCCCCCCGTAGCCTTGCTTTCTTGGCACAAGCAGCCCCGGCACGACAGCAGCATATCAAATGGAGGGAGAGAGCAGCAGTGTGTGGCTCTCTGCTGTAAATTAGCCACGTGGTTTAGCCTGCAGCGGTTCACCTTCAGAGGCACACGGTGAATTACACCGAAGCCATGTCAAAACAATTGGAATGCAAATCAAACACCTCGGGGTGACTTTGGTCTCCTGGGATTCCAGTAATCTACCCTCTCCGGTTCTGTGGCAGATTTTTGTTGAGCGAAATATTGATTTTGGCTCAACATTTTGTAAATATTTACCCCATGGACATCAGAAAGGCCTCAGCATCAAAACAAAAGGGAAAAAAAACTCCTATGTCTGTTTAGACTTTGGAAGTGAGAGTTTGGTTTGGTTTGGTCACGTAGAATACGTGCTCTTTTACAATTTTAGCATCTCTAAGGCCCAGACGAATAAAGCACTTTCGTTTCAGAGACATTACAGCTGATGATGTGGTAATGAAGGTGACTTTACAGACGAGGAGGAGTCAGTGACGCAGGATAAATTATAACCTATTTGGATAATACAAGACAGTTCTGGTGAGAAGGTAGTTGTTGACTTTATTTCTTTTGCCTCTTGAATATCAGTGTCTTTATTTTTTATTTAATTCCTCATACCTTTCTCTACATCCTCACCCCTTCTGTCCCATTTACCCCCCTAATTTCCCATCTTTCATCCCAACTGAGAAAAGACTAACCCAAACAATTTATACTTAATATATAATACTTAACCATAATATGTTTCATTCATTATGTGTTTTCATTCATACCTGTGAGAGAGCTGACAATAATAACCAGGATTTATCCTTTGCCGTCAGATTGCTATGTTAAACCACTTTTATGAGATAATGGTCAATGCTGAAAAGTAGTAAAGTAGCACAAGTAGGGAAGAGTCATAAAGTCAGCGAAGTGACTCAGTAATGAGTTCACAGCCATTTTATCTAAGGTTTCCTAGCATTAGCTAGAGTGTAGTGAAGTGAGCCAGGGTGTGTTTAATTGCTCATGAATGCAACTTTCCATTTGTGAGAGGAAGAATTTCTTCTTTCAAAAGTTACGTAGTCTCAAAGTTCAAATCCTCAGCTTTCCAAAAACATTTTGTTTTTCTGAGCGGTGAAGATGGCGGAGTTGGTGCGGAAAGTTGTGTGGAAGTTGCAGTTTATTTATATCAGTCCCTGCAAAAAGATCAGCAGGTAGCAAAGTGTGATACTACTGGACGTCTGCTGGATTTTGATGCCTGAAAACATCAAGCATGGTGTGAAATGCGTCAGCTCTGGTGTGCTGGCTCCGTCTTGAACTGCATTTATAGGCAATCTGAATGTGTCAATCAGAGTATTTGTGGAAAAGTACAAGCCATGACAAGCTGATCGACGTTTGTCAGTGGAGAGTGTTTCCAACAGTGAGTAAACACGCTACTTTCTGTGTTTTACCCTACAGATGGATACATTTATGATTTATTAATACATTGTGACAACATTTTGAATATCAGCTTTAAAGTTTCGTACAAACTCGTTTTGGAGTGCAATTTTCGTGTAATTCCTGTCTCCCCTTCCCCGCCCTGTCTCACCCTGCTGATGGAGAAGACGAAGCCGGGCTGGCCGGAGCAGACGCCCATGAAGCAGAAGCGCAGCTGCCAGTAGAACCAGTGTTCGCAGATGAAGGTGATGAGCGACAGAGCCATGGCGGCCCCGAGCATGTAGAAGACCCCGGCCATGTTGTCCACATCCAGCTGGCTGGACATCACCTCGTTCTTCTCGTGGTGGCAGATTCCCGTCAGCCACAGGGACTCCAGCTCCTCCATCTCACCTGGATGGAGGAAATGTAATGACACAAGGGGGGAGGTAAAGATGGGAAGAAGAGAGTGAAAGGACGAGGGGAGAAACAGATGGTATGAAGAGGGAGGGGGGCAGGGAGAGATGGACGAGAGGGTCCGAAAGAGGGATGTTAAAGATGTTGATGGAGCAACAGGAGGAGGAAAGTGGGATGGAGGGAAGTAAGGAGGGAGATACACGGATGGGCAGAAGAAGACAAGGAGTCGAGACAGAGGACGGGGGCATGATGACGACATGTGGAGAAGTGTGATTCGAGCGGGAATTGAAGTAAAGAAAGGGGTGTGAAAAAAGTGAGAAGGAATGTAAAATATAAAGTAGAGAGCAGGGATGTGATGTAATAACAGGATGGGTGTTAGAGGACACGAGGGATGGAGAGATGATGCAACAAAAGAAGAGAGAAGGGAAGATGGCGGGCAGGCGAGGGAGGGGGGGGGGGGGTCAGGGGAGTTAGAAGGGAAATACAGCTTTGAATTTTGCAGTAGGCTTCATTGCAAACAGGAAAAGACCAAAACACACGACATTGGCGACATGTTAATTACATTGATCTTTTTTTGCACTAATTACTGCAAGTAAGTGTGTGTCTAAGTGTTTACCACACAATACGTACAAGCTTTGGCGTCAACATGTGAATGCATTTATGCAAAGTGTAAAAAAACAAGTGTTGCACATGTATGCATGTGCATGTATGTGTGTGTGTGTGTGTGTGTGTGTGTGTGTGTGTGTGTGTGTGTGTGTGTGTCTGATGCTGGTCCCTGAGCTTCTGGTCTCTTTTGTGGGTCACCTTCTGTTTCATCACGAGCTGTTCTCTATCAAAGCCGACTGTGGCAGGACAGGCGTCGCTTAATTAATCATACATTCAGCCGCTGTCGCTGCACGTAAGCGCGACTCTTGCACCGGAGCGCTGGCTGGCCTCTGAGCATCAACAAGAAGCTGTGCAGCATACAAACTCAGGGAGAGGCGCCGCACACACACATGCGGGCAGGCAAAAATACAGACGCAATCACAGAGCAGCCACTACTTACAAGTGCTGGGAAACTGACTGTCGGCTGCAAAATGACGTGACAGTGGCATATAACACTGACAAGACACTGAAACGTGTCTTTTTTTATCTCAGCCAAGTCTGAAGTCTCTGCAAGTTCATCTTCCAGTGTTTCATTTAAGACAGTTGAGGCATAAAACCTGTTTAACTGTATTTCTTAGACCGTTAAATAACTTTTGCAACACTCCCCATTTAGACCATTAAGACTCGAAACAGGGAGAAACAGCTAGAATGGCTACGTTTGGATGTAAATAAACATCCCTACTACCTCTAAATTCACTATATCTTGTTAGTTTAATCCATGTAAAAACCAAAGTGTAAAAACTATAGCTTCATATTTAATCTAGACACACGAGAACCGTATCAATCCTCTTATCTAACTCAGGGGGAATAAAATAAAGGACACTGGAAGATTCAGCCGACAGAATGATGATCCAGCTGACGTTTGACTTGAATGACAAAATTAAATAGGACAACTGTAGACTGTCAGTTCAGTAAGAACTTGCATGAAAACCTCATGCTTTCAGCTCTGTTGCTCTGCTGCTCATAATTTGTATTACCACCCCCCCTCCCACCCCTTCAAAGATACTGGGTATCTCTGACATGATGCAACAGGTCTTTCATCGGTTTTAAGGGCGTCAGGTCATTAAACTCAACATGTACTGTAAATGACTTCAAAACTTTCCACCCAACAGCCAATCAGATATCAAAACTGACGACAGCTGTGATGTATTTTTTGCTCAGGCCTGCGTCAAACTACCCAGACTCCCTTCCAGCCTTCGTATCAGGCCACTGGACTTTCCACGTGAGTCTGATCACTTTCTAGGCCACCAGGAGGGGAGTGGATGGTGAGGCGTGGCATAGTGACATTGAAATCCTGAGAGGGGCGAGACGGGGCCGCCTGGTTCCTGTACGAATGCTTTTGCAGTGGCACAGGGGGGTGTTAGTGCGAGACGACCCATATTCACAGACACGCATACACATGTGCTCGTACAAAAACATACACGGACACACACAAATCTGAGTGAAAAAATCGTTTTGTAAGTTAAACTTATAAATAACTCATAATCAATAAGTCAGAAACAACACACACAACACACACAACACTCTTATTGAACTGTATGTAGGTTGATAAAAATAAACCTGTGTCATAAATAGTCAGGAAGTCTCTCTCTTTATCCCTCTAACACACACACACACACACACACACACACACACACACACACACACCGCCCTGTCGCTTACACACATACGCCCTCTCATTTTCAGAGGCCTGACCCATATTCACATGTGCGCGCACACACGCACATACACACACAAACCTTTGCACACACACGCGCGGTGTTGAAATACACCAGGAGCTATGCTGGCACCCCTAACTGGGACGCACTATAGTGGGCCCCGGAGGGCCCTTGGTTCAGGATGCTCACAACATGCTGGACCATGCCCAAATAAACTAACTACAACACACACGCAAACCTACAAACAAACACACACACAAAACTTCCATTACATTTCCCATTCTGAATTGAGCTGTATATCAAAACAGGACATTGTGAAATCAGACTGTTAACGTCGATAAACTCAGCGAGCAGCCGTTGTCAGTGACATTTTGACTTGTTTACGATGCAGAGTTTTTGCTTGGAAACCATAAAGAATATACTATACAGGCTGGGAATGGACATTTTGAACACATTTCATTTCAGTCCCTACTCATTCTGAGACTCATTAATGCTCCAGCGAGAGCTGACAGGAATGAAGTGTTTCAAAAGAACAAGCCCTGGAGAGCTTGGACAGTCTCCCATAAAAGGAAAGCATGATCATAAAGCACAGGGCCCCCATGGTGGAGCTAAATCTCAACATATATTACTAGCAGCACTGTCTTACCTTTTCTATCTGTCCTTTACATATATGAGTGTGGAATAACTGTATTTTTGACAATGCAATTAATAACCACAATTGTGCTTGCAGACACATTTTTTTTCTTTTTTTACACGAATATACATGAGAAATAAACTTAGCCACTGTTATTTGTCCCTACAGCAAGATTTGTTCATAGCGTACTGGTGCTGTAATTCAGGCTTATTACAACTTAGGTCTCATTTTCTTAGAAAACAAGTCAGACCCAAACCTGAGGGTTTGCCAAACTTGTCTGGAGGAAATAACACAGACCAAAAACTGTCTGTTGTGAAGACCCATCACTGGTTTACAGACTGTAGCTGTGCACTCACACAGTCTTCCTGTGCAATGAGGGATTATTAGCAACATTTCAGATGCATTCACTTTCGGATTTGCCAGCAAATGTCAGTTTAGATCACCAGTTAACTTCTTTACAACTTATCCGATTATCCGACCCCTTTGTTTAAGCGATGTTCCCAGATTTCAGCAATTAACTTGGTGAATAAAATGTTGTAATTAAAACAAGGCCACAGTTGAAATAAACCAGATTCATCCTTTAGTGTTTGCTTCAAGGCTGTCGATCACAAGTTATGTTGTTTCCTTCGCTGGTAAAGTAAGGTATTATCTTTAAGTGATTGAATAAACAACTCGTCACACCCACGCAGCTCTACTGAAGGCGTGACAGTGTCTGTTGGCTAAGTTCATCAAACTGAGCCGTGAACAGAACATGGGAGGAAACAGCGTGCTGCCTCACCGTCTCCAAAGAGCTGCAGGATGGCCAGGTCCACGTGTCTCTTCCAGAGCGACTCCTTCTGGATGGCGATGCCGTACCCCGTGGTGGCAAAGATGTAGCCGCTGCCAATGGTCACCAGCTTGCAGCCCTCGTCCCTGCCAGCCATGTAGTTCAGTACGGCCGCGTCGTAAATGAAAGCGTCTAGTTTGCTAATGAAAAAGGGAGGGAGAGAGATGGAGGGAGAGAGAGAGATAGGTTACAATTAATTAGCACTAAGGAGTCAGACATCACAGCTACAACATTCCAATTAACCTGCTAAATAGCACTAAGCTGCTGATAAGTGTAATAGACTTCCACTTGGTTTGCCAACGGCTGGAGCTGGCACACAGACTGGCGAAAAAGGAACGCTTGATAATAAAAAACTGAAGAGGGGGAGTGAAAGTATTATTGGAGTTATTCAGCTACAATATGTTTACATGAAGACAAGAAGGAAAGAGATGAACAGGGGGCTTTAGTATTGATTCTTTTTTTAAAACTCTTTTCCACACAATTTACATTTTTATTACAATATGTGACCATCGTTCACCTACACTTTGTCATGCTTTTGATTCCCTTAAAAATCCAAAACAGAATGAAAAAACTTCTTAAGGAAATGTTAAAGATGAGCAAGTTTGGATATAATAAACTACAGAAAAAAAGAGATGCTTACATGCCTGACACCAAGACATAAACATGCACCAGAATACACTGTTCAATATCTCCAGATGATTTTTTTCAAATAGGGACTTACTTTAAGTTTAAAGCATGAATGTGATGCTTTAAATTCATTTTGTCAGGAAAATCTTTTTGGACGAATTGTAAATTTGGTTTTACAATGAAACTAAACACTTTCGCGTGCAGTTTCTCACCCGGCCTTGAGACTCTGCAGAGCCTCGTTGACGTTTCTCTGATGGAACTTGGTCATGTAGGAATGCATTTCTGGATAGTTGTTCCTGATGTTTCTCTCTGTACTCCCGTTTGGGACGGTGCCGAACCGAAACGGAGGCGAAAAGTCATTGGGACTCTGGAACTAAACACGGAAGAGCAGAGAGAGGCCTCTAAAACATCTACTTTACAGATTAAGGGTACATATGAGAAAAAGAAGGCACAGCATCAAACAGAAACCGTCCACCTTACCTTTTTGTCTGATAGACCAGTTACCTGGTCCACATATTCCTCCTGGATCATGAAAGCGGCCAGGTTGGCAGTGTATGAGGCCAGGAAGATGACAGCAAAGAAGGCCCACACTGACACCATGATCTTACTGGTGGTGCCTTTGGGGTTCTGCACCGGCACGGAGTTGTTAAAGACCAGACCCCACAGCAGCCAGATGGCCTTACCGATGGTGAACGATGGGCCGTGAGGCTCTGAAAGAAACACAGCCATGGTTAAATATTACACGACGGATCAGCTTTGATTTCTACACCAGTGCATTGGACACACAGGTGGTCTGCTTTTCCTGGTGGGTCTCCAGCTGAGCAGTGATTTTGTTTAGTAGAATTAAACTGAATGTCCTATTAAATTAGTTTTTTTTGCAAGCTACACCATGCTCACAAACTAAACTACGCTGATGGACATGGTAAACATTGCTTTTTGTGAACATGTTGCCACGCTATGTTGCATTTAGTACAGACTCTTATTGTTTTATGTAATTTATATCAGCAACACACACATATATCACACATTATTAATGTAACTGATATATTTTTTAGTTAGTGATATATTTTATGAGTTAGGAATTGTGTTGGTTCATCTATGAGCTGGCACCAGACTGGTTCAGTCCAGCCATTGTGCCGTGATTAGCAGTTGGTTCATAATGTTTGTGTGGGTATGTGTGAGTGTGTAAGAGAGAAAAAGAGAGTGTGTGTGCAAGCATGTGGGTGTGTATTGTTGTATGGGGCTTTTGTTCATGGACAAACTGACTTCATCGTGCCAAATATCTCCTTTGTGAAGTTTGCAAGAAAGTTGGTTAAATGAATCGGGCGAGAGACTTTACAAATCTGCAGCCATGCCATTGATACATTATTGCCTCGAATCCTTTGAGTCCAAACTTCGATCTGCACTCTTCATGATACCAAACTCCCACAGCGCTACAAGCAGATAAAACAAGGAGGCACACAGAAGAGAACAGCGCTTTAGGGAGGAATACATCTCCTCTAGAACATGATGAAGGATGAGAGGAATGAAAAAAAGATAGCCATTGTCTATATATAGCCACATCAGAGATAGAGTTGTGGGAAGACATTGATTTTTTTTTTGTTTCTTATCTTTTTGGCTGAGGAGATCTGAGGAGAGCACAAAACTAGCCCCTTGCTGTCAGAACTGACACGTGATTTTGGGAAATATGGAAATGAATGCAAATGACATGTCCAGCGTGAAGGAAGCAGCACTGGAGGTGTGTTGAAAGATACACCTGTAAATGATGAAAAAGAGAGCAGGGTGGAGGAGGAAGAGGAGGAGAATGAAGTCATTGGGTCAGTGAGGACGGCTGGTCTATATGTGGAGGCGGCCCGCAGTGTGTTTGTGTGCGTCTGTGTCTCTGTCGGCCTTTGTGCACAGCGAAAGACAAGGCGTACATGATGATCCGCACCGGTACTGTTACAGACAGGGAGCATTAAACTGCCAAGCTGCATCTGTGCTTGCTTGTTTGCTGCAAATTACTAGTTGGAGCATTACTCATCCAACACGCTTTCTCTGGAGGACCAAATTGCCCGCCGCCATGTTCTCTGCACACTTTGGATGCTCATTCGCAGACTTCACCAGGAAAGAGTAGCATTTTATGTTTTCATTCCTCTTTGAATGTTGAAATTTGGTGGACTTGGATCCACAATCCAACCATCAGATTGTTTTTTTCTTTGCCAAAAACCTTTGTGCTGCTTTTATGTGCTGGTGGTATCTTCACATCCAGGACTTTCAAGCTGCTTTGAGTTGCCAAATATGTTTACGCTTAAATGTAACTGCTGCCTGGGTTAAACTTACAGGCAACATTTTTTCCAATCCAGGGAATGTGATAAATGTGCTTGAGTCCAAAAAAATAACTTTTTCTTTTTCTTCTTGTTCTTTTCTACCCCAATTAATCATCTCACAACCCCCCAGATTTTTCTTGCAACTGGACGACACCACCTAACTGTATATAATGTCTAATAGTGGGTCTAGATAAAACTAACTCAACCTCAGCCAGCTACACCACTATAATCATCAATCAACAATCTAATAATGTAATAAATAATAAGATATCAGTAACAGGGGCCATTTTCTGCAAAACATGTACTTTTACTTCAAATCAGTGTTGACTTTTTCAGTATTTAACCAACCCCTTAATGTGATGAACATGGTGACCACCAAGTGCTTTGAGTTGCTTCCTGTATGTTCAGTATGAACAATTTGTGTTGGCAGCTTTGTTGCCATGTAGATAAACGTGAACTGGAGAGCAGTACATTTCCTGAAAAACAAGATTTCACTGTGGAGTGCTGAAAAGTTTAACTGTTCCAACTTTAAGCACATGTTGCAAAGGTATAATTTCACTGTTATATTCAACCTAAGCATGCCCTCCCATCTGGTGTGTTCGGAGCGAAAAGAGTGAGAGATGAGGGAGGCAGCAAGGCTAGAAGCCTGGAAGAGAACGTGTCTGCATTCATTTACATCTATATCCTCCAACAACAGTGCAGTTCACCCCCCAACAGGTACCATGCCTGTGTCTATGTGTTTGCATGTGTCTGTGTGTGTGTGTGTGTGTGTGTGTGTGTTATCATGTGTATCGCTGAGGCCTCTCACCTTTGCCGTCAGCCAGACAGCGGTTGTAGCCCACAGGGCTGAAGTACTCGAATATAAACACAGCCATTGCTGACACCAGCAACAGCATCACGAACATCATCACCCACACATCCGCACTGAAGGGCTCTGGAGGGCGAGAGAGGGAAGGGAGGAGAGGGAGAGATGAAGGGAGACAAGGGATTGGAGGAGGGAGCGTGGACGGACAGAAATTAGGAAAAGAGAAGAGAGGGGAGAAAGATAGTTGTAAGAAGGCAGAAGATGGGGAGGAGAGGAGGGACCTCAGGAGAGGGAGGCAGAAGAAAAAGAGGAAGAGAAAATGAAGCGAGAGAGGGAGAGGGCAAAAGCGATATGCAAATGTTGAGCGCCAGATTGAGAAGAGGAAGGAAGAGTCAGAGAAAAGGAGTAGGAGTGGGAAATATAAGAGGGCAAAGAGACAGGGAGCGAAAAAGAGAGAATAAATAAACAGTTAGCCATATTATCATGCACTTCATTCTGCCTCCTCATCATACAAATGCATTAAAACTTGGCTGTAATCACCTAGTGTGTCCACTAAATCCCTTTTAGTTCAACTTCTAAAGATGGTAAAAAAGATGTTAACCTAAGATGACCTGACAAATCCATCACTCAGGAGTCAGGAATGCTGTGAAAAGACAGCAAAATCAAACTAAAACAAATGCTAAACTCACTCCAAAGACTCTTTGAAACCAATTTGATGACTGAAGAATAAGTTTGAGATTGACTAAAGTAGGTTTTGTGTTTCAGAAATTTGCAAAAAAAAAAAAAACTGGTGTGGCCACATGATGCAGCTCACTGTACTGAATGTGTAGATATAAAGATTTTAGAATTGCGATTGTACACTTTGCGAGTAATAAAACAAAATGTGTTGGCCAAAATCCTGCAGTATAACACATAATAACTCCCTGCACCCAACTTCTGACAGCTGGCTGCTGAGCTCCTCACCTAAGAAGGCCGAGGGTGAAACAGTGCCGTTGCTACGGGAGACCATGACGCTGATGCCCGTCTCGATGAAGGGGACGGAAAAGTCGATGACCTCTGACCTCTCCTCGTTGATGGTCAAGGAGCCGACGGCCATGTGGGCGTTTTTTAACACCACCTGGTAGATATGGAGGAAAACGGAAATAAAAAAAAAAATTATTTCTACATCCCTCATCCATCCACTAAAGATCCACTGAAGCACTGTGGACTTTAAAGGAAAAATCTGTCCTAAAACTTTTCCCTGAGGGGGAATGTCTTGTGTGGTGCTGCAGCAACAAAAACATTCAAAAAACAAATTCAATCAAGATAGTCAAAAATAGCTTATACTCAAAAAAACACAAGCATAAAAATAGCAAATATCAGCCATCAGTTTATCTGAAGGTGATTGTGCAAGTCTTTCCAAATGTGGGTGATTCTTGTTAAGAAATTTGATATGGACAAAGGTTGCCATCCTTGTAGTAGTCCCTAAGTTCTAAACTGCCTTGTGTAAACATTTAACATTAATAAAAAATTGCTTTTTACGATGTCCCTTGCATTGCTTTGTCCATTTTGTTGTTGGCTCTGTTGTTGTTTCACTGGAAGAATTAATAAATGTGACTGAGCCACTTGCCAGAAATGTTTTCAGCAATCTAATATATCAAGAGGAAACATTGGGTTTTAGAGAGACCCCATGATAGAAGAGGGTCGAAACAGCAGTTATTCAACCGACCACTGTGCAATTCATCAACAAGTTTAGTTCTGAGTAAAAGGGAAAACTCGCAGTGCTATCACAGTTGCTCTTGCCTTCTCCGTCAACATGTTTAAAGCATGCAGCAGAATCCGTCACTCTCTCTGTTAGCCATCTAAGGTTATTATAGGAAATGTAAAAAATCAAATCTGACGTGGTAGCAGAGAGGACAGGTTAAGGGAAAGTGGATACGTGAAAGAAAAGTGGGGAAAGAATCAGAATGAGCAAAGTGAGGCAAAGAAACACATGAGAATGGAGACATCAGAGACAAAGATAGAGCGCGGCTGGTGGAGACAGGAGGCCAACACACTTTCCACACACAGCGCTCGGGGTGGACACTCGTGATGCGCGCCAGGGGAGGGAAAGAGGGAGAAAGACAGAAAGAGGGAGGAAGAAAGTGGGTTACCACAGTGGGTCATGGCTGCTTGAAATAGACGCCCCAATGCCTCCTTCCTCTACCTGCCTCCCTCCTCTCAGTACCTCTGCACAGGTAGTATATTTAGCCCCAAATTTTTAGAGCCCTACAGCAGAGGGGTAAAGTGGGACGAGACTGTCTTACTGAGTTAATAAGGCGTTTTTGTGACTGTGTGAGTCAAAGCTCCAGTATGTGCTTCAGTGTTAGAGTGTGTATGTGTGTGCATATGAGTGAGTCATAAAGGGAAAAAGACAGAGAGAAAGAGAAGGGAGCGAACCTTTGTTCTCTACCTGTGAAGTGGACCTTTACAGGCGGGGAGAATATTACACATCTGCTCTGCACATTATCTGCAGTTTTCAGAGTGTTTGTGTCCGTGCGTTTGTGCGCGTCTATGTGTGCATTTGTAACTTTTCAATCGTGTTTGTTCTGTCAACATGTAAGTGTGGACGTGCGTGTTCACTTGTGTGTGCGTTAGTGCCTGAATGTGCGAATGTCTCCCCGGGGAGGAGAGCGAGTCCATCCAGCAGTGTACTCACTTCCTCTCTCTCCATTCGCTCTCTCCATCTCCCTCCTACGACTTGTTCTCTCCGTGTTATGAAAGTGACCCATGTGGGTGTTATTGAGAATGAGTGAGCGAGGATCTGCGTTTGTGTATGTGTCTCAGCTGGTGTGTGTGCGCCGGTGTCTTTATGTGACTCTGCTAGCGAGGCCAAACTCATGTAATCAAGTGTATTGCCTCTAATATTTTAGATTAGGAATATTAGGGGCAGCGCAAGTCAATGCAGCACATGAAATCTGACACTGACTGCCAGAATCGAATTAGGACAAAATGTAGGCCCTCTTAAAGCGCTCATAGATTTCTTTTATCTTACAGATCTTTTGTCTTTCCAAGCTGTGGCAAATTGCGTAAAGGCCCTTAGTGATCTCGGTGAGTGTTCGGGAGTGTGCCGAGGCACGTCCTAGTGTGTGTGTGTGTGTGTGTGTGTGTGTGTGTGTGTGAGTTTGTGTGTCAGCATCAGTCCAGATCTCGGTCCATTAAGGGTGTGAGATATACCGTGGGTTTGGCTGTGTTCCAGCTGGAGAAGGACACGGGTTGGTTTTGTTAGATACAGCAGATATTGCAGGACTACGGTGAAGTGTGTGTGTGTGTGTGTGTGTGTGTGTGTGTGTGTGTGTGTGTGTGTGTGTGTGATAAATTGACATTGCGAGTGTCCTTCCGTGCACATAGGGACGTGTGTGCCTGTCTGTGTCCATGCGTCTGCATTCATACATGTATTCTCTTATTTCTGTGATCATTCATGTATAAATGTCCCTTGTCTGCATGTGTGCCTGGTGTTGAGATGAATGCCCCCCCCCCTCCTTCTAATGACCATTTATCTGCGGGGGTGAGAAAGAGACGGCACATTACGGCGCTTTTAGTCTGGGCGAAAGACTTTATTACAGGTGACCACACTTACATCTCAGTGCCCACTAAATACACGGTCTGACTAGCGGGATGACTTAAATGGCTTTATATAATAGATTAAATAGGTCAGTTTAATGTAAATTGCATAGCAAAAGTTTTCCCCGCAGGAAAAGATTGACACATAATCTTGTCGTGACTTGTGAAGGTTGTTTAAACTTCAGTGTCCACACGAAGAGGGACAGGGCGTGTTTTCAACCTGTGACCTTTGGGCAACTATCGATCTGCGTGCCTTTTCCTTTATTAACAAACAGTCCGACAGCAGCAGTGCAGCCCGTCCTTATATGTTGACGTATGAAAACTGACAACGACCTTACCTTGGGACCAATGTCGATTAGGGAATGTTTAGAGCCCCAAAGTGAATTGTTGCAGCTGACTGAACTGTGCACACCCTGGGGTGAGGCGCTTAGCCCATCTGACATAAGTGTTAGAGCCTGTGGGGCAGAGGGTTGACCCGGAAAGGAAAGCTCATAATTCAAGGTATGAAAACACACTTCAAAGAGGAAATGAACCCTTCGGGCAGCTCCTATGGAAGCTAAGTATAGCACAGTTTATTGGACCCAAAGGGGTGAACACAGACTGTAACTCTGTCTCCCCTTTGATCTGTTCTTCACCTTCTCCGACACCTTGGCAGTAATTCCAGGTGTCTTGATGTTTTATATATATAAACATTACCAAAAACCAGAATCAGAGTGTCAATGGCAATTTATACATTATTTTGTGGCTATGAGCACTTAGCTTTGTCTTATTTGCAGTGTTTTAGCACATAAGTATCTAATGTGAAATTAATTTTATTTGCAGACGATCCAAATTAATTTTGTTGTGGTAAGATTTTGAAACAACTTTTGGAAACTGTGGAAATAAAATTAGTAGTGTTTGATTTTGACAAACTATCTCTGAATTTAAGTCAAACTACATTCATCACCTTTGCAATTGTGAAACAAATTTATAAAATTATAAGTGATGTTGAAATTGTAAGGGTGTCTGAAATCAAGTTTATCTTGTGTTGTTCCCTTATACTACTTTAGTTTACTTAATGTTTTAAAATGATTTAATTAACAAATATAAACATGTCTGCTCACAGTAATACAGTAGGGATGGTGTAACATTTGTCTGATGTTACTTTTGACATCATGCAGCAAGAGTTTCGTGCAGTGTCGGCACTGTAAGCTGTAGCTCAGTTTCTTTGTGTTCTTCTATTTTCCCAAATTGTTTGTAATTATTTACAGACCGACATTTCAATTTAAACTTCTGCAGCGAGACCGACTCCTCTGTGCACCAAAGCCTGTTTAGCAATCAAAGCATTTTCTGTTCGGACAAGTGAGAAAGAAGCCTTTCTCCTTTCCTTGCCTGACTTGTTGCAAAATATGCCAATGTCTTTCTGCAAAGCACGCCGCCACTATTAGAGCCCCAATGTCTTAACACCACCTTTAAAACAGCAGCAACATCAATAATGATAAGACGTGTGTTGCAAAGTGTGAATTGGGTGAAGAATTTGCAAGCTTTGCCAAAAAACTACAAATGAAATTGTCATATAATTTACACATGCATGACCATGACGAGCACAAAGAGGCTTTACTTGTTGACCTGCAAAATCTGGCTGCTTTCCACTAAGTGAATATTCACTGGACGGCTTTCAGATTTGGCCACTTACTATCACTGACAGAGTGGACTGCAAAAAAAAAAAAGTAAGAGACAAATGTATTCGAGGAAGGACAAGACAAGTCATCTCCTCACCTCTCCCACCATCCCATTCCATGTTCCATTGATCTTCTTGCCATGTTTGCCATTAGTGACCAGATAAAGGTCGTAGGTGAACTTGACCGACTTGGCAATCTTCTTCAGGATGTCAATGCAGAAACCCTTACAGCAACGTTTTATGTAGATCCCAGAGTCCTTCGTCTGATTACTGCGTAGATGGATAACAGAAACAGATAGATGGACGGATAATTACTTAATCAAATGTGTTCTTCTGTCTGAATTGAAATTAATTAGTAAATGTAATCAGGATTTGGTGTATCTGGCACTGTCACTGTCACACCGGTGAAGTGTGAACTGATTCTACCTCTGGCTCTGAGAAGCTGCCGTGGGAAATTAACATCATTCACAAGCAAAATTTAGGCAGTTGCCAGGTTTTTTCTTTTCATTTCTGCTTTGGTAAGTTCTGCAGTAGGTCAATCGGGAGCTACTGTGGCAGATGGACAAAATAAAAAACAGTCTCTATCTATGTTTGCTGAATTACATTTTCACAATAATCTGATAGTTTTCTTAACAGAAACATGCATCCTTATTCTTGTTTCTCCGACACTGATTTGGTATGTCTGAGCCTGGAGTCTCACAGTGTTTTGATCTGTTTCCGGCAGGGTACGGTGTTCCTCATACAGGTCCCGCTGAGCGGATCCACGTCTTCCACAATGACAAACGGAGCCTCCTCCAACGTCACGATGGACAGGTGGTCATCCTCCCTGGTTGCTGCCCCCCCATATAGTTCATAGCGAGGCCAAACATGGTACTTCATAGACAGGGAACCATTCTCCCATTTTCCCACCTGAAGAGACATAGGGCAAACAAAAGACATTCAGATTGCCTTAAAAATGTCAGTAACTGTAACTGCATTCTTGATTTTTTACCAGTGAGTTAACTGCAATCATGGAGACTCATAGTCTCTTAGTGTTGCAAAACTTCTAACAAACCGTAAGATACATACATGAAATGAATCATTGGGCAGGATTCAAATTAAAAAATGAATTCAGATTAAACACAATTAACTGCAGCTCTGCTCTTGCAAACAGTTAGCCAGAGTTCAAACACATCACCAAAAAGCAATGTAGCGTTTGAATGCTCGTTATACAAAAACATCTCACTCTGATTGGGGTTTTATTACCTCATTTTTTCAGTTTTCTGGGTTTAATTGTGAATAGTCAGTCTGTCAATAAAACGACAATAAGGTAATAAATGAACCGGAGAATTTTATTACTGTTAAAAAAAAAGTATATAACTGAAATATGGCAACAGAGAAAGTAAGTGAGAGATGTAGAGGAGAGGAGAGGAGAGGATTGGGACCCAGAGTAGAGAAAGGAAGCAAGGTTAACGACAAGGACGAGACTGAAAGGGGGGAAAGAGCAGAATTCAGATCAAGAGGAAAGGTGGAGAGAGAAGTGGATGGAGTAATTAAATCAGAGAATGAAAGAAAAAACTGATTAAAAGAGTTAAGAGAAAGAGGGGGTACATTAAGACATGGACAAACAAATGGACACACATGAAGTGACACAGAGGCAGTTGAGCTTGAGCTAAATTTTGCAGAGAAAAAGGGAGAAACTGAACTATAGATGGAGCGAAAGAGTCAAATGAGAAAGCTGGAGAAGGAGCTCATTCAGATGCAAAATGCTGGCTCTTCTGTAGAGGAGTGTCCAGCTGTATGTCTGGAGGGCCCTCCAGCCCTGTGGCTCTACTCCACATAATGAGCGTCATCAATTAGTCAATTTCCCCCCCGCCTGTGCCGGTCACATGAAACCATACTTGGAGACTCTGCCTGTGCCTTCTAAAAGTGTCCAGTAGGCCACTTTCATTGAGGGAAAGATGTGTGTGGAGATGGATATAAACCATCAGCTAATTGAACACACGATAATTGGAGGGAGGGCAGGACAGGGAGCGGAGGCGCGAGTGTGTAAAGTCAGGTTTGCGCACTCGTTAAATATGTAAATGTACCCACAGACACACTTATTGCACTCCAGGGAACACAAACTTGCCAAGGCTGCCTGGAGAGGACAAGCTAAGGCTGTGTGGGGCACAACGCAGCCTTCTTCTATCTGGACAGAAAAGAGTGAGCGGGAAGTGAGAGGATAGACGGGGCTGGAGAGGAGGAGAGAAAAGGGGAGGGAGTTGGAGAGAAAAGCGTTAAAATCAGCCCGGAGGGGAGTAAACTGGACTGGACACTACAGAGTCTTCACACTACTTCAAAGGTGCAGTGGAAGGATGGTTGTAGGAGCTGGAACTCATTAGGATCCAAGAAAAGTGGTTCAGCTGGAAGTCAAGCTAAGAATTAAACATGAGTGAGGGAGCGGGAGGAGGAGGGGGGAGGAACGTGAAGGGGTGGTGCAGACTGCAAGGGGAGAAAGAGAGGGGGGGGGGGACAGGAGGGGAGAGATTCACCTTGTTCTCTGATCAGAGGACAGAATATAGATTAGAGAGGCAGAAGAAAGAGAGAAACACTGAGAATAAAGAATAGGGAGAGTCAAAGGAGTCAGACTGCAGGACACAGATACAATGGAGGGTGAGCATCAGGAAACGCAGATGCATGCCGGTGACTTTGCAGGTGGCGAGGAGCCTCAAGTTCATTTAAGGTTACTGGTTCAGAGTATGACTCAGGATTGTTGTTGCCCTGTCTGCACTGCCACCTTCTCTTCCACACTCGCTCACGCTCAGAAGTTGTAACCGTTGCTCCAGCTGTACAACAGAACGTTTTAACCTTCAGAGAAAGTTGACGGAGAATGTACAAAGTTTGACTGAAGTTTGGTTTTCACCCAGTGAGTCACACATTCACATGGGGAAGCTGCCCAGTACTACCTCAGTCTTTTATAGCGTAGCTTCCACGCTCCTCGGTTTAACGGCACAGTTTTGTGCATAAACTACGCATAGTCTCGCACATAAAATGAGACATATGTCCCTAAGTCTGTTGCCCCAGTGGATGCTGGGAAGCTTTCCCACAAGCCTACTCCCAGGACGCTACAGTATCTCAACTTCACCGTCTGTGATGTTTTGCGTCTTAATCTTTCTCAGTTGCTACTATTTTCCACAACAAGTACATTAAGTTAACTGAGACTTTCAAAAGAGTTTCTGAGCCTGCAGGTGGACATGCAGACGGATGTGGAATAGGTGAGATTTGTCACTGTTGCTTGCGTGAAGGTGTGAGTACGATTGTTTGCTACTACTAATATTCTTGTTTGTACAGACAGTTCCTAGGCAAACAGTTAGAACTTGTTCTACACATGCTTTGATAAAGGATCCGACACTACGGCCTACATGCTGTTTTTAAGTCACATAGTGGCAATTTAAGCAAATCCAGCCACTCAATGTCTGAGTGGCTGCAGACTATTACAGAGACCATTTTTAGTAGAAGCTTATTGTGCTACCAAAGGACATGCAGTACACTACAGGCAATATGCAGCAAAACACGCATACTTTCTTTTTTTCTCAATATTTTATTTTATTTTATTCTATTCTATTGTATTTTATTGTATTCAAATATACCGGCTGCTATGACGACTTAGTTTCCCTTCGGGGATGAATAAAGTAATATAATAATCTTTCCTATCTGAAAATATGTCTTATAAAGCATGTCTTTTTCCAGTAACGTTACGTACAGTATGATCCTCGGAGATACCTTTGTTGCAGTTACATTAAGATAAACACTTAAATATACCCAGTATTACATAAAAACTGGCGATATAATATAATTATTTGCTCCATCTTAGTTCTGAAAGGAACTCTTTGTGGTCATGAAGGACAATTTTCCATAAAAACTAGTGCAAAAACAAATCCTTTTAGACAGACAGCCTCTGAGTGCAGCACAAGCAAACTGAAGGCCGACTTTGTAAAAATACTAGATAAATGATGCCGTGCATATAAGAGCTTACCAAACTTTTCAAAGTGAACAGATGCAGACAAGCATTCTGACTAAATCACCACTCTGGAGCCTGTGCTGCAGGGTGTTGCTCAAAGGCACCTTCGCCGAGTTGATAATATCTAATCAGAGTAGCGCCTATAAAGCTTAAGGCTAAAAAATGCTTAGAAAAGTGAAAATCTGATGATAAGAGATGAAGATAGGAAGACGGACAGATACTCATGGACCAATCAGGCACTATACTTACAGGATACAGCTACCTCACTGGCATTGCTACAAACGCTGTCATCCATTTAACAGTTTACACATTATTGGCATGACCGATTCATGACCGTGTACATGCGTTTTAACCAGCAACATGAATACAGGTGCACACACAGAGTCTCCTTCTCTCTCCCATCTCTCTCTCACCCTGTCCCACTGTCTCTCCTTGTTGAGCAGAATGATGACCAGCTTGGGGTGCATCTGGTATCCATCCTCGCTGAACGACAGATTCCGCCCCTCGAACGTCACATTCATCAGGTACCTGTAGAGGGAAACATCGAGGAGAGAGACAGAGAAAGAGACTCACTGGGGCATACATCACTTTCGGGAAAAAATATCTCTTCAGTCAGTGTCAGCTCTCAAATGTTTTATTTACTCTATATATCTACATCATTTCTTGTTTGACTCATAAACCCAAACATTAAAGTTTCATTGTATGTCAATTTATTTTTTAAGCATTTATCTTTTCAGACAAACCCACCGACATTATAAAATATTCATCGTCTGCCAGGAAATAGCTATCAGCCAATGTCTAACCAGGTTTTTCATAAACAGATTAGTTATCAGTTGGAGACAGACATTTGAACATAGCAGTGATGGTTTTAGGATGTGACTGAGGAAAATAAATGATAGCAAATTACCTCCCCAGTCATCGCAGTGTTCACCCTTATTGATGTGAACTTAAAGGAATGTTTCAACATTTTGGGAAATACGTTTGTTTTGTTTTTGGTTGACAGTTAGATGCAAAGACTAACACCACCCTCATATCTGTTTCCTAATTAATAAAATAATACATAATAAAACAAATTTAAATGGCAAATTGTAATTATTGCACTTGATTTTTGTACACATGAAACAAACAAGACAAACAATGTTAAACAGTGAGATTCAGTGGTGCTGGTGGGTGGACCAACTTATCAAGGAAGTGATGAAAAACAGAATAATCACCACGGTCACAACATCATCATGTCAAATTTGTTTTTTAAAAAAGCCCAAATGTCACCTAAATATTCATCACTGCGTGGACAGTATTCGAGATTTCTATAAACATGTCATTTTGAAGCTGTTTTTAAATTGTAATTTCAATTAAAACAAGCAAATACAAAGTACATTATTTAAAATAAATGTGTTTTCGTTATATAAAAAAAAATCTAATTAATTTGTCTTATATCCATACTGTAATTATCACTCAGGTAGCATGGAGCACCAGAACAATTTATCTAGCCGGACACATGGATAACTAGATCAAAAAACAGCTGAAAATGTTGACAATTATGTTACATCATCTAAAACACAAATTGTCCAAGTCTTGTTGTGACCGTTGATAAAACATACAGCGAGCTCTGGAGCCAGAGACGAAGGAAGGAGGCACAAAAATGAGCAATGCAGTTTGTTGTCTGGCGTTAAATGTAACAAAAAGTACTATATAACACACCAACAGCAGCTTGTCAGATCCCTGTGTGTTGGTGTGTGTGTGTGTGAGTATGTGTGTGTGTGTGTGTGTGTGTGTGTGTGTGTGTGTGTGTGTGTGTGTGTGAGTTTTGCGTCTGGCTCTGTGTGTCTGCTTCAGTCGGTGTGTTTGTGTGGAGGAGAAGGAGAAGCCGAGAGAAAGCAGCATTGTTTCTGTCAGGTGAAATCATTTCACCTCCCTTCAACTAAACACAACACACACACACACACACACACACACACACACACTCAGAAACGCAGAAACGCCGACACTCAACACTGTATTCTCTTGCAGTGATTATGGTGAATGTTCGTGGGAGTGTGTAAGTGTGTGTATATGAGAACAGGAATGTTTATGTCAGGTGAACTCAAATCACTTCACTGTCATCCCACACACACACACACACACACACACACACACACACACACACACAATCTCTTAACTCTTTCACTCCCTCACCCTTTACTCTCTCTTTTCTTCACTATATCTCTCTCTCTCTCTCTCTCTGACTGTTTCCATGGAAACACTCTGCCTCAAAACCGTGCACACCATATATATGTAGATGGATATATAAATGACAAAATTCAGCGTATGTGACTGTGTGTAAAGGACTGGCAGTGTGCTGATGGGGTCTGTAAACACCCGACTGGGGCGTAGTACCGTATCAGGACACATCATCACCAGCAGAATCACGTTGTCTTGAACCATCGTTTTTCTCAGGGAGAGGGCGACGAAGCTCAACCTCACTGCACCTCCACGTTAACGTTACACTCGATCTATCTATCTATCTATCTATCTATCTATCTATCTATCTATCTATCTAACTATCTATCTATCTATCTATCTATCTATCTATCTATCTATGCAGGCCCTATGTACAGAATGGAGGGGCTTATGTAATAATCCAGCAATTACTCTAATGCCAGCTTCCTTATTCTATTTCCTGTATTAAATATTGATATTTTCAATGGGCTGTGATGAGCAGAATCCTCCAGCATCACACCATCTCATGCAGCCCCATGTGTCCAGCTAACCACCCCATCCTGTAGAGCCTTGGCACTGATACAAAGTGCACAGAATCTGCTGCATAAATCATAAGCCATTTACAAAATGACTTGATGCTGTGCCCCCTTTAATCTTTACCGAGCGAGCTATTGTTACGTGCAACAACGTGGGGTCTTTGTGTGTGTGTGTGTGTGTGTGTGTGTGTGTGTGTATATGTGTGTGTGTGCATCCTACACAAGTTGACAGCAGTAGCAGAGCGAAACACAAGCATATGTGTGTTGCCATGGCACCCACAACCACTGTGACTTCCAAGCCAATCTGCTGAGTTACTATGGTAACGGTAATCTCGCAGAGGGTGGGAGGGAAAGAGACAGAGAGAGAGAGAGAGAGAGAGAGAGAGAGGTGGGATTCAAAGAGAAAGAGGGAGGGGATGGAGACATATTACTACTAGAGTGCAATGCTTTCGCCCCTGTTCTCCCATCACACTGTGACTCCTGTGTGTTTACAGGAAGGTACTTTGACTCTGTGTTACATCCATGTGACCATATCCGCTTTCCATCACCTCAGCTGAACTTCCGGTATCGCTGCCATTAAAACCTTAAAACACGGCGAGGGGTTTACTCAGCATTCACGCTCTTTTTTCCCCCCATTCGCAGGCGTATGTACGGTACATCCACATCTGGAAGCTGCACGCTCACTCTGTGTTAAGTGCCTTGCTCAAAGCTGGAGGACAGGCAGTCAGCTTCTCTGCCTTCCTTTCCATGCCAGAGACACAAATAAACATGTGAACACAGACCTATACTCTAACCCCCTCCCTCTATTTTCTAAAGCTACTCTATGTGTCATGAGATGGCATTAAGCACGAGAACAGTACGCACACATGCACATACTGTGTTTGAACACCATAATAAAACAGAGGCACACTAAAGCCACTTTCCAGCTCCAGCTAGAGGAGAGTATCTCAGCCGTACTGTACAGCAGGTGAATTCAAATTCAACCAGCAGCAGCATCTGTCTCCACCTGGCGAACGACAGCGAGTGACACCGACCGGACTCCCACAGGCAGAGCTGCAGTAACAATGTCCCCTTCACTGGCTCTTCGCTTTCCAGTTTTTCTATTGCTTCAGGAAAATTCTCGCCATTGTAAATCAGAACAACTTGGTGGCAGACACACACACACACACACACACACACACACACACACACACCAACACTTGCCATGCTAACTCCATGGCCTGACACAGATACGTTTTAGCGCATGTTCTGGTGTGAATAATAGAGGAGTTGTGTGAAATATTGATCAGTCAGTTTTAATAAATTAACCCTGACATGAATTACTCATGAATTACACTCCTTAGCAATTACTGTGGTGCAATGTACTTATTGGATTTGTAGAGGAGGAATCTATATGGAGAATGATAACATGCCCCATATGGCACAGTAGCAGATGAACAAAATCCTGTAGCTTTGCTGCATGGACACATGCACAGTGTGAATGTGGTGTGAGGTGTGAATGTGTTGTGTGTGTGTGTATTTGTATGCACAAGTATGAATCTCGTGGTATCCATGTGTGTTCAGACATGGGACCTGAATGTGTAAACAGTGAAATAAATTGTGCTAATGGGAAGAGAGCGGAGAGATGACAAGACGGGAACAGAGAAACAGAAAGGAGGGGAGGACTGACAGCCTCCAAGTAGCAAATGGCACTACATATGTGGCTTTGATTTGATTTATTTTTGACAAATGACAGACAGCATTTCATTAAAACTAATCATAATGATATCAATTCAAAATGGTCGTCCTTGAACAGAGTCGATTCTCTACATTTCAGAGATAATGGATAAAAGACGTTATTAACACAATATTATACTTTTTTTAATTTCTGAGCATTTTGGAATAAAACTTCAAAAGTCTTAAAGCACAAAACTTCCTCATATGAAAAAAGAAATGACAAAAGAGAGGAACTGGGGGAACAAGGAAGCAGTAAAGGGCAGAATAAGAGAGAAAATAATGTAATAAAAATAGAGGGAAAGGGGATGATTATGTGAGATAAAATAAAACTAAAGAAAAGTAGAGAACTCAATAAACCTGGCAGAGAAAAGGAGAGTTAGTGACATGAAAAGATGAAAAGATTTAGGAGGAGAAAGAGGGACAGCAGTAAAAATAAAGAGAAAAGAGAGGAACGAAAGAGGAGAGAGAGAGAGCAGGAGCATCCTGACCTAGTTCCAATCAAGCCTCATCACAAACAGGTACCTTTCTAACGCCTCCCACTGGCCTGGCCCATAAACACACACTCCACTGGCCTTTATAGACTCGGTCTGAAATAGCTAGAAGCACACACACACACACACACACACACACACACACACACACACACACACACACACACACACACACACACACCCAGGTGGACGCGCTGTCCATCGAGCTGGCACACACTCATCCCTCCGCTCAATAGGGTCAAAATGCTGCTTCAGAGTGTACTGCAGAGCGCACAAACACACGGACGCACACGTATGCAAGCACACAAACACTCCACTGAAAGCCTCACTGGAGCCGCAGAAGTTCAAAAATGTCCACAGAGCTTAAAGGCACTTGACACCTTTCCAACTCCAAGCTCATTTGGAACCTGTCCACGCCGGGCAAGGTCAGGGCCTGTTGTCAAACTCATGATTCTCACGCTGTTGTGTATCGCTCAGCAGTGGTCGCTCTTCCTATCTCTCCCTCACTGCGTCTTCTGTCTCTCTCTGCTATCTTCATTTGTCAGGCTCATGCTGTAGCATTAGCTGGAATGTCACAGCGCTGGCTACAGTGGACTTAATTTACTTAGCGGAGAGACGTGTCCTTCTCTTGTGGTATTCTATGAAGCTCTAAGGGCCGGACGAGGAAACGCTAAGCAGAGAGGGGACGGCATAATGCAGGGCTCATAAAGTCAAGTAGATGGCCGTGACTGTACTGCAATTCTTCCTCACTCAACAGTTGATCGAAATGTAAACTAGATATGATTTACATATTTCCATGCATCTCTCACTGGCCTAACACGTTTGTGATCTATAAGCTTGGAAAACACGAGATGTGTGAGCATCTCCAATAGTCACAGTCTGAACCAGAGTTAATGATCTGACTGTGGAGTCTCAAAGCTGTCCCACAAATGTTGCTTTGTTCAGAGTGGTTTGTCACAGTTCCTCACAACATGCAGCATTTCACTGGGCTGTGAAATGAATGACTGACAAGTGCCATGTGTGTTCCTTCACCACTTGCTGCATCAGATTTTCAATCAGAGTTTACAACTTCAAGTTTGCAAATGTGGTGGCTATTCTGGAAAAAAAAATCTCCTAAATTACCAAACAAAAATCTGTCTCTTGATAAATCTGAGGCGAGAAATACTTTGAGCCATGCTCGCTCTACAGTTAAATAGTTGTTGTATTCATGAGTTAGTTTTTTTTTTGAGAGACGGAAAGTTCTGCAACCAGGGTTCAACGCAACTTTTTTTCCCCACTGGTCCACTTGGCCAGTAGATCAGATTTTTACTGACCCATTGTATATTTTCACTGTCAACCAAAAAATGAAAATAACAGTGAAGTTCCCTTTAGAGTTGATTGTTTTCCTTTAGTTTGACCTTGTTGTCCTTTAGTTATTGTGATGTTGATATATTACACAAATATGCAAAATATTAAATCAGTAAATCAATGCAGTGTATGAAGCACTTTTTGACACTTTTTTTGACTTCCAGTTGCCAAACTCAATTGATTTTCATGGACTAATACCTCACAGCTAAAACTGAGCTTGAGAGACTGAGGCTTTGTTTTGGAGCTTGTCGCAGCTATTTCATGCCGTTCTCGACTGCTTAGAATTAATTGTGACTGAAAATTTACAAATGATGTTTGAATTCACTGGAGAGTGTCATTAAATAGAAGATTGTGCCCTACAAAAGAGCCTTTTGATTGAGTTGCTTCCCTTTCCACCCATCTTTCATCTATTCATCCATTGATTCACTTAGTAGTGAACCAACCAGGCAGCAGGGCATCCAGCCAGCCAACTGAGCAGCCAGCGAGCCAGGCAACTAGCCATTCATTCAGTTTCTAGTATATAGACTGTAGGCCAAATGCTAATCTCTTGATTGAACACTTGAAGACAAAGGTTATCACCAGACAAATTTAGTTAAGGCAGCGAGGGGCGAAGGATCTTAGCAGCGCTCGCAACTGATCTAATCAACAACACGGCTAAGTTGATTACAACACTGCAGGTCTGGAGCGCAGACAATGGCTTGGGAGGCACAGAGGAGAGGAGAGGAGAGGAGAGGAGAGGAGAGGAGAGGAGAGGAGAAAACAGAGGTGGAGAGAGCAAGGTGTGAGCAGATAAAACAGCAGAGCAGCGTTTAACAGAAGAGAATAAAGTGGAACAAAGAAGAGCAGAGGCGAGCCGAGCCGAGCCGACGTACAAACGCAGACCAGGGCAGAACAAAGGAGAAGACTACAGGGCAAAAGAGCACAGAGAAGAACATGACAGAGTTTAGAGGGAGCCGAGCAGAGTAGAGAGAGCAGCACAGGACACGGCAGAAAAGACCACAGCAGAGTTGAGAAGAACAGAGCGGCGCACAGCAGACCACAGCGAGGCACACACGAACAGAACAGGGGAATTGTATTCTGGGGCAACAGCAGCTGCCATAAACTCCGCTGTTATCTCAAAGCAGTGAGCAGTGGTGAAACAAATGCAAAGCTTCAGAAAGGAGCGAACAAGCAGACAGGGGTTGAAATGACATCTAAAGAGTTTACTGGAACGGACAACAAAGCTTTGCTGCCTTAGTGCAGGATGCAGTTAAGCTTGGAGCATGAGCGTAAAAATTATCCACATCCCTCATTCGCAGTGCAAATCCAAAAAGGTGAGCATGTGTTTCTACAGTAGGCTCCTGTTTTTTCCTGCTGCTGTAGGGGTGTGAATGTGAAAACTAGTGTTAGTTATTATCATTTGTGGAGGAATGTGCGACTGTATTCAGCGTAGAGACATTGTGGGAGAAAGCAGAGACTCACAAAGCAGCAGTCTGTATGTCCGTCTGGATACAAGTGTGTGTCAGTTACTGTATGAGTCTGAGTGTATGAGTACGTCTGCCACCATATAGATGCTTTACACAAACCCCAAAACCACACACACACACACGCACACGCACACACACACACACACACACACACACACACACACACCTGGCCTTCACAGACAGTCTGTCTCTCTTTAGCACAATAAAGACACACATGCCCACACACATGCAGCTACAGCAGGCACGCAGAGTGGCAGAGGGGTGAAACTGCCCCTCAGTATAACACTGTGCCGCGCTCTGGAGCACAGCGCGACAGGGGCAAGTGTTCGCCGACTGAAACGCCATTGGGACCAATTAGGCAGTGCGCAGAGCAAAGCGCCGCCGAACGCTGCGCTTCACAACCAGTTCAAAAGGCCTGCTGCTGAGATGGACAGCTGAGGGGGTGGGGTTGGATTTTCCTGAGGAAGGGGCATGTGAAGGGGGTGTTTGTGTGTGTAGGGTATTATTACATGGGGGGAGGATGATCACAGTTTGCAGGGGATGAAGGTGCATGTGTGTTTGTCTTTGTGTGTGTGTGTATATGTGCCAGCATCTGCTGATCTATGCCAGGACGGTCGTGTTGCTGTTGCACCACCTGAACCTGTGCACCTTTTAAGCTGCTGTGTGTAGCGGTTTATCATCCATAAATCATTGCCACATTAATTTGGAGACATTAGTATAATTGTAAACAAATGGGACAGCTGCTGAGACGCGTGGCCTCTATGCTTTATTATACTGTACGTGGTAGACCACAGAGCTGGTTGGAATTTCTTTATGCCAAAAAGTGAGCTTGTTTAACTGCATACAAAGCAGGAAAACGAACATTACTCCTGCAGTACACTCAGACTTCCTCACAACAACAGAAACTGTAATGATGTAATAGACGGAGAGTGTGGACACATGGCAACATTCAACAGGAAGTTGATACAATACAACTATAAATCCTCTAATATGTTAAATAAATGAATATACCAAGATGTCACACTTAATACTGATAAATTGATTTATTAATGCAATACGTTGCACATGAATCGTAAACAAACGCAAAACCAATATATGTAAGTTCTGTCCCAAAAGTCTGCATTTCAAGGCTGAAGATGTCATAACATATTGAAAGTCCCACCTGAAAGGCGCCTTTCTTCTTATATTCCTTCTTTCTCCAATTTACTGAATTAAAAATAAACTAAAATCAGTGTGTCCTTTGTTGCCCTCAGTATCCCATAATCCACTGCTCCAGTTACCACTCAACTTCCCTCAGAGAGTGAAATGAAACTCTCATATCTGTCCAGCCAGCAGCTTAGCATAGAGACTGTTAACAAGTCCAAAAGTAATCAAATCCACCTAGCAGCACCTCTAAAGCTCATTGATTAACATATTATATCTCATTTGTTTAATTTGTACCAAAACCGAAGTGTAAAAGAGAAAAGTTGCTGTTTTCCGGGGGAACTATGTGTCGGACTATTTCTTGGCTGGGAGCAGTAACTTCCTGCAGACTTGCTGGTCGCCTAGCAACTGGTCCAGCCCGAGAAACAGTCTGGCACATAACTACCCATAAAATGTTTTACACTTACAATTTACAATGTTTACCAACTGTCCATGACATGTGATAACGAATAGATGAACTCATAATAAACTCATATAGTATGATATCATGGGACTCGTGAGTTCCCCAACAGGACACCACACAATCCAGCCTCCGTCTTCACTCACCTGAGCACTTCGTTGGGGTTGCCTGAGATGGGAGTCTTCTTGTCGGGAGCTCCGTGGCACTCAGACTTCAGCAGGGTGTGAGGTCCACGGTCCATCATCATGGTGGAGGTAGCCATAGTGATGATCGCCACGCCGTCGCGAACACGAGCCTCTAGGCCGTAGTCCCACTCATCATAGGACACGGAGAGCAGACCTGGGTGGGCAAAGCGAGAAGAGGAGAGAGAACGATCAGGAGAGGGGTGACGAACGAAAAATATAGTGATATAGAAGGGGGACAGAGGGATTAGTCAAAATAAAGGGGTAAGTACGGGAGGATTCAGGAATCTAAGGTAAATAATGCATGAAAGGAGAGAGGTGAACTAGATTATATGGGGAAAAGTGAAGAGATGGAGAGACAAAGGAGAGACAGACAGATGGAAAAAAACTAAAGCAGAGAGACAGGGACAACTGTGTTAGGGTATACAGAGTGTATATGTTTTGAACACACTCCAAGACACAGAGCACACACTACGTGATGACTCATGGAACAGATGAATAGCGCTCCCATCCTGCCTGCCTAAGCGTCTATCACCTTGCTGTGTTTGTCCATCTGTCCGTCTAAAGCACTGTCTGTCTCTGTTTGTTGGCCTTTGCACTGTCTGTACGTCTGTTTATCTGTCCTTCTGTCTGCCCGAGTTCTGTTCTCTTTTGACAATCTGTCTGTTTATGAACATTCATTTGTAGGTCTCCCTGCCCATCTCTCCCAGTGCCCCTCCAACCAGCCCTTTTAACTGTTTGCCAAGACGCTTGATTTACCTGATTTACTATATGACTTATTTTATTAATGTGTTTCTAAATCAATTCTTGCTATATTATCAATCTAAAATAAAGAGAAAAAAAAACAAAGTAGAGTCTACGAGAGAGTGAGAAGAGTCAATTTACTATGAAACTTTTATGCGCCTATTAAAACACAGCTGACATTTTGTTAATGAGTTTCATTGATATTAAACTGCCGTTATTGAAAATATGATTAACTCATGACAAATAGTCACCATTAATTGATGACACAAAGTGCATTCTGCCCAGCACTGAGCCTAGTGCAATGTTTATCTCTTTTTAATGACCAATCATTTAGCTCTCCTGTTCACCGCTGTCAGGATTTTCTCAGGTTGGGAAACAGGTGGGAATGGAACGTCCTTCAGCCACACGGAGCCTTATTATTTTGGATCCATTTTAAAAATGTTAAATCTTTTTTATATTTTTATATACATGTATATATATATATATAAATGATATTTGATCATTTATGCATGTTAGGATTAGGTCACAGGTCCTGGGTCTAACATTTTGGGTCGCAACCACCCAATTAACTACAGAATTACACTACTGACAAATCCTGTCCTCCGTCCTACCTTCCTCAAGGTTTACATCGAGGCAGCTGAAGAAGGGAGTGTTGCTCACTTACTTCCCCCGCCCTAATATGCCCTGCATGACTACTGACTGTCCGCTAAAGCCCTCCCCTGAACAGCGATTGTCCAATCACAGCAACCGTAACTTGGCTCGGCAGTTCTGTCAAACTTTGCATATCTCCATGTTACAGTGGTGCTCATGGGGCTGTAGGGGGGCTGTAGTAAGGGCGAAACTCTATAAAGGGTTCAGAGGGTATCAGAGTTTCGAGTAAGGATAGCAGCTCTTTATTTGGTTTCGGAAAGTTCACATTCTGGAAACTCCAGCCAAGTGTGTGTAAGATGTAAGTGTGGCCAAACTCATCGGTTATTCGTTATCTTCAAATCTGTTTTCCTGGCAAAAGTGAAGCATACTGTTACAAAATAGAAACATTAAAGCATAAATCTCCCCACTGTGTTGCTTGTCAAAGCATGTTTTTTTCTATGTTGTATGCTTTCAAACAATTCAAGGGTATGTTAGAACAAATGAATGGCATTTTTCGGACTCTAACTTTGTTCGAGGCCTGCCGCTGTCTCAACATACTCTCACGAGATTTGGCAACATCTCGCTGTTGGTCGGTGTGGTTTCACTGCAGCTCGCCAACATCGCTTTCCAAACAGACATTTAAAAAGGGACTTACACATGAAACCATGAATTAAAAGTTAAAACTGAAATAAAACTTGTGTTTCTTTGCTTAATAAAACAGCCACACAACGTTCACAAAGCTTCCAGACGAGGCGGAGGAACAGGCCACTGTTCTGTTCCAGCTTTAAAGATTGACCGGCGTAGCAACAGTAACCAAGGGGGGTGGATTTAGTGAATGGTCAATTTTAAGTGGAAACCTTCCAGATCAAAAGCCTGGTCTTATCTAAACTCTCAGCATCAAGTGCCCTTGTGACTTTTGAAAATGGCCAATAACTGATTTTTCTGTTTGGGACTCAGTGGACGCCTCAGGGTTCAGGTCACAGAGCTCTCAGCGACGCACGGACTGCCTTCAAGTCAATTTATCAGTCTCTCTGTCTGCCTTTTAATCTGCCCCTCTCTCTGTCCATCAGTCGGTCTGCATCTATCTGACAGAGTATGACCACATGTCAGCCGGTCCACCATGTCAGCGGGCAGAAATAGACAAGTGGCCTGGCAACCTGCCTTCCTCGCGGGGGCCTCAGCATTGACAGCTCCGGCCCTCCAGGACCACATCTAATGTCACACACTGTTGACACTTTCTCACACTCACATCGCTTGTTCCTTTTTGCTTTTGCACACTTCACTTGTACTATTTTATGGCAAAGATTTTTTCAAAAAGGATATTGTTTGTATGTATGTGTGTGTGTGTGTGTGTGTGTGTGTGTGTGTGTGTGTGTGTGTGTGTGTGTGATGGCAGCGTGGTGTATTCTTTTCTACATCCTGGGAACTGCTGCGTATATGTTCATATATCTCTCAAGACATGTTTAAATGTCACAATACAGACATGTCAACTGGCAATATTATAGCTGAACAGCACTGTGGCAGCTATAAAGCCTTTTTCTGGCCTGTAAACTGGCTACTGCCTCCGTTTGAAAGAAAACGCTGTCTCCCTGTCACAGATACGCACACATATATACAAAGAAAATCACAAAGACTGCAGACGGAGTATCCACATGTAGACAAATTGATTGGAGAACGTAACAGCCGAACTACCGTATCACTGGGTATTTTTGGAAACAGCTTATTATTGTCAGTGATGTCAGATTGGGTGGTTACGTTAGCACAGTCTGTGCAGCAGTGGCGTGTAACTCTGATCAGGAAGAATAGAGACAGAAAAGCTGTTAGTGAGAGAGAGAGAGAGCTGAGAGAGAGAGAGAGCTGAGAGCGACGAGGAGGAAAAAGAGGGACAGAATGAGCAGAGAGGAAAAAAGTCATACAGCAGCAGACACACAGAGATGAAGAAGCAAAAGAAACAGAAAAACAACGAAGGGAGCAGAGAGTCAGGAGAGAGTCAGAGGAGGCTGAAACAGTGAGACAGAGAACCGAGGGAACGACAGCATGAAAAAAGGAGGAAAGGGAAGGAAGGAGGAGAGTGGGAGGAGAGATGGTTCCCCAGAGCGCCACTTAAGGAAGGCATCAGTGGAATTACCCATGAGAATTGGATGCTCTTCATCATACATGGTGCAAGTTATTAAGTGGGCCTGGTACGCAAATTCACCCCACAGCTAGGGCGCACCTTCTGCTGAACCCTGAACCGCTGGATTCACCCAGAGCACACACCACTACAACATCCGTCACATGCTGTGCCACGGTGCAGTTTCACTCTGTGTTAGCTCAGAAGTTAGTGTGGTTGACTGCCATTACAGGTTTCATGTGGCTTTTCTGATGCTGAGGTTGAAACTGAGAAATGAGGCTTGGTTGAATGATTGATTTCTGCAGTTGAATGCCTAACGCCTGCAAACATCATGTCACTATCTTGCTTTTGTACAGTGGAATCGTCATCCTGGTTAATTCAGGCCAGTATTCTGTTCAAATCTATCATTTCTCGAGGCAAAGAAAATGCAGGATATCAATGCATCTGCAAAAACGCAACTAAAAAACACTAAATTAGTAGTCTTTCAGATGCTACAGCAGCTCATTATGAAGGGGACGCTGCTCACAGTGCAGGTTTTACAGACTGTCACTGCTGAAGCTGTTAAGTAACATCCTACCGTCATGTTCATCTCATTGGCAGAGGACAGCGTTGACAAGCGCAGATCCTGCAGCCGCAGTGCTGTGAGCAGAAGCTCAGCCATCTGAATACTGACTTATATTCAACATGCAAACTATAAGATATCTATGCATACTGCCATGCAACAACATATTTTACAATATATATATATATATATATATATCAATTTTGTTTAAACTGACACAAAATATAAATGATCTACTCTATTTAATATCTGACATTTAGTTGTTTTCATTGAACGATATACGTCCATCATAAAGGCAAACTCTGTACCTTGCACATTATATGAGTGGATGACATTATCTCTATCTGTCATTATGTCCCATATGATTAATCCCATGATAATTCAGTGTTAACTGAAAGAGGTTTGTGAGTGTCCATCAACGCAGCCACTCTGCCAGCTCCACTTTGTAATCACCCAGGCAGTACATGAGCTAGTCACGATTATCTCTGTGGCAACATCAATCAAGAGGGAAGTTGTTGTGTGATTTACATAACTGATATGGTGATATATCAAACTTTATAGAGTGGAACCCTAATTTGGAACAGATAAACTGATACAAACACACACACACACACAACATATAACACTTTGTTCACCCTGGCCAACAAGTAAACACCCTGGCTCTCCACCATATAACACACAAAAGCACAAACACACAACCCATTTGATTATACTCACCTATTATTTTCTCATGCAAATGAAACCATGAACCAATCACACATTTCACAGACAAATACACACAGACATTACACACACACACACAAACACACACCTAACTCCCATTTAGAGTAAATCATCCATGGATGCCAATAAGGGAGCAGAGGTAAAAAAGTTTGAGTTATGGTGCTTGAACGGCACAACGATCTCAGGTTCCGCCTGGCAACCATTTCCCAGAAACTGCTGAGGAGAGGTAGCAGTGTAATATCTCCCCCTCACTGTAAATCAACAAGCCAAACGACAACAAATTATCAGGCTCGTATGTCCACTGTAAATATACTGCCTGCTCTAAGGTTTACTGTCCTACGGAGAGTAAAATACACTGAAGTCGTGGAAAGTTCCATTAGTTCTCATGGTGGCGACATCACTAACAGCTAAAGGTTTGATTCCCACTGAGAGTTGGCCTTTCTAAAACTGTCTGCCCACCCCCAAGTACTGAAAGTCCAGTTACATGAGGCAGTCTGACAGGTGTGCCCGACAGATTGCGTGAGCAGGTTGAGCGTTAATGCACCCCAACTCAGATGTCACTTTGGTTCCACATTTGACCTTCAAAGGTTAGAATGACCTCCAGTGGTGTTGTGGGGGGAGAGCGGGGGAGAAACACGCCTTCACTTCTTATTAGGAAAGGTCAGGTTGTTTCTTTTCTTGCAGGAAAAAAAAATTCAAATATCTAGCTGAAAATAACATTTGGAAAATAGCATTTGGAAAGGCTCGGTGTTCTTTCTCTGGTGTCAAGTACGGCAAGGGTAAGACGACAGATTAACTTCTCAGCTGAGGGATATTGCCACCTCTTGGATGAGGGTACATGCTTTTGTCATGAGTGGCTATTGACATTATAGCATTTTAGCCTGGCCAAAGTTAGACACTTCGGCATTGCATCATTTTAGATTACTGTACAGCAACATCACACTGCTGCTTCCCAGCCAGCTTTGAGTGCTGTTAACATTGCAGACATTGCAGACTCCATCCTCAGTGACAGAATAAAAATGTTCCTGAGCGTGAAAGCTCATTCCTGACCTCAGGGTAGTAATTTGACAAAATAAGGACCACTTGGTAGCCTCTTCCAGAACATGTAATTGCATTGCACGGTCTTCATTAGCTGATGATGAAAATTGTGAAACAGAGACCATAAAAACTCAAAAGTTTTTGCTTTCTTAAAGTGTGACAATCTAGCAGAAGCTTATGGTGGCTGATGTTCACGAAAGTTTGCAAACTTTTGATAAAAAACTGCTGTGGACCTGACATTACTGAGTCATTTCGCTGACTTTATGACTCATCTCTACTTGTCTTACTGTTACACTACCTTTCAGCAATTACCATGATCTAGTAATAGTCACTTGCGTACAGTCGAGTGGACGTTAAGCTAAAAGTTTCTCAAATGTCACAGCAGTAAATTGCTGGCTACATTTTTGTTGTTTGATTTTTTTAATATTACTGCTGACCTCCCTAGTTCCGTAGTCACCCTGAAGAGAATAGCAATCAAGGAACAGTGTGAGGTTGAGGGATTTCATTCAGACTGGAGCCACCTATGAAGAACAATGCACGCATTCATGGTACTTTTTAAGACACTTTGGATAAACATCAACCAAACTCTACGTGTAATGTAATTGCTGTACTTACAAAAGGGCTTAGGGTTTGAGCTCAAGACAAGCAAACATCTTCTCACACTGAGATTATGTAAAAATGGGATCCAATTTTAATTCCTATTTCTGACTCACTTTCCTATAGCACACACATACTCCATAGGCTGACCCTGGTAGGAATCCAGACCAAAAAGCAATTTTACTGTAATCTGGAACAAAATTTCAATGCAACCTGACCCGGACACATTGCTATGTTGTCCCCTCACCTCTCATTTTTTACACTAGTGGACGCATTTATTTAGCAAGCTTGTTCTCAGACGTGGGAGCCGAGGGTCGAAAAAGTTGAATGGCATCTTTATAATTCGCGGTGAAAACGTGCTCTTCAGGATGAATACACTGACAATTGATTTCATTGCATCTGAGAGAAGCACAAGACCAATGTGCATAATTTTCAATGAAACAGCTGGCCATCACACCTCTTGTGCCTAAGTTTAATTCAGAAATATGTTTTGCGTATGCAGTTTTTACACCTCGATTATGACTTTGTTAATCCAACCTTCACTGGCGCCGTGGAAACTTTGCAAGTGGATCTTTAGAACTTATGTTTGAGTACCCCAGCTATAGCAGATATCCTACCTGTGGGGAACTCGGCAGGCACTACAATAGTGTCTCCAGCTACCAGCGAGGGCACGATCCACGTGTAGCCGTAGCCAGTGATCCCAACAGAGTGGGCCACCTCAAAGATGGTGTTGGCCTCTTCTTTTGTGCAGTAGAGAAGAATGACGGGGCTCTGGAGCTTCTTCAGCTGGTTTTGGATCTTTGAATCTCCGTCGTCCACGGACATGTCGAGTAGTAAAACCTCCTCCAGTTCCCAGCCCACAAAGCTGTTCTCGATGGTGCTACGGATCTGGATGGGACAGAAGAGGAGGCTGATCAAAATCTAAACATCAGAGTTTTCCATGTGAATATCTGTATATTCTGTAATTTATTGCCCTTTTTATCATTTTAATTTGACACTTGTTTCATAGTAACTTATGAGGATGACACCATAATGATGATAACACTGCAGCATCAGTCCGATGGTGGGGTTAATATCGACCGTTGAATGCTTTTTAAACTTGTCTCTCATCAGCATCATACATCAAAACTGTATATGTTTATTCATACAGTACATTTCTTAGTACTGTGCCGCAATATTTCTGTTGTGACATTAAAGTGGTCAGAGATGGAGGCTAAATTCATCTTCTGTTCTGTGTCATCTTGCCTTTATGTCCTGATTATTTCTGCATGTTGTCTCAGCTGAGTGCGGTTACCTTGGTGACAAAGTCCTGGTAACCCGGGTAGTACGTGGTGACGATGGAGAAGATGTACCAGTCGTATTCCTCCATGATGTTCAGCATGACCGAAGCCTGCTGCTCGATGGAGGGGCCAAATTGAAAGAACATGGAGTTGTCATCCTGGAAATGACAGAAACACACAGAGGAACAAAGAGGCAGAGTGTAAATGGTTACATAACAATATTGGTCTGAACTTTAATTTAGCTGGCTCTACACACAGAGGAGAACAGATACTACTTAAAGGACAGCGGTGGTTTTGTAACATTATTGGTGCGAACATTAATTTAGCCGCCCTTATTCTCTCACTCACAGAGGAGAAAGCAGAGAGGACACCCGAGGGCTTGTAATGATACCGGTCATGATTTTCATTAGTTGCCTTTATGACTCCTTTAATGAGTTTGTACACGGGGGTGGCTGGAGCAAATTCTGGGGACTCGAAGCTGCTGTTCTTAATCTCATCGATCATATTCGTCAATTTGTTTTATTACGGCCGTGTTGGAACAATGCAATTTCAATGTAACCGGGAAGGTGCCACATATTAGACAATAATTGTGCTATAAATGGCGCACACCGACCCTGGACACACAGTACATAAAACATTCACTAACTAACTCCCTTCCCATGGAGAGGCTGAATCTAAATATGAGATATACAGAATGTACAGCAAACCAAACAGCAGTACAGTCAGTGACAGACACTCCAATAAACATCACTCGCAGACGTATATCCAAGCCTGCGTCCTGACACCAGTGTTGAAATGGAGTATTGAGCTGGACAGAAGAAGAGGAGGAGGTGAGAAATGATAGTCTAGACATGAGCTCCTTATTGTGCACGGGTGTGTCGGTCTGCGAGCCCAACTCCCGTGCACACAATGTACAGTAGTGTGTTTATGTCCTTGGATGTTCATGCTCCTAATGTGGCAAATTATATGAATGAGAATGATTGAGCTGGGCGTCTCGTGTTTGATTGTGGACGGCGTGAGAGTACAATCCGTTGTAGCTGACAGCCAGGACAGGTAGGCAGGGTGCTGAAATCTCTCTCGCTTCTTACTTTACTCAACATCAAAGGCTAACCTGCCCCTCCCAGGGGGTACACATGGGCTGATCCGCTACCTTGTTTCTGCATTAATGAGATCAGGGCTATACCATTGAGGTGGCTTGTTGAGAGGTACAATGTGAAACACTTGCCGAACGCTCTTTCAAATAATGAGTTTAATGTGCTGCATCCGTGAGGTTGAAAACATGTCACCGTCATCCTGTGCTGTGTGAAATATAAATCATGTGCATCTAATGCAGAGTTCAGTGCAGAGGCTGTGTTTCAAAATCATGAAATAATGATGCTGACACTGATGTTGCATTCATGTTTCTCGGCTAACTTGAATCCATTTGTTCCTCAACTTTCTGTCTCTTCTGTGCCTCTCTCTCTCTCTCTCATTCCTCATCCATCTCTATCCATCTCTTCTCTCACTCTGCCGTCCCATTTATACCAGTGGAATTACCGCCAGGGCACAGTTATAATTGAATTTCCAGATTCTCGCACTCCCGCTCCCCCCTTTATCCTCTATGCAGCACCCCACCACCGTGTCCCCCCCCCCCCCCCCATTTCCTCTGGCTTCCTGTCTCTATCTCTCTTCTTAAGAGCAGTATTAATGTACTGTCCAACACACTCATTCAGAGTGCCAGAGGTCTGCAGAACTTTCATTATCCTTTGAGAAAAATACATGCTTAAAGAGGAGCTAGACAGACACAGAAGCAGGGAGCGAGGGAGGCTGAGAGATATGGTAGTAAAAATAAAGAAATCGCTTGTGGGAGCCGGTTGAATGATATGAAACCTCGAATAAAATGAAGTGCTGCAAAACACCTCTCTTCATTTACAGCAACAATAATTAGGGTCTGGCCACATTACCACCTCTGTTGGCACAAAGTGATCGATTAGTGAGTATTAAAATTCCCAGAGGGAGTAGCGAGGCCAGAGAGTCAGTCAGCCAGATGCAGGAAGCCGGCCAGCAAGGCTGTCTTCTCTGTGGATCCACGGCTGACGTCAGCGCTGGCTACTGTACACAGACAACAATACACTACACCACACAATACAGCAGGATGAATGGCCAGTGGAGACAGGGGAGAGAGAGATGGAGAGATACGGCGAGAGATAGAAAAAGAGCAGATGAAACCATAGAGGGGGGAATGGATAAGAGAAACAAGGAAAAACAGAGGGAAACTAAAGGGAGAGAAAGGAATTGAGTAAGCGAGAATAAAAGATAGAGATGTACAAATAGCAGCGAGGATGTAGCTGAGATTTGAAGCCTGTGGAAGGACAGAGGCGGAGGACAATGTGGTGACAATAGGATGAATGGAGAGGAAGAGGGCAGGCTGACTGACGGCTGTGATCCTGTGTGGAGCGAGTGAGCAGTGAAAGTGAAAGCCAGGAGTCAGTGAAGGAGCAGGCAAACAGAGGTGTGTGTGCGTGGCCTTGTGCGAGTGTGTGTGTGAGTGTGTGAGTGTGAGTGTGTGTCAGCCAGTCAGCCAGCCATTCAGGCAGGAGGAGGCTAAGCCTGAGTTGTTCAGCCACAGAGGACGGCTGCTGTCAGAGGGAGACGGGACACATGTGTGCCCTCTTCTACGGGAAGCGTGTGTGTGTGTGTGTGTTTGTGTGTGTGTGTCTGTGTGTGTGGAGGGGGGAATTGAGACATATCAGTATCTGTGTGTCATTCAGTGTGTATGTATCAGTTTGTGTAGTTTGTATGTCTGTATCAATGTATACGTGTGTGTCTTTGAGCTGCTAATTTTGCCTGTGTGTGCCTGCGTGTCCGTATTTGTGTAGGTTTGGCCTCAGTAGGGCCCTCTGTTACACGTGTGTGTGTTTGTGTGTGTGTGTGTATGTGTGTGTGTGTGTGTGTGTGTGTGTGTGTGTTTGTAGTCCATGGTTGACAGGCCTTGGTCTGCCAAAATTGCCTGCTCTGCCCCAAAGCCTCCAAATGAGTGCACTCACACACTCCTGGAGCAGTTATTTGACTTGGAGGGGAGAGAGAGTCAATAACTCAGGTATTTCAATTACACACACAGGGGCACATCAGCGACTGCAAAAGAAATAGACCCACTTCCAATCTTGTTCTGGAATATGCACACAGACACACTCACACACATAAATTTGAATGGCTTTAAACACAGACACTGACATCCACACACACACATATACACACATTTGTTTGCAGGCATGCACGCACACACACATCGCTGCATTTAAAACCCACCCTTGAATAGAAGGGCACACTCACACTCACACATAACAAAACACAAAATGACAAATCACGACCGCAATCACAGACTAATACTGGGTGTTGCTTCAACACTCATACACACTCCACATACACAAAGACGACACAATAAAACAACACGAGGCACACTGTTAAACTCCTAAGTGTATTGTGTAAAGTGATCACAAGTCGAATAAACAGGAACATGGGAACACACTTTCACACTTATATTCGCTGCATTCTGTTCGTGCTGAGTTCAAATGTAACCACAGGATTCACTACAATATAATATAACACACTTTGCCACTATTCAAGCTGCAGAATAAATGTTTCCTTTGTGTTTTCAGTATGACTGACAGCTGACATGGTGCTGAAAAGGCTTAAAGATCCAGTGGTGTACATAAAACTATACAATACAAAGAGAATACATTCATTTCAGATGGCATACAAACTACTCATGTCAGCTGGTGCTACGTTACGGCTTACTGTGTGTGTTCACTTCAATGTGGTATCACTTGAATTCAGTGTGGATGTAGATGTATAAACACTCGAGGTGGAACCTGAGTCATGCTGGGTCCAAATGCAGTCTAATTGGTTATGTAGGGTCTCCTTTTATTGCCACAAGTGTCAATATGTCTCAGAGGACGCTCAGTAACAACGCTGCTCACATGGTATGTCGTAATCACCCCAGGAGAAAATATTATAACCTATTTAAAAGAAAACTTAGAATGTATTTATTTACAGTTATTAAATTATTATGTTGTCGCCGAGTTGGCTAAAGGATGTTTTATTGTTGGTGGAGGAGGTGAACAATTAATTGTTGTAGCATAAAAAATATTTTTTAAACAAATAATTGTTTTAATTACTTTCTGTCTTTACAATAGCTCTTCAGATATTATTATTATTATAATATTGCTGCTCTTTCAATCCACCGGCTGCTTGTTAATTGATAACACATCATGCTGCTGCCGGTGTTATTGTTCTCTGTCAATTAGTGTTTGTTTGGTCCAATGCATTTTGGATCGGGTCTAATTATCCCCGGGTCTATTCGGATCCAGTAACACTGTGGATCTCTATTTTTTCAATATTAATTAATTCATTAATCATGTAGGTTTCCCACAGGTCAGTTTCGGAACGGGTCAAACGTTTTGGAACTGTGAAGACCTAGATAGAGGAAAACCCTCAACTTCTGTCTCATGTGTTATTTTAAGATAACTGCTTGGATGCTTGGATGAGAGTGGATTATATATAAAAAGTACTATGTTGTCATTCCCTTCGCAACAATATTGATTTCAAAGCATTTCTAATAAACCTTAAGTGCACTATATACCATATAGGTATTTTTTCTTTGTGAAGAAGTGGCGGTGAGGCAAAGACAGAAACAAACAATGTGAGTGGAAGAGAGGCAAAGACTGAGAAAGAAAGGTAGAGCAAGCCAGAGAGATGATGGTGTCTGTTGCTGGGAGGTTTTTGGCAATGCATATTTCTATCCTTCCTATAAAGGCTCCTTTGAACTTGGGGGGGGGGGGGGGGGGGGGTTGCTATTGACTGCTGCTGCACTGCCTGATGGAAAGAGAAGCCAGCCAGAGAGAGAGAGAGAGAGTGGGAGAGCAAGACAGAGGGAGAGAGGATGGAGGGATGAAAAAAAGAGAGCTGGAGTGGGAGGTGAGGCAGGAGGAAAGGAGGAACAGCTGGCCTTCACTTGAATATAGTGAATTTAAAAGACAGTGGGCAGGAGATATAAACTCACCACAGCCACAGGCATTCACACACACACACACACACACACACACACAGTAGAGATGGATGCTGGGGCGCACACACACACACACACACACACACACACACACACACAAACACACACACAAACACACACACAAAAGTGCTCAAGAGCGTTCATTTCTGCTAATGCCGGCGAGCCGCCATCAAACCGCCATCACCAACGTGCGTTGAAATTGCGTATTGATGACAAGCCCTCCTCTCTGCTCCCCCTTCATTCCTCTCTGTCCCTCGTTCGCTCTCTCTCGCTTCACACACTCATGGACACTTATTATCTCTACCTCAATTAAACCTCCTCTCACTCCCGCTATCTCTTTCTCCCCCTACTTCGCTCGTCTCGTGCCTCATCATCACATTTCTTATCATGGAAGTCTACTTATCTTTAATCAAACACATACAAGCTTAATTAGCTGGCACATTTGTCAGACCATCATCTAATTAACAGTGACCTTATTTTAAGTACTTTTTGAACCTTAATTAAAAAAAGCACAGGTCTTCATTAAAATATTTGACTAATTTTGCCTGTCACAGCCACCGTACTCTTCCAGGGATTTAAAGAAAAAAAAAAAAAAAAGACAGAAACAAAAATCCAAAAAGAAACTGGAAGAAACCCATTAAACTGGGTGAGAAATAAAACGCTCGACAGGGTGTTTTGCTTCACATCTTGACATAATCAGACAGTGTCTGAATGGAAGTTAATACCACTTAACACTCAGACTGGCACACACACGGGCACAGACACACGAGTGCGCACATCGTTTCTCTCTGGCCCATTTCTGCTCTAAGTTTAGCAGACGACCCACCCAGGGGCCTCTGCAGTCTGATGCTTTTCCTGCTGCTGTTCTTGTTTGTCCCCTGGTCCTTGCAGAACGGTAATAGTTCTTTCTCTCCGTGTGTGTCTGCCAGAGTTAGGCTAAGGAGACTAAATAGGGTGGCTGGAGGGAAGGGGGAGTCTGGCTTTTGTTTCCGTGTGTTTGTCTCTGGGAATTTACAGCCGGGTGAGGTGATAAATATTAGAAATGGAAAGTGAGGGTTTGGTACAGTACGACTGACGCCTGACGACTTATTTGAGATCGTATTTGAGGCAGTTGCAGGGCTCTCGTTTTAAAGTGAGAAAGCATTTTCAGATAACTCATGGATAACTCAATCTGCTAGCTGGCTACAGCTGACGAAATCTGCCGGCAAGTCGTCGCTTCGGCCGACAAAACTAACAGTCACTGACTAGAAATCAATGACCTGTTACTAAGAATTTCAGCTGTTAAATCTGCCAAGTTATCATTGTAAGCTGGCGTGTGAGAACCAAAAGTTTGACAGGCGTACCTAAGAGTAACTAAGGGTAGTGGGGCTTAGAAAACGGACAATTCATTCGCCTCACTCATACCTTGCACAGCCAAAAACTAAACAGGCTCATACAAGTTAAAAGTCTGGAAAACACTGGAGAGTTCAGTGTTCAGTTACAGACTAGTCAGTAACTGTCCAGAGGATAATGGGACTCTCAAACCTTGTTAACCATTAAAACTACTTGTTTGAGATGATAAAGCGACAGGTAATAGGTTCATGCTACTGTCTCAATGGAGGAGGGAACTGTCAAACATCTACATGTAGTGTACAACCTGTTTGAAATGATGTGTGACTGACGGCAATTCACCCACAGCCGTACCAGACCCCAATGACAAAAAACCAAGATTTAAGAGATTCTTTTCTCAAAGAACAATAAAGCCCCACAGTGCTAATGCAGGACGCAGATTCAATGTTCATGACCCCAAAGTCACCAAAACATGAACCTTAAAGAGAACAGGGAGTTTTTGTGGAAGATATTTCAAACTCCAAAGCTTCCTGATAACTTATAATATTATATTGTTTTATTTGGGGTATTTTGGTGCTTTTCGGTTGTCCTGTTTTAAACCATGCGGCAAACCCCGATGTAGAAATGTCTTAAACCTGCATTCTCTCGAGCGGCCAGCAGGGGGCGACTCCACTGGTTGCAAAAAGAAGTCCGATTGTATACAAGTCAATGAGAAAATGACCCGACTTCTCACTTGATTTATCACCTCAGTAAATATTTTCCTTATGAGTTTATGGTCTCAATCACTAGTTTTTAAGTCATCTTCAGTAGAGCAGGATGTTCATTTCGTAAATTATGATCCTGTTTAGAGTAAAATATACAATAAAGCAGCATATGCCTGAGGGCGGGGCTACCACGTGATTGACAAGTCGTTACCACCAATCAGGATAGAGGCAAAGCTAGCCTCTCGTCAGACTAATGTCACTTGTGGTTCCAAAAAACCAAGATGGCGACGGCTAAAATGCCGAACTCGCAGCTTCCAATCGGCCGTTCACAAACCAACAGGTGACGTCACGGAGACTACGTCCACTTTACACAGACAATTTTTTCAACTAAGCAACTCTCACAAAGAGAGTTTTAAAATGTTCTGTGGTAAAGAGGGAGGATGAGCCACTGGGTTGGGGGTGGAAGTGGTGATAGTGAAGACGCTGAGGTTCAGGAGGACCGCAGAGTGTCCCAAGGTGGCTGTAAAGTGGTTTAGGGAGTCAGGGAGGTGAGCACGCTTCTGTAGTCAGACATCTTTCTTCCTGTCCCTTGCCCCAAGCAGAGGAGAGGAGGGGAAAGGTGACGGCGGGTTGAGTGGGAGGGAGGAGAGACAGAGAGGAGAGGCAGAGAGGAGACGGAGGGGAGGGAGGGGAGGTGCAGCAAGGTCCAGATGAGGAATGTTATTAATCCATTTATTCCCCCTCCACTCTCCGTCTGTCCTCTGCTATCTCTTCCACTCCTGTCATATCTACTGATTTCAATCTCCTTCTCTGGCTTACCCTCAACTCTCCATCTCTCCCCCTATTATCCCCCTCTCTCCCTCCTCCTCTCCATTGTTTGACAACCTCTGTAACTTTTTCCTTCCTTCTCATCTCAGCCTCCCCTGTCTCTCTCTGCTTTCTCCTTCTGTTGCTCTCTTCCTCCTTCCCCCTCTTCCTTCCCCCTCTTCTCTATCTATCATGCATCCCAGGGTGCACCTGGGCTGCGCTGTCAGTTGTAGGCCCAGAGCCATCATCATGCTGGGGCTGTTTCTCGCCACTTCACACTATGAAAACTGAATTCTCTCTCTCACACACACAAACACAAACACACACATTCTCATCTCACATGAATACACCATCAGGGTTTCTTCACCTCACCTCACCCTAGGGGTGGGCGATACATCGAACACACTCAACGTACTGCAGTTCGTTCTACGTGGGATGCAGGAAACGACTACACCGGGAACATCGAGTACAAGTTATCACGGAATATTTCATGCATGAGACTCGCTTTGGCGTAGTTGCTTCTCTCACACTCTCCCTCTTACAGGAACAAAAACAAGAAAAACTCACATACATACGTCACACACACCCGTCCGCACATCCAGACCGCTCTCCTGGGGCGAGGACGTATATAGGTGTGCATATCTGGAGGGAACAGGGAAAGAGCCGCTAAAGCCGGTTTATACGTGTTGAGTTCATAAACGGTAATAGAAGGTGAAGGCAGATGAATCGGCCTACATCAGGCCATTATTTAATTTCTTTCAACAGCAGTTAAAAGCCTATTTGTGCAATTGCCTGGTTTGAATAAATACTGTTTTGTTAAATTCCGAAAAATATCGAGATATACAGATTATTGTGTATCGTGATATAGCCTATAAATATCGCAATATTATTTATAGGCCATATCGCCCAGACTTGCCTCATCCCCAGGTTTACAGTTCATCTATGACACATCTGTATCAACAAAGCGAGGGGCCAAGGTCAACGTTTACCCTTAAAACTGTCTTCAGCCCATAGAAACGAGTGAAACATGTAAGGTGAGGAGGGGGGGGGGGGGGGGGGAGTGGCGGGGGGCGAGTACAGAGCAAAGGGAAATAGAGTAAGCATACAGTTGATATGTGCTTCTGTGTTCTTTTCCTGGCAACACGATAAAAGCTGGCTCTCAGTCACTGTCAGTGGCAAGACCACCCTCTCTATCTCCATTCTCCCTCCGCCTCCTCGCCTCTCCAAACCCATCCCTCCCAAAGCAAAGACTACCCTCTCTATCTCCCCCCTCTTTTATCTCCAACGCTCTCCCCATCCCCTGCACTTTACATTTACATTTCAGGCATTTAGCTGGCGCTCTCATCCACAGTGACTTAACAAGTGCAACTGCAGAATAAGACTCGAGTCCTCGTTCTCCGACACCTCGAGAAAGCAAGGGGCGCAGAGGTCGGCGCCGCCGCGGCTCGATGACAGAAGTAACAAATGTTCTGTATCACCGGAATGGCGAGAGAAAGAATTTACCAGGAGGCACGGGCTAAAGAGAAACCCGAGAAAGGTTTACGTGTTCCTCCTCTCAACATCTCCTCAGTCGTCTCTCATCTCTGATTCACACAGACCACCCCATCTCTGTCTCTACTACCCCATCCCTCACTTGTAAGACTCCCCTGCTGAGGACTCCTTTCACTCACTGTGATGAAAATTAAAATTCAAATCTGCTTTATTGGCGTGACAGTGGCGGGGGGTTGTCTCCACAACAGAACATGTCAGAAGATGGGCTAAGACAATAAGCCCGTCTGTATGCTCCCATTCTCCCACCTCACTCGTTCCAGTCTTCCCTCCCTGACTAACTAACCCTGTTTTTGCTGCGTAAAGCCGTGCACAAGGACTTAAACCCCCCCACCCCCCCACCCCCTCCTCCGCACGCCGCCCTCCCTCCTTTTCGCAGTCTCTTCAGATCCCGACGCGTAGAGACACTCCCTCATTATGTCACCGTCAGATCCTTTCTTGGAGTGCACTTGTGGTTACCTGTGTAAGTGTGCGTGCGAGCACACCTGTGTGTGTGTGTGTGTGTGTGTGTGTGTGTGTGTGTGTGTGTGTGTGTGTGTGTTTGTCCTCATTAAAAGAAAGTGGAGCCAGTGAAGCTTTAAAAAAGACGAGAGCAGAGAGCCAGAGTTGCATGTACCAGAAATGTGAGAGGTTGTTTAGCTTTAGGACAGATGGAGTCAAAACTTGCCGCTGGACTTATGAATTCTTCATACTGTGTCATTCTTAATCCTAAAATCCACTCACTTCCTCTGCATCCGTCCACCTCTTTCTCTCTCTTTTTTCTCAAATCAAAATCTGTTTTATTGTCATGGCCACAATTCAATTTAAATAAAACCTGTGATTGATGCTATTTATGGTCTGCATTTTTTTCGGCAGTGGACTTAACATATTTACATCCTGCTGACTTCTATATCAAGCAGTTTTCAGTTTTCCCGCATGATTCAAATTCCCTTCACACGTACGACGGATTCACAGGAAACCCTGCTGCATGTGATCCAGCGTGACTCTGCATGCTGCTCTCTCTCCACCTCTTGCTTTTGTCAGTACAGACACAGTTGGTTTTTTTTTGCCAGGTTTGTCTGCGTCTCAGTAGCCTGGTTGTGGTCACTCAGTCTATATTTAGTCATGTCTTTCTCCGTTCTTGGTCGCTCACGGACCCCAGATAATCTGCCACTTGATATTGTTCGATCATTGCTAAATAGCCCTGAAGTTTATTTTAGTTTTGTAGTAAATATCCAGTAGATTATGTAGTTAATTTTTTTGTGCTGAGGCCATGTACTGTTACTGTCCATTTTCTCCTTTTGGCAATTGTGCTATATTATGTTGCCCATGTCAAATTTCCAATCAATTTTAGGAACAATGTCTTTATGTCGGATTAAGTCAAAATGTATAAATCAGGAATAACTTGTGGACATGTCTACTGGTCGCGGTGTTAAGGGTGAAGATATGGTTTGTTGTTTAATAATGCGGTGTAAAATCAATCTGAGCTGAGGACATGAGGTTGCCTCAGCAGTTGTTTCTGTCAAATGGTGTCATATTCCCCTTGTTCCAGCTATCAGGGAAATATCATGCTTAGAACAGGATTAAATCATTTTAACATTGTGTGGCTCTGTCCTCTTTCTTTCTGCCCTTCTCGGCTCCTTCTCACCTCTGGGCTTACTTTCCCCACTGCTGTGCTCTCGCCCCTGAAAAAACGTGAAACAGATTTATTCGCGATTGCACTTGAACCGCTTATCAGACCAGAAGCAACCTTTCCTGGAGTACATATTGGCTCTGTCGCTCATAAACTGATGCTTTATGCAGGCGACATATTGACACAAGTAACTCTTTTATCTATAATAAAGATCTCAGGATGTACAGTGTGCAGCGTGTGTACAGTCCTGTAACATGTTTGTATTCTATATTTATAGTAAGTGAATTTTAGAAAACTCAGCAAAGAAATAATTGTGAAGAAAAAAAGATAATTGTACTTTCTTCTTCTCTCCGTCTCTTTCTCTCTCTTACGCACCCACCCGCACACACACAAACACACACACACACACACACTAAGACACACGTGTGGCCCGTCTTCACTCTCCCTCTGCGTGCTGCCGTGACAGGCGTCCTCTGTGGCTGCCAAAGCTTTTTAACCACAACAGTATCTAAATGGCACACAAAGGCCCATTAGAGTCATCAAGCCGTTAAACCAGCAACCGGCAACCTTCAGCCTGGCAATTAGGAATATTTCATTCACCCTACAAACACACACACACACACACACACACACACACACACACACACACACACACTCTCCACCCATCCATTATTCTCTTCCTGTCTCTCATCCACGTGCTCCCTCTCTCTTTCATCTCTTCCTCTCCTTGTGTTTCACCCGTCCTCTCACCCTCTCTTTTGCACGTGCACACTCTCACTCACGTGCACTACACCTCACGCTAATCCACTCTCTTTCTCTACCCCCCCCGGCTCTTCTCTCCCTCGCGCCACCGTCGCCCTGCAACAGCGGCCCAACAATCAGTGTCACGATCGATTAACAGATTTCACACAGCTGGACACGGCATTTACAAAGAAGCAGATGAATTGAAAAGAAGGAGCAGGCCGAGATAATGGGGATAATAAGGAGAACAGAAGAACAGAGGGACAAGGTTTAGCACGCTGCTGTCGTGTGCTGTGTCAATAGTAAGTGGATACAGTAGCCACATAAGCTCATCAGACCTGTGGAGGTACTATAGAACAGGAATGTGAGAGAAGAGAAACAGGGTTGGAAATAAAGAGAGGGAGAGGTTTGCTCTGTGGTGATACACATCGGTGATCCAACGGCTTTGGCAACGACACCCGTCTGTCACGCCAACGAAGTTCACCTCTGAACCTTTGGACTGAGGGTGACGGTGGAACACAGGAAAGACCGGCTGGAAAACTGCAGAGATTCATACATTTTTTATACATTTTATTCTTGTATAATAAGCACAGTGTGAATTTTGACACCCAAGTAAAAGGAGAGAAGAGAATTTTGTTAATTGGGGATTTTCTACCAACTCAGACTCTGTGTACTTAACATGGGTATTTCCATTTTATGCTTCTTTATACTTTGATTCCACTACATTTCAGAAGAACATGTTGTAACAAATTTTTTTGTTCCAAAATATATAACTAGTTTATAAAATATAAAACCTAAACTGCCCAATAGTGTATTAAGCAGTTAATTAGCTCCAACTTGACCATCTACGACATGCTGATAAATCTGTCCTTACCTTTCCTTAGGTACATTTGGTACCACTTTATTACAGGTCTACAATTTCCTAATGATTTCCTTGAAAGACTCAAAAAGGAACTATGTTATGTGGTACTGTTACAGAGGAAGACAGTTGTTTTATGTTTAGTTACTTGTGTAATAAGCAGTTACTGATTATCTTGAAAGAACTGCTCCATTTAAAGCCGAAAAACATTCACAAATGATTCTGTTATTGTGTTATTGGAAACGTAATTCAACATAAGTTAAATCCTATGCTTCCCTGTAGACAAATTTCACGTTCAGCTGTCCTGCTGCGCACTAACTTAAAAACTCCCTAGGTTATGGGGCTGAAGAACGATTTATTGTGAGAGTATCAATCAAACACTGTGTCTGTTTTCCATATAATTAGCAAATTACATAGACCACCCCATGAATTTACACTTACATATAATTGCTTTCTAAGAAATGACAGGGGACTATGGGAACTGTAAAGTGTTACTGTAAATTTTGGATGAAAGATCATTTTGGTATTAATACTAACTCTACCACTGCCTTTGTAAATGTGTGACTGTGTAACTGGGTTCTTTTCTCAAGAGTTTTGTAACTTGTGTCTGGTCTGACTAGAGACCAAAACACTTCTGGTCAAATTTTTTTAAGCCTAAAGTGTAAACCAGATTATTATAAAGTGGCACATTCTCTGTTTTTCTTAAAGCCAAACTCAAACCCATAAAATAAGTACAAATATTCAGCCCGACCTGCCTTGAGCCTTTCTGATCCACTCTGGTGTAAATATCAAGCTACACAGTTCAGAGCCAGGACATATTCTGATTTTATTTATAAAAATCTGGTGTAGTTTGAACCCAAAGCAGCAGGGACGAGAATATTAAGCAAAGGTTCTGGGCATTGAATCAAACATTTTCATGAGTATGGTTTGATCATCCTGAATGATGATGGTTAAAAATAATCAATCCAAGCACTTCTTTCCAGCCACTGATTCACAGCTGGGTTTATAGCGAATGGAAGCTGCCTGTAAACCCTTTACTGGCCGATTAACCCATTGGCTGTGATTTCATACGCATAAACACCTCTGATGTATGGTTTTCTATATCCATAAGCACCGGTTATGATTTCACACCTAGTCAGCCTGCTCCCATCCCCCTCCTTGTCTCCTCCCTCCCTCCTCTCTGCCTGACAGTTGGTTTCAACAGCAGCCACAGAATACACACAGCGGAGGTGCGAGCTATTCTCCCTCTCCCTCGCTGTGCGCATGCACACATGGATGAATGCCCATGTATGGCTTCTGTGCTGCAACACACGCAAACATGCACATTTGGATGTGTACATACACATATAAGGCGCCCCTGTGTACATTCAGACACACACACACACACACACACACACACACACACACCAGCTGTGGGACTAAAGTCAGCTTTTGGCAGTCACATCCGCTCTCTGCTCGCCTCCCTGCACGCTGTGTCACTGAACAGAAGTTGGATCCTGCATCTGGAGACTGTGCTGGTGACACACACACACACACACACACACACACACACAGATACGCACACAGATACGCACACATACATCCAGTTACATATATGTTCCTCACACACATTCATTTGCACATGATGACAAGTATTTATTGGACATACAGACACTGCAGCATCATCTAGACTTCAGGTAGTGATACGAGAGGAAGGAAGACACCAAAAATAGAATTTCAAATGTTTGTTTTTCTATTTACATCTAAACTTTGTGTATTGTTATCTCCTTCTCACCTTGTTAATATTCTACTGTTCTCACACCTCTCTGTTTGCTTCGTCACACCTTCTCTCTCCGTCCAAAGAATCTGAATTCTTAATTAAAATGTATTAATTTTGAAAAGATGCTAAAAATATCTGCCAGAACACGGTATCACTGGGGTGCATGAAAACTCTCTCCTTCTTTCTCTCTCTCTCTCTCTCACACACACACACACACACACACACACACACACACACACACACACACACACACACACACACACAGGCAACATAGCCACTGGGTTTGTTTTATAACCTTACACTACAAAGAATAAAGCTATCAAACATAAAAAGGACATTACCATTAAAACTGTGGACATGAATTGCTTTTTTTTCTCACCTAAAGCGGGAAACTACCAAGATAACGCACTGAAATGCAGGCAAGACACATGTGAACTGTAAATCCAAGCAGTGACCTAAACAACATGCATTACAGTAGATGGAGACAGGCAGGCAGGCCACGTTCACCAGACAAATCCCACAGCAGGTAATGGAGGTACGGTGCTGCACTGTAAGGCGGCGTGCTTTGCATTATAGTGAGTTTGCGTGATGAGTTACCTCGCCTCTTTCAGGGTATGAACCCTGCAAGCAGACATAATGTATTGCACAATCACTGGCTCAGGGCGAGTGGAGTCACAGAAGCAGGTGAGCTGGGCTTCAGACCAGTAAATGAGGTGAAACCCTGGTAATAAAATACTCATGTACATATACATATAAACATACTGAATACACTCAACCTACTGTTCCAGCCTATTCACTGGTTTATTAAACATTACCAGTTGCAGTATGCTAATGGAGTCATTAAATAACTTAATTAATACCTTAATTAGCAAATTATTCTATGTCGTACATACTTGTCCTCACATACTAAATGTATGCTATTAATACATAATCACATTACAAATGATTTAGAAGTTATGGAAAAAGAAACATATTTTCTTTCCATATTAAAACACAAAAAAATCTTCAACAAGAAAGAGACATATAGAAAAAGACTAAAATAATCACAGTTACTGCATTCAATGCCAATCAGCAGCATTCGTCAGCTTTAAAAAGAGCTCTGGCCATGTGCACTTTGATATGTGAGTTTTCAAAGCCACATGAGACAACTCACAGAGCTTCAAAGAGGCCAAAACATCTGTGTCCAAACTGCAGGTGCACTGGCCAAAAAACTGCACGTCTATTTACGGCTTTTACGAAGCTGAGACTGACCAGCTGGGACACGATGGACATACGCAGTACAGGAGGACTGACACACGCTAAAGGACACACATGGGATACAATATTGATTATGACGTCTTATGAAATTGTTTTAACACATTTTTATTTTATGCTACTTTACACCTTTACTCCACTACATGTAAATGATCCAATATTTCACAATAAAAGCAAAAATTTGAGAAGAGTATTTTCCCATTAATCACCTCACGAACCCTCAGATTTATCTTGTGACCCTTTGGAGGGGCCGGACCCCTAGGTTGAGAACCACAGGACTGAACTGCCTGCCCAACTGTATATAAAAACAGATACAACAGTAAAATACTGCTTAGACAGTGCTGCATCGGTTTATTAACAGCCTAATAATGTCAGCCTATAATAATATTGGCAGTGGTGGCCCCTTAAGGTTAAAGAAGCGAGCTTGTGACCGGAAGGCCCCTCCCTCATTACCACCACGAAGGGGCCCCTTGAGCAAGGCCCTTTACCCCCACCGCTCCAGTGGAGCAGCTCAGGGGCCAGCAGATCAGACTGTGGTTGTACTGGACTGCTTCCAGGAGAGCTTTCCAATACCCATAGTACCATACTATTTAGTATGCCAGAAAAAGATTTAGTATGTCCTTACACAAGTATGTAGAATGCATTATGGCAAAAATACCAGGATGTTCTACTGCACTGGTCGCATTTTGCAGTATGCAAGCCGGCACACTTTTCTATGCATATATACATATATTTTTCATTCACAGGAGCCATTTTACAGCACAACAAGTACTTTTACTTTGATTCTTTAAGTATATTTTGCTTTTAATACTTTACTGTCAAATGGCAGTATGTTGGGATACCTGCCACATGTCATCATAAAGGGGCATTTAAAAGGTGCCATAAGGAAAACAGGGATTACCTAGAAATCAATGGGATTCTCGTGCTCACAGAAAAACTATAATCCGGAATAACCTGAAAAATCCTTGCAAAGCGCCCTGGCTCCACCTCTGCCTGTTTCTTCTCAGCGATATTAAATTATCACCTGACCAGGATTGTCATTAGACTAAAGAGGCAGGTGCTCCATCATTGGCTTTTCGTTTCCATCAGGCCTCCTCAGAGTAATGCGCTCCGCGTGCAGCATAAGGCGCGACTTAATATTTGCTTTATTTGTCTGGCCTGTGCAGTCAATAGGGCAGGGGTCACTCGTCTTCAATCAGGAGGCAGGTATAAGGGAGGTAGAGGGAAGGAGGGATGAGAGGGGAGGCAGGAACGGGTAAAGAGGAAAGAAGAAAGAACAAGTCAGATGCCAGAGGGACCGGGGAGTGAAGGCAGGAGAGACAACATACAAATGCTCCAAACCTTGTTTAAGTTTGCATGACTTTTTCCCCCCCCTCTCACCACACATTTTGTTCCTCCAGCTTTGTCGCTTCACATCCGTCTCCCTTCCTCCCATCTGCACTTTTCCTGCACATGCGTCACTCCCATCCCTCAGTTTCTATCAGCCTCTATCTTCTTTGCACGTTGTTATGCCCAGCACACACACTCCCTTCCTCTTTTCCCACGCTCAACCTTCTTTGCTTGTGTGTCCTTAGCTGTCCTTTCCCGCCGTCTCTGCTGGTGATACACCCGACACCATTTCCCCTCTTTATCTGAACTTTATCCAAACCCATCTGTCCATTCTCTTTCAAGTTACGCGTCTGTCTCTCACTCCCCTGTGTTATCTTTTCCTCCTGTTCCTGATTGGATTATTATTATTCCCCAAATGGATTTTTGTTCTGACGATTCAGCATTTAGAATGAATATTTAAAGTGGAATTTCTAAAGTTATTATCCTCCAAATGGATTATTATGCACAGCACCCAGCTGGAATTTATAAAGTAGAGTTTAGCGTGTTGATTTTTTCAATTTGGCTCGTCTTGCGAGTCTTCTCAACCCTGAATGCTCTTTCTCTCTCACACGCTTTTTCCCTTTGTCTCTTGCCATCTCTCTCTCTGTCCTACTTTTGAACCCAGTTATTCTATCTCTCTCTCTGTCCTCCCTCCAGACCCTCACTCTCCCTCTCTGTCTCCCTGCCAACCCGCCCCGTCGCCCCCTCGCCCTCCCGCCCTCCTTCCATTTCCTTCTCTCACTCTTTCCCGCTATCTCTCCTTCGTCCCGCTTCTCCATTTTTTCCCCTCTAAATCACTCTCCCTGCAATGTTAATTCAAATTGCCTGGTTTGGGAGGACAGTACAGTTCCAATAATGCCGAAAGCACTTAGGAGAACATAATCAATCTCTCTCTCTCTCTCTCAGTTTCTCCCCTCCTTCTCTTTCTCACCCTATTTTATATTCCCTCCATATGTGGAACAGGACTCAAACTCGATGCTCTGTTCTAATCGACCCTTTTTCGTTTGAATATTTTATCCCTGCTCTCTAAACGTCTGTCATCTGTTAACTTGAACATGACATTATACACTCTATCGCCTGGTTTGTCATGTTTGGGTTTGGCCCCTTTGTTCCAGCTAAGGGAAATCTTAAAGGTGCAATGTGTTTACATGCGTGTTCCAGTTTAGTTGGTATCTTGCACGTGCATGAGGATGCACAAGTATGCAGGGCATGCAATACACATTCCTGTTGCAGACAGACTGACAGCTGCCAGTGAAAACACTCCAAAAATACATGAGCCAACAAAAGTAAGAAAGAAGAAGAGCTAGAAAGCTAGTAAACATGGATGTAAACAATGCAAGATTTAAAATACTTAATAATGTGTTATGACAAAGGAAATGGTTTGTTAGACCACTAGGATACATACACATTTGGTGAGAAACACTGAATGTAAATATTACTTTTTTTGTTTAAAAGAAAATTACACAGGGCACCTTTAATGCTACAGCATGCAGTTGTGTGCTTCCAACTTTGTGCCAACAGTTTGGGAAGGCCCTTTCCCGTTTCATCACGTCCAGACACCAGTTTGTTGTGGAAGAAATTGACTGTCGCACACAGAGCCCTGACCTCAACCCCATCCAACAGGTTTGGGATGAACAAGAACACAGACTGAGCCAGGCTTTATCACCCCGCATCATTGGCACTATTACACTAATGTTCTTGTACCTTTATGTGAGCAAATTCCTGCAGTCAGGTTCCAAAATTTAGTTTGAAAGCCTTCACAGAAGAGTGAAGGCTGGTATAGCAGCTGATACCACGGCCACTGAAAATTTCCAATTCTGATCGGCTGGAAGGTGTGGACTACCTTTCAATAACGCACAGTATAACTATACTGCACCAGTATTAAACTGTAGCTAAAGACAGCAACAACAACCGAAAAACTAAAGTCAGGATAACATCATCAGCACTACACCTTATAGCTTTTAAAGCAAAATTTTAAAGCAATCAGTAACATTTCTCCTTCTCTCCTGACTCCTGGGTGTTGTGAGCCCCTTCCTGTTTAGCTTGCTGTTGCTTAGCAACACAAATGGCAGGAGCTGTGAGTCGCAGGAGCCATATCTTATGATATTTAAAACTGAAAAGCAAGATGACACGTCACATACAGTAAGTATATGAACAAATTATATCTATAATGTGATGATGACACGTGGCATTTTGTTGGCAAGTGGTCAGGTATTATCCTTTACTTATTAAATCCCATGCTTTTGGAATGACATGTCCATGTTCAGGTGTGCACGTATGTTTGGCCATTTAGTACATCTCTTTGTTTCACTGCTACAGGCTCTTTTACGTGAACATTTGCCCCACTTAAATTCTCCTCTTTCCCGTCCCAAAACCCTTCCGTCACATCCCCCTTTTTGTCCCTCCACCCACCTTTCCTTCACGCTCAGACAGAGTTTTTACCTCACAAAAAAATTCCACTCCTACTCTGCTTTTCACTCGCTCTCTCCATCTCTCTCTCTCTCTTTCCCTTGTCAGTCTGCCCCTCGCTCTTTCATGTACATGCACACCTGTCCTCAGGCGTCAGCTGCTGCCCTGTCAGGTTTAGGGGGAGACAGGTGGAGAAGAGAAACAGAGATGAAGAGGCAGAAAGAGTGAGGAATGGGGGAACGGGAAAGAGGACAGAGAGGGTGAGGCAGGGAGGAGAGAGAAAGAGAGAGAGAGAGAGAGAGAGCGAGAGAGTGTGACAGAAAGTGAGAGAGCGCTTGAGAGAGGCTAAGAGAGGGAGTGAAATACTTCTAATTCACAGAGACAGGCTGCGTTTCCGTGGCAACGTGGTTTCCATCGTAACATCCCTGCTAAGGATGCCATTAGTGGGGAACAAAAAGCGAATGCCACTCACCGCTGGTATGGCGCTTGCGCACACACACACACACACACACACACACACAAAAACACAACAGTCACCTACATGCATTTATAAATCCTACTGCACTAACAAACACTCACAAGCACTCAAGATAAGCTACACACACAAATGCATCCACCCACACAGTGCTCTATTCCCCCCCCCATTCAACTCACAACTCAACACACATCCTGCTGCCACTTCCCCACTGCCCACACAGGAGCTCCATCGAACACAGACATATTCTAATCTGTCTCACACCTGGAATAATCCTGCCGCGGCTCCTATATAATACGAGCTTCAGATCCTTCCACTCTTTGAGCTGAGCCCCATCATGCCGCGGGGCACGGAGGCTCTGCGGCTGCCCTCTGCACCACGGACTTGTTGGAAACTATGTTCTGAAGCAATGTTAACACTTTGATACACATTTTGTACTTCTGACCCAATAGATATATTTACATTTAAAGGATTCGGCTGTTTTTTTTTATCTAAAGGAACACACGGAAACATCGATGAGGGGGAGAGAGTGAATGTGTGAATCGCCAGCGTGTAAAGCGGAAAACAGTAAGGAGCGTGAAGGTCAAAGCAGCAACACCAAGGCTGCACAAGAAACCGTCCCTTCCAACAATATTCATGTTGGCTGGAGAAGGGCTGAGTGGATGAATAAGAAAATAAATAAAAATGTCTTTAGTATTCAGAAGTCAATAGTTTGTTATACAGAAGCCACGCTGCTGACCCTTTATATCACAGCTCTGTGATGCTCAACAGCATCCTGACAGGTCAAAGGACAAAGGGGCAGAGAGGAGGAGGCAATGAAAATGCTTTTGTAACGGTTGTCTACGTGCAAGAAATGGAGTTCATATTATTAATTGCTAATTCATAATAAACATATATTACTATCTCGTTTAAATTGGGGCATAGTAAAGATGACCCCAGATGCTCTGTATTAAGCTCAGAAAAGCCAAACTTGAAGAAGAACCTGTGTGTGTGTGTAATGCTGTAATATGAGCTGCTAAAATGTGCAATGTGCACAATTATGCTCTCTAAGCCCTGATACTAGACAGCATGTTGATATTACTATAGGCAGCAGGCATGTTGCTCACTCTCTGCTTTGCTCCAGGGCATCAGAGACAATAACCTAGTTTCCACTGCAGGGCTGAGTAGCCAAACAGAGCTTGTTCATAACCTACTGCATGTCACAGAAATTTCATCTCAAAATAAAATATGATTTATTTTGTTACTTATTGCCAAATGAGATCAAACAAACAAATGTTTAAAAATGGTTCCATTCCAAAATGAGTCTTTTAAAGTAATGGGATGAAAACAAAACATATCATGGGTTACTATAAAGCATTTTTATATAAAATCCTCACACTGTAAATCTTGCTATGCTACTACATTGACATTTAATCAAGCGCCCTCCAACCTCGTGATGGAAAAGTGGTTGAAGTTATATTAGCTACAGCCCGAATTACTTGTGAGGATGTGCTTGAACTCTTTGGCCAGAACACACAGTGACTCACTTGCGGTATGATACTATTAGGTCATCTACAGAAGGTTTAATGTTACCAGGCCTCTGATACTGAGAACCATGATGTTGAGACCAGCATAGGAAGCAGCGCATTGCCAACCCTCTGCATTGCTCCGGGGCACGGGAGATGTTGCTCCTCTTCATACAGGAACACACTGTTATTCATATATATAACTGCAGCGCTGCAACGCTGTTCACAGCCATATGGGTCAGGTACAACCCTATGGACACAATGTACTGTGTATACAAAGGCTTACGCACGAGAAGTTTCTGCTGTTTTGGAAAGCGGCGTGCACTGATGTGTGTGCTGTGTGTTTGTATGGGGGGGGTTTAAGGTGTGTTTCTGTGTGAACTGCATGTTTCATGACTCTATCCATCATCAGCACAAACAGTTGTGTTGACGCTTCCATACAAGGAGACATGTGGGAGAATTATTTTTTGAAAATAGTGTGGTGCTGAAGCAGTTACGGGCGAGTGGTCTTCTTGATAACAGAAACTCCTGCGGGGTGAAACACAGAGAAAAGTGACGCTTGTGCCCAGAGATAGCTGAGTGGTTAATTCGGCCACCCCCGAAGCCTCATGTGTCCCCCCCCCCACTGACCTTGGATCAAATGCTGCCAAAACTTGTTTAACTCTCTGCTAAAACATGGAAGTCAAGTAGATGCCCATATAATGATCGATCAAATATTGACCTCGCAATGTTCATTAGCATTTAAAGTAAGTCAGAGTATGCAGTGGGGGAACATGATGGAGACACCACGTTAAAAAAAGACCTTTGAAGTGACTAAATCACAAACAGAAAGGCAACTACAACTACACAAGGGAATCGCGTCAACTTGAAGTGCAATCAGTAAAATGTGCATTCTAATTAGCCGTGCGGGCTTAAAAACACATCTGACAGTCAACATTGTGATGCCAGTTTCAAAGCAGCATAATTGATCCAATAACGTTCCGAAATTACAGCCACAAAAAGAGCCTCAGAGCCGACACCGGTGTTAGATTTGATACAAAGTTTGACAAATTAACAAAAACTGAAGCAACAAGACATTTACTCAAATGGAGGCTAATTGACGGACAGTAACAGACCAACATGCACCTGCGGCTGTTAACAATGATGGCTGACAGACGGCAGACATGTTGAATTTTGCAAAACTTCCATCCATATTTAGACATAATGTTTTTTTATTTAAAATTTACTACATTTTTTTAAATTTGTGTTATCTTCCTAAAGCGTATTGTATTGGGTGGTGGGGATTACACTGACAAAAATGGCTCCACCACTGTTTTAACAGCAGAGGAAGTTCTAACTTTCTACATTATAATATTGGTACTGCACATAAATCGTGGTCGTACAGTAGGAAACTGGGCTCTGCATTTGTACCGTAATCCCTGAAAACAAGTTTACTGCCGGCTGTGGAACTTTGTGGTGGATCTATAATGAACACGCAGCATTCTTGAGGGAGTCATTTAGTCCAATGATCGCTCCGCAAGGTCCCATAACAGCCAAGGTATATGATGGCTGTATGGCTGTTGCGCTGTACCCCGGGGTGAAAACACGCGTTCTTTCATGACGAGGCCAAATTTCCAGAACATAATGGCCCTCACACAGAGTGGTTTCACGAGCACAGGATGAAATCAGACACTTTCTGTGGTCTCTAGAGCAACGTAGAACTCACTGCAGCAATCCAAGGACAACTGAAAGTATTCTGAAGGCGTAATGTGACCCTTTCCCATCGTTTACTCTCCTTGTATCTTGCTAATCCTGCTGGATGTTTCTTTTTATTTGGTCCACCATACACAGTATATGTATTGTTTGTTTTGTGTGGTCACATAAATCACGCGGAACACAGCGCGAGATTTAATCATACAAGTGGATACAAATTTGGTTCTCTTTTTTTGGACACTTATCTTTGCTGCTTGCATCGCTCAATAAGATAAAAGTTCGGCTACAGTCTGTTGCAGAAACCACTTGATCGAACGTGATGCACAGCACACCGTAGGTAGGTGCTACTATCAGCTGGCCCTTATCCAGAACAAGGTGAGAATACAACACGGGTCTGGTCTTTTACTTCCACGTTCTTATCTAAAGAAATAACCTTGGCAGAAGTTGGAGGAACTATACAAAGACTCTGCTGCGACAGTATCAGCTGTGTCTCTATGACACTATACTAAAATACACACCACAAATATTAAAATGTCATACACTTTCGAGTAGACATAGTTATTATAAGTTACATCTTTGTTTCAGAAACACCAGTAGACTCATGTTTCATATGTAAAAGAAATATTTTAAAAAAGGCAAATGGATTTATTGATGCAGGCGCAGGGATTGGGTGCTTGCATGTTTATGCGATTGTTTAATTTTTTTTGTTGTTGTGGTAGCTGTTGTCCTAGTACACAGCGTTCTGTTTATTAGCATATTGCATTGTTTAAAAGGCCCCCTCAGCGCCCAGCCGCCTCATGCCAATAAAAGTCTATTAAGCCTGTTTGACTTTGCTAATGCAAATCAGTCTTTGGTGGAGAACAGGCCAGCCAAAGCTCCAGTCGAACAACAAGTGCTTGACACAAGACTGATGGGACAGAGAACAAATACAGGAACTTATGCCAATACCTAAATGCCCAGCAGGGTTTTTTTTATTGATAATAATAATAATAATAATGATGATGATGATGATACTGAGCTGATGGTAATGGTGATAAAGATAATGGGATGACAAATAATAAAATGTCCTGTGGCATGATAATAATGGTGATGATGAACTTTATGACGACGCAAACATTTGTAGCTGTGGGTGGATATTATTAATGAGGATATTATAGTATTATATAGCTAATACTGTGTAAAATTGAAATGACTGAAAAAATGTTTTCACCATAGTAATGTCATCGCTTAAGGGACCGCAAGGTCGGTCTGTCGGTCAGTCCCCCACTTTGGTCCAGACTGAAATATCTCACAAAATGTTTGACTGATCCCCTGACTTTTAATTTAGCACCACCAGCAGGTCAAAGTTTACACTTTTCCTTTGAAATATCTCAACATCTACCGAATAGGTTGGCATTTCATTTTCCTCTCAGGTTGAATTGTAATAACTTTGGTGATATTTGGTTACAGACTCAGAGAAAAATATGTGACGCATAATTCCGATTTTCCTTCAAGCTAAATGACTTTTACAGACTTCCACAGTAGAATTTAAATCATTTGACCACAGACGAAGTCAAACAACTGGCCGTGGTTTAAAACATATATTTGTTAAAAAGAACATCCTTTACTTTGTCCTTTAGGTCACATTGGTTTATTATGTGACTATCCAGTGATAAACATGTGGACGCTGGGCCCAGTACATTCACTGTATTGGACTCAAGGTTCAAGCGGTAGCTACAGTATAATCATAAGATAACCAGACCAAAACACAGGGAAAAAGTGCTGTAGTGCTGTGAATCACATTTGCACATTTCTGTCCTGTCAAAATGTGACATCCACAAAAAGTAGGTACTGATGTACAGTATGCTGTATATTCAAACACATAAACAGAAAATCCTGCCAGTTTCAGATGGTGACCAACGCAAGGATGAGGATAATGATGTGCATTCAGGCTGTGCTGGCAGTTTACGCATTCACACTGTACTGAAAGAATCCACACAGAGTAAGCATCATACATGCTGGAGGTGTATTTTTCGTCTCACAGTATTGTCTATTTGTCATGTCTGACTCATACGTCTGTGTACTGTATCTCTAACTGTGTTAGTATGGATGCTGAAGGCTGGGCAGAGTGCCCGCCGGTCGACGTGCGAGGACGAACTGCAGGGTTGTGGGTAAATGCAGACAGACAGCGAGTGAAGACTAAAGAGCAGGTGGTGTTTGCTGTAATTTAGGAGAACAAGGGAAGGGAGGGGCAACATTTACATTCATCACAGGAGCTCGCCTCGCCTCAACTCACATGACGTGAGAAAGAGAGGGAGAGGAGAAGGAGAGCGCCAGAGCAGTTGAGATAAAAAGTAGAGAGGGAGAGATGCGACGAGACAGAATGGGGTTGAGAAAAAAGATCTTTTCTGTGTTTCTTGTTGTTCTTTTTTTTTTTAATTCAACCCCAGGAATGCTTTTGTGGCTATAAACACAAAGCGCAGGATTTTCAAAAGAAAGCAAATATAAAAATGTTTGGGATCTGTTTCAAATTATCTAATGTGAACTGCAATGATGATGTTGAGACAAAAAGAGCCCTTTTATTTGTGTAGTAAGTATAGACAAATTATGCTATTTACTGTGTATTCTACATTATGCTAAAACAAACACAAAAATGAAGAAAAAACAGACCACAGGGAAAGTAAGTTTGCTCTTGTATCTTCATTAAGAAGTGTACAGTGGAAAACGTGCATCTGAGCACAAGCATCCATTTACTGTAACGATTACATTTACTGCACAGCTGTATTTTCTCCGTTTTATGTAATAGTCCACCTGTGTGCACACACACAGGTTGTCGGGGGTGTTGATGGCGGACCGCTGGCCTGTTTTTCAACCTGGCATCCGTGAAAACCATGAGCGCTAACAAGGGTCAGCTCAGATGGAAACCTCTGACACCTGAATAGATTGGATCGTCACCTGGAATGCGTACGACTGTGTTCGTTTGTGTATGAAATGTGTATTTGTTCGTGTTAGCCGATGCCCTCACGTTTAAGATGTATATTTCCATACATGTGTTTGGGTGTGTGTGCACACGTAGGAACGGGCAGTGTAGCTTATGTAAGCATCTCCGTGTGTGTTTGTGTGTGTCCATAGTCAGCAGACAGTGTCTAGGTTGAAAATCTTTTATACTGTAGGTCAGCAGGAACACATCTGAACATATTGGTGTGATGTATAGGCTGCTGTGTGTGTGTGTGTGTGTGTGTGTGTGTGTGTGTGTGTGTGTCACAGCATGTGGCTCTGACGAGGGCCAGCTTGGCACAGCTCTGGTGAGTAATTGAGCGAGCACATTGTGGTCTTCACTAACGCCTTTCTTCTTCCACATCCCCGCCTCCCTCTCTCTCACTCTGTCTTCTGTACTCCTCTCCTTCTATCTCTCTCGGTGTCTTTCTTTCCCTACTCTCCCAATCCTAATTTTCTTTTCTTTCCCCGTCTTCCTTTCCTTTGCTCTCTTCTTCCATTGATACAGGGCCTGTAGCAGTTGCTCAAAACACAGCAGGCCACGGGTGAGGCTGAGCATGGACAAAGCAAGGGCAAACGGGGAGACAGCAAAAAGGATGAAATTAGAAAAGAGGTCGGAAACAGAAATAAAGAGAGGATAACTAAATAAAGCATTAGAGAATGGCGAGGAGGGAAATATACTTGTTGCTGTTGTACAAATTAATGAATCCAAGCAAATTGTAATTAAAAACGAAATGAGTTTTTGATGCAAAACACAGTTAATTCATTTTATTACTTCATATGTGAACTTGCATTTATTTGGTATTATGTGCTATATATCTATATGGGTGGACTTGACAACTGAAGTTGTGGAGAATTGGTGCGCTGATGTGACCGGACAAGCGGGTGACTCACACAGAGCGATCCTCCTTTCTCAAACTCTACTTCTCGATTTGCAAGCTCTGGGCCAAGTGACACTGAGCAAACAGACCTCAAGTCTCAGTGAGTATACAGGTATCTCCCCTCGGTGCCATACTCAAAGGCTGTTTGATCTGTTTCTATTGTCATAAAGTGTTGAACCTTATGGTGAGAGGAGGCCAAAAAGTGATGCACAGTTTACTAGGACTAAGTAACTACTTATTCTACTGTTTCTAAGTCCAAATAAAACCTTCTAATCAGATAAGTATTAAAAGTGCTACATGTAGTGTGCGATTACAATTTAAAATCAATATATCATGACTGAATTATTGTGATAAGCTGGTATAATTAAACAAATAAGAGGCATGATCAAGACTCAATCTTCTCTTACAGAAACATGTGGAGAAGCATTGTTATTGGCCTTTCACTGTAGAAGAAAATCTCATTTTGGATTGGAAGAACAGCACCATCCCTTTGGTTTTTGCCATAAAATTCAGCCAAATAGGACCCAGCAGATCAAACAATTTAATCCGATGCAGAGGCTGACGAGCTTTTCAACGATGCTCTCACTTGTGTACAGTGTTAATGAAACATAATGAAACCGTTACTGATGTATGGACGCTAAAATACTAATCGTATCACCTTTGCATGACAGTCTAACCCAGAGTGACTTACAGTGAAGACGGAGTGAAGCCTCGCTCAATTATATTTTCACAGGAACAGACTGGGTGTTGTAAGGGCTGAATCTGTGACTGTTTGTTTACAGGACTATCTCGCCACCTGTCACCGGGAACAAGAGAGTCGGAGGTTCATAACAGAGCAGACATGAACAGTTGGAGAGGAAATGGTTGTGTTAAAGGTTAAAGAGGTGGGTGTCCGGGTTGGGCCGGGTGGGGCAGCATGCTTCTGATCCTTTCATGGTAAGGGCTCTGGGGCAGTAATTAACCAGAGTCCTAAATTCTTGCTTTCTCCATTCATAGCTCCTCTCCCTCCTCTCCTCTCCTCTCTGTATATATTGTATGCTTTATAAAAAAATAAAAAAAGCACTGACTCATTCTAGCCTATGAATAGATAAAGGTCCATTCCCTCTCCACCTCTGGATCCGGGCGGGGGCAGGTGGAGATAAGGGTAATAAGGGTCCCAGCAAAGGGCTGGTGTAAGGTCCATGAGGGGATAAGAGGGGAGGATGGATGTCAGAGAAAGGGAGGAAAGGGGGGAGGAGTTGCTTGTAGATCTTGGTGGTGGTGATGATGTAAGGAGATGTGGGGGAAAAAGGAGGGCTAGACTATTTATGTCTAGAGGGAAGAGAGGTAACAGGGGTGGGAGGGGGAGTGAGGAAAGGAGAGCAGAGAGGAAAGGGGGGAAGATGAGGCCGGTGCTAGTTGCAATGTAGTAAGAGGAGGAGGGAGGGAAGGAGGAGGAGGTTTTGGGGGCGTAAGGGCATGTCCATAGGGAGTCAGGAGACGTGAGTGGAGGGTTGGGATGGAGGGGAAGGTGCGACTGGTCCCGTACCAGAGGGACAGAGAGTGAGAATGAAGAAAAAGAGGTCAGGCAGAAGGGAAAGAGAAGGAGGGGTGGGAGTGAGACGGCGCCTGAACCAGTGAGGAGGTTTAATAAAAAAAAAATAAAAAAAGGAGGTGAGGATACATGGGTGGGGTTTGGAGGGACAGATGAACTGTTGTGAGCACTCCTGACAAATGCAGCTCTGTTCTACCGGCTTCTACTGGCCTCTGAGCACGGGGAAGAAACAGGGACGGGAGTGAGAGGGTGGGGGAGCCGGGCGGCTTCACACCTGAACATCTGGTGTGAATCTGCATGTCTGCCTCCAGAACCAGACCTCACCATCCAACCACATTCACACAGAGACAGAAAGAAGTAAGGGCAGACAGGAAAAAAGATGCAAAAATAAAAGGGGGCAGGTGGATAAAGAGAAAAGGCCAAGATGGAAGGATGAACAAAATAGTCAATAGGCATTTCGAGTTCATCACTCATCACAAAAGATACCATTCTTGTTTTGCTTTTGTGTTATCAAACTGTTGTAAAAGCAGATGTCACATCCTTAAATCACAGCTATCTCATCTCAAATTCACATTATTTCACTAGTCATCTCTAAGTACACGTAACCAATGTACTGTAACCGCCAGCGTTAATCTAGTGTATGGGAGCAGTCTGTCTCCGAATGCAAAGCAACAGAGCAGAGGCAGTCCAGGGAGGGGGAGGTATAGAAAAAAAGTTATGGGGTGAGTTTAAAAATGGCCACAGTCTAAATGGCCAGAGTAAATTGAGACCAACAGGGTTGGAAAATAGGACACATAAATTTAGGACTCTCGATATATTTCACTACCTCTTCCTATCCTCTTTCTCTCCCTCCCTCTCCCTCTCTCTCTCTCTCTCTCTCGATCTTTCTTTCTCCGGAAAAAGGGGAACACACACAGTGGGTTGTCACATTTTCTAAACCAGGACAATGAGAAGGTAGGAAGAGACTAGTAATGGGACATTTTCATCATAAGATATCAGGCATGCCATGTAAGTTCACATGTTCTGAATATCTTTGTATAGATGTAGATCTGTCCGAGCCTAAATTTGGCCCTTTGAGTAAAGATTTGACCATGATTGTTCATCAAAATGAGTCTACAAAACAGGACAATGGTCATTTTCTGTCAGCAGATCAGTTTTAAATACTGCAGGGTGTAAAGGAGGAAGAGGGAGCAGCCACGGTGCCGTTGTGTGGAAAACTACTGCAGGAAATCAGATTGGTGTTAGTTTATTTAATGACTTCTTGATCAAAACCATGCGAGTTTGTTTGGCTGCACTGTAAAAAGATACACCATCTGCTCCTCTGTTGTGTTCCTGAAAAAGTAGCACCTTAAAGAGTGTTTGCTGCCTTGCTACCTTAAGCCAAACTCACTGTTACCAGCCATTAACCACAGGTGTCGTCAGATCAATTCACACAATTGCAAGCTTTAGTGCTCGATTTGGACTTATTGCTCGGATCCATTTTTTAGCTTTGTTTGTTAAATGTGGCCAATAACAGATTCCAGTGTGAACTGGTCGCGGTTCTGAACTGACCCACATGCACAAAACAGCAATAACAAAGACGTCACACGCAGCACGTTGTCGTACAGAAGTAAACATGGAGGCCACTAAAGTCAGCGAGCAATGACAACGAGGACGAGCAGAAAGGGAGCCAAGCGTGTCCAGACGTGTGCATCACTGTTAAGTGTTTCGTGTAATTGCAGCACGTTTCTGTAATGTGTTGTGTTAATGATGAAGATGTTTTCTTAATTTGCTTGTGTTTTTTCTACTTGCATGTGTTTTCTTAAGTTGCAGTTTGTTGAGCTTCCAGGGCCACTGAACATTTCATCCAAAATTTCAGGATGTCAAGGCAAGCGTTTCATCTAACTACATCTGTTGGTGACTCTCCACAAGACTATTGCTATTCAGATATGACTGTTCAGACTGAGGTCACACTGCAAAACATCTGACCTGTATCTAATTTAGGACCACATATGAAAGTGGCCCAAATCCGAATTGAAAAGATGAGATTTCATGTGATTTGGGCTGTTTACACTGTTCTGAAAAAACAGATCTGAGTCACATATCAGCAAAGAAAAAAATCAGATTTGGGCCACTTGTGCCTGCAGTCTGAACGCCTCGAGGATTACAAGATTAAATGGAGCTAGCAGCGCTGCCAATCGAGATGTGTCATCACCACAGTAAACATGAGCTACTGCATTATTCTACAATTTGAAAAACTGCTGCATAAAAATAATGTTAGAAAAACATAGAGATGTAGAGAAGACACACTCAGACTTAAAGAAACTTCATTTTAAATTTGTCAATTTGTTTTATTATTATGATATTTAGCTTCTTCATGTTGTGTTCAATAAATGTGTTAATTTGTGCAGTGGTAAAACAAACTAGATGTAAACTCCAGATATGGAAATTTCCAGGTGAAGTTGCAATTGAAAACAACCATATGAGATTGTGCTAGAGACACACAGACGGAAAAACAACTAACAGAGAAACACCCGGGAATAAAACTGGACAAAGGGAGCAGCAAAAACAAAAGCAGAGAGGACATATCCTGGATGAAAGGATAGATCAGAAAGCTGTTACAAGGGGTTTAGTGTGCTTTACTGGACACGACAAAATCCATGAATGAACTAAAAAATTAGGGGAGAGAGATGTGAAAGAGACAGGAACAGAGAGAGAGACGGATAGGAAAAAAAGGGAAGAGCAATAAAAATAGACAGAAAGAAAAAACAGTGAGAGAGACATCAGGCACAGGAACACTCGCTTTTAATTCTCTTATCATTTACAAATGCTCCTAATTGCGTCTATGTTTTAGCAAGGACGCGGCGCTGCCAAGCCGAACAGCACATTACATTAATAGAGTACAGGACCTCAGTGATTACTACAACAATAGGTGCTATTGTGGGACATTAATTGGGAATATAAATGCAGGCACATTTATGTTCAACCCACTGGACTAAAACCCCAAGAGGACGTGGTGAGTGTACCTCAAACAGGAAATGACGCCTAAGCGAGTCGATTCCTTTGTGACCAAAAGTGAAAAAGGACTATTCCCCCTAAACGTAGGGTAAACATAAATACAGAGGACAAGGGGAGCATTTTTCTTTGGAAAGTGAGGTATGGACAATAATTGCTCCTCTGAATTCACCCCTGGTGATTAAATGGTTGAACTGCCTCACACACACACACACACACACACACACACACACACACACACACACACACACACACACACCCTCACACAGCAATTATCGCTGGGCACAGTTCAACACCAATTCTACACTATCATCGAGCCTGTTTCCTCTGAAGAATTAGCGCGCGCGCACACACACACACACACACACACACACACACACACACGGACCGTTGTGCACAAAATCGCTCTCTCTCTTCTTACAAAAGGCTTGGACACCCACGGGCAAACGACCACATTTGAAGCGATGAAAAGCCCGAATTATTTGGGCAAAAGTTAATTGATCGCATCCTGCTGTTTTTTTGTTCCTAGAGAAGGCTGCCAGTAAAACAAAAAAAAAAAAAAATGGCAGGGAACAGATTTGTTTGTGTGTGGGAGCGCCTGTGAGTGCATGCATCCCCAGGTTTGTGCTCATGTCATGTGTGCTATGTGGCAGCAGCACTTCATTGTGGATGTGGATAAGCATTTTTTCCATTATCTATTAATATTCATACATCAATTCCCCTTGTAACACATGTTTTACCATATATTTATGAAAACACATGTGTGTGGGCGTGAGCATGTCTGTGCTGTTTTTGTGTGTCTGCCTGCATATGTTTGCATGCGAGCAAATGTTATTCATATTATATTATAGTTTCCCTCAGGTCATCAGGGTTGGCTGCTGTTCCTTTTTTTTCATTAATTGCTGACGATCTTACATTTAAATCCTATGCACAAGTGGATGCTATCTCTCTCCTAATCTGCAGCACCAGCATCCTCCACTCGTAGATTAACTCGCTGTTCGTATTATGTAGTGGCCCTGGGGTGATCGGCGACAACTACAGCTATTTGTACCACTACAAAGCCATACCTTCTAGACACGCTGAGGAAAATGGCTCACCATGTCTTGATAATATGAGCATTAGCCAAAGCTTTAGATCACACCGATTACTGCACTCCAACAGACACTGTAGAGGGACAACAAGCAGGGTGGTGCTGGAAACCACTACAGACAAAAGACTGGCAACTACAGCCATGTTGGCTAGGTAACAACACACACAAGTACACACCACACACACACACACACACAGAGCACAGCACAACGACACACACACCCTTAAACTGTTGGATGCTTTCCCTCTCTCTTCTCCATCTCCTCCTCCTCCTTTATCTTGCCCTGTCTTTCACAGATGCGGGTACAGCTGCGCTCTATCCATCTTTCTCTCCTCCTTCATTCCTCCTCCGTTTAGGCAGCGATTTCCTGAGCAAAGAGGCAGCTTCTCTCTTTCACGTAACACGTTGGATAGACGGCGATACACCTGCTGCTGCACTCCCTGCAAACACACGCTCTGTGTCACTCTGCTTTTCCCTCTCTCCGTCTCTCTCCGTCTCTCTTTCTCAGTCCTGCTGCCGTGCACTCAGTGCACTCATCCTCTTACTTACCGCCCAACCCTCCCTCACTGATCTTGCTCATTGATATAGATGTGAGTGCCCTTTGCCTCCATCCGTCTCTCTCCTTTCCCCTCCTCCTCTGCCTTCCTCTTCATTCCTTGTTAATACCGGAGCCGCCTGGCTTCCTCTTTCCATCCCTTCATCTATTTAACTCTCTTACTTTCAAGCTTTCAAGCACAAGTTCACTTTTTCTCTGCAATAGCAGCAACTACAGACAGTAGCCACTTCCCACTGGCAAGCTGTATGTACAGATGCAACCACTGTGGCAGAATAAGTCCCACTTTTTATTGCTGATCTACTGCTGCAGTTTTGCTCCATCCCCAAGAGGACTTGTTCTAAAAGATTCAGTTTTGTCCTTGTAACAGATGTCAGAAGACTCATAAGGCCGATTGAGAGACAGTTGTGTTGCAATACTGTATCTCCCATTGGCACATAACACTGTGCTTAGCTTTGGGTTTCATCACCATAAATACAGATAACCACTCCGTGTAGATGCATATGTGAGCATAATTCACACGGCACTACGTCAGGCCACTCCAGAGGTTATCTTTTATGGAATTCTCTTGTGCCGTTCCTCTAAATTCTTTCCCTATTCAGCCTGCACTAAAAATCAAAATGCTGTATTTTCCGCCTTCTGTCTTGCTCCTTGTTATCATCCTTCCTTGGATGTGTAATGAAAAAGGAGGGGCTGTCTTGCCAACTATAATAGCAGCGTTTGGCCTTCGGTTTTGATAGTGTATTCTGTGTGTGTGTGTGTGTGTGTGTGTGTGTGTGTGTGTGTGTGTGTGTGTGTGTGTGTGTTTGTGATGGAGCGGGCCCGTAAGATAAACACCTCATATTGCAATCCCTTTTTCCCAATCTTTGTCAGTTTATTTCCTTGAGACACTCACTCACAATAAAAAAAAAAAAAAAACACACACACATTTTTCCTTAAGCTTTATAACTCGGCCTTTCATTCTATCTTCCACAGTAACTCTCTGTCGCTTTTTCTCCATCTCTGCTGTCCTTACGGAAGACAGGTTTTCTCCCCTTACTCTCTCTTTCCCTCCTCATCTCTCTTTATCTCTCTGTGCATCTCCCACTCACTTTCAGAGACATTTGTCCTGCCTTCTCCCCCCCTCCCCTCTTTTCTTCCCAGTCTGAACAGTGTCAAACTCTATCTCCTCCTCTGCTGTTGATTCAGCCACTTGTCCTCTACTCTCATCGTACCATCACTTCTATAGGCAGCCCCATCTGAACCCCACCTGGTCCGGCCAAAACTCCTCAAACAATTCCCCCCTTTTCCTCCCCTAACCACTTTCGCTCAAAGTAGAATTTCTTCCACCCAATCTCACCCTCTCTGTCTCAATTTCTCCACTTTCCCCATGTCTCTCTATCTCTCTCTCTCCCTCCCTCTGATCCTTCTCTATCGTATTTTCGCCACTCCATTGTCTCAGCCCATTAGGCAGACACAAATCCGTTTGGAGACTGAGCCTTAGCGCAGCCCCGTCCTCACTCTCCTGGGCCCGGGTGCAGCCAGGAGGAAGCTCTCAGGAGAGGCAGACTCTGGCTTGTGGCCGGGGAAATCCATTTAAACCTTATGCCACCAAACACTGCTCTTTCCTGCTGCCTGATGCACTTAGGGCACGTGTGCTTAATGAATGATACTGTCCCTGCACACACAAGCAAACACACGCACACACACACACAGGCTCGTGCATTCCTTCACTAAATATCGTCCCACTGCCTCCCGTTTCCTTCCTCCTCCCTGCATCTTTGCATGAAATAAGACGCAGACGTAAATTTTCACATTTAATGTAGCCATCCATGCACCAGGAGGGCAGTTGGAGTGCTCTTAAAGATTTATATGTTTTTAAAACATACGGTTAGTGTGGCCAGGGGTTAAAGACACATGTGGCCACAGTTCAGGGGCAGATATTTTAGATATTTAAGAAAGTGGTGTGTGCATGAAAGAGCATTGTGCTGTGAGAAAACGTACGTACAGTACACCAGCTTTTTTTTGCATGTGTGCTTGGAAGAGCGCAGTTTTAAATGGGAGCGGACGGTTCCCTGCCATCTCTCTCCTTAGTGCTCTAATGAGAAGGAACAGAGAGAAGAGCCCCAGTGGCGGCCGCTGGCCTTGCAATGTCACTGCGACTCATGTCTCTGCTGGTCCAAAGACCTGTTGACACCAGAGGGCCAGCAGACAAACTGCAGCACGACAGCGTGGAGACAAGGGCCGAGATAAGACTGAGACTCTACGAGGCCCAAGCAAGTTCTCGACAGCAGAAGCAAATGTTGTCAGTGTTCTGATAAGGGTTTCCCTTTCCCTGCAAGGAAGCCACATTAAATTGCGTTTTTCCTTAACTGGATATTATTTAATACAGCTGGATTTATGCACAAAGTACCAAATGAATGAGCTGATTTTGTGGAACGGGGTCCAAGCCCAGATCCCCAAGCGGACACAGATAAAGCAGCAGCAGATTGCTTTATCCCATTAGGCAAGGCCTAGTAAATAGGCAGCGATCTAGCTCTCTGTTCTGGTGCAATCTCCAGCTGATCCTGTCACTGGCATCAGCACTGTTGGCAGTTTGTCTTTCAAGTCAGACACCCCGGCTTACCCTGCCTGTCTGTGTGTGTGTCTGTCTGTCTGCACCCAGAGTTAATACTGATGCAGCACGGGGGTAAGGGAGGAATTTTCCGTTGCAGCCAAACCAGTCAAAATGTGATCACAGTTTTGGGCAAACTTGATATTAAGAGGACAAAGCAGCAGAGATGAGTTCAAGTTATGCAGGGCACTTCTAAAGCACATTGTCTCACTTTCAAGCCCATGCATGTGTATCTCAACCTGTGACATCGGTGGGGTTTTTTTGGACGTCAGCACAAAGTAGAGCCCTGCTAAATCCACCCAAGGTCTGTAACATGAAAAAAGAAAACTCTTTATGGTAATCTATTCGTGACATGATTCCACGGGAGTGACAGAAATACAGCCATGATTGACAGCTAAGTGCAGCCAATCGAAATGAAATCCAGCAGAGATTTAAGGTCACAGACTGGTCTTCTAATAACCAAACAGCATCACATCTTACTGCCATTTGGCATCATGTTGTAAGTTGTTATTTTTTTTTTGACTATCAAACTATCAAATTAAACAGATTATGCAGTGGCAGCAGTCACAGGTGTATCATGTATCCGTGCTGGCCAACACTTTCCATTCACTGTTTCCAAGGTGAGCCTCTCTTTATATTTTAACACTCAAACTACCCACACATACTTACTTGCACAATTACTGTAAATGCGGACAACTTTTTGTTTTTACATAACCTGTACTGTTTGAACATTAGTGCAATTTTACTGAAGAAAGACTTCCTGGTGTCCTACCTTGGCAGCCATGATCATGGAGGAGCCCCCACGGACTCCGAGGATGGGGATGTGGGTCTGGGCAGAAATGAAGTCAAGGATTTGGGCGATGGCCTCTTGGTCGGTGTCATCCCCAAACACCACACCCTGCAGCCAGTGCTCCGTCATTAGGTCACAGATGCACTTGATGATGCTTTTAGGGTCCGTCTCATTCATGGTCAGCACCTCCACGTTGGGCGCCATGTGGAGGAAGTCCTCCTTCTCCCGAGCCCCGGTCAGCGCCATCTCGCTGAAGTTGCCCACCAGGACAACGGCGATGCTGAGGCCACGCAGGATGTTGGGCAGGGCCATGTGGTGGGGAGGGGGCTGGGGGATGGGGATGTAGTGGCCGCCACCGCCTCCCCCGCCCTTCTCTCTCCGTGAGTGGCAGGCCGGGGGCAGGTGGAGAAGGCAGAGCAGCAGGAGAAGGAGGGAGAGGCAGGGCGGGGTGCCGGTGCGGCGGCGGAGCGATGGAGGCGGGGGTGGATGTAGGGGTCCGACTCGCCTCTCTTGCTCCTGGGCGACCGAGGGGGTGGAGGAGGAGGCCCCGGCTTGGCCGCGAGGCGGGGAGGGGCTGCGGCAGCCGCTGACAGGCATGGTGGAGGAGTGGGAGAGTAGAACCTGGGGGGATAGAGAAAGAGGAGCAGAGGAACAGAAGGGGGGGTAGGAAGAGATTTTAAAAAAAAGCAACATGATGAAAGAAAATAAAGGAAAAAAGAGAGATGTGGGAGAAGGAGAGAAGGAGACAGAGGTTAACAAAGCACCATGCAACATTGATTGAATAAAGTGAATTGCCGAGAGGCTACATGCATCATATGAATCAGTGCATATCAATGTCAGGCCACAGAAATGGGGCGAAGAGGGAAACCTTATGGAAAACGAGGCTTTATAGACACAAAGAGGGATGAGGAGAGGTACACTTGACACACATAAATAGTGCATACACACACACACACACACACACACAGATACATGTTGGGATGGCGTATAGTTTACATATAATCTGACAGGGATCAATAATTCATGTGGAATGTTCTGAAGCAGTATGATGGTATATATAATGGAGAATATAAACTCTCCCTCCAGATGCTGGCTTCTTGACAGGGGAGGACGGGAGAAGAGCAAGCGAGGAAGCAACAGAGGGAGGGAAGGAAGGAAGGAAGGAAGGAAGGAGCGAACGAAGCAGATCGTACATGGAATGCAAACGAGAGAAAGGGCAGAAGGAGGAAAAGACGGCTCCACGCCAACTCCGACTGACTGACAAACTGTCTGGAGCGAGATGACTGACACACCAACCGGAGACGCAGACAAACTGACTGATGCCGAAATTGATTAAGTGATTGACGGCAGAGGCGCTCTGAGCAACTCGCAAGACTTTGATATGATACCCGCCCTCCCTTCCTCAACCCCTATTGGCCTAGTTTAACACTCAGAGCAGTTTGCTGTCCATCCCTCCATCCTTCCACCTCCCTCCCACGTTCTACTTGACCGTATCTCTCTCTCCCTCTCTCTCTGACTCCCTCTGCTCTGTGCTTATTTATAGAGATTTTCATTAATGGGATACAAAGGGGAGGAAGGGACATTTGGGCCGGTGAAAAAACACAAAAATAAAAAATAAAAAGGAGGGAGAAAGGGAAATTAGCAAGATCCAGAGAAGACAAAAGGAGGAGAGGAGAAAAGAGATGATGGCAGCAAGGTGGGACAGCAGCAACACAGCTGAAGACAAAGGCAGAGACGAAAAAGAAGCTTTCTGATGAAGAGTGTGTGTGTTCTCTGTATGTTTACATCGGAGTGTGTGGGAGGGCTTGTGTTGTCTTGAGTTTCTCAGCATATAGTCGGTGTAGGTGTACGGTCGGTGGGAATAGATGTTCACTTCGGTTTTGTGGGCAGAGATACCCGGGACGGTGGGGGTGTAGTTGCTCATAAACTTGTTCTGAGTGGTGTATTGTGTGTATATCTCATACATGACTGCCTTTAACAAGGCAGATGGAAGGTACAAAGAAGAACAAAAACACTAAAACAATAACCACCCTGTGAAGCTGACAGCTAATAAGACAGGAAATGACAGAGAGGAAGAAAAAGCAAGAAGGAGATTGAGAGAGGGATAAAGGGATGTATGCAGAGATGACAGAACAACTTCTTTAGGGAAAACTAATTGCTGGAGGTTCGTCAGCTTTAATTACAGGTCCCTGTGTTAATAGTCAATTGCACACCACTCTCCAGGAAGGACGGAGCGGTGGGAGGGAAGGAATGAGGGAGGGAGGGATGATAAGAGGCACGAGGAGACAGAGAAAGAGGGTGGGGTGGGGGGGGGGAGTGGGAGGAAACGAGAGAGAGACAGAGTGTAAACTAAAGAGGACCTTGGTGAGACGAGAGATAGATGAAAGAAAGCAGAGAGGAGGGGAAGAAAGCAGCAACGGAAGAAAGGCAAGAAAGAAGGATGGAAGAGAAGAGGAGGAACAGGAAAAAAAAAGATAGAGAGGAGGAGAGAGAGAGAGAGGGAGAGAGAGAGAGAGAGAGAGAGAGAGAGAGAGATGCCCTCTTTGAATCTGGACTTCTCTGGCAGCACTCTGTTTCCATGGCAACAATTAAAATAGGCCTACATGCGCACACATACAGACACAGTTGATGGACACAGAGATACACACACACACACACACACACACACACACACACACACACACACACACATTTTGCAATAAGCATTGATCATGTAAATGCAGTGATGTACTCCGGTGTACAGCTCACTCTGCTGTGAATCCTTAAAATGGGTTTATTTTACACACCAATTCCTCTCACGCAAAGATTTGCATAGAGACCTCTGACACATTTTACATGTTAACACACACACACACACACACACACACACACACACACGCCCGGGGTACAGATTATATTAGCCGACGCACTGTGTAACTCCAATGATCATTCAGAAAGATGAGGCCATTAAAAAGTCCCACAGTGAGTCAAAGCATGTCTCATAAAGAAACACAAAAGGCGCGTATTAATCTGTAGATTACACCAGCGAGGTTATGACACTAAATGACCCCATTTCCCCGTCAGCCAGCCCTCTCGTCTCACCCACCATTTGCTCGATTAGCCACACCAGCGCGCACAGCAGCCATATCAGTTACACACGGGTGGACCGCAGATAGCCTCTACCAGCCCAAGACCCCTGAGGTACAAACCCCCCCACACACTTTTCTGCATTTCCTAAACCAGAAAAGTGGGGAAAGTTTCCTTAATGCACATGCACACAGATATTTAACAAGCACACAAATATTTAACAATGGAAAAATGGGTGTTTGCATTTATATAATTGTGTTTTTATACATTTAATTAAAAAGTGGAAGAAAAAAAACTTGAATGAACGTGTTTTATTTGCTGGTTTGTTTCTACAAGGTATTTAAAGTTAAGAGGCACTTCTCACTTGTAGTCTTATAAACCCCTGTAACTCTGATTTATTTTACAACATATGAGACACATATGTGTAACACATATGAGAAACTGAAGAGTAATTCTTGTGTGTTAATTAGAGCTGAAACGATTAGTCATCTATGTCATTTTCTTAAAGCAAAAATTGCAAAAAATATGTTAATACGTAAATATTTTCTACTTTTCTTCCTCTATGATAGTAAACTGAGTATCTTTATGTTCTGGACTGTTGGTTGGACGAAACAAAACATTTTAAAGCCCAATATAGCAACAATTTAAGATGAAGTTTGGAAAAGGCATCATTGGGTATTATTTATTAAGAGTTTAACATTCGAATACTCAGCAAATCTGCTTCATCAGGACTGTGTGGATGTGGTGTAATCAGGTTTGATTGACAGTGGTGTGGAAACAAGCATATTGCTTATTTCTGATTGGTGCATAGAAGTACATGACTTCACTTTTCTGCAACACCTGTACCCACGTTGAACCAGTGAGAAGGGCTCAGATAAAAACACAAATACAGAAATCTCTCATGTGAAAATAAGAAAAACTGATATAACGTCTTGACAGCAACGCAATCCGCCAGGCTGACCCAGTGAAACATACACGTTTACTTTCCAGCACACCAAATATTCTTACCACGACAGCGAGATTAAGGGGAGTAGACGTTTCTTGTTGTACTCCAGCTCCCTGTTGCCTGGTTATGACTGCTTCAGCCTCTGTTACTGTACAGATGCTACAAGGCATCGGCCAATTAGCTAAGAACACAGTGTTTCAGGTAGTTGCCCACCCCAACCAAACAAAACCAGGTACTAAGTGGGCCCAAATGGACAATAAACGGGGTACTAGTCATTAATGAACGCCCAGGCTAACATGGAAAGTTGACAGAGCAGAGGATATGAGGCGTGACGCAGATATTACAGCTCTGTAATTGGCTCCCCACTCCCCGTATTTTATTATTTTTTATTTTTGTCAGCTATAAATCAAACAATTATAACCAACAGGGAGTCCACAGCGGATCTCTGCATGTGTCAAATGCAGACCGGCTATTAGAGGGCAGGTCATGGTGTGGTGTAGTCGAACAAACACCAGATGCACACGCACCTACACAATCAGAAGAATTGGCTCTGCAGTCAATCACAGAACCTCTCCTGGCCTTACAGGTGAACAGGCACCATATTGTTCAAGTTCTGTGTTTAATATACGTGACTGAACAGCACTCCGTTCCAATCACAACATATTCTGCTCTCACAGTAATAAATCCACACAGGAGAGCATTACTGCCGAGAACAGTTAGTGCGCTTGTGGGCAGTAGAAATGTGTGTGTGGGTGTGTGTGTGTGTGGGTGTGTGTGTGTAGTTGATGAATCTGGTTTGAAAGGTTGTGAACAGCGCTGGCAGTGGCTTGCCCTCCCTAATGCATTTTTGGAAGTGACATTTATGTTTTTTGTTCAACTGAAAGCCAGCAGAAGAAAAAAAAAAAAAAACGTAACCTTAGCGCTAATCTCCAGCGAAGAGACGTCTTTGATTTGAAATTGATTCAACGGCCGACGGCACATGACAATATTAAAAACATTTTTCAGTACCGTGGTAGCATTTGGAGAAGGCGAGCCCCTGCTGCCCCGGGGATGCGACCGGGCCACAGCGCGGGTCACTGCGTCGCATACTGATGAGCGGAGAAATCAGCTGGATACTGGAAATCGCTGCAAAACCTTCGATACGTGAGAATATGAAAGAAATGCTGGTCTAATGTGTGAACTCATTATAAACTGCTCTGATAAATATTCATGCGGCCTGTCTGTGCAGCCTGCTGTGGAGGTGGAAGGTGGTGTGTGTGTGTGTGTGTGTGATTATGTGTTTGGACCTGTGTCTGTACATGATGTTCTGAAGCAGCCATTCACCAGCCCCCTCACCAAAGCAGACCAGCCAGGCTTTGCGCTCACATGTTCACTGAGGCTCAAGGACCTATCTACTGGCATAATGGTGTCTATTTCCAGAAATAGGGGACGGTGAAGCGCCCATCGCTCTCTTCCTCCCCGATTCCCTCTTTCTCTTTCTTTCATTTTAACTCTATTTATCTCTTTCTCTTTCTGTTTTATGATTTTGTCTCTCCGAACAATGCTTCCTCTCAATTCTCCCACTTATCTCTCTCTTGCGTTCGCACTCTCTCGTCGCCCTCTTCTCATTATGTGGTAAGTGTCAGGTTTGTCGATGGTGTTATTTGCATGAAAACTGGAGGACAAAGGCGACCGGCAATTTTTCACATTTATTGTCTGGTTTGATATTTAGGAGGACAGCAGAAGATGGCACGGAAAGCCAATCTCTCTATATCTCTCTGGGTGACTTCAAACCGTCTACGGAGCAAGTACATTATCTTAAGCGTTAAGTCAGGCGTGCTGTAGTGGCTTCACTTCTCCTTCTAATTGAAATGAGAATGTCATGATGAGAGCTTCACGTATCAGAAGCAGCAGCCGCAGCAGCCGCAGCAGAATAAGTACCAGGAGCTTGAAAAATTGCCCGTTTCGTCAAACCCACGCACACTTGAGGCTACTTACGAACATAATTCCTTTGTCAGAGCGGGCTTGTGATTTCATTATAAAAAAAATGAACAGATGAGGAGGAGAAACTTCATCTGTGGCTTTTAGCGTTCTGCAAGGAGAAGGACTCTAAAGGCTCTACATAGAGTGGCTATTTTTGACAGCTATAATCTAATGTTGAGTTGTTTGGCACCACATAGAGCGCTTCTTTGTGTTTCATGGCTAAACCCTCAGGTGGCTCCTTACCACGACCCAGAACAAGTCCCGACAGGCGATGAAAGAAGAACGTTACCTGGACAACCTCTTTGACCACACAGCAGCGAGACGTGGGGGCGGCTGATCACACACACACAACCTGTGGCACCGTGGTGGGTGGGAGGTAGGGATCAGACTACCCAGGGCCTAAACTGAAACACCTGTTGTTGCCTTCTAGTCTCTATTTAAAAGTGGTTTGCGGGGGTTATTTCTCTGTTTATAGTTTTAAAATTGGCTGTTGTTGAAGAACAAAAAGCTGTAAAGGACGCTGAAGCAGAAATATCCCCCCCGAGACAGATTTTGAATAGAGGACAGAAGTCATTTAGTGTATTTTCAGGTTAATCAGAAAATGAATGACTCTGAATTATGGATAATTAGACATGCAGATGTTTGTTATATATAGAATAATTATGGCAGAGGGAAAGCAGCAGGGGGGCACAGTCACTGCCTGTGCATAAGGTCTATGATTACGCCTCTGCACACATTTCATACTTTATTTATAAGTTAAGTGTCTGTGTGTGTGTATAACCTGATGTACAGTGTTGTATCTCACAAACCCTTGCAGCTCTACTGCATCCATGATGAACAGGAAGAGTCCTGGGTGAGCTCACTAAACTCCCTCTGCGGCCACCGACATCACACTGAGAGAACTCGGTCCACGTTGTGTTAAAGCCATTTCTGTCTGGACAAGATGCGCGTGATATTAGAAGTGAAACTTCAGACATCGACTGAAATCAAAGCACTGATTTGAAATGGTTTTTAATTTGTTTGTTCTTTTTATTTATGCACATACAGTATGTACAGCAGGTAGCCAATTGTTATTTCAATTTGAATGTTTGTTTCTACAATTTTCGGGGTGTATGCAGGGATTTGCATTTGATTAAAATTAAATGTCATAGGTTCAGCTTTAATTTACCCAAAGGTCAAGTAGTGGTAGGGGCCCGTTTAACTGTATATGCAGATTGAATAAGGTAGACAACAGTATAACGGTTGCATTGGTGAATACTACAGAAAGCTGCGCAGGACACACTTCACAGATGTGACAACTCTGATATGGGATGTATGTTATATTTGTGATTTTGATGTTTTTCTTTCAACATGTTCCCACGGTCTCAACAGTCAATTAACTGAATTGAGCTTAAGGGTAGCATTGGGAATTTGCTGCTGTTACAATATTGTTTTTGCAACTTTGTGGTCAACTTTAATTATTATTGATCATACCTGTATTTATCAAAACGATGCATTTGATTAAAATTCCTAAATTTGTAATTACGTAAGCATGCAGTAGGTTACCATGTTTTTAATTATGATAATGTCATAAAGGTATATTTTTCTTTTATCTGTCTGTTGTAGTGTTATTGGTGTTACATGACAGTGTGGTGCGCAAGGAGATGCCAAGAGAACAGAAGGCAGGGGCAGGAAGTGGGTGTATGTATAAAACCATTATTAAATGCATCCTGATTCTTAAAATTTACAAGAAAATTGGTTAGGAATGGACTTAATATGACAAGCTGAATTTGATCCATACTCGCTGGCATAAAGCCTAAGTCCTAACAGTCTGTAGATCTTGTGTTGGATGCAATTTAAGGTAAGCCCTTAGACAAATCATGCTGCTTTGCCCAATTACAAGACAGTATGAAGTGGCCGTCCTTAATAAATTAATAGAATTATGAGGATCATAAAATTTCAGCTGGCCTCCAGCCAAAGTTCTGTGTGACTGTATACAAGAAGCAGGGCGGAAATCATGTAAATGATAAACCAAACAACTTACAGCCTTTTACAACTTCCCACAGTTACTCTCTTTGTGGATCAGGTTTTATAAATGTATTATTCGCTTCAAACTGCCCTTCAATCTACGCTCCTGTGGCCTTTTACAAGATAATGCAGCACCTTCTAGGCCACAAGTCCACAACTACATACCGCACTGATCTTAAAGTAGCAATGGACAGTCACTGGTACAACTATGCTGGAAGTTGTGGGGCAGCGTACAGGCGACACATTTGATGTTAAATACTTCCCCACAATAACCACAATGCCGACCTGCTGCCCGAGCTCCCAGCAGCTGTTCCTGGCAGTCTCCAGGCCACAGGGCTGCCCAGTGAGCCGCCATCCCGTCCAAGGAGGCTCCCACAGGACACATTACAGTGTGAGGCGCCAGAGCCCCGGACTCACTTGGCTATTTCACTGGGCAGACACAGTCACAATGTGAAGCATTTTCTCATCGTTTCCTGAGATGTGACAGCTGTTGAACGGGTAAAACTGCCTGCAGCTGTTTGATGATGTGCTGGTCCTGCAGCTGAGGAAGTCTGACACGGGGATAATGCATGATCAACTTGCTCGTCCACACACTTCCATCAAGCCAGGGGTCATTCCAGAGTGAAAACTGTTTTGTCTAGTCTCAGGTGGTTTTCGTGTGTGTGTGTGTGTGTGTGTGTCTGGGTTGTATGTCTTTGTAGGCATGCATGTTTGTTGCGAACACTTTCCATCTACCATCAGCTGTTTATTTTTGCATATCAAGTCTCCTATAGACACAAAGACACTTCAACACTTCAGATTGACAAATGTGTTTTGACAACACTCAGGGAGATAAGCACTTGGACTCTAGGATCTCTCCCAGGGACACGTTTCTATTTACACCTACTCCGCCTCGCAGAGGAGACGCTTAATCTTCTCCGTGATTTGTGGCTTCGGCTCCGAAATCCCTCTCTCCGCTCTGTTCTTTTCCCTCATCCGTCCTTACTTTTCTCTCTGTTCTGCTTTCTGTTCCTACTTCCATCTACTTGCCTTCTCTCTCCTCATCTGCCTTGCATCAGCATTAGTGCTTCAGTCCATGTGTCATTGTGAAAGACCTTTACAGGAGTGTTTATATGCGTGGAGTTATGCAGCAGACTGCATTGTCCGTTGAAAGGTAAAGCTAGGGATAGGAAGAGTACGCTGCATTGAGTGACCCCCATGCCAATAACAGCGCTGTAATCACTTTAAATGTATTTTATTGTCAGCTTTTCACAGATTAGAGCCACAATAATCTGTCCTCCTCTATCCATCTCATTCCAAGCTGTTATTTTTGGCACCAGGATTCTGCCTTTTTGGATTAGTAGGTGTGCAAGTGTTTTTTTTGTTTTTTTTCTTTCTGGGTTGAGTGTGTTTATGTGTGTGTGTACTAGTGAGAAACAAAGTATCTGCACCACTCCATTGTGGTGGAAAATAATCTCGAGTGGCTGTTGTGCTGGATCGGTTTCTTAAAAGAAGATACTGAAATACAGTGCGGCTGCTCGCTCAAAAACTGCTTCTTCAAGTGGAAATCAACATTTCATGGGTACGCTTGGATACATCAAAACCCAAGCCCTGAAATATGCTTAAGCAAGAACATGTCCTAATCCGCTACTGTAAAGTGTCTACCGTGTCTACCAGTACAATATACATATCACTAACCCTCCAAAGGGAAGAGGACAAGGAGGACAAAGTGTGCAAACAGGAAAACATATTTTGCACTGTATCCACTTGCAGTAAAAATGTCGTAGATTTTCCTAATAATTGGCCATAGTTTGATAATTTGCCAGGCTATAAATGCCGACACAAAATTCTGTAAATTCTGAAATCTCTACAGCATCAGAGTCCACATGTAATTAAAAAAAAGTTTATGTGAGATCACGCACCCATAATTTTTTACAGACCTCTCTGATTCACACCACCTCGACAAACACACTATAAGAAAGCCATCTTCTCCCTCTCCCCTTAGGCTGAATATTGACTGATGACTTTCATTTTCAGCTATCAATTCTGTTGCTAATTTTACACATTTCAATTAATTCCAGGTATTCTTGCACAGGACCTGCTATGATTAGAAGCAGCAGGAGGATGGAGGTTGTGATACTGCCATGTTCACTGATTTTCAATAGGAGCCCATAACGCACACGCGGGAAGAGGCTGCGCCTATCTTTTCGGGTGTTGTTTTTTTTCGCATGATCATCACATTTTTCCTGCAGACGTAAGGCTGTCACGGCTGTCTCTCTCTCGCAGTCTTCCCGGGCTGGTGTGCCTCTCCGCCGCGGGATGATGATGAGACTCCCCACAGGGATAATGACATCTACGAGCGTCTCTCCAACGGATGTCCCCCGGATTTAATCCCATCCGACGCTCAGCCTGGGAGAGACACACACCCCGGAGAAGAACAGCGGCACTACGTACGGACACAGACAGACGGTTTGCCAGTTCGACAGGCAGCAGCCACTGAGATACACAAAGAGACAGTTAGTCAGACTGGCCAGCTCACCGGCAGCAGGAAGAGAAGCAGACAGGAACACACACACACCGCCACAGGTGAACACCTAAGCATTGTGGGTGGCACCAGAGTAAAACTGGTCCACAAGGCTAAGACAACTTTTCAAATCCGAGAACATAGTACAGGATGTCTACTGCAGACATACTACAGATAAAAGTGCCTTGGTGATGCCGGGTAGCATGTTCTCTGTGAGCTGATAATATGCCGTCCCCTGGACAAAAACTGCTTTTTTCGAGCAGCTGTTACTAGTCAAGGAATTATTGCTCTCTTGCTCCCATCCACAACAAGGTCAGCGCAAGTGGTCAGCCACACAATGACAACCTTGCAGCTGGTAGAGATTCAGTGACTTGCTCAAGGACACATCTACAGGTCAGACACTCAGCGGGGAACTGCTTTAAGGACACACTTCATAGTTCCCACTGTGCCAACCTGCTGCCACGTCGCATCACGTTAAGATGCTTATCAGTGGTGAAATATACACATCAATACAGATCGTTGATACAGATAAAGTAACGGTGGGACGTGGAAACAGGAACAGACTGTCTGAAACACCAGCAGTTTTTTCATCATAATAAATAGTTGTTTTATCTTTTCAGTATTGATTTATTGAAATAAATAATAATAAAGTAAATTAAATTAAATAACCGAAATAAACATGCAGTCACATGGATAGCAAATAAAATCTGAATATTTGCGGCTGAAATGGGGACATATAAATACAACCCTACACTTGAACTCACTTTTCAAACAGTTCAGCGATGCACCAACTGCAAACAGTTTACTTATAAATATTCATGGATGCAAATATATCCGAATGGGCATTGACGATGGGGAGCATGTGTAAAAGATGATCTGACTCTAGCTCGGGTCAGAAGACCTCCAGAGCCTCTCTGCGCCTGTCGCCATGACTACCCGGAGGACTCCATTTGCAGCGCCACAGTCAGCGGTGGGAACCGCTCCAGTACCTTCAATTAGCAACCCATTATCATTCATGAGTGTGTTTGTGCAAAGCTGTAAGATTGAATTCCAGTTAGTCCTTCCTCCCTGCTCTCGCCTGCTGATATAATGTAAAGGGAAGCGGAGGCGGCAACACTACAGCGGCAGCCCGGCGCTCCGTTCCAGATCCACTGCCGCGCTCCATTGGGCTAATTTCTGCTCCGTTGAGGCCTGGCTCATCCCTGTATCTCCCTAGGACGGTGTCAGCTGTACTTGCAAGACACGCAAAGGTCATAAATTAGCAATAGGGCTCCTTGAAGGAGACATGCTGTTAAGCTTCAACCTGGTGGTACTCCTAAGAGGAGCTTTTAAGTCTGCTTTGCATATAAATGTATTCATAGATTTGGGTTTTATTTATTTCATTTGACAGTGTAACGCTGCCGTTGTCGCTGCCCTTTGACAGTGAAAAGCAGAAAAACCGAGCTGAAAACAGGAGCCATTTCCATTGTTTATCTCAGATGCATTCGGCGCTCATCTGATATGACCAGTGGACAAAAGCTTTCTCTTGTTACCATCATATTACCGACTGCTCTCTCTTCCCTGCTTTGATAGGATCACCCAACCCAACAACAACATACAGTATTTCACTTGTTGTGACATAATTAAAGGAGTGGAGGGGGCGCGGTAAACAGGGCCCACTGGCCTGCTCACTTCGGCGGCGTGTTTCTCTCCTCCTGGCTGTTTTGTGTGATATAATGGTGTTGACCCCAGTGGCGCCAGACCCTCCATATTGAGTTATTAAATTTATGCAACCGCTAAGCTCCTCAACTATTTCACAATAGTGTCAACCTTCAGTAGCTGTGCATGGGCCGGGGCCTGCTGTGGACATCCTCAATTTCTGGTGGAAAATTGGGCAGTGAGCAACAAGGGGGAGAGGGAGAGAGAGAGGGAGAGAGAGAGAGAGAGAGAGAGAGAATCAGACAGATAGAGACAGAGAGAGGAAGAGTCGGAGGGGGAGAAGAAGTGAGCCCTGTATATTTTATTCAGTGGCAGCAGAGTACAATTCATAATCAGGGCCGGCTGATTCACAGTTTTAATTAAAAAGTAGCCTTATAGCGCCGGTGGTAACATCTTGATTTATGAAGACCCGACCACAGGCTCCCATCCACCAGAGAGAGTGAGTCCACTGTAGAGGAGGAGGGGAGAGGAGGGGAGGGGGGGCGCTAACACTCACGAGGAGGGGAAGTGTCTCGTTTCTCACAGCAAGGTGGTTTCGACTGTGGGCATATAACTCAGTGCGAGTGTGTCGAGTGTGTGTGCGTGACAAGCATATGTGCGGGTCTGTCTACGTTCAAGCCCGACCGATACATCAACATGGCCGATGTTATAGGTTGATTTCAGTATCAGCGTATAGTTTGCAAAGTAAGATAGATATGTTTGAGGTCATTTAGAAAGTGTCACCTTTACATAGTTTGTCTACCAGAAGGTGAAGGCAAGTTTATTTTCTTTCTTGGTCACAATTTATCAAAACTTTTATATGTTACATGTTCATTTTAAAACAACAAATATCTCCAAATATATTTTTATTGAATTTTAAAACCTCAAACAGCAGCATAGCACATAAATCTGGGCCCCGAACATATGCGGCTGCAGTGGGCCCTTTCCACTTTTAATACATCCACTGCTGTGGTTATTAGTGTAATGAGTAATTAAGTGTTTATAACGCATTTAAGAAAATCTGAAATCTCAGCATACTGTAATTTTTCATTATGAGGTTTTAGAACACTGTAGAACATAATTTCCATCACGGTCTCTTACATCTTCATTATAGCCTGAACATAAGACAGAAGGTGGAAAGTCAGTAAGCATCACGATGGGACACAAACAGTTTGTCCAACCTATGGCTGGAGTGGACTGAACCATGTGCACGTTTCAAATGGGGGGAAGGTCCCTGATAGGCTCTAATACTGTTTCATACATTAATAGTTTACTTATTATGCATTTAATGTGATTATTCAAAATTGCAGATAAAATTGTACTTTTAATTCCAGTCTTTTCGAGGGCCCCCTCATGTTGGGGCCACAGAGAGGGCTCAGTTCCTCTATTCCCCGTCACTACGACTCGAATATCAGTATCAGCCTCAAAAATCCATTATTCACCCGGCTCCAGTCTGCATGTACGTGAGCGGCTACATGTCATGATGCATGCTTCTGAACTGAAACACTAAAATGAAAAAAGGTATGGGACTATCAGTGAAAAGAAAGATAGATGGGTGATGGTATAGATATTGGCTCTAGAATAAAAAGCCTTTTGGAAAATGGCCAGCGCTGCAAATTTAACCATGGCTGATGGAATTTGCTTTAGTCTGACAGTAATGTTAAGTTTATGTCAGTCCCTCCATTTAAATCACTACCATAACAGAATCCCTTGATACAGAGATTTTAATTAAAAAAAAACTGTGTGAGAGAGGAGAGATAAATGCAGAGAGAGCATGACAGAATAAAAAGAGAAAGAGAGAGAGAGAGAGAGAGAGAGAGAGAGAGATGGAGCATTAGATGAGAAAGATGATGCAGAGAGTAAATGCGAGGGAACAGGAAAAAGAAACAGGAGAGACAGAAAAAGGGAAAGAGTGATTATAGGAGTGAGTTAAGTGGAAAGTAAGAGCTCATTCTGCATTGAAGTGAAAACAGAAAAGCACAGTGTGTCTCTACTTTCCTCATGCCTGCGTTTATTTTCAATGGCTCACTGCAGTGTTCTAGGACTTTGCCCTGTGTGTGTGTTTGTGTGTGTGTGTGTGTGTGTGTGTGTGTGTTTTTTTGCTTCCTTCTGTGCTCTCCCATTCTTCGTCACTCTCCATGATTGATTTTTTTAAGGTCCGGCTCACTCGCAATCACGACAGAAACCACGGTGAAAGTACATACGTGCTCACACAAAACACACACACACACACACACACACACACACACACACACACACACATGCGCACTGGCCCATCTCGTACTCTCGCACACATACACACAAGGGCAGACAAGAGGGAAAGGCTGCATCAATTTGAATGATGCATACACATACTATTAAATAATCAATTTACTCCATCTCTCTCTCTATATATATAAGGCTCACAAGGCCTCAGTGTTAAGTAATGAACATGCAGGCAGTGTCTCTCAACCATAACCATTCACATATATCCATACGGCCTCTTTAATTACACAAGTGATCTATCACAAAAGATACACACAAGTACATACCCTCATTTATTTATAAGTTTAAAAGTGGCTCCTTCCAATGTCAGCAGACTGTAAGATTATAAGAATCAAAAAAGGCTCCCAGATGGCCGTTGTTTATCTGCATCACAACGTCAGCAGTGTGTAGTTAACACTTAATGCACACACATATGGAAGACCATTAATGACAAAAGTCTTCACTTCTCCCTACACACACCTGCACGAGCTGCCAATCGCATGTTGTCTTTCCCTTTTTTCACTCTTTTTCCAGTACAGTCTGCACACACACACACACACACACACTGACTGGAGAACAGGATACGTAGATGAGAACTAACGCTGCAATGTGCAACCGAGGAGACAGTATCTTATGTCACCCTGAGGGTTTCCCTACTTCATAATAGATATCAGACACTTGGGCAGCGTTTACAGATAATGTCAGAGGGCAATTTTGTCTTGACAGATAATATAATTCCAGTGGGTTAAAAATGAAATATACTATTATACTGGTGCTATTGTCACATATTTGAACATTGGTTAAAATCTAAGACTTTACAGCTGCTATTTGCAGCAATAACTATTACACGTAGATGATGGATTCACAAGTGACTGCTTTTGTGGAAGGAGGAGTATTCTTCCACTAGTTAAACTCATGTGGTTATATACAGCAAGAATGTTGAGGCTGTTCACATTTTAATCTTCAGTCTTTTTCACGTGTTGTTGCGTGTTTTTTTTTTGGCCTAATAAAGCCATATGTATTTTTTTTCATCTTGCATCTGGCAGGATGGGACCTGTCAATCATCACCACACCTCCATAATTGCAATCGCTATCAACATTATGATCAGAACTGCACCACATAACACTCGCTGTACAGCTAAGATAAAGCCTTGCGAGCGCAAACAGCTTGAATCTTCTGCTGAGTGCTCTGTTCAGAGAATTAATATGGACTGTAGACGTTCTATAGACCTACTTGCCTGGGACATTTTAAGGCCGATTGCCTCTCTACCCTCCACTGACTCTTATTATACTGTTAAATATATGTTTAATGGAGCATCTCGGTGACCCAGCGGGCCGACGTGCACATCATGTATTTGCAACATTTTCCAGGACTCTCTCATTTGTTTTCTCTTTGTCCAATGAAGAAATAAAAAATTGCATGTTTTTTGCATGGATTCAGTTTTAAAAAAAAGCTTCAAAGCATTTCCTGGTTTGGTCAAATCAACATGGTTTCAAGACTTTGGCAAGCCTAGTAAATCCTATTGATCGTCATTTTTCTATGTATTCAGAAAAAGAATTTTCTCACAGCCAGCGTGCACTGATCCCCTTGTTATTCTGTTTGTGCACAAAACCACAAAGAACACACCTCTGACAGCGCTGCAGAAACAAGACTCCAAAGCGTTCAGCCCCTTTAAAGGTTAGAAAACGAAGAGACTACTAGTTTCCGCCAGCTGGGTGGCTTTCCTCTGCAGCACCAACAAACAGAAAGCAGTGACACAAGTCAGTTACATTCATTATTCTGACAGGAGACCAGAAGTGACACGTCAAGCAACAATATGTCGCCCAAAAAACAGTCCCGTAACCATACCTCTAACAAATGTGTCATATTATAATTGTCACGCCACAACTCGGGGCAATCAAATGACAAAATCCTGCCAGCGATGGCATAAAATAACAACTGACACAGCGCTGAACTTACGCCACAACACCAATCTATAGTTTTTTCCAGCATTTTCATGAGTGACACAAGCGACAGTGTGTGGAAATTGATCCGTATTTAATCCATAAGTATGAAATCTCATGTGCAAAGAAATGTTTGTCAGGAGTCTTCGCAATTGAACAGTCGGAGCACTTACAGCGCTCTCAATACTTCTGAAAGTCTGGCTGTGGCTTTCAGAAATCAATGGGAGATGCAAACGGGAACAATCGACTGAACACACAGAAGAGGTTAAACGGCTGTATGAGAGCTGCATCGTCTTCAGGTGCATTGAGTTTAATCAGTCAGACTTTGACAAACCTATTATGTTTGTATCCCTTACAATAGCTCACATCACAATCTCCTGTCTCTTCCTTTTGTCTGTCTGCCCAGCTTGAAGTATTACAGCATCTCCCTGTTCTATATGAGACAGATTGCCGCAACCTATTCTATTTTTCCCTTCTCCATCCACGTCTTTCTCACTCTCTCTCTCTGCAGCCTGGTTGTCACATATCACAGATTTTGACAGTACGTAGATGAGGTCCCTCAGAGAGGCATTAGCTCCCTGTTGGGAGTTCTTCTGCTAAATTCCTGGGGGGCTTTTCTCTTTAACACAACCCAATCAATAACTTTTAATTATATCTACTGGCAAACAGAGTCACAGAAAAAAGGCTGCAGGAGGCTTTGGGAGACACCGGGGCTGAGAGCCTGCCAGGCGGCGGGCAGGGCAGAGCAGGCGGTGGAGTTTGCTTTGCTTTGCTGAAGCGCGTTGAGCTTTAGCTGGGACATTTCAAGAGCAGCAGCAGGGCCGGGAGACGCTGCCTCGCGCCCGGGTGATCTCCATCTCAGCTCGCAGAAGAGAGCGCACCCAGGGATGGTCGAGAGTCACGGCACATGCTTGATCACTTCATCTTTGCAACATAAAAAAATAAAAATAAAAAACTGGCTTTTAGATATTTATTTTTTGTGCGTGTGGCTCAGCTAATGACGCACCGCCATCCAATCTTATAGTAAGGGGCGTAGCTCGGTAGAACGCCGTATCAGGGAAAGTAATCTCTTTTCTGGTATAGACTGATTTATTGTCCGGCGCTGCTTTCATAATAGGAAAGAAAAACGTAGCTTGGTGGAGCGGAGATGAAGAAAAAGAAGTTTAAATAGCATTACTTAGTTGCAGCTTCTGCATAACAAGACATTTATCAAATTCTTCAAAGTGTAACATTAATCATGTACTATGGCAGAGGTGTTATTATTCCAAATTAAAGCTGGATCAGAGGACATGCCCTTACATCAATGACAAGTCACCAAGACACCAAGTCACTGTAAGTTGTACAGAGATTTGTAAAACCTATTCGGTCTGTGCCAGTACCAAATAACACAATGTTAAAAGTTTTTAGAGGGAATCAAAGTTTTTCTGTTTCGTTGTGAGCCGCAATATTGTATGGATTTCCCCGTCTCACCGCCTTTCCAACTGTACTGCTATAGTGTACAAATAAAGAATATGTTTGGTTTATCCTTCAGCTGCAATCATCCTTTCTCCCAACTAAACAGCAAAACCCCCTCACACTCTGCATTGTTAGTCCTCTAGGCATGAGCGCAAGTGTTTCCTGTCGATCGTGGCTGCGTAAAGATGCTGACCTGTGGCTTACGTACACACACACACACACACACACACACACACACACACACACACACACACACACACAGAAACAAATCATTCGCCCGCATGAACAACACAACCTCTAGGTGAGGCCGGAAAACAACAAGTCAGCTGAAGCCGAGCACAGAGCTGCTCTTCCAGACAGCTGCTCACATACCAGCACTGGCTTTAAGTCAAGTGTTATGCAGATGTGTGCATATATATATATAAATAAATACATACACACATTTTTGCACAGAGACCGACTTACACAACAATATACAACAAATAGTCCCACACGTAATGAAACAACAGTGAAATACATGCACACAAGTATAAACATACAACAGAACACACTACAAAACATACACATACTGTAAATACACACAAAGATACACATTGTTGTATTGTTGATAGTTGAAGGGGAGGCGTGGAAGGAGAGACGTGAGGCTGGAGATACTATAAAGATACTGCGTGAGATGAAAGTGAACCCTGACTACGCAATGTAAACCGGCTTAGAATTCATAGAAAAAAAGATGCTCCATCTAACTCCAGATCTTGCCTTAGAATCATCCTATTTTTAAGTTTTCTTCAGTATCAAAGTAATTCAGTGTTAGTTGCCTGTGCATCCATGGGTGCACCACAAACAGGAACTGCTAATGTCTAATTTGGCATAGTTTTATTGCTAGCAATTTGCAAAAATGTAAACAAATATAGGCTTAAAAAAATGAATATGAAAACTGTCGAGGGGGTGGGGAGGTAGTCTAGTCTTCACCTATCACATTGCTGGACCATATGGAAATGTGACATCTTCAGATTGCTTGTTTTGTGTAAATTCACTGATTCATTGATATGAATCAAGAAAAAAGCAGCAAAGCCTCACACTGAGAACCCGGATCCAGTACATTGGGAGTGAAAGTACATTGCAGTTGACATTTTTCCATGGTAAATGACTTTCAATTATCAAAAGGAATTCAATTCCTGTTGATCAACTAATCGCTTCAGCATCAGATCCATCCAACAACTGGAGCACAAACACTGACGGCACCTGAAGCCTCCTCACAGCAGCATCTGAGGACGTGCCAGAAAATAACAGATGCCACCAAAGCAAATGTTGGAAGTGCAGCGCTCAGCTAATGATTGGATCTGCAGGCCGTTTTCCAGGTGACTTATGTTACTGCTCCGCTGCTGGAGACAAGGATGAGTGAAGCTGTATTGATCCGCTGTTTTGCAACCCAATCGATGCCGCCACACAGATCTTGGCTGCATTTTCAGGTCAAGCTACAACACGTGATCCCGCGGTCCAAATTCAATTTAATATTAAATGATAGCATTACTCTGAGATAAATAACCAGCAGACACTTGCATTCACTCTGCTGCTGCAGCCTACAAGTTTATTCAATTACAAGATAATTGAACATCAGTGAAGCCTACGTTGAACAATATGATTGGAATTCATTACAAAGAGAAAACGTGCCGGGGTGACTTTGCCGTGCCTGAAAAGTTTCTTTGAATTAGACTGAATTATTAAATTAATGAGATATGCCCACAAGTTGCCAACACATTGTGTAATTTTGCATTTGGTGACAAAATAGAACAGACAGCCACACAGGCGCATCAGAAGTCACTGTCTTCCTGCGAAAACACACAGCTGCACTCTTTCTATCCTCTACTCCACGTCCCAAGAAACAACTAATAAAACACTTCCTCTCTTCTCTTACTCTCCTTGTTTTTTTTTTTTCTCCTGTCCTTTCTTCATCAAAAGCCTCCTAACTCCCCGGCTCTTGAATTTGCTCTAATTTAGAAAGTAACAGTCACAAGAAAAAAGAAAAACTTCCTCTTTCCACTCCCTTTCCATAAAAAAAAAAAAGGCATAAAAGAAGAATGTCAATTATGAATTTTCTACAAAAATAAGCACATAAGCATACTGGCCTATTCAGGGGGAGAATGCAACACAAACTTTATGAAAACGCTATAGGAGGAGGAGGGATGCACCCAAGAAGTCCTTATTTCATCTCACTGTTGTGCTTCGATACAGAAACCTTCTGCTAATTACATTCTGTACATCAGCAGGCAGGGGAAAGGTGATCCTTAAATATTTCATACTATATTTCACACATCAAAGATTGTGGCTTCAGTATAGTATTCTGTCCGTTTTGTGCACTGGGTATGAATGATGACGAGGGCTTAATAAGAGTCGGTTGTTAATTGGATTTGACTGAAAAATTTGTGAAAAGCCATGCCGCACTTAATTAATGGGGACTGAGTGGTGGTGATATAATAAGGGGCCAGAATCCCATTTAGGTTAGGTGCACAAGGGTTGGTGATAAAGCTTTTAAAAAACTCATGAGACATTATTATTGTAATATGTCCTCGTTTTAACCATTATTCCAGCCAGTTCATTTTTCTAAACAGTTTATATAAGAGCAGGAAGCTTGCTGGACTTGAATAATAGGCCTAACAGACTAATAATCTGTAACTCTGAGTGTGAATGCTGATTTATTTTCAAAGGTGGGGTGGTGCTGTTAATGAGATTCACCACCACAGTTAATTCATCTATATGGTAATGTTTTTATGACGTAAGGCAATAGTAGGCAGTCTGCAGCGTCAGCATCAGCCGAGGCAGCTGTGTGACTTTCAGCTGCCGGCAGAAGGCCGATGCTGAGGCACTTCATTACGAAGCTGCACTGTCGCTGTGCTGCTGGCTAAGGCAGTGGCTTAAAGTCACACACACACACACACACACACACACCAACTACTGCCCACTGCAAAAAAAAACACACACAAAAAAAAAACCCAATATGAAATGTAGTTTCTCACTCTTGCTCCTCTCCACCGAGGCTCAGTCTCTTAAACGTCATGGCTGATAAATAGTGTATGGGAAGAGATGAAAAGAGAAGGAGAGAGAGGAAGAGGAAGGAAAGGCAGAGAGAGGAAGAGAGGGGGAAAGGTGGTAGAGAAAAAAAAAGTAAAATAAACTGAAAATAATCATTAAAAAAAGCTTAGCACAGAGGAGTGAGGTGATGAATGTATGTGAAAACGATAGAATGTGCTGATATGATAATGTCCTCTCATGGGCGCTTGTGGCAAAATACATTTGCTCTGTGCAATTTGGTCCTGGGACAGAGAGAGAATTATGTCTTCTTTCATCTTATCCCACGAAACACTGTCTCTCTCCCTCTTTCATACACACATACAGTACAAAAGTGCACGAGCACAGCTGACGAGCAGCCACCAAACACACACAAACACCTCCAAAGGGTCACACACTTCTGCCGCAAAAATCTCATTCAACAAATGCTTTAATTGCCCGATCAATGCCTGCAGCGGCGTGCAAATGAAGCCGAAAGCCGATAGGGGGCTGGGTCAGGTTGAGCGCCTGCACGCTGACGCATGCCACTGATCGAAGTGCACACTGTGCTAAAACGCCAGGATTAAACCGTTCCGTCTGTAGGCTCCACCTTGAACCACTATCCTGACCCCTCGAGCAAAACTGGCGTGAGATACAAAGCAAAAAAAGCCTCCGGAAGTTTTAGGCCATCCATCACTGAGCTTTAGGAAAAGGCGCACACTTAGGGAAGCTGCAGACGCACAAACACACACAGGTGAGATAAGACGGGTTGTTTCAGCGGTTCTCTGCAGGGACAGCACGAGAAAACTAAGAACAGCTCGAGTTGTAGAGAGGCCCCATGCATCAATGTTGTCTTACCTTGTGTTTTGCCAGCCAAAGTCTCATCCCAGTGTCTCAGAAGTAGCATGATGGTGCGGCCTGGGACTCCTCTCTCCCTCTCATAGCCTCAGACTGAGGGAGGCTCAACTACAATCAACACAAGAGAAAAGACAATATGATTATTGATTGTTAGCAGACACTGTTTCTTAAAATATTCAAATTCTGAGTTTTTGTCATAACAACTTCACATCAAGTCTCTCCAACTGTGCAAACATAATACAGAATAGATTTGCATAATTGTGAGAACTGAAAAGAGCATCGCTTTCATTTCTGACTGCTAAATGCAGAAAAAAAGAGCACGAAAAGCTATCGATGTCTTTAAAAAAAGGGCTTTAAACACAATGAAACCAGTAAAACTCTTGCTGAAACCCCCTTTTTTACCCACACACATCACATTGTAACTATGAATTAAAATTTAGAGCGTTTTTGTCTGTGAGGAGGTGGAACTGATCACCTGAATGATACCACCTGTCAACATCATGAGCCAATTAATAGAAAGATGAGTCTAATTAACTCAGGGAAGGAGACTAAAATGGCCAAGGGAGTAAACTGGCCCTTTATCATTTTCAGGTGTCACTTCACCAGCAGGTTTATTTGCTCTTACCAGCTGCACTTTGTGAAAAAAATTTGTTTTAGTCTTCATGATTAATTGAATTGCCCCCCTCTACCAGGACAGCTCATTAGGTGTGTGTGGTTTGTTGAAGCAAATACAGATGTTCATGAATGAAGAGAGGTGAGATTTTAAAAATGAAGCGTCGCTGCTGACATCATAATCATAATCCTTTCAGTATTGATTGCGAACAAGGAGTTGGAACCGGGAACTCACAGCAGTTTTAGGTAAAATCTGCGACGGGTCAAGAGGGTAAAGCAGCAATTTCGAGGTAATTGTACTCCACAGGAGCAGCTTCACTTCTGTTCTCCCCTTCGCTCCTCTGACGAGATGTTTGGCGTGGCTCGTTTTTCTGACGTCCGCCAGTCTGTTATTGCAGAGGAAACAGGGAGGACAGGGGGGTTAGAAGCAGGTCCCAGTCAGCTAGACTTGAATAAAACCATGCTGTGCTTTGGCATGGCGGGCGGCCTCTGACCTGCTCCCCTTAGAATTAATACTTTAAGATTAAATGAGGGAAAATCGCACAGTTCAATGCTTAAAATGCTTCTCTGAATCCAGCTTTCCGTTGTTAACAATCCAAATCCACCGTGAAGGCTATTTTTGTTGTATAAAAACAATGCGTCTTTCTCCTTAATTTGTTTAAATGCATCTCACAACTCCTTTTAGTAAACTGTGTGTGTGTGTGTGTGTGTGTGTGTGTGTGTGTGTGTGTGTGTGTGTGTGTGTGTGTGTGTGTGTGTGTGTGTGCACGCATTTGTGTGTTTGTGCAGTTTTGCAGGGGATAAAACAGTCTGATTTAAGGAGAATCCAGCCCAGTATGATAAATAATACATTTCCTCCAAATGTACTGTAGTACTAAATTGTCTCTGCCTTCATCCCCGGCAACCCCCCCCCCCCCCCCCCCCCCCCCCCCCAACTACAGTAGATCAGAAGAATAATAAATAGCTTCTATTAATCCAGATTACACATAACTCATATATCATGACCACACTCCCCACATGAGTCCATATGAGTGGATAAATGAAGGGGAGAGTGTGGGCCATACTTTAGGTAAATTAATGATTAATTGAAATATGTCGATGAATAATAAAGCAGTCTCTGCGGGGTAACAGATTGCACTTTTCATATTTAATAGATTGACTGGCTTCACACAAACTCAAACAACATTACACACTCCCAGCAACATGTAATCACAGACAAACACACTCGTCACATGCACATGCGCCCCTTCACAGTCGACACATGAAACAGAAGGGTGAACGTACAGTAGATTAAAACATCAAAGAAGGCCTACGCTGCTCACTCGAAACGCCCAGGCTGCTTTCGCTTGTTTCTTAGCTTATACTAATCCCACAAAGGGGCCTAAATGTTGCTTTTTCCGTACACTCTGTGTACTCCCAAACCCCTCTCATGGACAGCGTCTGCGTCGATACAAGTCCTCTTAATCAGCTCCAATGAATTATTGAATAGCCTTTTTATATCAGATCATGACCCATATTCCGCGCGCTTGAAGTGAAATACTGCCAATAAAATCGAGATGTACTTTTTAAGTTGTCCCACATATGCTTCCTGCTCCACACTGCAGAAAGTTAAGAGCTTCAGATGGAGCTCCGCAGACTGATTCACTCATTTAACAAGATGACGGACGAGGTCTTCGTGCAGCGTCACACAAATGTGACTCGGAGGTGTTTCAACTCGTGCCACACTTTGGATTTCATGAGCTAGAATCATCTTTACACGCACAGAGTAACATGCAGCACTGCTTTAGAATACAGCAATCCCTAGACTGCACAGAGTGGGAGTTATTTGAAGATAAAATATCTAATAGAGTGTTACTGCTGGTTTCATTAAGGCAGATGCAATGCTCAGAGCCAGACACAGGAGTTGCATTGTCGTCTCATTAGGTAGCACATGGGGAGAGAGGGAGACAGAGAGAGAATCAGTAGGAAGAGGGGATAGGATTATGAATCTCCTTAGCCCCTGCTGTCTCCTCTCCTGGCCTGTTTATCAATGACGACTGCAAACACGGTGCCTATGAAATCTCTTAAGCTCCGTTTGGAGACTTTTGGCAGACTTCTTTTTCACGTAAGCTCCTGGCATCAAACAGTTTTCAGACACTAAAAATTGACAGGAGGCTTGAAATATGTGGCAGTGCCCCCGGTCACCAAATACAACTGATTTATCGTTCAATAAAATTTGGTGGCAATATCTACACATTAATTTAAAATGAGGCTACACTACTCGTAGCATTATACCACAAACTGTGTACAACATTAAGTGCAATGTCACTTTTGGCAGGAACATTAATTTAACAGCACACAAAATATGACGCTGCTTTCCGAGGCTTTTGGAAAAAGCTGAAAAATATATTCCTGTCTTTCTTGTCAGTGACAAGACGGCTCATGATCCCAAATGCAATCCAGGACCTGATTGCCAGCAAATCACTTCTATATTTGCAGGTGAAGTGATGCTCAGCTGTATCCATCTTCCAAACTGTTCATGTGGACAGCGACTGCTCGCTCTAAAGGTTCGGTTAAAACGGTATCAGCATCCGCTGCATAACACTAGTCAAATCAGCTGTATCAACTCCAGTTATCCAGTTAAGTGGGACATAACGTTCACATCACCGTCCATTTTGAGTCTGCCTGCCTCCACCACATTGTCAAGACAATAATAATACAGCGAGAAGCGTGTGTTTTCACCTGTTCACAAAAACTGACATGTGCTATTTTTGTGATTATTACAGTAAAAAGGCAGCGGTGGGCAATGTGTCAGAGGCATCTGAGACGTCCATTTTGCAGCTGTGACAGATTTGACAGACTACCTGGGCTTAAGTGCCCATCTGTAGATAGGCTACAGGGGTCACATGTGTGCCAAGAGCACCGAGCATAATGGGTAATGGTCCTGGGTTATGAGAGCAGGTCCCAGGTGGGTTTCATAGGTACGTAACTGTAACCTTGACTGTGCACCGTGCACGCGCACACACACACACACATACACACACACGGTATAAATCCAAACTAGTGTCAGACAAATGATAGGAAAGTTAATCAGAGAAAAGGGGTCAATCGCAGCTGCACCTGTGATGGATAGATGGACAAAGTGTCTGCATATATGTGTGTGTGTGTGTGTGTGTGTGTGTGTGTGTGTGAGTGAGTGAGAGAGAGTGGGTGTGAATGTGCATTTTGCTGCAGACACAGACTCAAGATTTCATTCCAACACACTCCACTAGGAGATAATAGATATACTGTCACTCTGCTACTGTGAAGCACTTTGTGTTTCTTTGAAATAACAGCAGATAAAAATAATTGCACTGAGAAAAGGCCAATGTAATCTTCCTCTCCATGTAGATTACTTTATTGATCTACCTATATATTTCTCTCATGCTAGCACACACACATTCCTCTGCTTTAAATAAGAGTGTGGAGCAGCACTGAACAGGCTATTTGATGCAGAAGTGGCTACTCCATCAGGTGGAGAGTGGCTAATAAGGACAAAATCAAGGATCGTATAGTACATTTTTTTTTTCATCATCAGACCTGAGCGCACGCATGTGATTTTGTATCACATGGATAAAATGTATCAGAAAGAGAATTAAAGGCTCATGGGAAAAGACTACAAAGGATAAATGGTGGTGAAGTGTGAGGGAAATTACTGATCTCTGATAATCCGCCAATATCCATTTAAATTCTACTTAACCCTTATACAGTACACACACACACTCTCGCACACACACATCCAGCATGCACACCCACATACACACAAAAGCAAAAAATAG